>OX637269.1:6350769-6978846 GCA_951799465.1 Leptophobia aripa | reverse complement strand
TCAGGCACAGAATTCATATAATATAATGAATATAGATAATGCTTAGTACATTAGAAACCACACTTTTACGTTACATTATAATCACATACTTAAACCCTGCAGTTAAGCGAACGGGATAGAAAAACCCCATTCAAACTTGGCGTATTAATCAAAGTCCAAAAATGTTTGTGTGGAACAAAGTATTGAAAGGCTGTCGTTATCGCGAAAGTATAAAGCGATTTTCAGAAGGTTTAATGCCCGCCAGTTCTCAACTCAGAACAGCTGTTTGAAATTTCGTCGTTTTTGTTATGAAAATTTATGCCAGCACCACAGCACGTTCTGATTTTCCTTGCCGTCCGTGACGATACACATCGCTTTCATAAAATTAAATCCCCCGGACGCGAAGCAAAACAAAGTTATTTATTTACGGTACAAACATTTCCGAGTTTGATGTACTTAACTGCAACGGTGTTTTAGTTTAACTATGGTTATACCGGGTTTGGCTGATGCGGTTTAAATTCATATTTATCAGTTCTCATTTGTTTTGTTATACAAGATACCACCTGGATGATCTTACACAATTTTGCTATATTAAAATTACCTGTAAACTTTAACCCAAACCTATCTTACTATAGGTAATTATTATTATAAATAAATTTTACTAGTGCATTTTCAACGCACTAATTGATGTTCCAAATTTGTCTTTTAATAAATTAAATTTTATTTGTAATACGAATTGATAAGCAAGGCATATTACTAAAAAACTATTAAAATGATAAAAAAGCTTGGGAATGAATCGTCCTAAATGCTTTGTACAACAGTGATCACGCTTAAAAAACTGCTAATTAACCAACTGTATTAGTAAAACTGTGATCAAGCTTTAAAATTGATAGGGTAGTTGTAAGTATCTTCTCAGACCAGTTTATTTTAGAACCTTGTTTAGAGGTATAAGAAAATTATTGACGCACACAAGTAATCACTGACACGATTCTAAGTGGAAATTCCATGACAAAAGCCATTTAGTATATATATGTAAAAATTATATGAAGATACGTCTTGATAATGTTATTCCCACTTTTTGTACTGTGTGTAAATTCTAAGGCCGGCACTGCTTTGTCCCCGTCATTTGAATATGTATGAGTAGCGGCCGCAGTTCGTGCGACTTGCCTTTATGAAAATGCGATGTCCTGATAAATTGTAAAGGGGTTGATCGAAATTGCAAAATGGACAGCCGAAATGTGATCGTCAAATTAATTGAAAGTCCATCGCAATTAGTGAACAGTCAATGTAGACAATATTTACATTATGTACCTGTACACACTGTATCATTTAGGTGTGGTTTTGAATTGTAATTATTTATATAGTTAATTATAATATTCAAATGGCGTATTAAAAATATAGTTTTACAGGTGGCTCTTTATGCATTTGACTTTATAAAATTGAAACTATATTTCCAATTTATTTATTCTTTATAACATTCTATGTTTGATAACGATCGATGATTGCCCACATTATAACCGTACATATAAGTCGATATTGTCTCTACGATTTATATGTACGCTTATATGTGCCGGTATGGGTATTCCTAGACTTGTGAAGATTTATATTATAGAGAGGGTACAAAAGAAATTTCTAAGGTATTTTTACCGAAGAAATTATAGTTATTATCCGTTTATGTATCCCACTGCTTTTTTATAAGGCATTTTAGGCTATAATGATCTAAACCGGCGTAGGGAATTTGCCTTAGTGAAGTTTGCCTGGAAGATAATCAGGGGCGGCATTGATTGCTGTAATATTCTGCAATCATTGCTAAGATAACATGTCCCTGATAATTTTTACCGACTCAGGAGGCATCCATTGCTGGCTAAGGTACGCTTTCGAACAAACCTCCGCCGGCAAAGCCCAATTCCGCGTTAGCGAATTGTCTCCTTAGCTCTGCACCAGATTGTGACATTTTTATGACAGGGTTAGGAATGATAGTGGACGAATATAAGAGGTTGTAAGATTTAAGTTAAAAATTGTATGAGTTTTTTTGGCTTCGGCCATATAAATAAATAAATAAATATTTATAGCATTCATATTAATGTCCACAAGCCATGACCAAAGCCCTAATCGCATTGAATCACAGCGGTCTATACTTAGATATGTTGACGTCAGGTGTGCGGATTCAATCCTCTTTACCCTCGGAGCTTTTTGACCCACTAAACCCCTTTTAAGTAACATGACTTTTAACTTTGTGACCCATCTTTGCTTTAAAGTGCTCAGAAGCTTACGCTATCATACGATATTATAGATGGCTGTTGACCTAAGTTCAGAAAAATTGTTTAGGGACGCATAACTTACAAAGTGAATGTATTATACTTGCGAATTTTGTTACATGGAGAAATTTCTTTGCATTTAAACTTTACAATTTAATTATGCTTACATTGTGAATATTATATAAAAATACAATAAATATTTAATGTAACATGACAAACTGGTAACCACCTTCACATAAATAGGTTATGGTTTAAAATAATAATTTACAAGTAGTAGGGTGAACTTATAGGTTGGTAAACATTTCATATGAATTAGTAGTTGTAGTTCTAATTATAGAATTTAAATAATAATATATATTTTGTGTAATTGTACTTTTTATATATATATGATAAGTTTATTATTATTATTTATAAAATAAGTAGTAGGAATTTATCTTAACTATCAATTACTCTATTTCCGCTTAATTGAACAGTTTTTTTATGAAGAGGAGTAACACGCCGCAAGCAGGGTGAATTCACCGCCCGCACTCACGTGGCTGAGAGTTCGCTTATGCGTTTCCGGCTTTTAAGAAAATAACCGTGTTTTAATAACCTCTGTCTTTAACAAACGCAGAATTGTCGGCCTTATATCTTCAAACTTTGGGGCTAAATTTAATAATAAACCATTCCCAAAAAAAAAAATAAAAGCACAAGCATTCACAATCTTTTAAGAAAAAAACTAAAGTTTGACCTTTTACCCATAAATTTTAATAAACGTACGGTTAAAGCCTTAATTTACGAAAGAATAAGCTATCGAATGCGGAAATATAGGCAATAAGAGGCAGGCGCGTAAGTCTCGTAAGCCCCCGGTTGGGGCAACTAAGCCTCGACCGGCACGCATTCGCCCGCATTACTTCTAATTTAGATTTAATACGTCCATTCGTTAGATCTTAAAATCATATTACGACATCGTTATATAACTGAACGAGCGATATCATTAATTACAAAATGTAAATTGCCTCGATAGCGCTAATTTGGTACTGTAGAAATGTTAAGTTGTTTGTTATATATAGGATATATTTATTTTACAAACAAAGACAACATATCAGTTGCTTGAGCGCCTTTTTCACTGTGATGTTGAATGTTTGATCTCGGCTGCGTCTGGTGCGTCGGCTGGTCTGGCTGGTGAAGAAACTGGCATGTTAGACTACAGAACTAAGACACGACGTAAGGCGAACTTGTCCATAGAAAGAGCAAATTATCAAAGAATAGCCAAGACCCATCTGTAAAGAGAAAAAAAACGATTGTGTTAAGTGTTTTGATTTATAATATGTCAATGATTTGCATGCACGTACACATACATACTCGTATACACACAGACACACAATAACAGTAACTGCTACTGGTACTTGTTTTGTTTTTTATATTATTTTTTCCTTTGTATTCACAAAAGTAAATAATATTTAAATGGAGGCTGATATTTAAACTATCCTGGTATTGAATATAGAATCAATCGACTGTTTTCATATTTACCTAGATTATGTTTCGGAAATAATAAAGAAATAATAAAAATATAAAGGGTTGTGTAGAAAAACAATGCAAGCCTTTGTTTCAGAGCTGGCTCTAATATTCTATTGTTGGGCGAAACTTTAATGAGATTTCAACATTCCACAGATGATAAGCAGGGTATTTCGTTTTATAACAATGAATGTCTATTATTTTCATAAAACAGAAATGAATGCTGATAAGTTTAATTAATTCGCTTTTCATTTAGAATATCTCATAGCCTGAATTATTATTGAAATTTCTTATACCGTTATATGTATAATGTTTAAGATTATTTAAATGCGACAAACTCTCTGGTCTTAGATTGGTCTAGTTAGTCAATTTAAAAACTAAAAAGTATGGAACCAAATATGTTTCATTATTAATTTAATTATATTTAATTGAAGATTTTTTGTGCAAATATTGTATTTTTTTATTAGAAGAAATGTCGGCTCCTACAAGGTTCATAGTCGGTTCTAATACTATCGTTTTAGTTTAATTTAATGAACTGTACACTACAGGCGTCTACAAACTCCCCCAATAAAGACTTAATTTAAGTTTTTGCATTCCTAAACTGGGTCAATACACAAACATTTATTCTAAATCATATAATATTGTGAATATAAGCTAATTTAATAAAACTATATCTAATATTAAAAAAATCTTGTTTCATAATGTTTGATCCCATTCTCCTCCAAGACCGGCTTGACTTTGTGAGCATATTGATTAGGTCTGAGAATCGGCCAACATCAGTTTTAATACCTCTGTAGTGATAAAGGTTGTCTAGCCTACACATTTTTAATTTTCCATTCCCGGTCGATAACTGATAAGTGATCGATCGTCGATTAATTAGTTATATCCGCCCGTTATGTTTTTTCTACACTAGAAATTACTAAGAAATAATTCATATGGCAAAACAACGTTTGCCGGGTCAACTAGTGATTGATAAATATATTTATTTAAGCAAGAATGTTTGGAATAAAAGTTGGATTGTAAATGAGATTCTTTGAAAAATAATTAGAATATCAAGTAAGCTGACACGTATTACATTGGCTTCGCGTTAAGTTTTCAAAGAAGCCAATCTCTTCGATGAATCCTTTTGAGGATTGTGTACGTATAATAAAGAATTTTTAAGTAAATATGTATTCCTAAGGCATTCGATTTCCACTTGTACAAGGTTCCTTTATTGTGTATATATGCAGAAATATATACACAATAATGTGGGTTGTCTGGAAGTGATCGCTTATTAGCGATAAGGCCGCCCGTTGCTCTTATATGTACTAACATCTGTTAACGTCATTTGCTTCTAGTGTTTAAGTGCAATAAAGTGTAAAAAAAATATATATATAATTTTCTCATAATTTATCTTTTTTTTCAACGGTTAGACGGTCAACGTTTTTTGGTGTTATGGCTAATTTTTTATAAATTTAAACAATTTTAATCATGCTATAATTCGGTGAAGCCATTTTAATTTGTCAATACTTTGACTGAGAGACTATCCATCTTCATCACACCAAGCTTAAAAGAAAGTGACTAAAACTGTAGAATTCAATTTTGCTTTATGTTATTAAATCAAAATAAATTTAATACGGATATGTTTGGCTCGGCTTTATGTTTAACATTATAACTTCCTAGTAATATATTCATGCAAAATATTCGTTATAATTTTATGACAGCTGACGTCTGACATATGACATTCCATTAAGTCAAACGTGAGCTCGAGTCGAGTTTGGAACGAAAGCGAAAATGTCGCGAGATGATCCTATTCTTCCCCTTCCGGGATTGTACATTGTGGGCAATGTAATATTGTTTTATTAACGTGCAATGTTTTCTTTTAAATATATATATATATATTGTAGTTTAGTATTGATCGTTATACGAGCCTGCTTCACAACCTTTAAACAATTAGTTTAATCATTGTGTAGTTTGAAATTGTGAGATATATAATAAATATAATACAACAATTCAATTAATTATAACATAACATTTGCATGTTCAATTAGTAAATAAAGAAGCAAACTATTCATTTTACCTATGTTATAACGACTGTTATCTATGAGAGTAATTTTTCACATTCAAAAATTTCATCTGTAAAACATAAATATATTTTAAATGAATGCTTGTCTTATGTTTATACACTATTGTTAGTGGAACTTCTTAAAGAAAGCAACGGTAAAAGTAGACTGACACCACGATATCCGTGGTGGGTACTATACAAACCTAATAATTAATATGCATCTACCCACATACACCACAATTCTTCCCCATAAACTCACAAATTATTTAACAAATTTTAACAAACGTTGTTTTGCCATACAAATGATTTATATACGTGGTAGTCATGCTATTGAATTATAGCTTATATGACACGTTTGTCGGTTTACCATAGCAGTGCCATCTAGTGACTACTTACTCAATCCAGTCGAAAAGTATCGACATCTGTTAGAATCTTTTAGAGTTAACAGATAATTGTGACTGTCAATTAATTATAAAGACAAATAATTTACAATAAAATAATATTGCGACTATAAATAAAGATCTAAGCTATCCTATATCACAAGTTGGACCAGACTGCTCACGGTGTGCCCATTTAATTTACAATCGGTTATGTAGTTTAAGAATCTATCGGGGACAAACATCGTGACAGGAGATTTATATGTCATAATTACCACATATTTTTTTTTTAAATTGTACATAATTAATTATTGCTATGTATTTTATTATTTTGGGCGCGTTAAATGCATGCAATGTACGAGCTGTCCCTGATCCCTGAGGGATCAGGTGAATCAGGGTTTATATAAAAATGTGATCGCGTGGTTCTTCATACACGTTTAAACAAAACTCGTTTAATTCATTGGAGAAATTCTTATGAAAAACGTTCTAACAAAACATTCCCTCAACAAATATCAGCTTACAATTTCCTCTGAAAAAAGTTTCGTAATCGGATCCTTTGGTGTAACCTTAAACAATTTATTACTTTTCTAAAAATAAACATTTTAGTATAAAGCACTTCGCCGGAGACGCTTTTAAAATGCCATAATATCATTCAAGTACAAAGGAAAATATTACTATGGCAACGAAGATACACCGGTCCACAAAATACGATTTAAGATCTAAATAAAACGTTCACATGTTCCTGACACTTATTTCAACATTTTATTCGTTCAAGCAAAGATGTCCATTTTATTTAATACTTGAATAGCTTATTTATAACATCTTGGTATAGCCACGCTCATATATAAAGCACTTGTATTATATAGAAAAATATTCAAACAAAAAGGCCACCAATAAATTAATTTTCAGTGAATAGCGTCCGGGTGTTAAATAAATATTTACTTAGGATTTCAAATCAAGTGAGCATTGATTTGCATATATTTAAATCCACTTGTAGTAGGGTGTTGCCTTATGTTATATCGTATATAAGGCAACACCCTATATCAAATCAAAACTAACTGAATACATCTTTCTTACACTTACGAATCGTATGAAAAAACTGACAGAGAAATCAACATTTACAGCCACTTCCCAAATCAAGAGTGAAGAGCCGGGAAGAACTAAAAAGAAACTCTCCGTCACTCCTTTTAATCGTCAAGTATGCAGCAGCAGTAACAGCACAGTTGTAAAGAGCCACAACCATTACACATTGCTCCAGCAAATGCATCAATATCTCTCTATATATTTAAAAAAAAACCTTAATGTGTGCATGATGACGAAATACACATTTACGTTATAGTGATAGTGACACGAGCACGACGCATAGTATAACTCCATTTTTCTCTCCTTTGACAGCTATTCTTCTGTGTCAATATACACACTAATGCATCGGTACACATCTAGAGCGACAGCAGTATTACAGCATGGTAGCCATGATAACATTTGGTGCATGCATAAAGACAAAGGAACATTCAACCCGATTCTACACATCTGGTAATGAAACATGACATCCAATACAGGCACGCTCTCATCCCCATTAAGTGCTCGCAGACACGGTACAATAAATATATTTACCTACGCCACGCAGGCATATTTCCCTCTTAGGGAAGAATCCAATTACGATAACGTTGTGTCCCGCATGAAAGTGTCGCATTTATGGTAAAATATTAATGTATTTCAATTTGGTAAGCCAGCTACAGACCTCCATAAATATTAGTGGCATTGGGACGTAGTGGAGACGTAAGTGTAAAATTGAATGTTTATTGCTACGTTTATAACGTACCTATATTTATTATATCGTTGATTTAGAGCCAAATATTATCTAACGCGTGTTTTTGGTAGGCCATAAATATAAACAATATTTATAAATTACGATAGTGAATAGAACACACGTTGCTCCATCATTTTACATACAAAGAAGCATTTATTTATAATCTACATAGAATTGTATCAGCAATCACTTGTGTGCATAAATTTTCCAGGGTTCCAAAATAAATCGATCTGAGACGATACAATAAACTCAGCTGGTTATATATCATTCATATTAGCAATAGCTTAAAATAATAATAATAAGGAAGTGATATAATAGATATAATTATATATTTCAAGGATTGTGACGTGTATATAATATACTTGCTCGGTTGTTCACAGCGAAACAGTATAGATTTGGGTTCGAAGGTACGGATGTCTGTTTTATCTAATCGATTACAGGAAATACGACACATTTTATATCTTAAATAACCTCGGGCTACCTTAACATTCAAGTAATGTGTCCCTAATGATACAAAAACATATAATGCTTTGTAATATGTTACACAGCGTTTAGTTGAAAGTGTATTAGTAACTTTCAAGAATGAAAATAAAAGTTAGTATTTCGTATATCATTTAAATGTACGATACACATTCAATAGGACACAGTGTTCGCAAACACTTGGCAACAACAGCATAAGAAGATTGCTTTTCAAATACGAACTGTGCAATTTAACAAAACACTAGGAACACTTTAAGAAGAACTTGGAGACAGATTTATAGGCCAGACAAACAATGTATCGTGAAGTATCAAGAAAACAGTTCGATTCTGGTCATTTAAATGTATAAGATATATTGCAATTGCTAATAACTATTGCTTTGGTATTGTATGGATTTGTTGGAATTACTCGATAACGATGTATGATTTCTGTATGCCTTGTAATAATCCTGTTTCGTAGTATTCGTTAAGAATACATACATTTTTCCTTACCATACATTACAGTCTTATTTATTTTATATAGAAGGGCATACGAGTAGAAGGCACACCAAATGGTTGATGTCAGGGATGATTGTACATATTATAGTAATATATTGTTAAAATTCACACACGGTCGGTTAGCCCCAAGGTAAGTGTATAACTTGTATTATGGGTAACAAAACAGATAAAATACATAATATAAGTATTATATATGAGGGCGCTTCAATGTTTTGACATTGTCATTAAATGTCACGAATGACAATGGTGGTTTGACGTTTCTTCACTCTGACGCAAATCCGGGCTGTCTCAGAAGAACCACGATCATTGGAGGATTTGGATCCGTTCGCATCGCGCCCAAGCAAGACGTGTTCGATGGAGTATCACTGTGTCCCGATTAATTATAAAGTGCTGATCATAATTGTATACATATTTGTGAAGATAATAATCGTAATTTGTTAATTATCTTCAATCTTTGGTTGTAATTCTCCTCGCCAGCTCGCCCACAATAGCTCGGCAGCCATGATGGATGCACAATTGACTGATGACGACCACGTGCCGTTATATACATTAATTAACATTACATAACAATAAACATATATGCTCATCACAAAATTATTGACCATCTGGAGATGGAACCCGCTGGACCCCCAGCTCAGTAGTCCGACATGCTAACCAAAGCGTCGTATAGAGTTAGTTGTTTTACGAATGTTATAAATTTAATATCACTTGTTTCCTAGGAAACAAGACTTGCAGGTTTGTCTAATGTCTCCTGATGTATCCACTTACGGGCATTACATTTCTCCGGTGCACAACGTAGAACAACACTCGCGTATAAATTGAATTGAAAAATGATTTATGCGAACAATCTCTACCGTTTCTTTATACGCCCGATCGCATTAAACGACAAATAAACAAATTGTTCGTGGCAAAATTGGGAAGGCCTCTCTTTGTTAGAATTCCATGTTACCTATAAGCTTTTGAAGCAAAACATGAAGGTTGAGTCCACAAAAAAATATATATTTATTTATAGCTCTCTTGGCAAACGTTTATTATATATTTTTTAAAATAAATGTGAAGGGTGGATAACCCTTAGCACTAAGGCGTATTAAAAAAAGATGTTGGTCCACTCAATATGCTCACTTTCATGAGAATCGGTCAAGCCGTTTCGGAGGAGTACGGGAACGAACATTAAGAATTTTATATATAAGATGATAGGATAAACAAATTATCAAACTTAGTCAAATTTCACTATTTTTCTAAATTGACACAAGGAGGTCTCAATCTGACTGTGAATCGCTGAACTAGATTACCACATTAATTATAAACACATTTGAATCATTATGTTAGCATAATCATTTATTAATATCAACATTATTTATAGTTGGTTATGAAAAATATTAGTGTGTGATAGTTGGTTATGAAAAATATTAGAGTGCTTTTGGAAAAAATCTATCTTAACTAACGTCTGCTATGAAAAAGCTAAAACTTTAAACATTTAAAAACCTTGAATTTTTTAAAATATTGATTATATGTATAATCAATATTTTAAAAATATTTTAAATATGTATTTAAAAAAAATAATATCACATAGTTGGGCGTATTGGATTTTATTCGCTTGTTTAATTTATTAATATGAGTTCGAAAACCATATGAACTTTCAAAATCATCCTAAATACATACAATGTTCTTCGGGGTTTTAAGGGCTACTAAAATGGACCTGGATTAGTAGCAGGTAATATAATACAAACCGCACGCATTAACATAGAGGGTTTAATGAGGTAATTAGTTAGATAGACCATTTAGATTTATTGTTGCAGTTCCTTTGTCTTAGGGAAATAAAATCTGAGTGAAATTTAAGGAAAAAAAATGTAACTGAACATGGAATTCCACTAGTATCACCTTGATCCCCGTCGTTCCAATACTGAGCATTTGGTAAGATTTATTTATTGCCATGCACTACCACGCTACGAAGCCAACTGCTCGTCACTTTACAATCGAAGGACTTAGGGAGGCCCTAAGGCGCTTAAGGCCTCAGGCCTACGGGAGATCGTAAGAATTATTTATAGACCGGCAACGCTGTCACAGGCCCCAAGGATGAAGTGTCTATGATCGGTGACATCGCCGTGTTGGTGTGCAGACTGTAAACCTCCTCATTTAAAAAAAGGAATCTTTCTCTACTGGTAGTCTAATCGTGTATTAATACTATGTACTTAGTTTACTTGAATGTGATTATATCATGAACTGTCTGCGAAAAGCTATGTGGGGGCTCACATAGCTATTATATTATATATTTCTTACATTTTCATATTAATATATACCTGGAACAATTATAATATATTATTAGTTGAATATGTGTGAACGCCATTGTTAGCCCAGGCAATACGTTTAATACATATTAATGTAAATTATTAGATAATCGATTGAATGTAGGATAGGAGCTTGACATTGTGTTGATTTGCTGTTCCCGAATTTTAGCCGCGATGATTAAAATCCGGGGATATCATTGCATATACATAATATATATTTACTTGAGGTAAATAAATATAGAATAATTAAAATCTTAGATTTACTGTTATTCAGTAATTTAGAGGTTAACATATTAATTTGAATGAATTATTAGAGATAAAATAAATGGCGAATAATTAGAGTCAATTTGTTTGGGAAATATCTTTTGACCGAAAGTAGGGTTCAAATCGTCGGCAAAGATTTTCCGAGCGGTCTGATAAGTCAATGCATTTATCATGGACAGTGTTCGATGTTTAATCGAACAGTTGAGTACGATATTCCCCACTGATCATTTTGTGGGACACCTCTTACCACGCAGTACCACATTTTAGAACCAGTTCGTTACTGTGTCTCCGAATACGACTGCATGTCTTTCAAAAAAGGAGTGTTGTACAAAGTCCCTAGTCGCAACAAACTAGCCCACTGACAGTGTCAGTGGTGCCATCTCGTTTTCGATGTGATTCCTGTGAAAAAATATTGTGAACATTAATAAAAATGTGAAAATGATCTTGGAAAAGTGCCGATTTAGGAAATTCTTACTCTTTATTGCAATAAAGATTGACCGAAATATTTAAAAGTTCGATAACAATGTCATATCATTTTGAGTATTGAAACTTTTTTAATAAATGTTAGAGCGTGACCGTCCACAAGGACTTTTAGAACGATTAAATACAATTCGGTACTATACAATTACTTGTACAGAACGCCAAATTCGTAAATACAAACGTCGTCTTCATCAAATCAAAATAACTTTTTTACATGGTAACATTCAAACACTAAATTTAAAAAGTTTAATCAACATTTAACAAATCAAGGGCGTGGTTGAAAAAAACCGCCACCTTCCCGCCACTCTTTCAAATCGCTAAATCTCGTTACACAGAGATTCACATTTAAATTATACGCCAATAAAGCGCTCATTAAACTTGAGTGGATTCTTATGTGACTTAATAACTAATGCCAGTGGCTCTCTGAATTTCCACTACATAGCCAATGTTCTAATTCAGTGACCACAACGTGTTAACGTTATCACATTACCTGTGTGTTAAGTAATTACGAACACTGTAGTAATACTAAACGCGTTATTGGATATAAATACTTAGGCAAATATATCGTCTGGATCGGCTATATCAATTTTAGTCTCACATAATCTGTTGATATATAAAATAAGCTCAGATTATACCAGATATAATCTAGGATAACACAGTATGTTACACCGCTCTACTGTAACTGAAATTATGAAGTAGTTAAACATAAGTCTTAAGCATTTAATTTATGATTAAACAATATGTAATAATAAACAAATCCAACTACAATACTAAAACAAATTCAAAAAGTGTGGTACTTGTTGCAGTTAACCCTTAATGCTGGTGCTAATTCATATACGCTGAGCGAGAAAACGATGGATCACCTACGCGCCTAGCACCTAGCGCAATTCGTTAATAAGCGCCTGTCCACTTATACCTCAAGTTCCAAAAATCTCTACTACAAAGGGAACACAGCTTTTCGCCTATTAGAAGTTTTTAAATATTCGCAAATTGCCAAAGAACACATTCTTAATCTTTTAACCTATTTTGACCCTTTTCCACATAATACAGATTTTCTAACGACAGTAGTACGTGTAGCCAGAATGCATAATTAAATATTACCGGCCAAAGCAAGCAATTTGGTTACAAATGTTCCTCTTTGTGGCGTCATTACCATTAATAACTACTTACTAGGCAATCGTACGCGTATATTGTATATAGGACTGTTTACTATGTTAATTACATATATACTTAACTATATACCGATTAAATTGTAGATTTCCAATGTAATTTCGTTTCTTATCAAGTGAAGTTAAAAACTGAATAAAAGAACTCTGTTTTAAAATAATTATGTTAAGGTATTTCTCTTCTCCACCTTGTCTCTCGTTGACCGTGTCTTAATAATAAAAGTATTTATTATAACCAGAAATTATACGAATCAATCCTATGCTTATCTTAGATACAAATGGATTAATATAAATCTTTGTATATTAGCATGAAAACTAAGCCGAGCCTGAGCTTAGAGCGTAAATTGATCCAAGAAATACCGTCTCAAGACGTATTCATACTTCATAAGTAATAAAAACAAGTTAAATAAGACTTCTGTGTGGTTAATATATATTTATCAATATAATAATAAGAAAGCAAATTCCGTTTTATTATTGTAGTCTAGATGTAGTATGTGATAAAATGTATTTTATATGCATATTTTATTTTTAAACTATACATTATTGATTGTAAGCAATGTATAATCTACAGATCCTACTTACAAATGGAGCTTACAAGAAATGAGCGTTCGTCTCTCTAAAGACCGGCAACTCACAGCCTCCTGGCATTGCAGGTGTTAGCACATCACTCGAAGTTCCTGTCTGTTCGTTTGGCTCCTGTGACATAAAAAAGTGAGGGTTCGTTATCCGTAGCCTATCGTGTTGTCATAAAGCAAAATAAATAGTAAAAAGCAGTCTCTTGAATCACATTTCCGAAACAACACGTCCCTGATTATGAGTTACGAACTCGTCCACGTAACCTGAATTATATCACGTATTATGGGGATGTAATTATGGATTATGTGGTTGTCTTGTCTAATATTATTAAGTAAATAATGAAAATAAGGTTGTATATAACTGTCAAGCATAGTTTCTTGTCTGTGGTCTCATTTTATATCGTGATATTACGTTAACGTTACGAACGTATGGAATCAAACGTTATCGTTTCGTCGTATCGTTTCGTTTGGTTTAACATTTAAATACAGTTGAATGTTAAGTGTAAAGTAGCTACCAATTATTTTACTAATTTATACTATGCTATATGCTACTAATTTATCGTAATTGTATCGTAAGGCGCTGTTAACACAAAATAAAACAATTCTTCTGTCATTGTATGAATTTCACGTCTCCTTTATCGTCGACTCGCGATAATTATTCAATAAAAGCAATCATTTGTCAGTGCTGTCCAAACGTCAGCAAGTAGACACTGTGATGAGTAATGCCACAATGTTCCACCCGTTTGAGTGAAATTCCTTTATTGCCTACTTTTTACCTGGTTCTTGGACCATTACTCATTGTATTGTGTTCGTGACTTTTGCTATTTGGCTATTAGACTGATTTGTGCCACATTGTCAGGGTTAAAATAAACTAAAGCCAGTCATTGTTGGAGGTGGCCAAGTGGCACTATTTCTAATTAATTGTTTAGTGATAATGCTCTAATGTGGTTTGTTACTTAATACTCTTTCACCGTTTAATCAAAATTGATATTAATTTCGGTTTCGTTATCGACTATATATATGTTCATATATATAGTCAATATATATATAAATATAAGTATTTAATAATATAGTTATTTTATATGAGTTACAACCGTATTAGTGTCAGAAGATTTACTATAAGATGACTTAATTATAAAATTATAGAAATCTGTTTTAATGAAAATCGGAACATCAATAATGTAAGATGATAATTATCTGTGTATAGTATTTGTATATAATTGTTTTGCACAGACCTGTAATGCTGTGAATACCTATAATATATGCACACAAATGACTTGTGCGTTCTTGGAGTTTTGTTTTGGTTGTATTTGTATGTGTGTTGTTGGTCTGCCTTATTAAATAAATAAATTATTGGGCGTATGAGTTGCGTATGGTTATCATACCTCTGTCAGAGGGTGAATGAAGGGTCTCGGGTTCGATTATGTATGGACAACAATTGTTGACTAAATTTTTGGTTTAATGATATGCATAAGTATATTAGCGTATCCTTAGCATCCTTCAAGAAAATGTGCCAGTCACTAAAAAGCCGGCAACGCTCTCGAGAGCTTGGGTGGCGACTTCACCTGCTCGTATATCCACTTCTGTAAAAACATGTCACATACTATAAATCTATAAAGCGCTTAATTGTGTGTAAAATAAAGTAATATTTTAATATAAAATACATTACAAAGAATTGTATTAAAATGAATAATTGTATGTACCTTTGTAATTAAAAGTGCTAATTACGAATGAAGGGGCTAAAATGAAGAGAGGGCTTCGGTAACTTGATCACCGGCGTTTATTAGCATTGGAAAGATGTATTTAAACCGCTCGGGGATTTTTTGCGAAGAGCCCCCGCTAATTGCGCAGCTATTATTCAAATTACCGGATATTATACAGAGGGTGGTTACAATATAACAAATGCAAATACTGCGATATTATACTGACGATATACAGTTTAGTATCATGTAAATTTGGTTTATATGTAATCGCAAAATTTCCACGCTGTTGGCCGTGAGGCCTTTACAGCTCAGCAAAGTGCTGGGTAGCGAGCGGGAGTTCGGCCGAGACTGATGTTAGGAGGGAAAAACATTCAGTTTTATAGCATCGGATTCCTGCAGCTGCCATCGCAACTGCGTCTTGAACGTGTCCCGGTTACGCACACCTGCGTGTTGCACGTGTGCGACAAAGAATGCGTCGTCTTGTTTACCATGCGCAGGTGTCTCTGTGGCTAGGCGCCGACAAGTCGCCATCGTAGCTGCGTCTTGCACGTGTCCCGGTTACGAACACCTGCGTGTTGCACGTGTGCGACGAAGAATGCGTCATCTTGTTTACAAAGCGCAGGTGTCCCTGTGGCTACGCGCCGACATATATATATATATTAAATTACGACTAAAACCTAAAGAGCACAGTAGCACAGATAACATATTAACGAAAAAAACAGTTTCAACATAGGGTTAAAAGATCGTCGTAACTAAGCAACATATAATCAACAATCACAAGAGTACGACAAATTCATAATGGGAGAACAACCATTTAGTGTTTGTACTAGTGTGTGTAATGGTGTGACTGTAGGAGTGAAGTGGATTCTTTGTTAAGTTTGCTCTTGAAAGAGATTTTAAGACTTTTAGTCCAATTTAATATTAATTCCAAATTCAAATTCTTTATTCAATAAAGCATGTGAACTTTTGAACGTCACTAAAACTTTATAATAATCTGACCATTCTATCATAACATTAACCCACAACACACAAAATATCCAGCGTCCGCAATAATGTAACTTAGATTGTCAATTAGATTATCACATTTTAATTCATACCGTGTATCTAGAACAATTAAATCGGATAACTTTAAGAGAACAATAGCTAATCTATATTAGAGGTAAAATCCAATTGGATTACAAGCATGGCTCGAAGGCATTGCATTCGTAGATATCCGAAACTAATCGGGTTTCGTTTAATAAACTCAGTTTCTGGAATTAGATTTCACAACGAACTAAATAAGCGAGGAATGGTGTTTTGCGTTCACTTTGTAACTGAATTCTCAGATTTTCCTATGTTACCTGAGTCGATTGTGTAATTTGTTTGGGCTTGTATCAGATTTTATATGTAATGAACAAAATGGAATTGACTTAATCCTATTATTGTTTTACTTAACCAAGATATGATGTTATATAACAGTAGCGATATATTCATAGTAAAATTGAATATTACAGTGTAAACTCTACGTACAGTTAAGGGACTGTGCATTTTTGGCGTTATAGTCGTTGTTAAATAGAGAGAAGAAAAATCATTATATAGAATGTATTCGATGTCATTCTATGGAATGTAGCTTGTAAGCTAAACCAAACAAAGCCGACTATTAGTCGCTAAATCAAGTGACGTTACATGGAGTATACACTGTGTTTTATTCTACAATTAAGCGATTTATGACAGCCAACTGCATTAAACGCGGACCAGATAAATGTTAACACTAATATAATCAAATTAAGTCATCTAAAGCTTAACTATTTAAAAATCGAACGTCCATTAAAAGCTTTGTAACTCATTATTAATTCATATCTCATCAATTACCTTTTGCTATTTTGTGCCGCTTTCATAAGGCTATCGTACTTTTCATTAAGAGTCATTTGAGCTGAATGGTGGTCTCGACGCATAATGGAAATGTTAGACGTTACACTCCTAAGCCTTTGTGTACAGTAGCGCTCAGTAGCTTTCAGGTCATTCGTGCCTCGCCGTCGCACTGTATGAAGCTTTATTAATAAGCTCCCTGGAGCTTTCTAATAAACATTGCTTTCAACTATTTTATAACCCTCTGGTTAGAAACTGTATATATTTAGTTCATTAGAAGGAGTATACATGCTTTTAGCATAAAATAAATAATATTTTTTTTACTAGCATCAAAAACTAAGATTTCCGTTTAATTGAATACCTACAAAATACTTTCGAAAACCAGATATTATAGTTATAAATAAAGCGGACCCCACACTAGAATATTTCACGTGTTGTGCGCGTCCAGTCTCTTAAAAATAATTTATATTTTATTAACTACGCGTCGGACTGTGCAATGAAAAAAATATCTAAATTTAGTACAGTTTTAACGATATATTCAAACTATCAAAAGTCATGAATAATGTCTCAATCTTTTTCAGCTTATGACAATATCATAACAAAGACTTACGAGTAACTTTTCGTAAGCTATTAATACATCTGACGAACGGAGTCAGTGAGTAGTAAACTTTTTAGAGGCAGTAGAGAAGTCGACTTGTAACGTTTGGAAGAAGCAAAGATGAATGGTTTTCAATATGAAATTGAATTCCGCGGTTCATTGCTTTCCAATTTGTTCGAGGGAACGACGTTTACCTTGAAACCTTATGAATGACTATCTCATACCGATAGCTGCTTTAAGAAATATTTTTATAATGTCGATTCAATTATTAAAAGGTTTTCCTTTGGTGACATTTTTTCATTCTGTGAATTAAATTTTAAGCGTATAGAGAAGGGTTTTTAACATGATTTTTGAACTCAGTACGGATTAGAAATAGGACATTAAACTGTGCGTTGCCTGGAAGAGATCGCTTATTAGCGATAAGCGCGTTGCTCTTATATGTACTAACACCTCTTAACATTATCTACTTCTACTGTTTATGCAACGAAGAGTGGGTATAGTAATAAAAAAATAATTTTTAAATAAAAACTGTACTTTGTATTTTTGTTTATGACACAAGACTAACGAGCATGCGGGCCTTTGAGTAATGTGCCATTAGTTCATTTAACATAGTATAATATAAACGAGGACGGTAGGACGAAATTGTAAATTGTACATGTAATAATAATTATAATTTCATACTGTTTTTAGCCAGCAATAAAACACCTTAAACCTACAAACCCCGAAATATACGGAACTAATTTCAAGCGCAAAATCCTTATACTTTACATTATTCCAAATATCCACCCCGTAACACCGGGTAATATTCACAGGGTTAGCACAAATGTTTAATTTATTCCACATTAATCCGTATTATTTACTGTGTTTAGAAAATAACTTGCTTAACAACATTAAAATCCAAATGCGATTTGTCTATGTAATTGTCAAATACTGGCTATATACTTAATCATTACGGGTCATTTACGTAAACATACGCAAAACTTAAAAAATCAACGCTTTTTAGTTTATTTTGACCTGCTTGTGTTTAGAGAACATATAAAACACATATTAAATTTAAATAATACATGAAAAAATACAATAAGAAAAATAAAATAACAATAAACAAAACATGAGGTATATCTGAAAGCTTGGGTGAAGGAATAGGTACCATAGCAGCGGGTCCCGGGCTCAATCCCCGGTAACCATTCACCCATCATCATCAACCATTTGACTTGTGGACATAGGCGTACAAGTACACAGGTGCTTATTTAACTAATCCTTAGTGTAACTCCTATTCCCATAGGAAACGAATTCGGAGGAAAGATTACTTTTGACCTTTGACTTTGTTATTATGTAAGCCTTGTAATTTTCTATAATGTCTCACCCAAGAGACAAGAAATAATAATTCTATTCAAGTGACAACCCTAGTCGTACCATAACCGTTGAATCGTATTACCATTACAACTGTCCACGTCGCCAGCTGTTTGAAACAACTTTATTTTAGGACCCCGATCCCTTCTGTTTACTACGGCCCCTTGTTCTCATCTCTTACCCTGTAACTTAAGTTAAAAACTCTTATTAATCTGCAAATCGTTATTTACAGCCGTTTGGTACATAAATACAATTCCACTTGATGTAAAAATACGTATATAACAGTTTTTACATGACTTGTGATTCTTTGGGTGTCGAGTGATGTTGCCTGTAATATATATTATTCTTAAATAAATAAAAATTCAATACAACTAGGCACTTTCAAAAAGTTGGCGCATAGTTGGCAGTGTGAGTGGTCTTGGGTGAAAACATTACGTCACAAACTCAAACACAAAATATCTTTATTGTAGTAGGTACGAGTAGGTCGTATGTCTTTATAAAGACACTTTTGAATTGTCAATTTTCACACTACCATAGGTTCGGAAGGCAGTCTACCGAGAAGAGTTAGAAACTTAAATAATATTATATTACTTACATGAGTAATTCAAAAAAACAAGACAATTGCTGACACATTAAAAGGATCTTTGTCCTCTAAATGAGTTTCCACGTCCATAATATATTTTATATGACTAAAATATGACTCAGAGGGACGATGGCTGGCGATAATTTGTGTCTCTAATCGTGTTCTCTGCTTAGATGTCTGGCATGGTGACCATTAGGACAACAAGTTCGTCAAACTCTTTACTTTAAAGCACAAAATAATATACCCAAATTTGCACATGCTAACAACTCGTTAAATAGCAATGAAATGTTATTAAATGTATACTTGTATCGATTCTTAAAAGTTCTCGCATGAACACTTCAAAGAAAGATAAAGAGATCCATTTACGTATGCAAGACATTTTCTTTCAAACTTTCCACTTTCCCGCCTTAATGGTTGGATAGTGTGGACAATGGGAGGTTTCTCTTTAACGATAAAACTGAATCTTAATGGTTTGCCGAGCCGAGGAAGCATTTTACGCTTAGAGCATTGTTACGGAAGGTAGCAAGGCTTTTAAATATATGAATTATATACAATGAAGTTTTGCTTGCAAAACGAACGTATATATTATGAAATATATAAATAAATAGGTCATATTAAGCTGTGTTTAATGAAGGAGAAAACCTTAGATTCTTCTATAGTCATCAAAAGGAAATGATGCTACGCTGGTAGTTTAATAATATAGATATAGTGTTCTCCAGAACTGGTCCACGAATCGAATTACTAGTCATTAGTCTTACTCTCTGCGGGCCACAATTTTTAGATATTCATTCAGATACTAATATATTATGTAAGGCCGCTAACGCATTCACGAGCTCTTCATTCATGCTTTTGTCTATGGCTAGCGACTAGCATAACCCTAAAGCTTCTTAAAGAAATCCTGTTATTTAAGTATCCAAAATTAATAAATAAAATTATTAATAAAAAAGTGAAATTATTTTCGTACTAAAGCTAACTTTCTTAAACGTATAAGGAAAATATTTTGCCCTGAGCATTTTGTCGAAAGGAAATGTGTGTTCATGATTTATATCCCAAATAGTGGCCTCTCATATGAGCCCGCCTGGTTGAAAGCGATAAGCCGATACGAGAAAGAAAATAAACAAACCAACCGCAACTTATTTTAGCCAATCTCGAAATAGTATTGATACTGCAAATAATGATTTTTGCCTTTATTTTGCAAGGGATTTAGTTAACATGTAATGAGAATCCATGAAAATACATCGCATAAGCATTTTAATTATGTCAATTTCGCATATTTATTAAAAAAGTACCTTTAGTTTCTAATCCGCGTCAGTCGAATAGTTTAAGCATGGCTCTAATCACGTAAGGTCGATTTCACGGTTAATAGTGAGACATTTGACACGAAAAACTGCCTTGCTTCAGGCCTAGGGAATCAGAAAAAAATGCAATCCGAGACCAATATCAAAGCGATATTGCTTACTGAATTATTACTATCATATAATTCCAATTTTCCTGCAGGCTTTTGATCACCGTTATACAGACGAGTATGGAATCCAAGACCTCGATTTGATATGTAGAACACACGTATTATGCTTTATGTATTACTATTTCAGTATATACATTTGAAGTATAATAGAAAGTCAAAACGTGTCATGTTTTTTTTTAAATCGTTGAAAAATTATTTTTTTCTTTATAATTTCTTTAATACTCAATTGTGTATATTAATTTCGTTTTATGTTGTCGATTTTATATTTTTAGATTTGTATTTCATCACTTGATATTGTTATTGTAAACAAATATTTCTGTTCAATAAATAAAACTGTTTCATAACACATCTGTTATACTTTAAGGAAAACAACTCTGGCTCTTATCTATACTAATAATAAGACAGTAAAAATCGAAAATCTGTACATTAAATATTTTTCCAAAAAACTGAAAGGAGGTAATTAAAGAAGAGTCATAGAAACCAAAAATACAATTTGTGGAATTCTTGTCTGTCTGTCTGTCTGTCTGTCTGGTACGTTATAACTTGAAAACTACTGAACGGATTTGAACGCGGTTTTCACAGGTGGATTACATATAATTAGGAGCGTTGTCAAAAGTTTATTTTGTCAAAATCGGTTAAGAGAAAAAGAAGTTATGGTCAATTGAAAATTTACTTCAACCACTGCTTCAAAATTTTTAAACACTTATATTGATTGATTAGTTATATATTGTTAAAAATGTTCTAATATAAGTTAATCTTAATATTAAAACTTATGAGAGGTAACAAAAATAACAAATAACGCAGTGCGCACGGGCGCGGTTGAAGTGTTGAACAATGCGCTCGATAGATGGCGTTGATAAAATTCGTCATCAACCTAGATTTATTTTATTTTTTATTTCTTAAACCTATACAGCTTATCAAAAACAGTTGAAACGAGTGAAGAGACGTTTATCGTTTGTCCGCATCCATTTTTCCACCTACGTCCTTAACGTTAATGAGGTTTACCTTTTATTATTTGGTCAAGCTAATAAGTAATAACCTCACAAGTACATATTTCGTACTCATAACTTCGTAAGAATTTTCTTTCAACTCTTAACCGCTGAGGAGTTTTACCTTCCATCATCAGCTCATCCACATAAGAAGATGACTATCAGAAAATAAAATTGTCAGAATAGTAATTGCCCGTACGTTAATTTGAAAGTTGCCCTGGATTTCCCTGAATCATCCGATCCTGTAAAGCTACATCATCCCTGAGTAACACAGGCTATATATAATTCCAATTGTAACAAGATTTTAGCCCCTGAAAGAAAGCCCTGTCGAGATCATTAAAAAACGCCATATACTTAACCAAATTACACGTGGGCGAAGCCGCGGGCGGAAAGCTAGTATATACATATATACAATGTATGCGATATATAACAATTTCACGAATTGCATTTCTGTTTGTTCATTCCTGTGCAATGAGCATGTGAACAATTCACAGTTATCCGAGACATGCTTTGTGCTTATATGTATTCTCATGGCTTGACTTTGCATTATGCATTTAATAGTACAATCAATTTGATTTCTGTACATATATCTGTAATTTATATGTGAAATAATTCTTGTACTTGTTTTTAATATACCATAGACAGATGCAATATGGAGGTTCTAGATATTTTATGAGCACAAAACTATTGGGAAAAGCCATAAAGCGGTTGGCTCATAAAGGCTGGTTTGTAATTAAACTTGGTTGGACGTGATGTCTGTTTATTTACGAGCTTAACCGATCAAGACTATAAATGACTTTGGTTACAATTATAAATGAATTATTTCTGTGTTATAATTAAAAGTTTATTAATACAGAAATTATGAAAACAATTCTTATATAGAAATAATTTTCAAATTTGTCAATTTGTTGGACGGAAACACTTAGTTTTATATATATTAGATTGGATGAGTTAAAATCATACAATTTTAGATAGTAAAAGTATTATATTTTCTTATAAAAAAAAAATATTTTCATTTTCCCAAGAGCGGGATGGAAAATATAATTTTAAACAAGAAAAATTCCGGACAAGGTTTATTACCAAGGGAAGAAACTTTGTAAAACTGCAAACTAGATCTTGTGTACCACTTATAAGTTTTATTAACGATCTAAGAAAAGCAGGCAGGTGTCAGCAATAAATTACTTTTTTGAGATTTTCATAGGGACGATTAACATTCACTTGATTATAAAAATAGTTTTTAGTTATTTTACTAGTTTTAATGGCATTCTATTGCCTCTTCAGCCAAAAGGATAGGCTAGCAACATAGCCACGAGCGTGCGGGTTTTGTGTGAGTTTTTTTTGTTTTTTCAACTAAGTAATTAGTTAATAAAATAATAAAAATAAAATAAGTATATAGATACACAGATAGTAGTGTTCGTTTACAAAAAAATATAGCTTTCCGTGAAGATCTTTATATGTTATTAGTAGTTAAAAGAGACTCATAAAATAACTTGTTACTACAGTGTATACTCTATATAACGATACTGAAAGGAATGTGCCTTTTTATGGCGTTATAGAGAGTGGTTGTTAAGTGGTGCGGAGAAAAATCATTGTGTGGCTAAACAATCAAAGCCAATCGATTTCAACGCTTTAGAGAGTTCGTCGTTAAATCGAGGAAGTTACATGGAGTTTACACTGTATATTTATTTTGTCACTCAAGTTTTTTATTACGACTTGCAATATCTCATGGAATATTGCAATTTATTTTGGGTCTCCCCTAATGTAATACTTGACAATCTTTTGTAAAGAACTATGTACAATGTGGAATTTAATAGACGTAGTTGATTTTCTGAATTCTCAAGAATTTTGTTTTGTGTACGCTACGGCATTAACGGTATAATGAATTTCAGTACATTTTTTATATGCATGTGATTTCACATTCTGAGACAGTAAGATTTCAGTACATACGTAGTATATAGAATATTTTTTTAAGTTATTGGGATATAAGCTCATATTTTAACATGATTTATTACTAGTAGTTTTTGTTCGCGGTTTTTGTCCGCGTGGTTTAAATACAAAAGGAATTTGGAAAAAGAATGTTTATAAATGGCAGAGTTGTCGTTTTTATTACAAACTTTCACCCCTGTTTTACACTTTTTTTCGAGATAAAACAAGCCCACGTCCTCCCCTAAAAATTAGTCTATCTCCATACCAAATTTCATCGAAATCGGTCCAGTAGTTTAAGCGTGAAAGCGTATACACACTTACTTTCGCATGTATAATATTAGTATGGATATAGGAAAAGGCTTTATTAGCAGTAATCCTATTACAAGGATTGTTAAATAAATAATACACATCACTCTATTTTCCATACAATACATTTACCGCTTCTTAGTCTTTTAAAACCTTCATATTTCCGTATAATAAAAAGGCTATTAAAGCGCAATATTGCGTCCACAAGTTTCCATATTACTATATATAAGATGATGTTATTCCACAAGGCCGTGTCATCTGGCTTACCGCAAGTTTATGAGGAAACTCACATTACTTTATTCTTAGTTGCAAGTTGAAGATTTTATAGCAAAGTTTATAATGAAAGTCACATATCACTGAGATTACTTGAGACTGAATCACCAAATAGGAGTCCGTATGTCATCATTAACTTTATAGAATGAATGCACTTAAGTATATATGTAATATTTTAGTCAAATATTCACATATATATAACATTGTAGACTTTTATTATTAGAATTTATGAATTTAATACAAAATACTTCTAATTAAGGTCTTGAGAATGAGGTCTTGAGCTGAGAATTATTATGTAGCTCTTTGTTCCAGATGTAAAAGCTTATCAACATTTCTGGGTTACCTGGAAGAGATAGCTTATTAGTGATAAGGCCGCCCGTTGCTCTTATATGTACTAACATCTATTAACATTATCTCTCTTCTACTGTGTTAGTTCAAAAGTGTGAAGAAATCAAAATGCATATAAAAAATATTGCATGTTGCAAATGCCAGTACTTGTCCTTCTTGCCTACTGTTTTTTATGAACACAAACATTACGTACATAATAAAATTCACATACAATATATAATTAATTACATGAAAATTGAGCCAGAATAATCGCATCAGATTATTAATTTACGTACAAGGTATGATGGCCAGAGTTTTGCCTCTGTTATTAGATACTCCAAATCCTGACACCTATTAAATATTATAGGGATTTAAGACGTCCCATGAGTTGGAGGTATAAACTTAATATTATAATTAATACGCCTCGTCTATTTTGTCTCATTATTTCAATAGCTATCACATATTAATGTTGATACGACGAAACGTATTATATTAAAATATTATTGATTAATAATTTATTTCTAACGAGTTTATTGCCTGTTTTTATCGGTAGATACCTTCAAAACCGGTGGTAATGTAAAAATTGACGATTCATAAGTATGTTTGAGTTCAAAAAATCCACTACGCCGTTTAGAAACCTTAACGTTTGGTATAATTGTAAAAAAATATTTAAATAAAGCAAAATTTGACATAGCTTAGTACCAAGGGAACTCTGGATTATCGTAGGCGATCTTGATTGCGACACTAATTGCGAACGCCGGCGAAGCGTTGCCCGATCACTTTTCCACATTAATTTACTAGTCCCTTGGGTTACCGGCAATGTAATAAATTCAATATCTATCGGGAACCACTGACTTATACATAATAATGAAAATATAGCCTTACAGATTAATTGCTAACGATTGGTTTGGGTAAGCTTCGAGTGAGAGTGAAAGTTAAACTTATTTATATCTTTTACTTTTATCAGCGATCACTAATTTTCCCCTTATATCTAAAGCTACGAGAGTTCTTAAACAAAAGTTTCTACTAGTTACAACTACTTAGTTTTTAAGTGGCGTTGTGTAATATAATTCTACGAAAAGTATTTACATGCGTAGGATATATTGTTTGGGATTTTTGTTATATGTTCTTAGATGCTCTAATGTACATAACACTTAGCCTGATTGTCTAGTTTCTTGACCATGAAAGAGTGATATATACTTAGTCTGGCCATAAATACTGTTACTATTCAAAAAAAGAAAATATTACGTTTGAATTTGGAATCTGTCATTTTTATATGATTGCTTGATGTGTTTTCTTATTTTCGCGCCATTATATTGTTAAATATTTTGTTATATTAAAATGGAGTGGGGTGATAAAGAGAACCGAATCGCTGTGATTGCCTTACATAAAGTAGGTATGGAGAAAAGTGCAATTTTTAAAACCCTCCACCCGCTTGGTATTAGTCAAATGTTTGTTTACCGGGCTATTGATAGGTACAATGATACCTCCTCTGTTTGTGACAGAAAAAGATCTGGCCGTTCACGTACCGTTCGTGTGAAAAAGGTGATTAAAGCAGTTAGGGAAAGAATTCGAAGAAATCCTGTCCGTAAGCAAAAGATTTTATCTCGGGAGATGAAGATAGCTCCTAGAACCATGTCGCGTATATTAAAAGATGACTTAGGACTTGCAGCCTATAAGAGACGTACTGGTCACTTCTTAACTGATAATTTAAAGAAGAATAGGGTGGTAAAATCCAAACAACTACTTAAGCGGTACGCAAAGGGAGGTCACAAAAAAATTTTGTTTACGGATGAGAAAATTTTTACAATTGAGCAGTATTTTAATAAACAAAATGACCGTATTTATGCTGGAAGCTCTAAAGAAGCTTCGCAATTAGTAAACAGAGTACAACGTGGGCATTATCCCACTTCAGTGATGGTTTGGTGGGGTGTTAGCTATGAAGGGGTGACTGAGCCATATTTTTGTGAAAAAGGTATTAAAACG
Source organism: Leptophobia aripa (assembly GCA_951799465.1). Taxonomy (NCBI): domain Eukaryota; kingdom Metazoa; phylum Arthropoda; class Insecta; order Lepidoptera; family Pieridae; genus Leptophobia; species Leptophobia aripa. The sequence continues at coordinate 6,951,779 of OX637269.1, read as the reverse complement.
TCGGCACAAGTTTATCAAAATACCATTCTTGAGACGGTAGTTAAGCCTTTAACTAACACCATGTTCAATAACAAAGAATGGTGCTTTCAACAAGACTCGGCACCGGGTCATAGAGCTCGATCCACCCAATCTTGGATGAAAACTAACGTTCCGGACTTTATCAGCACTGAAAACTGGCCGTCGTCAAGTCCTGACCTAAATCCATTGGATTATGATTTATGGTCAGTTTTAGAGAGTAAGGCTTGCTCTAAACGCCATGATAATTTGGAGTCCCTAAAACGATCCATTCGGTTGGCAGTGAAGAATTTTCCTCTAGAAAGAGTTCGTGCTGCTATTGATAACTGGCCTCAACGTTTAAAAGACTGTATTGCAGCCAATGGAGACCACTTCGAATAAACATTGTATATTTTTAATAGTTATATATTGATGTATTAAACTAACTCACTATGAAAGGAATAAATGTTACGTATAAAAAAAAAATCGTGCTTTTCTTTATAACAATATTTATGGCAAGACTAAGTATACATATGATATAGATCTTATTTATAGCTTATTAATAGATAAGGTACATCCTTGACAGGTGTACCCCATAAACCGTATCATCGTTAAGACTTGTAAAGTTTAAAATTGCAGCACTATTATTTACATACTTTATAAATCACTTAAGTGCATTTGCGAGTTAAGTAATGGTTTTTAGTTCAAAATCCGTATTCGATTAAAGTCGTGCATATAATTGAAAATAGTAATAGGAAAAAACATGTTTGAAAAAATACACATTTTAGAATAATAAACCTTAATACACGATTTTATTTCACAGGTAAACTAACGGTAGGCTTTCTTGATGTCTCTAAGTTGCAACTGTAAGCCGTCTAAACTTAGACGAATGCCCACAAACTTTATCCGTAAAGTTGGCTGACTTACCCCGCCTTATCCACCATTTACTACACCAAAGAACTGCAATTTAAGAAGTTTCACCGTATATATTTACAACTGCATCACAATTTAAAATTAGCTTCCATGTCTCAAATAACATTTAGATCATTATATAGTAATTATTTGATACTTTAATTTGATTATCGCACACATTTAACGTCCGCACACTTCTTTTTCGAATGTTAGAATAGAACGCCTGAACTTTTATTTTGACTTTAATTGAAGGTTCAACGCTATGTTAAGGCCAAAATACAGATTCACATGAACTGTTAATTATTGAATAAAAACACAAAAGATTAAAACCACGTTTTCTAACTAATTTTAGATGGGTCGTTTATATAACACAAATCCGATACTTTCGTAGGAATTGACAGAGGTCACATTAGGCGTGATAAATAATTCAAGGTAGCCTTTTTGTAAGACCCCCCGACTTACAATACCAAATGCATGTGGAACCAAAATAACAATTGTCTCTTGAATAAAATAAAGCTGCGGGCTTATATTTTTATAGCTGTTTAAAGATGTGTCAGTCTTGAATATTGTATAACTGAGCCTCCTAGTCAAAGGACAAATTATTAATGTCGTATTTATATTACATACAAAAGGCTTATCCTGAAGCCTTTAAATAATATTTTATTTGATATTTTGTAGCGCATTGTTTTTAATTTTTTTTATTATAATTGCTTATATTTGTTATATATTATATATTATATATTATTATATAATATTATATATTATATATATTATTAATACTATGGTTATTCAAATAATAAATGACCCTTAACAACGCCAAATATAAAAATAAGTATCCGGTAAAAATGTTATTCAAACTCATGAAATATTCTAAATGAAGATACTTGTTTAGTGGCGGTGTAAAACCGAAATCAAGGCGGTGTGAGGATTGGAGTTACCGTCCGTTACATTAAACTTTCACACTCATGCCCCCGTTACGGATTTTATACCATGCTATTTCACACTAGAGATTGGATTTTAGTAGGCGTTATAAATTAACTATCCTAAATATTTTAACTAAACTGTGGACCCTTACCAAATTTATTATCTTTAATTTTGTGTGTTGTCTGGATGAAATCACTTATGAGCGATAAGGACGCCCGTTGCTCTTATATGTACAAAGTCCTATTTGTGCAGCAAAGTGTGAATAGAAAAATTAAAAACAGTTAACAAATGCCGAAGATTTAAATGAACTTACTGATGTGAGCTTTTTGTTCCAGACTACAAAGTTTAGGAGTGAATGGACGTTTATGTAAATTAATTAAGGTCCCATGGGCATGTCTGCGTCTTTCTAAGTTTGGCGTCATACAGAAATCAAGTGTAAAACCTCATAAGGCATTGATCACATGCAAGCTTTTGATTAAAAACATATTTACTTTATTACAATGGTGCTAAGTGTCAAACGCCGTTAAATTGTTACCCCTGCAATAAACCTTTAGATATGAACAAACTTTGATGAAATACTTCATACAGTACCACTCCCAAAAAGGCCGACAACGCACTAACAAGCTCCCAGCCACGTGAGTGTCTATTGACGGCTCGTCTATAAAAAAAAACATTATTAATCTGAAACGCTGTTAAAACCATAACACATAATTTTCACTCTCAAATGAACGTTTACACTAAATGAATTCCGTAACAAATTTACTTTATCCTTTACACAAAATGGACCTTCAGCGAAAAATTAATATCACCTCGCAGTTCGTACGAGTGGGTCTTGTTTTTTTTTTCTAATGTCTTTTCCTCGCTAACAAGGAATATATTGCTTCGCTGTCAGCTCCGTCCTGCTAATTTAGCAATGTTACCGCTTCCACCGTGGAAATAAGAATAAGTGGACACAGAATGTAATTTTCACGGAACACAGCCAACGCTAATAGACTTTAATGATTTATATCTGACTTTGTTATTATTTTAACATGTATATCAAGACAATGCTCTACATTTTATATAAAACATTACATATGGAAATTTATTAATTAAAAAAAATTCCAAACGTAAATGCTTGATGTCCGTCGTTTGAGCACTGAATGTTTCGTAAGGCATTTCTCACCACGCACCATCACGTTATGAAACCAACTGCTCGTCACGGTATTTCCAAACCTATACGACTAGGGTCGTTCAAAAAAAGAGAACACCATTTCCTAAATGGCCGGGCACGAGCTCCCAGCCACATAAGTGCCTATTGGCGGCGACTTCACCTTTATGGTGTGGCTTCTTCTGGTTCGCCCCCTCTTCAATAAAAAAAATTATATGCCGTATGTAACTAAACAACAACTAATACAAACTTTGTAAAACCTCGACACGGTTCTGACGAAATTATAAAAAATCTTAATCACGGAATGTATGATATAAAAATTATATCGGATCACTTGTGCACAAGTAGCTCAGTGGTCTTTGGTAAGGCAATACAAATAATTATCATGAAAATATATTATATTATATACATAAGCTTTTAATCTGCCAAGTCGTCAGTTCCAAAGTGACATTCCTTTATATACGGAGGTTCACAGTCAAAGATCAAACGCGGGCTTGAGTATCACACGGTTACAGGTTGCTTTAAAAGTTAATAGACGTACATTTAGAAAATTGGAAAGGATAATAAAAGAATGGGATGGCATTATGAAAAAAATAAAAGCAATATGCTTTGATGTATAAAATACCGTGTATTTACATGGTCTTTAGTAGATCGTAATAATCCTACAATCTAGGAAATTATGTCCATACAATGTAAAATGGGAGAGTCGGGTCGAGCCGCGTCTAAAGCTATAAAACCCGGGAAGGGTCGTATAAAGAATTTCATAAGATTTATAATGGCAAGCAGAGTTGTATGGTAAATGGTGAGATTCCCTTACAAATTGAAAATCAATGAACCGCGGAATTCAATTCGATATTGAAAGCCATCGGCTTGCCTCGTGAGGCGAAGAGCTCTTAGCGATATCTCTTTGACTCCGTTTCACACATATAAAGGCTAACATGTGCGCTTAAAAGGTATTCAACTAGTTTGGACCTTTTTAAAGACGTAATTGAACGTTTGCGAAAGCAATTAGGTCGGTGATATTCTGAGAAAATGTTTATTTTTACTTAACCATTCGCAGTTCTCTTGTAACGCTTGTACTTGTGTTCTTGGATGGAAACAGGTGTATTTCGATGTTAGAATTTAATATATCTTCTTTCGTTATATTTAAGAATAACATCGGTACTTATAACACGATATTAAAATATCCATTACGTAAAAATATCAACATCAACTACGAGTTTTTTTACTAAGCTGTCGCGTTATTATGTTTTCCTGGGCAGAGTTATGTGTGGTATCTGTACTCATAGTTAACCTGTGCTATTGAATTCCATAAATTAAAGAGCACATGTGAATATTGTTGTACCAATGTACCATGTACATTATGAAACATAAAACAGATGATAGGTAGGCGTTCTTAGTGCTGTTATTAATATAAATCGTTCTGTGAAAGCAAAGTAAGGTCCCGATAAGGCTGTATAGGTCTTTATAAGTGTATAATTAAATCCACTTTTTCGCAACTTTATTGTTGTGGCACACGCGATATTGGTATTTCTACTAAAGCTGCGATTGATACTTATGTGTTACGTCATAATATTGTCTCTTGTTATTGTTATTTTAAATAATACTTGTGTAAAATGAAACGTTTCGATGAATTGCAATTTAGTATTCAATTATAAATATTATGACTAAATTAGCATGTCTTAGACCCACAAAAATTGAGGACAAGACTCAGGCACAGAAGAAACAGTATGGAGAAGGTGGCAATGGAACTTCGGGGCCAAGACCCATCTATGAATTAATCTCCTTGAATTCTGGCATGAAGACATTTCTTAAACGAAACATTGTAAATAATAACATTCTATTAATCTATTATTTACTATAAATCATTCATATGCTCAATCCACTATTACACGCGGGAAAATATAATATATAATCCGTCGAGAAACGTATTAACTCTAGCATATCCCTTCGTATCCTATTTACTTATGAAATTAGCTACCGTGATCAAGTGGCTACACAAATCATTGTGACATCAACGTTATTGCAACGAGTTCTCTGAGTAATGTCCGCGACTAGGTAAGAAACCTATTTCGTTGGAATTCTTCCCTGTGATATATGTTGCTATTCGCTACGTATACCTACCGACTTTTATATAGGCAATTTCTTTTATATATAAGCATAATGTTTGCTTAGTGGACGTCGTGATATGAAAACTCGGGTGTTACAATAGTTAAGCAATAAATATATTTTATTTTTAACACAATTATGAAGAGCAGTCGGTTGAGGTCACCTTATGTCACCGTCAGATGTCTACGACTCAACCCTATCAAACACAGGTCCTCTAGAAAAGTTTCCCAAAGACTGGCCTTAGAATCCCGAACACACAGTCATAATAATAAGATGGCATCTACATCAAGCGCTATCTCTGCTCTGATTCGTCAATAAAATAAACGTACTTTTAAATTAATTTATTAATTAACTAGCTTTCCGCCCGCGGCTTCGCCCACGTGTAATTTGGTTAAGTATATAGCGATTTTTAATGATCTCGAAAGGGCTTTCTTTCACGGGCTAAAATCTTGTTACAATTGGAATTATATATAGCCTTTGTTACTCAGAAATGATGTAGCTTTACAGGATCGGATGATTCGGGGAAATCGAGGGCAACTTTCAAATTAACGTACAGGCAATTAATATTCTGACAATTTTATATTCTGATAGTCATCTTCTTATGTGGATGAGCTGATGATGGAAGGTAAAACTCCTCAGCGGTTAAGAGTTGAAAGAAAATTCTTACGAAGTTATGAGTACGAAATACGTACTTGTGAGGTTATTACTTATTAGCTTGACCAAATAATAAAAGGTAAACCTCATTAACGTTAAGGACGTAGGTGGAAAAATGGATGCGGACAAACGATAAACGTTTCCTTTTACTTGTTTGTATATGTAGTGTTCACTCAAAATAATCATAGGGTAAAACGTTAATGAAAGTTTGAACTGCATGGTAGTCATTACACAATGAAGCATCTTAATACCGCGATGGATATATTTGGCCTAAGTAGAAGTTCTTTAAAAAAAAACTAAGACTCAACCTCGCACACTCACTCAGCAACACCATTGCACACACTGATACACACTCACACACTAAAATGTTCGTACTACACATAGTTCCACTTGTTCATGTGTATATATATTTTTATTTATTCTTTTCTGTTCGTATTTCTTTTGTTATTCTTTTTTCTGATCTTAGATTCTATTTCCGGTTCTATATTTTAACCTTATTTTGGCTTTATTTTTAATCTATTTTTATTGTGTAAACTGTTTTTGATAAGCTGTATAGGTTTAAGAATAAAAAATAAAATAAATCTAGGTTTATGACGAATTTTATCAACGCCATCTATCGACTGGCGCACTGCGTTATTTGTTATTTTTGTTACCTCTCATAAGTTTTAATATTAAGATTAACTTATATTAGAACATATTTAACAATATATAACTAAGTGTTTAAAAATTTTGAAGCAGTGGTTGAAGTAAATTTTCAATTGACCATAACTTCTTTTTCCCTTAACCGATTTTGACAAAATAAACTTTTGACAATTGTATGTAATCCAACTGTGAAAACCGCGTTTAAATCCGTTCAGTAGTTTTCAAGTTATAACGTATCAGACAGACAGACAGACAAGAATTCCAAAAATTGTTTTTTTGGTTGCTATGACTGTTCTTTAATTGCCTCCTTTCAGTTTTTTGGAAAAATATTTAATGTACAGATTTTCGATTTTTACTGTCTTATTATTAGTATGGATTAAGTAGAGAATAATCGAATTTTATAAAATTATAACACAATGTATTAACATTTTTAAACAAATCAATAGTAATACGCTTACTTTGGCATTGTACAATCAACATTCACTAGGTTAACGTACGTCATTCAAATAAAAATTTCATTGTCGTAAATATATGTTGAAATCAGAATTCAAAACTCACTATACTATCGGGTATTTTCCATCGACTTTCCCTTAGGGTATTTCATAACAAACATCTCTCATATAGTTTATCCAAAGTAATATTGTTAAACTGTTGTATGGAGTTATAAGTTCGTGGGTTAAATAAGTTTAAAAGAGATTGAGTTGAATGGGTCTTTTTCTCAACCGAATTTAGTTTGACAAATATTTGTATAGGACGGTGTACATAATATTTCTCTTGGCCTCGGGTTGAATACATTATACATCTATGCCCACTTCAGTACAGCGATGGGAATATGGAAATTTATCATTTTGAAATAATTGTTTATTTACAAAAGAATACTGAAAAACATAGTTTAACGGTTAAGTATGTAAGCATTAAAGCTTTAAGTCTTAATAGAGATTATAATTAATTACATTACAAATTGAATGAACTATCTTATAGGGTCTTGCCTCACAATAGAATCGCGATAAACGAATTTATCAAAACTAACTCAATATCGAACGTTCATACCACTTTCAAGAGGAAGCTCAGGCCGGGAAGATTGAATCTCGTCAAAATAATGGCGTCATTTGAAATTATTAATTTAGTTATAGAAACGGATATACAGCCATTTTCCCGGCAAGGGATAAAGTAAATTGAATTATATAGTTGGTAATTGGCTATCTTCAGTTGTATCCTCGTATTTCAAATGATATAGAACGACTTAGTTTACGTACTAAGAAGAGACGACAATCGTTGGAATATAAAATAAGTTAAATATAAATATATTTAATAACATTTTTCTTATTCTAGATTCTCATTTGTTCGGTTGCCAGGAAGAGATCGCTTTTCAGTGATAATTCCGTCTTTGGTCCTCTGTTTTCAAAAGTAGAAGTGTCTTTTTTGTGAAACTAAAGTCTTTATTTGTTGTATCGGGTTGTCTTTCTCACCCTTTCTTATAGATATAAAGGTGTGATGATTTTACATATTTGGCATGAGTTTTATTGATTAAACTTCTTGTATAGCGACTAGTATTGTATCGTGTGCACAAAACACAAACAAGACAATGACTAAACTGTATTGTTCATTGTGACAAATGTTATGTACGTGCTATGTTAAACTTGTAGCCAGTACAATGAAAGATCCCATTCACCAGAATGCTCTGTGAGGGATAATGTACTGTTGCAAAGATAACTGAGAAATATTATCGCGTTGTAACTATCGTTTTAAACATGAGTTTCTTACTCCACGAGCTGAACAAATTGTGCAAGTTAGCGTTTATTCAATTTTAATTTAAGTTTCTCTCAGTTGAATATTTCAGTTTGAGTACTTTTTTTATTTGAAGGAATACAACACAATGTACAAAAATTAAATCTAACAGTGGAATTAAATATATTTCACATATATACATTATAAATACATAGACACACATAGATGAAACTATGTACTTGTTGTATGGAGTCAATCAGTGACAAAAGTAAGATTATCCATCTTTCATACACTTATTTCTCGTCATTTAAAAAAATGCTTTCTCACATTTGGCGGAGAGTTTCTTGTCGGTTCTGACCCGCTCAACGCCCCTGATATGGAAACTGGCATTAAATGAATCTGTAGCGTCTTTTTTCATTATATTTTTTTGACAATTCATAACTGTAACTGTAAATAAAGTTGTTTTTGATTTGATTCTAGATTTGGTAGCAATAACATTTTAACCTATAGTGGGTTTTTTTGTTATAAGAAACCTATTGAAATATGTAGGGATTTTTTATTGTTTCCTATAAATTTATGGACAAATTTTGTTCACCAAATAAGAACAAGATAACCATTTTTTTAAAGTTAACAGTAAACAACCTTACCTCAAACCAATTGAATTAGAGTCACGGCCAGTACAAATTAGGCGGGCGGTTTAAATTAACTTGTTACACTCGAGGTCAACTTTGGCCCTAAACTTGACTAATTTTGCGAAAGCAACATCAAACTGTACTCGGCTAATATTACCCCTGTTTGGTCCCGCATGAATTTTGCACACTAATTACTTCGTTATGTTTATTTTACTTAAGTTTGCGTATGCTTCTATGATTTATGACTGCGACAAGTGTTGTCATACGAAATTTGTTTGTTTTTGGTAAATAGTTTAATGTAAATACGAGTGCGAAATGTTTGGTACATTTGTGATATGCAAGTCCTATGAGGTAGTGTGAGGCAGTGATTCTAAATTCAAAATATGTATTTCTATAGCTACTGGTTGATGTTTTTATTGTATAGACACATTTTCAGTTTTGGAAATACTTTTCAAATGGAAATTTGAAAATTCTATATTCTTTTAGGATTTATTGATTGACAACCACTTTGGAAAGTCACTAGAGCTAATTTTTCATGGGTTCGCTGTGCGCTGTCACCTTAGAAGAACCCACAAGAAACTCCGCTCGGGTTGTCATTTTCAAAAAATAGGACCTGAATATTTCATTTCCGCTTCATGACATTAAAATTTATTAATTGACATTTTGATAATTACATAGTAGGTATTTGATAGTAAGGTAGTGTTGCCATTTCTTACAAAAAGAAACTTTAACACAACGTGTTAATTTTACTTGCAAATTAGGTGTCACGTGGACACTACGAAGTTTTATGTTTGAAATTACGCTCCAACAACCGAGTTAAAATTGGTGCTAGTTTATCCCGTTGTTCAGTTTATAATGCGGCGGCCTCACCACAAGGGGTTAACTGTTTTACTAGTTTTTAGGGCGGGTCTGTTTTAACATGTTCAACTGCACTGAAATTGTTTCTAACGCCCGCACGCTTCGTGCTCGTTGTATTAAAAAATAACTTCGCATATTCCATTCTCGAAATTGAGTATTGTTCTTTGTTTATTGAATTGTAACCATGTTGATTATTTGTTGGTGTATATTTTTGTATGGTATTGAGTTTATCCTGTACAAAGATAGATCGGAATAAAGACGGCTCGGTGGATATTTTTTGGTGACTCAGCTACCTTTCGATGAGTTGTCTTAGAGACCTCGTGTTCATAGATTATAAGTATTTTTAAGATATGTACATAGTACACTGTTTTTGTTGCTCGAAACTCGTATTTAAATATATTAAAAGTTACTTTTCAATGTAAAGTGGGAACTTATTCAATTAAGAACAGTACATTGATTACATTTTCAGTAATGAAAAATTATTTTCTATCAATAATGTTACCTGCTACTAAAACTGTAAACAAAGCTACTGTGGGAGAAGAACAGGGCGTGTTTTAAGTAGAAATATAATTGTTAATGGTAGTAAGAAAACAAAGACGGTATTAATTAAGAAGTCCGGAGGTCAGCGAAAGGTCTGAGCCTGAAAATAGCAATTAATTTATAGGTATAAATTGTCTGCACTACTTAATTAATTGCCCCGAGCTTACCTTGAAACAATAGATTTATTGCTTAAGACTTAGTAAGATACAACAAAAATAATGCTATTACAAATATGTAGTATTAAAAGATTAATTAAATACGCGTCTGTGCATTGAAATTCTCCCGTCTCAAAGCGTTTGCATAGATTTTCACATTCGCGCTTTCACTTATGTTAATTTGATTTTTGTTTCTGTTTTACACTAAGAATAACACTATACAGGATGCTTTTGTTAGCGTAAACTTTGAACGTCATTATTTGCAGCGCAGTCTGTCGCTGACCACAACTGAACTTAAACGTCGTGTTTATATTATGTATCAAATGATACATTCTAACAGAAATTTTATTTTTAAAATGTTTATTTTCAACATAGTGTTTTTAATTTGCAAAGTAAGTCATATTATTTATATATTTGGAACACACTCAGATACAGTAAGAAAACTTAATTAATTTTCAATATAACTTATAAATTAATAACAATAGCTATATATTTTAGACACTATTAATTTATTATTAAGTTCTTTACATAATATACTGCACTTGTTCATATGTACTTAGTCTTGCCATAAATATTGTTATAAAGAAAAGCACGATTTTTTTTTATACGTAACATTTATTCCTTTCATAGTGAGTTAGTTTAATACATCAATATATAACTATTAAAAATATACAATGTTTATTCGAAGTGGTCTCCATTGGCTGCAATACAGTCTTTTAAACGTTGAGGCCAGTTATCAATAGCAGCACGAACTCTTTCTAGAGGAAAATTCTTCACTGCCAACCGAATGGATCGTTTTAGGGACTCCAAATTATCATGGCGTTTAGAGCAAGCCTTACTCTCTAAAACTGACCATAAATCATAATCCAATGGATTTAGGTCAGGACTTGACGACGGCCAGTTTTCAGTGCTGATAAAGTCCGGAACGTTAGTTTTCAACCAAGATTGGGTGGATCGAGCTCTATGACCCGGTGCCGAGTCTTGTTGAAAGCACCATTCTTTGTTATTGAACATGGTGTTAGTTAAAGGCTTAACTACCGTCTCAAGAATGGTATTTTGATAAACTTGTGCCGACGTTTTAATACCTTTTTCACAAAAATATGGCTCAGTCACCCCTTCATAGCTAACACCCCACCAAACCATCACTGAAGTGGGATAATGCCCACGTTGTACTCTGTTTACTAATTGCGAAGCTTCTTTAGAGCTTCCAGCATAAATACGGTCATTTTGTTTATTAAAATACTGCTCAATTGTAAAAAAATTCTCATCCGTAAACAAAATTTTTTTGTGACCTCCCTTTGCGTACCGCTTAAGTAGTTGTTTGGATTTTACCACCCTATTCTTCTTTAAATTATCAGTTAAGAAGTGACCAGTACGTCTCTTATAGGCTGCAAGTCCTAAGTCATCTTTTAATATACGCGACATGGTTCTAGGAGCTATCTTCATCTCCCGAGATAAAATCTTTTGCTTACGGACAGGATTTCTTCGAATTCTTTCCCTAACTGCTTTAATCACCTTTTTCACACGAACGGTACGTGGACGGCCAGATCTTTTTCTATCACAAACAGAGGAGGTATCATTGTACCTATCAATAGCCCGGTAAACAAACATTTGACTAATACCAAGCGGGTGGAGGGTTTTAAAAATTGCACTTTTCTCCATACCTACTTTATGTAAGGCAATCACAGCGATTCGGTTCTCTTTATCACCCCACTCCATTTTAATATAACAAAATATTTAACAATATAATGGCGCGAAAATAAGAAAACACATCAAGCAATCATATAAAAATGACAGATTCCAAATTCAAACGTAATATTTTCTTTTTTTGAATAGTAACAGTATTTATGGCCAGACTAAGTATATATATATTTTTATTTATTTTTTTCTGTTCGTGTCTTTTTTTGTTGTATTATTTTATTTCTGATCTTGGATTCTATTTTCGATTGTATGTTTTGACCTTGTTTTTTCTTTGTTTTTGATGTATTTTTGTTGTGTAAGCTTTTTGTGATAAGCTGTATAGGTTTAAGAAATAAAAAAATAAAAATAAAATAAATTAAAACATGCATCCTCAACGTCTCACTAAGTGCATAATAGTTATTTCGTATCATTTTTGAATGATAACATGAAAACAGATCATCAATTAATACAAACTGCGGAGTAGCTTTGTTGACTGGCAAAAGAAAATCTTACTCTGATGACATACAACTGGATCTAAAATCTAAATGATAGAAGCCAATTTTACTATTAAAACCAGGACCAATACTGTATACAAAACCTTGAACAAAACAAGTTAATTCGTTATTAAAGTACAAAACCAGTTTCCGTTACAACGCCTTCAAATGCAAACAATCTACACAACAATGAATTTTATGGTTGAATAAGTTTCTGTGGCTCCGCAAATTAATATAATTATATAACATTAAATAATTATATTAACTACAAAATTATTTCAAAGTTGATAATACGGATAATTCGAATAAACAATTTATGTCAAGGAATGGAGGCTGTAAAATTGTACGTTGTTAAGGTAAGGTAAGGTTGTCAGGTGTTTTGTATGATTTTTTCCAAAAGTCGACGTTTTGATAATTTTTGAAATCATAGCAAGATGTCCACAGTGATAGTGATAAATTAAATATGTTGGTTTTTAAATCGCATCATACATTGTTAATAATAATTCACACCAACGACTAGGCCTCGATTATAGCCTAGTCTATGGCCAGCCTTATGTGCGTGACTAGCTTCCTTTATTCTTGGTTCTAAGAAATGACATTTTCTAAAGCTTAAGCTTAACTTGATTGAGTTAAAAGAAAGAACTGAGACGTCAGGACTGAACGCACGACGTTAAGTCGCTTGAACTATTTGGCCAATATTACTGTTATCTATACTAATAATAAGACAGTAAAAATCGAAAAACTGTACATTAAATATTTTTCCAAAAAACTGAAAGGAGGCAATTAAAGAAGAGTCATAGAAACCAAAAAACCAATTTTTGGAATTCTTGTCTGTCTGTCTGTCTGTCTGGTACTTTATAACTTGAAAACTACTGAACGGATTTGAACGCGGTTTTCACAGTTGGGTTAAATATAATTAGGAGCGTTGTCAAAAGTTTATTTTGTCAAAATCGGTTAAGAGAAAAAGAAGTTATAGTCAATTGAATATTTACTTCAACCACTGCTTCAAAATTTTTAAACACTTATATTGATTGATTAGTTATATATTGTTAAATATGTTCTAATATAAGTTGATCTTAATATTAAAACTTATGAGAGGTAACAAAAATAACAAATAACGTAGTGCGCGCGGGCGCGGTTGAAGTGTTGAACAATGTGCTCGATAGATGGCGTTGATAAAATTCGTAGATTTATTTAATTTTTTTATTTCTTAAACCTATACAGCTTATCAAAAACAGTTACACAATAAAAATAGATTAAAAATAAAGCCAAAATAAGGTTAAAATATAGAATCGGAAATAGAATCTAAGATCAGGAAAAAGAATAACAAAAAAAAACACGAACAGAAAAAAAAATATATATATACACATGAACAAGTGGAACTATGTGAAGTACGAGCATTTTAGTGTGTGTGTGTGTATCAGGGTGTTGCTGTGTGAGTAAGTGTGCGAGGTTGAGTCTTACTTTTTTTTTAAAGAACTTCTACTTAGGCCAAATATATCCATCGCGGTATTAAGATGCTCCATTGTGTAATGACTACCATGCAGTTCAAACTTTCATTAACGTTTTACCCTATGATTATTTTGAGTGAACACTACCAACAAGTGAAAGGAAACGAGTGTAAAGACCTTTATCGTTTGTCCGCTCCCATTTTTCCATCTACATCCTTAACGTTAATGAGGTTTACCTTTTATTATTTGGTCAAGCAAATAAGTAATAACCTCACAAGTACGTATTTCATACTCTTAACTTCGTAAGAATTTTCTTTCAACTCTTAACCGCTGAGGAGTTTTACCTTCGGTCATCAGCTCATCCATGTAAGAAGATGACTATGCATGGGTAGCATAGAGTAGCACGGAGTAGCATGGAGTAGCATGGAGTAGCATGGAGTAGCACGGAGTAGCATGGAGTAGAATGGGGTAGCATGGAGTAGCATGGAGTAGCATGGAGTAGCATGGAGTAGCATGGAGTAGAATAGAGTAGCATAGAGTAGCACGGAGTAGCATGGAGTGGGATGGAGTAGCATGGAGTAGAATAGAGAAGCATAGAGTAGCACGGAGTAGCATGGAGTAGCTTGGAGTAGCATGGAGTAGCATGGAGTAGCATGGAGTAGCATGGAGTGGGATGGAGTAGCATGGAGTAGAATAGAGTAGCATAGAGTAGCACGGAGTAGCATGGGGTAGAATGAAGTGGCATGGAGTAGCATGGAGTAGCATGGAGTAGCATGGAGTAGCACGGAGTAGCATGGAGTGGCATGGAGTAGCATGGAGTGGGATGGAGTAGCATGGAGTAGCATGGAGTAGCATGGAGTAGCATGGGTAGCATAGAGTAGCACGGAGTAGCATGGAGTAGCACGGAGTAGCATGGAGTAGCATGGAGTAGAATGGAGTAGCATGGGTAGCATAGAGTAGCACGGAGTAGCATGGAGTAGCACGGAGTAGCATGGAGTAGCATGGAGTAGAATGGAGTAGCATGGGTAGCATAGAGTAGCACGGAGTAGCATGGAGTAGCATGGAGTAGCATGGAGTGGGATGGAGTAGCATGGAGTAGAATAGAGAAGCATAGAGTAGCAGGGAGTAGCATGGGGTAGAATGAAGTGGCATGGAGTAGCATGGAGTAGCATGGAGTAGCATGGAGTAGCATGGAGTAGCATGGAGTAGCATGGAGTAGCATGGAGTAGCATGGAGTAGCATGGAGTAGCATGGAGTAGCATGGAGTAGCATGGAGTAGCATGGAGTAGCATGGAGTAGCATGGAGTAGCATGGAGTAGAATGGGGTAGCATGGAGTAGCATGGAGTAGCATGGAGTAGCATGGAGTAGCATGGAGTAGCATGGAGTAGCATGGAGTAGAATAGAGTAGCATGGAGTAGCATGGAGTAGCATGGAGTAGCATGGAGTAGCATGGAGTAGCATGGAGTAGCATGGAGTAGCACGGAGTAGCATGGAGTAGCATGGAGTAGAATAGAGTAGCATAGAGTAGCACGGAGTAGCATGGAGTGGGATGGAGTAGCATGGAGTAGAATAGAGAAGCATAGAGTAGCACGGAGTAGCATGGAGTAGCTTGGAGTAGCATGGAGTAGCATGGAGTAGCATGGAGTAGCATGGAGTAGCATGGAGTAGAATAGAGTAGCATGGAGTAGCATGGAGTAGCATGGAGTAGCATGGAGTAGCATGGAGTAGCATGGAGTAGCATGGAGTAGAATAGAGTAGCATAGAGTAGCACGGAGTAGCATGGAGTAGCATGGAGTAGCATGGAGTAGCATGGAGTAGCATGGAGTAGCATGGAGTAGCATGGAGTAGCATGGAGTAGCATGGAGTGGGATGGAGTAGCATGGAGTAGCATGGAGTAGAATAGAGTAGCATGGAGTAACATGGAGTAGCATGGAGTAGCATGGAGTAGCATGGAGTAGCATGGAGTAGCACGGAGTAGCATGGAGTAGCATGGAGTAGAATAGAGTAGCATAGAGTAGCACGGAGTAGCATGGAGTGGGATGGAGTAGCATGGAGTAGAATAGAGAAGCATAGAGTAGCACGGAGTAGCATGGAGTAGCTTGGAGTAGCATGGAGTAGCATGGAGTAGCATGGAGTAGCATGGAGTAGAATAGAGTAGCATGGAGTAGCATGGAGTAGCATGGAGTAGCATGGAGTAGCATGGAGTAGCATGGAGTAGCATGGAGTAGCATGGAGTAGCACGGAGTAGCATGGAGTAGCATGGAGTAGAATAGAGTAGCATAGAGTAGCATGGAGTAGCATGGAGTAGAATAGAGTAGCATGGAGTAGCATGGAGTAGCATGGAGTAGCATGGAGTAGCATGGAGTAGCATGGGGTAGAATGAAGTGGCATGGAGTAGCATGGGTAGCATAGAGTAGCACGGAGTAGCATGGAGTAGCACGGAGTAGCATGGAGTAGCATGGAGTAGAATGGAGTAGCATGGGTAGCATAGAGTAGCACGGAGTAGCATGGAGTAGCACGGAGTAGCATGGAGTAGCATGGAGTAGAATGGAGTAGCATGGGTAGCATAGAGTAGCACGGAGTAGCATGGAGTAGCATGGAGTAGCATGGAGTGGGATGGAGTAGCATGGAGTAGAATAGAGAAGCATAGAGTAGCAGGGAGTAGCATGGGGTAGAATGAAGTGGCATGGAGTAGCATGGAGTAGCATGGAGTAGCATGGAGTAGCATGGAGTAGCATGGAGTAGCATGGAGTAGCATGGAGTAGAATAGAGTAGCATGGAGTAGCATGGAGTAGCATGGAGTAGCATGGAGTAGCATGGGGTAGAATGAAGTGGCATGGAGTAGCATGGGTAGCATAGAGTAGCACGGAGTAGCATGGAGTAGCACGGAGTAGCATGGAGTAGCATGGAGTAGCATGGAGTAGCATGGAGTAGCATGGAGTAGAATAGAGTAGCATAGAGTAGCACGGAGTAGCATGGAGTAGCATGGAGTAGCATGGAGTAGCATGGAGTAGCATGGAGTAGCATGGAGTAGCATGGAGTAGCATGGAGTAGCATGGAGTAGCATGGAGTAGCATGGAGTAGAATAGAGTAGCATGGAGTAGCATGGAGTAGCATGGAGTAGCATGGAGTAGCATGGAGTAGCACGGAGTAGCATGGAGTAGCATGGAGTAGAATAGAGTAGCATAGAGTAGCACGGAGTAGCATGGAGTGGGATGGAGTAGCATGGAGTAGAATAGAGTAGCATAGAGTAGCACGGAGTAGCATGGAGTAGCATGGAGTAGCATGGAGTAGCATGGAGTAGCATGGAGTAGCATGGAGTAGCATGGAGTAGAATAGAGTAGCATGGAGTAGCATGGAGTAGCATGGAGTAGCATGGAGTAGCATGGAGTAGCATGGAGTAGCATGGAGTAGCATGGAGTAGCACGGAGTAGCATGGAGTAGCATGGAGTAGAATAGAGTAGCATAGAGTAGCACGGAGTAGCATGGAGTGGGATGGAGTAGCATGGAGTAGAATAGAGAAGCATAGAGTAGCACGGAGTAGCATGGAGTAGCTTGGAGTAGCATGGAGTAGCATGGAGTAGCATGGAGTAGCATGGAGTAGAATAGAGTAGCATGGAGTAGCATGGAGTAGCATGGAGTAGCATGGAGTAGCATGGAGTAGCATGGAGTAGCATGGAGTAGCATGGAGTAGAATAGAGTAGCATAGAGTAGCACGGAGTAGCATGGAGTGGGATGGAGTAGCATGGAGTAGAATAGAGAAGCATAGAGTAGCACGGAGTAGCATGGAGTAGCTTGGAGTAGCATGGAGTAGCATGGAGTAGCATGGAGTAGAATAGAGTAGCATAGAGTAGCACGGAGTAGCATGGGGTAGAATGAAGTGGCATGGAGTAGCATGGAGTAGCATGGAGTAGGTTGGAGTGGGATGGAGTAGCATGGAGTAGAATAGAGAAGCATAGAGTAGCACGGAGTAGCATGGGGTAGAATGAAGTGGCATGGAGTAGCATGGAGTAGCATGGAGTAGCATGGAGTAGCATGGAGTAGCATGGAGTAGCATGGAGTAGCATGGAGTAGCATGGAGTAGCATGGAGTAGCATGGAGTAGCATGGAGTAGCATGGAGTAGCATGGAGTAGCATGGAGTAGCATGGAGTAGCATGGAGTAGCATGGAGTAGCATGGAGTAGCATGGAGTGGGATGGAGTAGCATGGAGTAGAATAGAGAAGCATAGAGTAGCACGGAGTAGCATGGAGTGGCATGGAGTAGCATGGAGTGGGATGGAGTAGCATGGAGTAGCATGGAGTAGCATGGAGTAGCATGGGTAGCATAGAGTAGCACGGAGTAGCATGGAGTAGCACGGAGTAGCATGGAGTAGCATGGAGTAGCATGGAGTAGCATGGAGTAGCATGGAGTAGCATGGAGTGGGATGGAGTAGCATGGAGTAGCATGGAGTAGCATGGAGTAGCATGGAGTAGCATGGAGTAGCATGGAGTAGCATGGAATTGAATCGAATCAAATCGAAGCGAATCGAATCGAATCGAATCGAATTGAATTGAATATACCTGTCAATCGCCATTTAATCTCAACATTTAATCATAAAATTGTCTTCACCAGTTATTTTTTGTACTACACAAGAGATAATATGTAAGGTAAAGCAACGTTTGCCGGTTCAGCTAGTATACTTAATAACCACTTTAATTTCTAACCCATACCACAGATTACAATCGACGAACGAGTATTTAATGTGAGTGTGTAATGGTGTTGCTGTGGGAGTGAATGAGTGAGGTGGATTCTTTGATGAGTTTGCTCTTAAATGATTTTCTTTTTTGACTTAATCTTTTATGTACTCGTATAAACATTGTCAAATATTATCATTTTTTATTATATATATATATTAAATATTATCACTTTCCTTTGGTTAAATGTTTTTTTTTATCGAAGAGTGGGCTATAAAACAGGAGGCACATCAGAAAGCTAAAGTCGCCGCTCATAGTCACTCACATGGGGGTTCGTTGTGACAATGTTCATGTGTGATTATAGCGAAATGACCTCTGTTTTTAGTCTATTGAAATCTTTAAATGTATGAGCCTCACGAAATATGTAACCTAGTTTGCAACCATGAGTCATTGTCGGTGTTAAACGTAACAATAACACATAATTACGCAGCATAAATTCACGTTTGGTACGAAGGTAGTTTCGTACATACTTTCCGGGGGCGCCTCATTCGCTATGATTTATGAACCCCAAAAGGCTTTAAAAGGCTTTCACTTTTCTCGTGATTTATTAACGTTAAGTATTTTCCAAAAACACTATTGAATTCGATCAATAGCCTGTCAACGGCGAAAAAATTCAATTAAACCCGACCGGAATTCCTTTATCGGATAAACGGCTAATTTGAAAATCGTTTGAAGAACTTCATACAATAAGGTGCTAATGGATTTTTTTCAATTAACCGGTACGTTATTTTTGAGTAGAAAGCCTAAAAGTTTGGACATACTAATCTCCGGACAAGGTCAGTATAGGCGAAAAGGCTCGGAAGGTATAATAAAGTTGTTATCTTTCGACAACATATTAGCATTTCAAATAATTATTTTATACCGCAGGCTTAACGAAAGCTGACTCAAATGAGATTTAGTTTTATTTAAGAACTGTTAATAAACACATTATTATTATTATTATTAAAATATTGAATTACAAATTAATTAAATCAAATGAATTTTCGCATTACATTATCAAAATTTATGATATTTAAGATGTCATACAAACGTTTGATTATGTTGACAATCAAATAATTACATGTTTATTCGCGTTTATCATTTTATTCTTAAATTATATACACTTTATGTCGACTCACAATAAGTAATAAGGAGAAGATATATACAGTTATCTGATATTAATTGTAATCATTTACATTGTATGGTGAATTGGCGGCAAAAATCGAAAACGCTAGTGGCGCCTTAAGCCAGTCCACAGACTAAACACAAAACGTCATACGCTACAATACAATATACATAATGCTTATTCACTTTGATTGCGGTATTTAGGTATAACAGGAACAACAACCCAATCGGTAACTAATGAGAGATGTCAAAGACAATAATAGAATACAATATATTCTTAATATTAGCCTAAAATAATTAACTTAAAATAAAACAAAACACAAAACTAAAACAAATTTAAAAAGTTTGGTCCCTGTGGCAGAGTACCCACAATGCTGGCGGCATTTCCTCGCTGTAAAGTATAATAATTATTAGACAATAATTGTATCTAATATATAAAATTCCCGTGTCACAGTTTTCGTTCCCTTACTCCTCCGAAACGGGTTGACCGTTTCTCCTGAAATTTTCTGAGCATATTGAGTAGGTCTGAGAATCGGCCAACATCTATTTTTAGAGACATTTGTTTATTTTTTTTTGGCAAAACGACGTTTGTCGCGATCAGCTAGTTTTTTTATAATGGTCATAATGGGTTTTTTTTTTATAGAAGAGGGGGAAAACGAGCAGGAGGCCCACCAATAAGGTGAAGTCGCCGCTCATGGACACTCATGTGGCTGGAGCTCATGAGTGCGTTGCCGGCCTTTTAGGGATTTGTACGCTAGGGGTTCACCGAAAATAATCTTTTGTCTCCTTTTACTAGTTATTATTGTAACTATTTTTTTTTATTTGACGACTCCGTATGCCGTGCTGTACTGCTGAACAGTCAGGCTCGATTCCCGACACGGTCAAGAATAAATTACGATGTATACGTTATAAGTCTTTATTAAACAGAAATTCATTTAGCATTAGTTTAAATGGTGTTTGTGAAGTTTTAAATGTTTCAAAGAGCCGAGCGAATATCGCAAGAATCTCTCTTGCCATTCTGAGGTACTTATTATACCAAATAGGTAACAAATTTATAAAGTTACCTAATTAGACGGAAACTTGGCTCGGGTTTCACGTTTACCTTTGAAAGTAACAACGTCGTTGCTTCTCTCGTGATTTAGGAATTGCTTTTACAACAGTCGCATTAAGGCTGTTTTCGTACCTTCGAGTTTTGGCTCCAGAGTCATCTTTTAGCGATTTAAGTGGCCTAATTTGATGTTTGCATTATTTATAGGATTTCAAATATAAATATGCTCTACTGAAACAATATATATATAATTAACAGCCTCATTTAATGTTTGCTTATATACAAAGATGAAAATAATGAGCATAAACTCACTGTGCACACCAGTTAACTCCAAATTTGTAATGTATTATTGCGAAATTGTACACGCTTTTACAATAAACCTAATCTAAATTCTAAATTTGCCTCTTAATAGATTCAAAAACTTTATGAAGCAAACATTGATCAAGTCCTAATATAGTGTAATGGACTATTTAAACATTAAAAAAGCTTGGGAATGAGAAGTCCTAAGTGCTGTGACATTTGTAAAATAGGGATCAATTTCAAAAATAGGTGATAGGTATCCTGAGTTGTGACCCCAGACCGGTTTTTGGAACACTCGTAGATCTTGAGATAAGAAAATTATTGACGTACTAAAGTGATCTGTTACGTATGTATAACAATAAATATCTTAAATCTTTTATTATATTATAAAATATATACAAACTTAATCTGCATTGCATTTATGAGGTGTCAGTGGAATATAAGATTCAATCAGAATAAATGTCTGTGCAAACTACGACGATGTTCTCTTAAAAGCTTTTACAAAACTTTTGGAACGTGCATAACAATGGAAAACTTTATTTTTGTATAGTTATGAAAGTGTCTTTATGGTGAAAAAATGAAATGGTAAACAAGATATTGTGTAACCACTATTCCAACTCAGAACAAGTCTCGTTAATGTAAACGAGTTTATAATATAAACAGGCTTTTTTAAATTTAAACTAATTAAAAGAAACACACGAACGCAAAGGACAGTAGACAGTAGACTTAACATATCGGGACTTAAATGCGGAATTAATAAATGAACAGAATGTCATGTATGTAATTGATAAGGGTCATTTGAAGGGATATGTATATGTCAAAATATAAAACCTTAAATTACGTATTTGTGAATATAGAAAATTAAACAATATGTTATAATAAGTATATTAAACTGCAACACAAAAATAAATTCAAAAAGTTTTGTCCAAGTGGCATAGTACCCATAACGCTGGCGACATTTCCTGGCTGTATCCCGATGAAAACTGACTACCAGGCGCCTACTTAACTCCTTAATAACCGCCTGTTCACTTGTACCCCCATTCTTAATTTTTTTTTGAATATGGGTTTTTTTTAATTATTTACCGTTACAAATTATGTATTATAGACGTGATAACAATTAAAAATAACACTTCCAGGTATTACCCTAGATACGGTCAATAGAACGGAATGGAAATCCATTTCCTTAATTAGATAAAACTTCAGTTTATTTTTAAGACTGTTCTGTTTCTCTTAATTGACTGGGTAACAAATTTAAAATTCGGGGTAAGTAATATAAATTGGTTTGTGCGCTCTATAAAAATATTTTTAAGGAAATAAGCATATTAGGTCTAATTATCGCTGGGAAATAAAGTAAAGTAAATATTGGACGCATTTTAAAAATTTAAATGTTACGTACATAAACTAAAAATATCTTTATTCAAGTAGGCTTTTGAATCGTCTTTTTTACATTACCACCGGTTCGGATGGCAGTTTTCTACCGAAAAAGCAACTCGGCTATTCAGTCTTATAGATAAATAATTAAAATATTGATACCGATTATCGAGTTCTATGATTGTTTATGATTGCACTTAAACGTAAAATTTAAATGATTGAAATAAAATAATTATAATGATAACTGCAATAATTCCGTGGCGCATTGACAATTGACATTATGTAAATTGAATTCATTTTGCAATTATTTGGCGGGAGAGCAGTGACATCTGTTGATTTTTAATCAAGTACGTGACGACACCTACATTTGCATTTGTATAGCGGTACGAAGTCAAATGAAATGCGTTTCGAATGTTTATTAAATAAATCACACCCACACCATTAAACACACTAATACACAGATTAAATGCTCTTTACCTGAATTACCTCACTTTGTCATATGCTTTTTATTTATTGTTTTTATTCTTGTATATTTGGCCTTGTATTGATTTTAATATGTAACCTGTGGTATTGTGCTGTATGGGTTAAATAGATAAAACAAAATAAATGTATATAAATCCCATATTTGTGCTGTTGCTTGGCCCAGTTGTATCTAGCTCCAGTTATGAAAAAAAATGTCATTCATTTTAGAAAATTTATAGTAAAAACCTGGAAATAGAAAACTTAAATAAAATAATAATATTTTATTTTCATTAATAAAATTATTTTTGAATTTTTTCATATTACACGCACACACTAATTCACTTTATGCTTCACCTTTATGGTGGGCCGCCTGCTCGTTTGCCCCCTCTTCTATAAAAAAAAATATATATATTTCATTGCTTTAAAGCGTAAGAAAAAAAGCGTGTTCTAAAAATATACAAACAGTGCTTGAGTGGAATCACTATCCTTGTGTACATAACTTAAGGAAAATCAATATTTTTTTATTAGTGTTTCACAACCTAATGTAACACGTATACGATGTAGCACGTAGCGTTCCTAAGCCACATAACAACCAGATCGACATGCATCTTTGACATCAACATTTCTGAATCGAATTTGTGGTATAGATTGGGTTGAATTTATACCTTTTTGTATAAATTGTAGTAAAATTTTAAAACGAATAGTATTCGTTCATTAGATTCACTCATCCCAACGGTTAAAATGTAAAAACATTTTTTTAATTTGAATTTGGAATTATTGAAAATTTTACTTTTTCACAAAACCAGCCAGATACAAACGTTATAAACAGGTTTTATTACAAGTTCATACATTTAGGAAAAGACTCTTCATGAAAAAAGTATGAACTAAAAAATTGTCTCGTGTTTTCTAAAAGCAAAATGTATCGATGAAAAATCTGTACAAGATTTAATTGTAGATTTATAAACTCTACTACATAAGTTTTTTTCTTGTTTTAGTTATATCATTATTTCTAATCAAAGTTTATGCATAGATTCTAATGCTGTCCGTTTAGTTTTCAAAATGTCTCTTTATAAAAAAATGTGAATTCCTTACTTAAAAATAAAAATGTTTTAAACCTATTTAACTAATATTTAACATCAGCAAGTGTGAAATTTAAAAAGTCTTACTTAATCTATTCTGATTATTAACTATACCGTTATTCTAAATAAAACACAGAGGTGAAAGTTTATTTGTTCTATATATCTCTAGATCGCAACACGAAAACCTAAAATAGAAACGGCTCGAAGCCCACCGCTCACGTCAAACATCAAATTATTGTCTGACCGCACAAGTCACTTTTCATGTTTGCGACACCGTTGACTCAGCATGATACTAATAGTCTAGTAGTTGACATACTTTGTAACATTCAAATAATGTATTCTATTCATTGCGAACCAGAATTTATAACTACAGATTATTGCACTATAATAAAATCCACAATCAATCGAAAATATGTTTATTCATATAGGTAACTAAGGTACACTTATGAATCATATATATGAATTAATATGAATAACTTCAACAAAATAAGTTATTAAAGTTTTCGTCTCTACATTTCCTGCCAGTTCTCAAATCAAGTAGAGCGGACGAGAAGAACTGGCAAGAATCTCTCCGCCACTCCTTTAAATCGCCTCAAAGCTAAATAATATTTATTTAAAAGTGATTTCGACTGTAATTATGTAAATTTAAAAGGTTTTTTAACGGTAGACTCCATAAGACGCTACATTGTTTTATTTAAACTATTAATTGTCTGTCTTTATTTCTACTAAATGTGAGAATTTATTAAAAAAAACTTATATCCAATGTCGTATAAATCGCTAATAATAAATAATTTTTTGAGCATCTCCTAGACTATGCGCGATCTCTTCTCGGTCTGTGTCACGTACATCCCGCGTCAATTTATCAGCTATCAACCTTTAGATCCGCCACAGAGTAAATTAGATGCGATAGAATTCACTTTTATACACCCTTAGGAGCTTTTGACACGTCACTGGTCACCATAATGGCCCACATACCAAATGTAAGTAAATATTAAGAAATATCTGGAAAATATTAATTTCCTACGATCAAAAATAGTCGAATAGTATTATGAAATTCGAATTTGTTACTTAAATTAGTATTATGGGACTCAAATTAGTGTAACACAAAGATGCTACCAAACGGAGTAAAATATACGAACGAAATTTCATACTGGTTTTAAGTTCTGTGAATTAGTGTCGGAACTTAATAATAATGTAACGACAAAGCGAATGTATACTCACTTATAAAGAAAAATATCATTTTCAATTTTCCGTAACGTGCGAATATGCAATGTATAATAAAATTCCTCTTACAGGGATGACACACTTTATTTCTAATACCATAGGGATTAGTTGTAATGCATACAGAACTACGTAAGCACTTGGTGGGATTAAAAATTATTTCAATATTTTCTAGCAATATGTGTCATAGCTGCTTATATTTATGCAATAGAGATTAATTGTAATGATTAATTAAAATTTAGGTTTGTATATAATTTGTTCAAAATATATACAATAATGGAGCTAAAAGATTTGCGGGTACACCGCAGATGGTGAACGCAGCGGACGACTGTGGTGTTAACTTAAGATCACTTTTGGAAAGACGTCTAGGTAGGTAATCTTTATCGAAATAAATAGGCTCGATTAGCCACAGTTATAGTATATAGATAACACAAATTATTAGTGCTTATCAAAATTATATGGTTTACCTTGTTGTGATGCATTTTATTCAGATTCGATTGGATTATAACACAGGTAATTTTAATTCACAAAACAGCTTATTATATGATTAATTGTGGCGTATAATATTTTGTGGATGTAAGCGTGATTTAATTGAATCCGATAAAGCTGACGCAGCTTAACTCTTATTGTTTAGTAATGTATGGACTGTGATGGCATTAATTTTCGTTGTTTTAATTTAATATAGGGTCGTATGTCATAAGATGCTTACTTCACTACTATAGAAGCTTTGTTTGCAGTACAAATAAGTCTTTTCTTTGTAGTAATAAAAAGTAATTGAAAGTATAAATATATTTTTGTAATAAATCAAGGTATTTTTATTTGAAAATACGTAATTTTACAACATTCTTACACGTACTAATTATATCGTTGGTTTACGCCGCAGTTTCATTCATTTTAATTAGAGATCTAATCTCTTCCATACATATATTTACATACTAGCTTTCCGCCCGCGGCTTCGCCCACGTGTAATTTGGTTAAGTATATAGTTTTTTTTAATGATCTCGACAGGGCTTTCTTTCACGGGCTAAAATCTTGTTACAATTGGAATTATATATAGCCTACTCAGGGATGATGTAGCTTTACAGGATCAGATGATTCAGGAAAATCGAGGGCAACTTTCAAATTAACGTACAGGCAATTACTATTTTGACAATTTTATATTCTGATAGTCATCTTCTTATGTGGATGAGCTGATGATGGAAGGTAAAACTCCTCAGCGGTTAAGAGTTGAAAGAAAATTCTTACGAAGTTAGGAGTACGAAATACGTACTTGTGAGGTTATTACTTATTAGCTTGGTCAAATAATAAAAGGTAAACCTCATTAACGTTAAGGATGTAGGTGGAAAAATGGATGCGGACAAACTATAAACGTCTCTTCACTCGTTTCCTTTTACTTGTTTGTAGAGGGTAGTGTTCACTCAAAATAATCATAGGGTAAAACGTTAATGAAAGTTTGAACTGCATTGTAGTCATTACACAATGGAGCATCTTAATACCGCGATGGATATATTTGGCCTAAGTAGAAGTTCTTTAAAAAAAACTAAGACTCAGCCTCGCACACTTAGTCACACAGCAACACGATTGCACGCACTGATACACACACTTACACACACACTAAAATGTTCGTACTTCACATAGTTCCACTTGTTCATGTGTATATGTTATGTTATCCTTTTTTCTGATCTTAGAGTCTATTTCCGGTTCTATATTTTAACCTTACTTTGGCTTTATTTTTAATCTATTTGTATTGTGTAAACTGTTTCTGATAAGCTGTATGGGTTTAAGAAATAAAAAAATAAAATAAATCTAGGTTGATGACGAATTTTATCAACGCCATCTATCGAGCACATTGTTCAACACTTCAACCGCGCCCGCGCGCACTGCGTTATTTGTTATTTTTGTTACCTCTCATAAGTTTTAATATTAAGATTTACTTATATTAGAACATATTTAACAATATATATAACTAATCAATCAATATAAGTGTTTAAAAATTTTGAAGCAGTGGTTGAAGTAAATTTTCAATTGACCATAACTTATTTTTCTCTTAACCGATTTTGACAAAATAACTTTTCACGACGCTCTCAACTATATGTAATCCAACTGTGAAAACCGCGTTCAAATCCGTTCAGTAGTTTTCAAGTTATAACGTACCAGACAGACAGACAGACAAGTATTCCAAAAATTGTTTTTTTGGTTTCTATGACTCTTCTTTAATTGCCTCCTTTCAGTTTTTTGGAAAAATATTTAATGTACAGATTTTCGATTTTTACTGTCTTATAATTAGTATAGATATATTTTTACTGTAAGATCACTCATACAAATGACATACCAGTACTAGTGTGAAAGTATAATCGTTACATTAACATTCAAAAGTCTATTTGAATTTTGAAAAATTAATTTTTTTTATTTTATTTGAATGAATTTATTTCGTTTCATAAATAAATATTTTTGTAATTGTAATTGCTTGTAATTATTTTCCCATTAATGCTAAAGAATATGAGTCGTGATAAAGACAAGAAGAAAACTCGAGCTTTTCTTATTTATATACATACATGGCTTGAAGCCATGTGAAATAAATACTTTTTGTTGACAAAAAAAACCTATGAGAATTAGGTAGCAATTTAACCAGCCGGTTTGTATGAAAAGTCGCGCAAAAATCTCCGGGGAAATCTATTCTATTGCCAGTTTGTTTTGTACAACTGACTGTTCAGATGAATGTCGCATGACTATAGCTCTCAACGGTATTCGTTAAATTATTAAATACAGCTACAAACGGTGTTAGTTAATATTTACGTGCGCTGTGACAGTTATTTCACTTGAAAAATTGTTGTATTGTTCTCTTTACTGAAAGATATTTATAGAGAACTCTGGTTCACCGTCCGCGACATTGTATTTTCTTAAAATATTACGTGTAATAAGTTTGAATATAATTTAGAATGACTTATTTGAGTTATGTACCCTCTATCGCGCTATAGCCGACAATATAATATTTAATATAACTTTAATAATAAGAATATTTAATAAGACAATAAAAATCTAATCACCTCTATGGTACTCTTGCTAATCTCATCCACCCGAGGTTACCTGAAAAATATAGTAATACATACGTAACTTCATATGTAAACGTATAATTTAAGACGTCAATTTATCGTAACAAATATGTAAATTGAGTATTTTTTTACGTTAATGTATAGTACATGAAAGTCAAATGTTTCCCACCAGGCCATAAACGCAATCATCAAAAATATTAACAATTTTTATAGGTCACACAGAGGTTCGAAGGCAAAATTCGCGCTAAGAGCTATAGTCAACACTCGTTTATATCCGTATTACGTTAGTTTTGTTATATTAAAAAGATATTATCATTTTAGTCTCTGTGTTATGAGTTTGACAGATTTATATTAAATTGTTACCATTCCGAACGACGGATAGGGGTTCATTCTCCATGCTTCATATTGGGCTTTCATTTTCCGTAAGTACTTCATACTGAGGGATATTTATTTATTTATATATATAGTATATAGTAGGTTGTATAACTATCTTAGGTATTTTGTTATTTTCTTTATTTCTTAAACCTTAGTGAAACTTTTTTATTTAATAAATATAGTTAAAAAAACAGAGCCAAAATAGGGTTAAAACATAGAACAAGAAAGTAAATCTAAGATCAAAAACAAGCATTTAATGCGAGCGTGGATTAGTGTGTGTAATGGTGTTGCTGTGTGAGTGAGTGTGCGAGGTTGACTCTTTGATTAGTTTTTTTAAAAATAATTTCTGTTTAGACTAAAATATATGTCCAAGTACAGATTTTGGTCGTTATAAGTATAGCTATATATACGTATAGCTATCTTAGGTCTAACTATAATCTTAAATAGGTTGTTTTCAAATAAAAAAATGTCTTAATTTATACACTAGGGTTCACTCGTGTATAAATTACCTTCGACCTGAAAATCATTAATCTCAACCTGCACTACACTTAGGGTCGTATTTAAAATTCGAATACAAACTCTACGTTATATAGTATACATAAAAACAAGTAGTTTATTGCGAAATCACAAACCAAAGTGTCCTAAGGTACAAATAAATAAGTATATTAGTGGTACCGACAAGCAGAAAAGTGGCGACATTAATCTGATCAGCGCAAATAGCTCTCGAATGCGGTGGACGCGGGTAATGCGGCGTGCGGGCAGCTCGAGCAGAAACGGAAACGGCCTCGATTCACTCACACCCCTGTTTATTGTAACTTCGAAGTTAGGTTTCCATACAATATATTATGTTTATTTATTACATTTAAAGATTTAGTGGTGGTTATTGAGTTTTTTTAGATTAAAATTATCTTTGATATAATTAATTACCTAATTTCTTTTTTGGTGATCAATTAATTGGACTAAATTATTAAAAAAACTTTTTTTTTATTTTTTTAATTTCGGTTCCTACCTACTTTATACTTTTCTCTTCTTTAAAATATTTCTTCTTTTTTTGTACATTTTTGATAATTGTTATATGATGTTCTAGTCTTTTTTACTTGTGTATAAAGACTATCTATCCCATCTATTGTACCCTACCTACCATATCTATCCCATTAATCCTATCTATCATATCTATCCCACATAATCTATCTATCCTATATATCCCGTGTATCTTGTCTATCCTATATATGCTACATTCTCTCTATCCCAAATAAAATTTATTTCATTAACACAAAAATGTAAAATAAAAAAAATACGATAGCCTAACGATCTCCAAATAAGACTCTATAACTCGACACCTTATCACCTAGTTAAGTGATTCACTGATTGCTGGATTGAGCTATAAGTCTCTCGACACGCGATCCTCGGCTTTCACCACAGATATAAACAAGATTGGATAACCGATGATAAGATCTGCAGTTAGTAATTGGCTGTTTAAAAGGGATTTTTAGTTTTATTTAACTGTATTTTATTATATTTGACTCATTAAAATTAGTGTGTATGTACAGGAAATGAAACACGTCTGCTGTTATTGAAATATATTCGAGACTGCATAACTCGTGGCGGTGCGAATGCAACGCCCGTCGGTATTCACATTTTAATAAATACCGACATTTATGTTATACATAAGAAAAATAAGCAAATATAACGCCTGTTACTACCTTCATAAAACAAACAACTCATTTAAAAGCTATCCTTTTTTAAGCTCACTTTATGTTGACTTAAAACAGGTATGTTATAATAACGTTCAGACCAAGCTATGGATTTCGATATATTTCTAGAAATAAATAGAAAATTGGATCATATCATAATAACAAACTTTATATGTAATAAAATATAGTATAAAAAATAATTAGATACTAGCCCTCGTGCTGGGGAACATCTGTCATGGTGGTGCATCTTTTTGAAAAATAAAGTTACAATACCAATCCCTAAAAGGCCGGTAACGCACTCACGAGCTCCCAGCTACATAAGTTTCTATGGGCGGCGACCTCACCTTTATGGTGGGCCTCCTGCTCGTTTGCCCCCTCTTCTATAAAAAAACATATGTTTTTAATAGAAAAGCTGGAAGGCACCGTAATGGTGAAGTGGCCTCCCATAGACACTCACGTGTCGTCATGAGTGCGTTGCCGGCCTATTAGAGAGTTAACGCATTTTTCTTGACAGACCCTAAGTCGTATGGGTTCAGAAATACCGGGTTTGTGGTTTTGTGGTTCCATCACTTGGTGGTAAGTGGTCAGAAATGCCTCACGGAACGCGCAGTGGTGGAACAACAAACATAATATTGCATTTAAAATAAGTTGTATGAGCGATAAGACAGTGTGACCCAGACATACTGCGCAAATGCGAGCGTTTATTATAAAGTTTTAAACATATTCAAGCTATACTTAAATTATAAGTTCGGACAATAGTCGTTTCTCTCGTCAACAAGGTATGTCTCTGCACCATCATTATGAGTGTAATGTATTTTAAAATTTAATAAAAACAAATCTAATGTTTGTACCTTCGCTGCGGAAAGATGCGTCTTTATTTATTACAAAAGAACGCTTGCTTAGTTAGCGTGTTAGTTCCATAATAACAATCCATGTGTTTACCTCGTATTTCAATTATTTTATCAGTCTTTTGTATTTTCTCAAACATATGAAATGTTCGGGATCACATTCTAAGTCGGAGATAGTCATTAGTAAAGTTCCATAAAACGGAACGAAGCACGATTTCCGGATAATGGCAACACTGTTGCCATATTGTATTTTAACTCGTGCTACAACGGAGCCCAGCAAGTGGGGGGGACGTCGTACCGTCAGTTTCCATTGGGTCCTCGCGATAAGTTACTCCTGTTACTAAGTTAACCCGACCCGAGTTTATACGCCCCCTATGTCAAATGAAGATGTTAATAGCACCATACCGACAAATATAATTAAATTTATCATTATTAATATATCCTTAATGATTATTTGTTCGAGGAATTGCACAGCAAATAATTTTATTACGACAACATCGAGAAACATCTACGCGTATATCGCACTTAAAATTAATATTCCTAACGAGATATTAATTTTCTCTTTGATGAATAGTTACAATTAATTGTTTTACAGCAGTGTTATTTGTTGTTGACAAATATAGACATTATTATGTGTCTCGTAATTAATTTGGTGATTTACGAGATTATTGGAAACTATTATGGGTAATATAGTATTTACTGTATTGGCCGATGGTTTAAGTTCTGTTGGATCACAAATCTGCAGTTAATTTTTATTCAATGTTTGAAAATAACAATCGTCATGTGGTTAAGAAAATAACACGTCTCAGGGTTAACCTTTATGTACACATTGTAAAATTTCATTTAATTTGTATAAATAAAAAAAAAAACAAAAATATTTGTATTCATGTAAGTAGATAACTAAGGTACACATTTGAATCGTCAACAAAATAGGTTATAAAATTTTTCGACTCTACATGTACTGCCAGTTCCAAAATCAAGGGCGTAGAGCAGACGAGAAGAACTGCCAAGAAACTCTCCACCAATCATTTAAATCGCCAAGCATGTTTCACAGTAAACATTGTAAAGATCTGCAACCATTTCACCATGCCGCAGCGAATGCGTCTGTATTTATATTAAATAAAAACAATAAAGAATAACCTTTAGTATCATCAAAACTTTTATAAATTTAATATGAAAACTTATGTAATATTTACATTATCAAAAGCTTCTTCAGATATAAGCGAAATATTCGTGTTCATACGCGATATTTTTTTAAGATTATAAGTTTCTTAAGAAATTGGTTGAGCACATTTTGCGAATTAAATGCAGTACTTTATACCTGGAATCAATTCCATGGCTCATTGACGCAGGGGTGGGATCATTAATCACCACCCGTCGAACGTTACACAGGTTAATCGCATAGCGCTAACTTATTTATGCTACCAATAACGTATGTTCTAATTACAGCCATTACAGAAACTGACCCGTAGTGGTCGAAAACCAATAGAGGGGTTTAGTTTGTATGAAATATTATATTAGCATTTTCCTTGGTTATATTTCTATACGCAAAATAATGGCGTCGTGAAGATTTGTCGTACACTCGTAAATATGTACCATAATAGAAATATATTATGAAAAAATCGATGCTCAGTTTTAAAATTGATAATTTTAAAAATAGAATACATCCATAAAACTCATTAAACTACAATTATCATTGCAGCGTATAGATCGATGGTTATGTTAGGTGTTAATGGGTATGTGTTTATCTATTAAGAAGTAATGTAATACTAAAATTGACCCATTTGATGTAACTAAATGCAACTGAAACTGTATGAGTGATACCGTCAGGGGATCCATCCATCTGGATATTGAGCTATTGCGAAATATCAATCGCTTTTAAAAATGCATCGGATAACTTTCGTACGTAAAAAATGTGAAATA
Organism: Leptophobia aripa; assembly: GCA_951799465.1. Lineage (NCBI taxonomy): Eukaryota > Metazoa > Arthropoda > Insecta > Lepidoptera > Pieridae > Leptophobia > Leptophobia aripa. The sequence goes on along the minus strand of OX637269.1, from coordinate 6,918,643 downwards.
TCACTGTGAATAGGTCGTCGTACCTGATGTAAAAAATTGCAGTTTCCTATCACAATTCACTACTACAATGTTCTTTAAAATATTTATCCCAATCATGCAGTGTAAACATTTTTTCCCGGTGGGTTTAAATTTCGTTGCGATATGAAAATTTAACTTTTGCGACAAATATTTTATATTTCATTTGATTTGAGTGCAGTTATATTGTTATAATTACTTTTGCGAGTTTATTAATGTCTGTTTATAATTCCACGACCACCAAGTTATTTTTTTTTTTTACGAACAGGCGGGTGACTTTGAGTGAAGTGTTAACCGCCGCCCATGGACACCTTCAACGCCAGGGAGCTTACGAGTGAGTTGCCGGCCTTTAAGAGGTACATTCTTTTTTCAGGTTGTTTTTCCTTGTGTTTCTTTGGTGCAGGAAAATACAGTATTTCCCAATGTAGTACAAGAATAAAAACATTATGAAGACATTAAAAAAATAAGAAGTGAATTTAATTTAATATTCTCAAGATAGTTTTCCGCTATCTAGTTGCTAATGCATTCAGGTAGTCCCTTTCATAAATTAATATTTCACTCTACTTAACTTAAATATAAAGCTCTTTACCGAAAGAAGCGGGTAATTAACATTTTAATAACATTTAATTAGTTATATGCTCATTAAATTTTAATATTCAAAAGAGTAGAGAATCTTTTGGATTGAAGTTTATATAGAAAGAGCTCCGAAAATTATCTTCATACCTGACAAATTGTCCAATATTAGATTAACAAAAAAATTAAGTTGACATTCAACTTAACTTTTCCAATAACATATGCACATATTTGTGCTAATGTGCTCTGCAATAATCCCTTTGAAGCTTTCGGAATTTACTGAGCCCACAAGAATATAACCCAATATCCAGCAAAATTCCATTTAGATACCAATTTCGTCAGACTATTCCGGCTGTTTGAAATGTTTAACCAAAATTGATAAAGGTGGTTGTACTTTCGATAGCAGATAAAATATTTAGCGAGCGTGTTAAGAAATAGCTTTAGTTAAGTTTCTAATTTTGCAATTCGCCAGAAAACAAAGCTCGCAAGATGCAAGACACTTAAATATAACTATTATTTAATAATGTACCATATTAAAGCGACATCCCAACGCCAGGATAAAAACTTTAACATATTAATAGCTGAGTATAGACAATAAATGACTGGGGATAACCTATGACAATTGATCAGTTATCGAGCGGGATGAAAAGTGATTAAAATTACCAAAATGACTGTAAAAAAATATATGGATTAGTGATAAAAAAAGACAAAAATTTAGGATTGTATATATTTTCTAATGTCACATTATAGAAAAACAACATCTTTTGTCAAATTTTAAGCGTGAACAACCGTTATGAGTTGGAGGTATGAAAAATAGATGTTGGCTGATTCTCATACCTACTGAATACGCATATGAAATTTGGTAATAATCAGTAACTGTCACTGTAAAGCTGTAAAATTGTTATATAAGATTAGCCGATATTTAACTATATCTATATGTAATATAAAAACTTGTGTTTTTATACAGTTGTATTGAATATTGTAATTCCATTCCAATATCAGTTACATAAGAAAGTTAACAATTATCAATGTGCTGAGTTTATTGTTAGTATCATCTATGACCGTGTTACTTTGAAGCCTTGGGCTTTTTGCTCAAGCGAAGCGTACACAAGTCTATTTATTTATGGCAAAAAAACATATACAAAAAGAAGACAGTAAGTACACTTAAATATTTGTTAAGCTTACATATATCTTATATACTTGCACTATCATGCCTAACCCTGTCAAAAATGTGACATACATTCTGGTGCAGAGTTAAGTAAAATGTGTGTTACAAGTGATCACTGGTACATTGTATGTAAAATATATATATATATATATATATATAAACATAAGAAAGATATATAAACAAATAAAATGCTTGCTGTTACTGCAGGCTTTTGTTCAAGACAAACGTAAATAATCCAGTCAGTGCAATAGACATAATTATATAATATATATTTATATATGGCGTCTCCAAATGAATACAACGGGTAACCTCCAGAGATTACAGGTAACAAGGTATCAGACGTCAGTTCATATAAATTCCATCACACGTGCTCATATTGGAATATGTTCGGTTGGGAATGCTCATGGTATGCTTTTGAGTAACCTGACAAAAGCACGAATTCCTTTTGTATTCAATTTTAATAAAAGATACCTTTGTTCAGTTTAATTTTGAATTTTAATAATATATAAAACAGCTAGCAAATAATTTATGCACAATTTTAACTCAAAATATGACTTATGAGATTTTTTTTACAATTGTGGAATTATTTTTTTATGCTTTAGTATTAATATGTTGATTGGTTTCATTTAACGTAAAATTGGTAGGTTAGCTGGATCGATGGGATTTTTCGTCAATAAATAAAAATATAACCACATTAAGAAACCACCTGCGTGAGTCCAGTTATCTTGAAGATAAGAGCATACCATTTCATAAAAGGCCGGCAACACACTCACGAGCTCCCAGCCACGTGTATCTATGGGTGTTCGTTTGCCCTCCATATAAGAAAAGTATAAGAAAATGTCTTCCACTATTTTTATAGCTAATTTTCCCTGAAAATTGATTTCAAATATTCTAGTCTAGTTAATAAATTTAATGAGAGTAAATCATTCACAAGTGGTAACTTAGAAGTGGCTGACATTATTATGTATACAAAACTTACGAACAATTCTCATCTCTCCATTGTGTGCATCTAAGACAGATTTGTTCGATAAAGTTTTGTGTGGTGTTAGAAAGTTGTTTCCTCTGACATTGAAATATGATGGCAATTCCTTGAAGCCTGAGGCGGGTTTCAGAGTCAATCCTTCTCTGATCAAAACCTAGATTGTGTTGAAATTGACCTGTTTACAGTACATGCATATATTTTGGTAATTAATTTGCTCCAGCTTGAACTAGGATCATCACAAAAACAACCAAGAGTTTGTTGCCTATAAGCTACGTAGGCGTAAAGTCAGTTAGATTTAAGACGATTCATTATCGTACTGAATAAAAAACTTTGATTACAGGTTACACACATAAAAAGCTAGTGCTTAAGTGCAATAATTTTGGAAATTTGATTAACAAAAGTATTGTTATTCATAATATATCATTAATTGCGAAATTGTTCTATATTATATTAATAAATAAATAAATATTATATATATATTCAGTGTTCTAGTTACTTTTAAGCGTTTTTTTTTTATTTTAAATTATTATATATAAGACATCACGTTAATGTTAGTTTTTAAGTTTATTTAATGATTTTAACTGTGTCAGAATAATCATTCAAATCAAAATATCGAGAGTGTTTACTTAAAATCAGGTAAAGTCCACCTTCGGAAATTGTTAAGATTTCCCAAGGTGGACTTACGCTACTTACATATACTTACTATACTGCAATTAAGCTTCACAAGAGTTCAAGTTTCACAAAGGACAACCCTTTTATAAAGAGAGGTGACGGGAGCACCGTCAATTTACGAAGTCTCTGCGAAAATATATCTTATATAGATAAAATCACTCCAGAACCGAATAATGGTATAAATCACGCGCGCATTTATAACCTTATATATTGAGGCCGTTAATACATAAGGCTGTATATAAACATGTTACCATATCATTATACTATCAAAGCAGGTTCACATTATCATGTTAGGTAACAAAAATATAAAACAGAAGGGACGCTATAATAACATAAATTAATTAAGTAAACCCAATTTTGTATCAAAGTGGTTAGGATAACAAAACCCAGGCCTTAGCGGTCATAATCCAACTGTTTTACTGTTTTTCAGAATCAATTCACCAAAATGATAATTTTATTCATAGAGTTCCTAGAATTGTATTGCTTACTTTGTTCGTGATTCGATTCAGATATATTTTATGAGGAAGTCATTGTCTATGCACATAATACTAGGCTGAGTAGTGCTAAAGTTTATTCATGAAACCTGGGATCGAATAATCTCTTTGAACCTGCATATAAGTATTCGATTTTATAAAAAAAATATATGAATCATAAGTTGGTTGTGCGGTGAAGCTAAAGGTTACTGAAATCCTTTTACGATTGTCTATCAATAAATGTGGGGCAAAATTCACACAAACCAATAAACCAATTTATAGATTTTAATTACTTAATAAATTACACATATATTAATAAATATATATCCAGACTACAGCCAGCAAATATGTTCATCACACAAATGTTGACCGTACCGGGGATCGAAATCGGGAGCCTTTGTTCTGTTGTGGCAGGGACTATCGCAGATTTGTATATACGTTTAATATTTCATTTAACAAATATATTGATTACTACACTTATTAGGGTAACCAGATATTAATCGTACATATAAAAAAATCTTTAATTGTCACTATTACTGGAGTAAAATGAGCCCATTGATTTTTTTTTAAATTAAAACTACTTTTTAATGCTATAAAATGTACTTACATAAGAAAGCTTAAATATGATTGTAATTTGCAACAAAACACATGATATGATCTAACTACTCAAGTTATTGTTCAAGTACTTCAAATCAATTAGAGTAATCGCGCACCGAGAAACCGCAAAGTAAGAATAAAAATCTTCTCATTCCCAGAACAAAACACACACAAACAAATGGGTCCTATTAACTCGGCAAATAACAACTGTCATTCGTACAAGCTGACCTCGTCAGGAATGTAAAGTAGGAATACAAGATAAGTAGGTAAGTAAAAGATGTAGAATGCTCAAGGCACACGCTCATGAGTAATGATGCTCGTTTCTTTTCCAACTCGTTATGAACTCGGTATATCCATGTCGAACAGAATTTCGTTATTCTTTGTTGAAATTTGAGAAATCACTTCGTAATTTGAATATGGAATTGTGGTACTCGCGACTGTTTCTGAATGTGAGTAATCTTGAATTAATGTTCTAAACAATAAAATGCAAAATAATCGTAATAAACAAGTTATAAATCTTAAAATTACATTTGTATGTTTTACGTAAGTGATTTTTTTTTATTATTTAACGTTACTTAACAATATGTTAAAAGAAAGATTTATTTTTGTAAATGTAAGCGATTATTTAATACGTATGCAAGGCCAGGTGGATTTGTTTTATTGCGTATTGATAAAAAAGATGCATTAAACTACAGCGTGCAAATAACACATACCTTTGATTTAAGCTTTAAAGACACACTACATTCAGAGTGTCTCATATAGTCCAATCGGATTTACACGTTCAGAGTAGAAAATGCGTTTAAATTTTTTATGTAGATATCTCTGAGAAGCTAATTCTCAACGGGCTTAGCGGGCGTCATGATACAGGTTATGTGTTAGCACAAAAACACGGGTATTACAATAGTAATCAAGCAAAGAATTATTAAGAGCAGCTGGTTCATGGCCCCAATCTCACTTTCAACAAATGTGTCTAAAGAATGCCTTAGAATCCCGAACACACTGTTACAACAAGATGGCGCCTAAACTCCAATCCATGCGCTAAGCTCTGCTCTGATTGGTCTATACCAGGGCTTCTTAAACTTTTGTCATTCACGACCCCAATCAGATTCCGAGTTTTCTTGACGACACCATACAAATATAAAAGAAAAATAAATTAATATTTTTTGATGATTCATAAGTTAAGAAGCCATAGTTTAAGAAGCCCTAAATATTAAACTACATATAACTAAGTGGAGACTAATCAAATACTATAGAATTGTAAATATAAGCAAATCAAAAACAATCAATCGATAATCAACCCATCTTTAGCCTGCGATATATATGCACTATATTCTTGTATAGTGAAGCTTGAATATCATGTATTGAATTCCTTCAAAGCCTAGATCAGCCTATTGACGTAGCAACAAAGTCGCTATCAGGTAGGCCGGCCAATACAAACGAGGTGGTTGACGAGATAAGAGCAGTAAGTACCATTGTTGCAGCGAACAATGCCCCCTGGCATTATCTGTTACGGTCGGAACTTGCTAATGGATACCCCTGAACATCATTTCTAATTGTTTTAATTTTCTCGAAGAGCACTCTTGATCCCTTCAGGTTTTTGTGGGTTAATGAAAGGCGCGGTTATTATTTAGATTAAGCTTTTTTAATTAATGGTGAAAATGTTTTCACTTAAGGTTGAATTTTTATTTTTTATCCACGATTGGATTTGAAATGTCTAAACTATCATTTATGTATTTTTAATTATATATATGATGTTATATAATCGGTTAAAAAGATATGTAGACTCGCGTGATCAAAATACATTATTATAATAAAATCAACACATTGATACAAAAATCATATCTATAATATCTGCAATAAATAAAACATAAAACATATTAAAAATATGTAAGTACGAGTCGAAAGCTTAATATTCAAAGCGTTTAATTTACCCGTTTCGTTTTTGCCGTGGTTGGTTTTCATTAACCTTTTCACCGGTTCTCTGCTTCGGTATTTTCACTTCATCTAAGATTTTATAGGCGAAATCAGCTGAGACTTTGATGGTCACTTTGCAAAATATTCGATGTTACAAGTAACAAAATATATATTTAACTTTCTAAATTTGTTTAAGTTTTGTATTATTTTAAGTTAGTTAATGTTTAATATTAATTAATGTGTAACATATATTTCACTTTTTAAATTTGTTATACTTTTGTATTATTATAAGTTATATTATTTAATATTCATTAATGTGTAACATATATTTCAGTTTTTAAATCATATTGAATATTACTTTATTTAAAGAACATTATTGCTTCTATGCTGCAAATTGTACGAGACAAATAGTCAGTACATCTAGCTCTTTTGCTGGTACTAGTTGTAAGATACACTACACGAGTACTAATCATATGTCCAAGGTACAACCACTTTCTAAATATAAAAAATTATATATACATATATATATATATATATATATCTAATTTTACTTACCAACTACTTTTTTATGAGGATAAAAAAATTAATTCTTATTACTTAAGCACTTTTTCTATACTGTGTAAACTTAATTAAAAGTGTAGACGCTACAAATAAATAATTCAGTCTTTTTTCAAAATAACTAATTTTTAATTTCGATAAAATATGCTACATTGAATTAAATTAATTATAAACGTAATTTGCACTGTACAAATCGTTGGTGCAAAACTTTTTTTTCAATTTTAGAGAAATGGCAATGATGAAACTCGGCTACCGTTCCGGCCGGAAGGAAATATGGCTGCAGCAAACTTTCGTAATTATAGTTATGAAAAATATAGTGCCTTACGGATCAAATATTAAAATTGTCAGGGATTAATAACACTTCAGTAGAGGTTGGCGTACACTCTATCCATATTGAATTTTATTATACAACGATGTATGAACAAGCTTCATACGTTAAAATTGTATTCTAATCTACCGGTAATATAAGAAAATAATTTTCATAACTATAGTTATAACAAGCTTATAAGTTTGTTTTATTTAATCGAAGTAATAACCACACTTACATTATAATAATCTGTGGACGTCTATTAAGAAATTCTTAGCACAGAATAGAACAATCCTAAATCAATATAACAGCAATTCAATAAAAATCCTATCCTGTTATATAATAGTGTAAAGGACTATTTTAACAATAAAAAAGCTTGAGAATGGATCGCCCTAAATACTGAGATAAGGACAACGCTGCAATCACGCACTTTGAATCACGTTTAAAATAATCGTAGTTTGTTCTAGGTATCTTCTCAGACTGCCTTAGATATAAAAAGAAAATTATTGACGTACACTGGGTACGCTGGGACGAATCTATGTGGAAAATGAATAAATGTATAAGATCTATAAATGTTAATATTATTTTATATAAGACTTAATTTTTATTAATAAGTAGTGTTTGTAACTGTGGTTGTCAACATTAAGGTAGTGGGTTCGATTCCGATTGTGAATAAATGGTTTTGTATATGTGTAACTAAACTTCTACGGTGATAGCAAAGGAAATGGGTAAGTCTGTGATGCACGAATGGACGACAAACGCCAGGCACAGAATGGATTCTGTGGATCAAAGTAACCGAAATCTGGAGACACTTATTTTATTTTAAGTTTGTATTTCTTCTAGTGTTCAAGTTTTTAAATTGTTATATTGGAAAAAAAGTAGCTTAGTATAAGTTTTATTCACAAAAAGCGCACAAGATGCAACTGAACAGAAATACCAATGAGAATATTCAAAGACTGAAGGGTCATAGGTTTTCCACGTAGTGGTTTCCACGTGGAAATACGCGTCACAAAATGACAAAGCTGAAACGTGGAGAAAAATGGTAGTTGATTAATAAATTCCACGCAAGCCTTGAAAATGAATTTTAACAAGGTTATTTAATATCGACAAGATGTCCACCATAGTTTCTCGGACTTCAATGTTTGATTTGGTATGAACGTATTCTTCAAAATTTAAATACAAAGAGATCTTTGGTTTACGCGTGTCACGCGTAATATAATAATTCTAATTTATTAGAATAGACACGGTTTGGTAAAGATTTGAATAATTTTGCGAAGATTTTTTTCGCCGATTCATTATGTTATGAAATTCAACACGTTCACACTTAACAATAATATCAAACGTGCATATGATTAATTGTATGCGAATGTGCTTTTAAAGATAATCCCTAATACCCAAGCTTTGAGTTTGCTTTCATATTTCTAGTGTACATTTATGTTTTATTATTTCTTTATGAATAGTTATAGTTCGTTTCGTTTTATATTTTTTTCTTCACTATATATTTATAAGATTTTTCAAACGTTTGTATTTTATCATTTATAACAGTGAGTTGTTGTGGATTTTTAAAATAAGTTACTGTTATATATCATTGTATGTAATGTTCCTATGAATTCTCTAAATAAAAAAATAACTTAGTAAAAAGAAGTGTAAATTTATAAAAGCATATTTTTGTGTATATATAACCTATAAGTTTCGACCTTTGCAGTAATCGTGTTCAGATATATATTCCATTGTTGAATAAGTTGAAAATCAACTTTTACATAAATTACAATGATATGTTACCACATATAAAAACGCTAATATTATCGTAAAGAAGTTTTTAAAATTATATTCTAATTTTCCTTTGTCACGACCGGTGTCCGTCATTATGCATCGGCCTGTTATTATGCTTATTATACGCAAAGTTATCGATAAAAACGAAATCTTTAGTATGGCAATCCATCATGAGCGTTGACAGAGGCGCGAACCGCCCTCTGTCGACCAAAACACACTTTATTTCATAGATAATATATCACAAAGAAATTTCTAAATTGTTTTTTTTATCTTATTCCAAAGTAAACGAAAATAGTTTATGCCTTTTCATTACAGCGATACTATAATTGAACGGAAAGAGATGGGTATATATTTGACGTGACAAATATATTATGTATCCCATACAGATCGGCTTTATCGACTTCTAAGCCATTTTGAATGGACCAGGTGAATGCATACTCGGCGCATATGTTAATAATAATATAAATGCTATTGCTCCATCGGATAAGCGAAATTGATTCGAGTTATGAATACCGGCTATATGAAATATTTGAAGTCAAAATATATTTGATATCAAAATCAACATTTGTATATTTATATCAACATAAGGATACCATAGATAAAATCTTTATAACTTTATAAGTTGTCTATGAAGTTTGAAACGTCCAATCAGCATTCAGCAAAAAGTTGTTAAACTAATTTAGTAAAGACTTCGAAACATCGTTCGTAACTCCAAAGTAATTTGGCTACTTATTCAGACAGGCTTCGTTTTTGAGATTGCTCCATTTATGGAAATTTAATTAGATATAATTTTTAACTGTATCTAAAATAAACAAAGGCTAATTGGAATCTGATATTTCAGATTAATTGTACTGGCATGTTATTTTTTTTAATTGATACGATCACTATGTTTATCTACCTATAAGATGATAACCGCTTTCTTTATGTTTGTCAGGAGCTAACAACAAAAAAATATCGTATTATTATTATATTAATATAATTACATTATATTCGGCTCTAACGCACTTTCTTATTGAAATGGAAGAATCTTTAGATATTTATCTCTATTCTTCAAATTAATTTTAAGATTTAGCAAGACTGAAGTGTCTTCTAGAATGTTGCAAATAGTCGTACAAATATTTACATTTTATATATTATTTTGTTATTTTTTTCATCATTATTGTTACGGACAAGGGTTATTGTCTTGGGCAAGTAGATGCTGCAGAAAGTAATGGTGTAGTTTTAGACCATTTGTTTTGATTTGTATAGTTAGATAGATTAACGCAGAGATACGAACGGACGTTAGTTTTCAATAGCACAGTAATTTAACGTTCGATAAACAAGAAAGAAACTTCTAGCTTCGAGTTTTTTTAAGCAACGCCTATATTTGGTCCTTCGAGCCGGATCAACCTAAAATCGTATGGGTATCATTAATAATAGTATGATCTACCTTTATGCGTAAGAATCACACGCATAACACAATTCACAATCGGTATAAAATTGTTGTTAATAACTTAATTATTTGCGCTGTTTTATTAGAATTATTTCATATGTCAGAATACAAAAGAGAATGTAGTTATCAAATAATACGTGAATCTGTTTGGCAATCTGGTGCGACACGTTATATTAAAATGTGTCATCTCTCGAGCTCAGATAAAAAGTGACAGAGTGATATTAATTCATTCTTGTTCCATATTTTGTGTATATTTTTTTTGTATGTCAGAATTGATTTTTGAACTTTGATGTGTGAACTCAGCGTACATACCAGTATAAAGTTCTGTGTATGATTACGTTAAAGAAAACTTGAATTTGGATGGAATCGCCGGCAACACTGCTACAGGCGCTTTTTAATTTAGTTTTACTTAGTTATGATTTATTTAGTTAGAGTTAGAGTTCAGTAACGATGTTTCAAGTATTTATAATCAAAATAAAAAAAAATATTACTATTTTATTATATTAGATTAGTCTCCAATTTATTGTTTAACACTTTAAAACATTTGTTGATGTGACAGTGAGTTGTCATGACGCCCACTAATCCCATTATTGGTGTATATATATATCTATAAACAAACAATATACATAAAAATTACAATATTCTATAATTACTTGGCGTAATTAAAATAGAACTTAAATGTTTATAAATATGTCTCTCGGCTAGATTCGAATTTTAAGGAGATAAAGTTAACATCCGTTGTAATACCAAAGTTTCAAACACACGATGTTTCACGAGAGCTCTCACGTTATAACGATATCCGCGAGGTTCGTATTACAATTTGCAGGTGATTCAAAGTTTCATCGTTATAACTAGAGTATTGTATTGGACTGTACTGAGCTAATCTAAGTGATTGTATTGTTTACGATACTGTTTAGAACTACTAGTGTCCGAAGGCCCTACGTCTAGGCAGAGGGCAGATACGACACTTCTCCAATTCAATCTGTCTGAAGCCTTTCGCTTAAGTTCGCTCCAAGTCAGACCGATTGTATTGTCTTCCGCGATGATAGATCTTTGCCGGGGCTGCTTGTGTTGGCCTTGTGTGCACCGTCCCTGAGGTTTGTAACCCAAAGCTTGTCTTGAGATATCTCGCATGGGGACCGATTGTCAAAGCATGAACAAAGCTTAATTTGCATTGTCGAACCTTCACATCAAAGGATGTTCGTTGTCATCCTCCATCCTTCATCCTCTAGAGTTGTACATTGTACTGTTTGTATAAATATAAATTGTGTTTATGTCCACAGTCGACAATGGCCTGGCTTTACACGTTTTATATCTTCCTTCCATCGTATGATCGGTCAATCTAGTAATAATTCACTCCAATGGTACAATTGTTTGCTCACGTTCGCTGATAGAGTTTCCGCCGCAAAATTCACCGGCATACACGCGTTTGTTTTCATATGGGGATCGGAAATACAATTTCATTAATTCGCTAAGCAAACTTCATATTTGCCGATTCAAAGTCTACTTCAGTTAAGTTCTAAAAGGATTAACTAAAAGTTAAAAGGAATTTTCTAGTTGTAACGGCGTAATAATTAGATGTTAGAAAGAAAGTAAGTAAGAAACACGTTTGTTTGAACACACACAGCAAATACGACAGAATAAATATATAACAAAAATGAGAATATACATAAATATATTATAAATTAGTATTTCAAAAGATAAACTAAAATAAACATTGATGCGCACCAAAATGCAATACTGGGGTACTTTCTGTAAGTAGTATTCATTGATATACCAAAGACACGTTAATATTTTAATTAATTTAGTACATTTGTAGCATAATACACTGTAAAACAATATTTCCCGAATATTCTACTCTCATTTGGTCAAAGTATTTATAGCATTCATTTCGATTAATAAGATTGCAGGAGAGATAAATGATAATTGCCGAATCGTCAGCTTGTTGCGTGACTGAAAACGATTTATGACTTAATAGGTGAGGAGGCTTTAAGCAGGCCTTAGATAAGGTGCCCCTAAGTGAATGTCGGAGCGCACAACAATCGTAATTACTAAACTGCTATCTCCTTTCAAACGCACGCGAGTTTTCAAACTCGTTAATTGCAGCGAAACTTTGAATTTGGAAACGTCTAAGATAAGTAGTTTATTTGATTGGAGGTAATTAAAATTGAATTTGTAATTGGTTTTATACCTAATATAAGGCGCCTAGTCTTTGAAGATAATGTATCACTCAAGACTGTATACAGAAAGAAACAATTGGAAAACAGTGTTGATGATTTTTATAAATACAAAGACTGTTACAGAACGTTATTAAATTTTAACTGTTTCATACCTTCCAACGATCATGCGTGAGATTATCAAGTAGTCGTATACTTGTGTAAAATAGAGAACACTCTTCTGTACTGCTAATAACATGAAATTAAAAAAAATGTACGTAAAATCTTGAAATAATGAGAATTTTTGTTACCTCATCGGGTCTTTCGTTAAGCAGTTGAGTAAACTAAATAAAACCTTCTTGGATATCATCAGTATAAATAAAAAATATTTTTTTGCAAAAACTTAAGCCAATCTTAAATGTAAATTGAACATTGGTTTTTATATTTATATAATTCTTTATATATTAGCATCGAACCTAGGCCGAGAATCTTAGATGTAAATTCCTTACATTGATACAAATAACCGTCTACGTAAATAAGTAATAAGAAAATAATTTGCTGAGTAAGATATAATAAAGAACTAACTAGACCAAACTTTTAAATTTGTTTTAGTTTTGTGTTTTGTTATATTTTAAGTCAATTATTTTAGTAAGGTTAATATTAAATATATTTTGTGTACTATAAAGCCGTTAATTAGTAAGAGTAGATTTAAAAACTAATTCTTAAATCGTATTAAATATAATATGTGATAATTAAAATCACTTGACTAACTAGAAAGAGAAAAATGTAACTTTTTTTTAAATTACGAGATATCGTCACGCTTGCATATATGTGTCTCTTTGTAACACATCAATTTGTGTCACAGGCATGTTATTGACGACTTCGCGAACTACTTCGTAAATATATATTTGTTAACTTCGCTTTTTGCCTCATTTGGAAGTGAAAAGTTTACAAAGACAAAAATATGCTCGTTTTTCTGCGGAAAAAACTTTCGTTTGGGAAGTGAAGCTTTTATCGAAAATAATGAAGAATAAATGAGCAGTTCTTACTGCTGGCTCATTGTATTGCTTTTAAAAGTTACTTATAAACTGAAAGTGGCTGGATCAGTCACGTCTAAAGTACGTCCTTCGTTTCATATAAGAAAATAATGTGTATAAAATAAAATATTTCAGCAATATCTCAGCATCGGGACGGTTTAATTTTTGAGTAGCCTAACAAAGCCTTTGTAATATGAACTAATCATATAGTTAACATTACATGTTAGGCTTTCCGAACTAGTAGTAATGATTCACTGTAAATATATAATATAATGAAAAAACACTTTATTGTAAAAACATAAAAACGAACATATAACATACCATAACATATCTTGTATATCTATAATTATCTAATACAGTTGTGGGATCAAGCCCCGGATAAAAAATGTATTAGCCTTCCCTACCCTTTAAGACGATTTAAAATACGTCTCATCAAAGAATGCAACGAGTGAATTCAAATTAAATTTCTTCAATGCGAATGCTTTTTGTTTTAAAGATTAAAAAATGTGCATTGTCTTTTTTTTTCTTTATAGAAAAGAGCAGGAACGAGGTGAAGTTGCCACACATAGACACGTGATTGCGCAGTCACGCACGTGAGTACGTTGCCGGCCTTTTTAGGGAGTGGTACGCGGTTTTCTTAAAGGACCCTTAGTCGTAATTAGTTCGGTGATACCGTGGCGGGCAGCTGGTTCCATAATAGAAATGTCTTACATAACGCTCGGTGGTAGTACGACCATTCTAAACTTACTTACCATTTTCGAATCGATCAATTATATTATATTATATTATATTATATTATATTATATTATATTATATTATATTATATTATATTATATTATATTATATTATATTATATTATATTATATTATATTATATTATATTATATTATATTATATTATATTATATTATATTATATTATATTATATTATATTATATTATATTTTCAAGATTAAAAGATTATATTGACAATACTTTGTAATCACAAATTCTTAAATAAAAAACCTTAAAAAAAAATAACTTATTAACCGAAAAATTCAGCGTCGTTCATAGCAACAACGCAAAGCTTACGTGCATTGGCGGCTCATAGTTTAAAGGTATGGAAGGTATAGGCCGGGCAATTTTCTCTCCCTCCCTTTTGTTGGTGGGATAGTATGGAACAGTATAGGCACTGGGAATCTTACTCACAGTACAATTAAGACATACATCGCTTGATCTTGTGTGCAAAGCTTTATTTCGCATTTATCTCCATTATATGTAGATTTACTATGTAAATATTTATGCAGTATCAATTCTATTTTAGATTATGATAGTGTGTATCTAGAAGTCTGTCTGGACGGTGAATTTAATAATATAATATGCGCAAAATAGATCCGAGAACTTTCCTCGTTTTGTGGTCAGCTTAAGCTGAAGTTTGGGAAACATATTCTGGAATGAGCTAATAGTTTCAGGAGTTGTGAATTACTGGGCACTTGAGTGTTATGTTGAATATAACATACTTTTTGGTTGATATTATTAATTTTCAGTTCACTACACCAGTTCACCATCCAAATATACAAAAAAAAATCGTTATATTAGCATCTTAGTGTATAAAATACAAAATGTCAAAAATATGCGGCTGATACCAAAAAATTAATATTGTGGTATATTATATGAATATATGGTACTGTTTTTTTTTAAATCACGAGTGAACTATTAGAACCACTTAAAGTATCGGTTTTGAAAATTCCTATATTTTGATGCTATACATTTGAGGTTATAAAATCACGATTGTGTACTGATTAACGATTCACTGTGTTTCACCTGAAGCTATTCACGAAATTATTATTTGTTTATTCCAAGTTAATTTACCCACGTGTGTTGAACCTAAATTCAAATTAAATTTCGTTAGAACAACACAACCGGTTGACCCCTATATTCAAATTCACTCGAAACGAGGCGCGGACATAAATCACCTTTTAAAAAATTATCCAACAAGTTTAATATAATTTACGGGCATAGCGTGAGTTGTAACCTTTATAGTCTGCTAATATTTCAAGTATAAATCAACTTCAACCGCCTTCACATAAGTCTTGTTTCATATTCTTTATTTCATTCTACATTCTACGATCATCGTCCTACATTTTCCATTCGATATTCGTACACGATCTTTTGAAATAATAGTAGAAGCTAAGTTATTATCTAGAGATGCCAATTAAAAATATTCCTGCAACAATATATTGAAGGTTACCTGTGCAAAACTGGAGTGAGTCAGACTTAAACCAAGAAACGTATTCAATTGAGTTACCCAGTTCCGACCGCAGTAAAAAGCAAATTTAAATTCACAAGGCTAATTAGCGAGTTAGATAGACTAACGGTTATTCCCTTATTTCTCTTTCATTATGCGATGAACAATTGTGTGCAAATTAGCGACAACTCGGAGCTTCAAACCGCACTAAGATACATACGACCTTTTACGTTTATAGTTTTATTATTTTTAACCCTTTTGTAATAAGAAACATTAACAGGGTTTGATTTGACATTGCGTGTTGAATCCATGAAACTCACACCTCCATCTGAGATAGAGTAGAGACTTTTTTTAGAGGACCTAAGGCTTCAAATGCACAGGCGTTTATTGAGGAATTAAGTAGGCGCCTGTTAGTCAGTATCGGTGATCCAAGAGCTGGTACTTTTCTCGTTCTATAGGCAGCGCGATACAGCGAGGAAATGCTGCCAGCATTATATATACAAGAACCAAATTTTTGAAATTTGTTTTAGTTTTGGTGGTTTATTATTTATTAGGTACGACAGTTAGTAGGAGTATGATTATTATGTATTTAGTACGTATTTAGTAGTACGTTAAATAATTGTATAATAATTGAAAAACTATTCTGCGATATATTTCCTGTAGATAAAAGAGAGTTCCGATCCTAGTCAGAAGCTAAATCTTACTACTTCCAAATTATATAATTTTCTTATTAAGAAATATGAGTAAAAGAACACAATGCCAAACAAATTAATGATTCTGTTTTGCTCGCAACTACACTGTGTCCAACAAAATATTAATTATGCCTTAGCAGAGACCTCCATAATGAGACTCAGACGGTAGTTACAATTATAATTATTCCCCTTTGTTAGCACGTTCTACTCATAACTATGCAGGTATTAACGGGTTCCCGAAGAAAGTTAGAGCATGTCTAAGATTGTGTTTATCTAGAACTACTTAAACCAGTTTAACATCTGGAAGTTGGTCTGTTTTGTGAAAAACCACATACAAACTTCCAATTTTTATTAAAATAAAAATTAATTAACACATAAAACAATTAAATATGTTCAATAAAATCATAAATTAAATAAAAACCAATTGATTTTATAGAACATATATATAAAACCATGAAATTTGTTATCCATTGCATTTAATAAAAGCCTTTATGTCTATTGTATTGCTTTAATTATGAATATATTGATCTTTAGATAAATAATTATGCAGTAAACGCACGTACAACTAACACCTTTAAACCATCCTATTTTAAGTCTTGCCAACATTATTCATACTGATCATTTTAAAAATATATCTCTCCACCCTCTAACAAGGTAGTTGTTTGAGTTTGCTTATCTCTATTTTACCTGTTTTGATACTAATTTTTAAAATTGTATAAAAAACCAATTTATTCAAAAATTATGTTAGCTTACTTAGTTAACTAAGACTTGTTGCAACATTTACCTATTATGTTGTTTAACTATTTTTTTTTAATTCTAGTTAACAAAATATTTGAATAACACATTGGTTTATACAGTATATTTGTCGTGCAGGAAGCGCAACAATTGTTATCGGTTGGTTGTTTGGTTTAGTGTTAGGACAGGGGTTCCCAAAGTGTGCCGCGGTTCCCTGTCGCGCGTTAGAAAGGGGCGCCATCAGCTGATCCTCTATCTCTATTAGTTATTCAAAACAATAAATCGAATTGATCTAATAACAATAGTTTCTAAATACTAATTCTACTACTATATCAATAAGTATATTATTCTCAACACACTCTGTTAACTTTAAAAGTTGAGTAGGTACTTCTTTCGATATATCCGGGACAGAAAAATAATTTTTTGCGCCACCGGATGTACAAGATTGGGAACATCTGGGTTATCTATTTTTTAGCTTTTAAATTGGTGACGTCAAAATCCCCAGTAAGAAAGCCATTTATCAGCTACGGCATCATATACTTAGATACTCACCCTACACCGTACTAGTCATGTATTGAGCCGAACTTGTCTCATGAGATAGAGGAGACTATGTTGTAATAATGCAAACGATTACACAAAAATGAAATACCGAAACTCGGAATTATTAAAAGTATCTTAGTCACGATCTCATTATTTTCGTTGACAGTTTAACAGCACTCTAGGGGTTGATACAACAAAATTATGGAAGTTAAATTTTTTTTATGGATCTCAATTTCCGATAAAAAGTTTTAGTAAAGATTTATTTAAGTATATATATGAACTAAGAAGTTAAGTGATGGAAAAATAGAATATTCTTAATAAAATATTATAGGCAAAAGTGCTAATAAGCCCCTTTTACCATGTGTAAAAGAGGCTATTTGATAATAATGTTTTAATTTTATTCTTTATATTTGCTGAATACTATAGTGTTAGATTTTTTTTGTAATTTACGTTTAGTGAAAATAAAAAGTTTTAATAGTACCATAGTATTAACACAGCTCATAACGGAACTAAATGTAGACCAGTGATATTTGTTCTCCACTCCAAAGCACGCAATAGTTGGTATTTATTTTAAGTTTTCTCCTTGTTATCTTATAATCTACTAATGCACTATACGCAGATTGAAGAGTCAATTACATTAGATAAATGTACACGTTTATCTAGGAATATTCTGAGCTACAATAGACAATATATTTATATATAAGAACGAGTTTTTTATGACAAATCATAATAAAGTTTAGGAATAGAAAACAGACTAATTAAATAAATACATATACAGACAACAAATATGCTCATCAGATATATTTCGTACCGGGGATCGCACCCGGACATCAGATATATGTTGTAACCACTGTGCCAAAGTCACTTAAGAAAAGGATAATTTTATATCTGAATATTCTAAATTCAAATCATTCTAAACTTTTAAATATTTTTACACTTTGTAAGTGTCAGTGCAATTTCGTATAACCCTTATAAACAATTCATAGAATCCCGTCGACACGCCATCTATTTTAAAATATTATGCACTGTTAAAACTGTTGCACTTTTAAAAATATTTCGTATTAATTTATTAGTCTAGTTGATTGTCGCTATTTTAACACAGCTATATGAAACATATTCAATTGTTCACTCTGTTAAAAAACTGATATACAATGGATTAACTAGAAAGCATAAAGTTAGCGTCGTTTTAACTTTGCTTTTAGCCAGCGCGGGCTTTGTAGTGACCACTTGTAGTTAAAGTGCAACAATGACACAAATTGAATTCGCGTGTACTTCACACCACGAGCTTTACGAGCTACAAAAGAGTTTTTAGGAAACAATGCCCTTTTACCTCAGATTCTTCTTTATACATTTTTGTTTGTATGATAAAATTATTAATGGCTGGATAGAACGCAGCACCAGTCTGGCTTGACATTGATTTTTTAATGTGTCGCACTGATTTTCTAATATCGTAAAGAAATCATGTCGTTTAAGTAGCCCAGACGTTTGATTCCTTGCAGATTATTTATATATTTATATTGAATTAAAAATAAATAAAATAATGCTAGTTTTAAATGTTTAAAATTTTTTATAATCTTATTTGTATGTACGTAAATTTTAAGTGTTCTATACACTTATAATACATAATCTGTTAAGTTATCTTTATTGTTATTTATACAATTATTTCAGCTATTTATAAATCATTTAAAGATGCAACTGAATGATGAAAATTTAAAAATTCATTCTCGAAAATGAAAATCTAAGAGGTACGATGGGAAAACTTTGCTACTACTTTCATAATTGCTTCAAAAGTTGGAAAATGAAAAGACCCCGGAGCTGGCGAGTTAAAATAACGAAATCGACATGAAACAGGATGGCAATTTTGATAATTTGTTTTATTACTCAAATGTAATTTCATAATTTAACATCGCTTTTACGCCTGTCGAAATAAATTTCATTACCGATCGATGGAGATGTTTATAATGATTTTTATCCTTTGTGAGGCCGTGTTTTAAGTTATTAAATATATGCGAAATGTGACTTATATTTAATTATATTTAAGTTAACAAGTAAGCAACAGCGGCTTAATAATATTTCGTTGGTTATTTTAAAAAAAATGTATATTTTGAACAGATTACCTAGTTTAAAGCAGTGGTTTTAAATATACTGATAAACAGGCGTAGTTTAATTTAGTAATTCAGTCCGGGCCTTTCAATTGATATGAATTTCATTTTAGTCGGAAATTTTGCCTACGCCAAGCTCTTGCTTGATAATATTAATATAAATCGTTTTTTAGTTAAAACTTATAGTAATCTGCTAAGTATAAAGTATAAGAATAGAAGCTAGAAAATAATAAAAAGATTTTAAAGGAAAATAAAAGTTTATAACTGATACGATACGTATTTGTTTTCTAAAAAATTAAAAGCTTTTACCACGTTTGAGTTTAAGTTACACTTTTTCAGATTTTTACGAAAGCTTTTAACTTCTTTTAGATGTTGTAAATTTATATATTAGGATTTTTTATACACTAGGGAACGACATGATTTATGAATTCACATCTATTTATTGATATTTGACAGAGAATCTCATCAGCGATCACTTGTCAAGAAATTATGTGAAAAGCACAATTTGATACGAGATAGATTGAGTACTGCAGTAACTTTCTTCTATAGCACATAAAACATGCGAGTTGCTTGTATGAAAGGAACATCCATATTTATGAGATCTTTGAAAGTGTGTCGCAGAAACACCAACAGCAGCAAATTCACAATTAATTCCGAAGCGAGGATTCGCGGCTACTTATTGCAATGACTTACCGAACGCCTGTAGCTGTTGCATGAATAATTTTAAGCTGTTCTAGACTTATAAGTGTATGGTAAAGTTTCTGAAGTCATTTATAATATTAATGACAACATCTTACTGTAGTGAAATTTCTATCTTGTAATATCTACGTGAAGTATGACGTCTCACCGTGATTGGACTGGTGTCTTTACTGGGTTTATCGGACCAGTCATTTAAGCTGATAAAATAGCTCTTCTTTAGGTTTCAGAAATAGTTTTGTAATAAAAATAACATAAAAAAGCAGATCCTTATAGTAAAATATATATATATATATATATATAAACTAGTATCAAATCTTTATTTAATTTTCTTTCACCTATCATGTATAGCCCCAATTAGAGTTACAAAACATAAATATTCAACAGTCCGAATGAGCAATAATCTTCTGCGCGTTTCCTTGATGGCAGATTGTTAGTACGTGGATAGACTCTCGTAAGGATAACTTTTTGCTGCTTAATGAGCTTTGGGCTTTCGCGGCATACTTGCGAAAGATAAATTAAAGTTATTATACGTTTATTTGCGCTCACAAAAGGGTTTAAGTGTGGCAATTACGCGTTGACGAATATTGTTACTAATTAACGGGGTAACACGATCCTTAAGTATTAGATTAAACAAGAGATATTTAGCCGAGTTGGTTTTCTTTATTAATAATTATTTGTTCAAGTATATATATACACAAGTCTTTTAATACTATTTTTTTATAAAAAATGTGGGGCGAAGGAGCAGGAGGCCCACTATCAAGGTAAAATCGCCGCCTATAAACTTTTACATGCCTGGGGTCCCCTTGCATTGTCGGCTTTTCCTGAAGAGCCCTTACTATTATTGGTTCAGAAATACCGTGACAGGCAGCTTATAATGATGGTTCGTGTCACGCTAACAGCTGAACTAACGCTCAGTGGTCTAACGAAGAATATTATATGTACATTAGATACACACAATTAAAGTTTGATTAAATAATGTATTTCCTTTAATACTGTAAGTTGTATTGGACACTTACTTATGTTAAGTATCAGAAAACTAGTAGCGTTAAGAATAATACTACATATAATTTAATTACTTCTTGTCCCGAAGACAGTATAGTAAACTGATAACCAAAGATTAACGACAAGACATTGCAATTTTTAGCACATTAATCGTTGAAATATGTATTCACAATCACGTGGTTTTTAATGCATAATAACTCATTATGGGTACGAGGATTTAATTGTTTACAAGGGTTTGGTACATACGTATATCAATTTAACCTTCATATGATCCTTTGGCGCTGCGTAGTGATGTTGGATCTCTCAGCATCTTCTACCGCATTTACCACGATGAGTGTTCGGAAGAGTTGTACGGATTAATACCTGCAGCTAAATTTCATCTTCGGACATCAAGGCAGAATGCGAAATTCCACCCGTATCACCTTGGTGTCTGTCGTTCCAACACTGCGCTTTCGTAAGACATTTCTTACCACGCACCACCACGTTATGGAACAAGCTGCCCGCCACGGTATTTCCAAACCACTGCGACTTAGGGTCCTTCAAAAAAGCGTACATATCTCTAAAAGGCCGACAACGCACTCACAAGCTCCCAGCCACATGAGTGTCCATGGGCGGCGACTTCACCTTTGTGGTGGGCCTCCTGTTCGTTTGCCCCCTCATTCTATAAAAAGAGTGAATGTTATAATGTATATTTACCATGAATATGTATTTTAAAAAATAGTGATAGATAGTTATAGTATACATACAATTTTTGATTACACTTACGGATACACTAAAAAAACGCAACACATATTATTTAGCTAGTGTCTTAATTCTTACACTTATGAATCCTCAAAAATAGTGTAATGTACATAAGTATATTATAGTCTATTTATAATTTAACATACCTAAATTCTTATATCATATAAACATAATAAAGTAAGCTTTTAAGCTAGCTAGTAAAGTAAGAATGGTAAGCTAGGCAACCGCAAGCTAAATATATCCAGTCACCCTATGCGGTTTGACTTAGTTTCTCGGCCAGTAAAGGTGCCCGTAAAGGTATTCTTGATAGAAACATGTAATTTAAAGATTTTATTTTAGTTTTCAGTTCCTCCAATGCAAACACGAACTGGGATATGACGATAGTTTTGATTTAAAAAAAGTTGTGGTATGAATTTGCTTTTTTAATTGTTACAGCTTGGCCTTGCTCGAAAAACACTGGAGCATCTTTCATGCCTATCTTTCTTCTCGGTTTGGCTAGAAAGATTTGAGGTTTCTTGATTCATACCGCGCTCTGAGCGCTACCTCGCTCTGAGGCGTTTTATTTAAGGTTTGAAGTGCAAGAGCGGGGACCGACGACACAGAGGCACAATCGTCTCCGCGATTGGCAGCGTTTGAAATCTGTCTCTCGCCTACTTGAAAAATGCAACCATTCCCTCAGTTCTTATCTCGTTCAACTATCGTAAACTGACTTTACAGACAACCGATTTTTTTAATAGGACAAAGCATAACACACTGGCAGACGTGAATGTTGCCTCACAATATTTATTTTCTGTTCTAGAAATGCGAAATTGCACACACATACAATTCTATTGGAGCACGGCCGGAACGTGTAATAGTCGCTTACGCCATTTCGCCAACGCTGTCCTAATGAGAGTAGTTACAATATCTAGCCCCAAGTCTCACACAAATGAATTCTTTGTTACACGAAAAGTAATAACACAGATCCTTTGATTATTCGATCCCACATGTCAATACGCTCGCTTACATCAAAGAATACCGAACACATGGAGTCACGTTTTGTGATGATAAGGGTATGGCATTCTGCAATATTACTTGTTTCTGGATTCATTTATTGTTTCTGATTGTGTTTGCAAGTCTGAACGTGTTCGATGTTTCTTATTAATGTTCTATAACCAACATCCAGACAATATACTGGTACTGATACTGTTGATACTGAAGCAGATATTAACTAATGAAAAATAAAGATCGTTCGCCCCGACAAAAGACTTTTAATATTGGCTCATTTTTGCAAGTGAATAACGCATTTACTTAGTTTTGTAGCAATGTTTCGCATGATTACCTTGAAAGATATGCGGGTGGACTGTTTAGTAATAATAATGGTCCGCTACCCGGGCTTGGCCTCGGATTTTCGTTTCATTGATCATTTATATTCGTTTATAGACAAGGGGGCGATCAGCCTTCGGTAGCTGACATGTCCTCAATGCTAAGGTCTAAGACTTCATGGTTTTCTTACGATGTTCGCTATGGTATAAACAATTATTAAGAGAAATCAAATGCCACGTTCGACAGAATAAAAAGATAATTACAACACTGCTTAGCTTAAAAAAGCAAAACTTGTAAGAAAGCGCAAACAATACAAGACTTGTACTTCCTAGTCATTAACACATGTGTAATACATTGCATAACTAAAACAATAACAATTGAGCTTAACCATTATTGTGTAATGTCTCTCAACTTATAACAGAAAGTACTAATTATTAACACATTCGTCGTTATGTCCTAAGACTAATTGCTTGTGTTTCAAAGGCACAAGACAGCAATTAAAATTTCCAAGGGACGCAAAACTCAAATTATGCATGAATAGAAAACGGTAGCCGGTTTGCCCGCGACGATTAATATTAATGAACTGTGACACGGCTTTCGGCCAAGCCTCTACTCTGCTTCTTTTGAATGCAAATCGCGATTTTCTCGAACTTGTTGCTTTCTGTAAACTAACGAATTCTTTTGAATTTGCACAAACAATGTGCAAATTAGAGTCGCACGACTCACTCCGAATTGATTTAATTGCGAGTAAACAGCGGGTTTTAAGTTGTCCAGGTCGCTAACGATGCGGAAATGCACTCCATTCACGGATCCGTAATCAAGGATACATATAGAGATGTTTGAATACAGGAAAATTGCTACGTCATATATGTAGTTGCAAGGTTTCACTGAGACCACAACTTATATGACATACTACATATATAAATATGTTAAGTAAATAGCAAGCGAACTAGAATGCTTATAATTAGTTGAAGGTAAACTAAAGTTATCTAATATGTCACGTGATTTACCGACACTTGAAGATCCAAATCGAAGAATTATAGAAAAAAACACCCTTAAAATCATTAGGGCTTAAAAGGTTATGTATTTTTTAACTATGTATCTGCATTGGCTATAAGATTTGTTATTTGAAACTATCAAACACGTATTAATTCCTATTCGATCAGCCTCCTCACTATCATCTTACAAACCACTTCTTCGTAAGCATTTCTTGTCTTCAATATAATTATTTATAATTCTAATGTATGTTGTGTTTTGTTTCTGTATTATTATTATTTTTTTGTATTCTTCGCACCCTTTGCACCTGTCTTATTATATTATAAGTATTCTTTTATCGTGTGGGTTGTCTGGAAGAGATCGCTTATTAGCGATAAGGCCGCCCGTTGCTCTTATATGTTCTAACATCTGTTAATGTCATTTGCTTCTAGTGTTTAAGTGCGATAAAGTGTTAAATAAATAAATAATTCTGTTAAACGTTGTAAAAACCGGGTGATGAGATGAAATCTCATATGGTGTGAATGCCCTTTTTCAATTTATCTTTGAGGCAAAAAAATATCGCGTTGCGTCGTTAATGCTTTAAGCAATAAAACCTTCACGGGCCAATCTTAGAGCTTTTAAGGCCTTTCGGTTTTATGACTCCTTTCAATCTTCGTGTCTTGATTTAAAAGTTTCTTGCCACATTTTACGTTAAAATCATATTTAAATATGATTTTTTAAAATATACTTGAACGTTTAAGATCTTATATGCCCAAGGGATCATTTGACTGCTCTTAAAATACATGCTTAAAAAAATTGGTTGAAAAAAATAAATTTTGCAATGTGTAGCCTAAATGTATGTAGGTTGAAATGTAAAAAGTATGTATATTTTTACTTTTAAATGCGTTTGCATTCATGTTTACAGTCCGTTTCATTAAACTGTTTACTTAGAAGCATTCTTTTCCACATAAATTGGATTTTCACATAAAATGTCTAGTAGATTAATCAGTGTTTAGCCTTTTGGGTCATAATTCAACTGTACTTCTGTTACCTATGACTATGGCCTAAGTCTAAAGCTAAAGTGTTTACTATCAATAAATAAGAGTTTATTTATTAAGCATTTTCAGTCGTTTTATATTTTTGTTATATACTAATTGTTTACTCTTCGTTTTCTTGTTCTCAGAATAGTCGCGTACGAACAGGCGTAGAATCACTTAAATTTAAGACGAATCAAAATGGTCCTATGTACCTTAATAAATAAATATAGTTTGACTTTTACCGTGTGGCTGGCCATTTAATTGTATTAATGCTACAAATTTGTAGTCATATATTTTACAGGAGCAATACATAAATTGATTGACATCACAGATCTAAGCATGTATTAACATTTATTTTGTCTATTACTTGTAATATTCTTTATATTAATTAACAATTTAAATTGTAACATATTAATATACTGATACACGTCATATAAGAAAAAGAGAAGGTGTCTTTTTGAAGCTAGTGTACACACCCAACACAACAAAAAACACACACACATTACGTGTATTGTAAGAAACTCGACACCATAATCTATGGACACTAATTGGGTTGAAATAAAAAGTTATTATTATTATAAACACAAGAAACATCCTAGTGTGGGGTCGAAATAAAGTTATTCGATCTAGCTTTAAGCTTAATATCACCGATGGTAGGTTGAATAATAGAAAGAATAAAATATTGAAGCTTTTATTTACAAAAATTATCAACATATAATATTATCACTTTGGGAATTTGCAGTTTTACTTGCATAACACCATAAATATAACTAGTATAAAAAACAATAGTGGTTACAATTCCTTGAAAACTTCTAATAATATAGATGTCGTTAGTTAATTGTTAATTAAAAATATATTATGTGATATAATGTATAAGAAAACCTACTGCCTGTGATCGAGAGCTTAACAAAATCGGTTAAGTAAATTGAGTGTTTGCGAAAAGGAAATCCAAAAAAAAAAACATAGGCAGATACTTTTTAATAAGTCAGATGTGTATTACACAGTATATAGAATGATAATCGCATGCAAATTCTCGGCACTTATATTGGATTAAAATTAAAATTAGGCCGACTATGACAAATTTAAATAGCTTAAAGCTGGTAAATAATATGGATTATTTGGCCTTTCTATCCCTACAAAGCGTAATATACATTTATTGTCACAGGTGTGAATGAGATGACAAAATATATTTGAGAATCAAATTATTACCTAATATGACAGTGTCATGATAACCGATCCCTATACTCAAATAACGGATGTATCTAAAAACGTTATGTTATAGGAATTTAAACTTTATGTACACCTTTTTACATATTTACCACGAAATAACAACGAATGCTTTATTAAATAGATATGTTCGTTTTACAATAAATAAGTATTTTAAATTATAGTTAAATTAATATAAAAATAATGTTAGCTTAATATTATCTAAACCCGCATTTTAAAGAAGACAAGTATTATTCGCACTCAGTCGTTCATTACGGTCGAGCATTCAAAATCAAGCCCAAGTTTTTCAGTTCCTTGAAGTACATTGCTGAGTTAATATTTAGGTAAATAATACATCTACCAAAAAAAAGCCTAATGTTCGACTAAGTGCTTTAAAGTTTCATTGATTACAATTTGCGAATAACCTCTCATATATTAATAACAACGTTTTAATAAAAATCGAATAAATATAATGGAAGACGAAGCAAATTAAATATTTTTCCCCCTTAAAACAACCTGGGATTAATTTACATTTTATATTTACATATGAATTAATAAAATCCATTACGTGATGTCAAATGGTAAATTAATATTAATCATATTATTTTATAGATCACTGTCTGATGAATAGGAAACCAACATAATTTTATTATTCCATTATTACAATTCCATAGTCGAACTAGGCTAGACAAAAAAGTAACACAGAATTAAGCCTGTGTGTAATTGACACATAAAATACTGTACGATTTTTTGTTGTTAAGTGATTAGTCGGATGTAAATGCATTCATTTCGTTACACGTTCAAACAAAAGAAGTGCAAGAAGTTTAAAAAGCCCCGTGCAACCTTATCGTACATAAAAAAAAATGTTTTAGCCAGATTAAGCAATTCATTACACTTTTATGTTGAAACTTATGGTAACGTAACGTAATCCCGAATAACTGTAATATACAATTTATTCCTATAATTGATCCGTTTATGTACTAAGTATTCCAATGAAATTATACTTGAGTTAGTAGAAATTTATCTTACTTTAATTACTTATTAGTAGAGGGGTCCATTTAATATTTTTTTTTACATTATTTTAACTATTGTTCATCTGAACATAAAAAAAGTTAGTTATCTAACTAACTTTTTTTATGTAACAGGAAGTCCTAACCGACTATGGAAACCTGCAATGCCAGGAGGCTTACAAGTGAGTTGCCGGCCTTTGTGAGTTATAAAGTAATAATATTTTACTCAATTGCGTTCAAACAACACAATACGACTTGATTTTACGTCACATTAAAACAATGTTTTTATATGCGACATATAAAATCTGAAATTAAGTAACACAAATCTTTCAGCAAGTTATAATCTGACAATGGACCCCAAAACTGTATAAAACAAATGCTGTCACACGTGTAATTAAAACGCGATTTAAAAAAAAAACAATATTTGGCAATTGACTATGTTTTCCGTTGATTGCTCATTAATGTTCTAACCCGCTTGAGATTCGTTATCGTAACTTGGTCGTTAGGCTGCAACTGCAGAGCTCGCCTGTATGAAGAGGCAGCCGCTACATACTTCCCGTTGAGGTGCAGAATAGCGCCAAGATTCGAGTGGTGCTCAGCTTCCTGGAATTGTACGCGAAATATGCTATTTGTTTCGACAATGTCTATTGGATACAACTCGAATGCATTGTTGAGTTTTAAGGAAATAAATGGGTAAAATATTTTGTTTAGTTTTTATATACGATTTTTTAAAGTATTTTATACTTAATAATACTTACATTAGGATTTAGCTCAACCACTCTCGCATACCAGCGCTCGGCAGAGCGGCATTTTCTCGCGTCTCGTAACGCTCGAGCAGCCGAAGCTGCTCGCGCACTGTTGGTCGGTGATAAACGCGCCGCGGTCACAAACTGCTCGGCGGATTCTCGTAATCTGCGCTGTGATCTTAAAAACATACCTGAAACACCAAAATTAGTAAAGTTCGATAAATTAACACAAAGAATTTTGTTACACATACATTATAAGTGCAAGAGTTCTGTATGTATGTTTGTTATGCTTTCACGCTTAAACTACTGAACCGACATTGGTATACACATATCGCGAAAAAAATAGTTATGGATAAAAGTTTGTATAAACATTTCACCATAACTCTGACATTTAATCGATCTTCCACATTCCTTTAGTATTTAAACCACGCGGATGAAGTCGCGGGCAAATCTACTAGTACAAGACATTTACCAAACTGATCTCGAACCGCCGGGTCATCAGGCGCTAAAGTAATTGCTTTCTTAAACCACGTCTCCGCTTCCATATTTCGACTTGTCTAAAAAAGAAATGATTGCATCGTCACGTACTGTTTAAATTAGAAATAAAGAATATACAGACAATAAAAATACTCACATTTCTAGCAACAATCTGAGCTAGGCTTAAATAAGTGGTCGCGCGCCCAGGTGCGAGAGCTAACGCTGATAAAACGCTATGTTCAGCCAGAGACCATTGTTGCAATTGTATATAAATATCACCCGCCATTGTTAGTACATTCTACAAAAATATATGAAGGTAATTCAATATCAAACTTTACATTTAGTTGTTTAAAAATAAGGACTCAGTGATATTTTGACTTGTTATTCTTTGGACAGACAATCCAGCGAGGCTTACAAAGGTGCTCGTTGAATGTCACATTTATAAAAATATGGAAATACGGTAAGTGTTCTGTTCCTTCGCTCTAGTTTGTACAAAGAAACATGAATAAACTGCACTTTTGTCAGCCTTTTTGGGAATGAAATAACAATGGGATAGATTTAGAAATACTATTTTTGGCTGAGAAAAACTTAAAGTTAACATACATGCCGTGTCCAACCAACTATTGGCGTATTTGTAACAGGAAGTATTTGTAACGCTTCCTTATAGGACGATAATGCTTTGTGCCAATGTCCTCGTCTCGAGTGCAAAGCAGCAAGCTGAACTAACGCAGATACACGCGCCGCGTCGTGTTCTCTGCGGTCGCGGACGCGGAAACCGTCTGCGCGCGCGCCGGCCCGCAGTGCGCTAGTGGCCTCGGCTAACCTGCCATCCGCCATCAAGGATGTGCCAAGATTTACATAGGCCACTAAAAATTTTCACAAAAGTTTGTATAGGCTACATCAATATGTTTGTCAATTACGTAATTATTTTTGATAAACATTCTCTTCTGTCATTATTGTACTAGTTAGTTACAAATTAATAAGATCCAAGACGATGTAAGTTTAATCAAAGCGTAACCAAGAAGTGCAGGGTTTATTCCCAAGTGAATAAAGGCTTCAACAATCACTTCCCTTGGGATGAACTCGTATATAGACTTGGATATAAATGTAATTTAAAACAAAAACAACGATAACATTATAAAGTGAACTTCACATAATAAATGTTACTTCAGATTTATCGTAACGGAAAATGGTTGAATGTAAGTTAAATTAAATTAATTATGTTGAAATTCAATATTCACTTACAAGCCATGGATGGTCGAAAATAAATTGCCTTTTCGAAACTTTTGATAGCCTCGGCGAATCGCCTCTGGTTTTGGTGTAAAATTCCTCTGTAACAAAATTATTTCTTATTTAAAATTATACAAAAGCTTCGTACGCTTGAATTATAATAAAATATTGAATATTGGAATATTGTTAGACTTTCTCCCACGGCCATACCAAATGCACAGAAGCTATGATAAATTTAAGATATGATAAACCCTTTATTTATTATCTGTATTTATAAATCAAATCAAAAATATCTTTATTCACATAGGCAACTATCATACACTTGACTGTAAGACATGTGACCTGTAATCTGTTTTGATAATATCATGGCTCAAATTTGAGCGCTCGTATACTGTTCAGCCATTGATTAGTATAATTTATATAACTTTTAAAATGAAAATACTTGTTTTATATTAGATAAGATTAATATGATACGCAAACAATGATTAGTATGTTCAATATTAATCGAGTTCTTTGGACGTTTAATTTACTAGCATATTTTGAAATTAATTGTTTATATACAAAATTATAAACACCACTTTGTATTGTATAATATTTTAATAATTCAATCATACTTCACATTAATATTTGAATTATGTACAATTAATGATATAAGTTAATTTTTGTTATGTCTGTAAATTAAATGATAAAAATTTTAGCAGTGTTGATAATCCTTATTACGAACTACCTTCTGGACAATTATTCATTTGAACAATTACATAAAATATCTAACAGTGGACACGCTTAAAAAAGTATTTTTACCAAC
Source organism: Leptophobia aripa (assembly GCA_951799465.1). Classification (NCBI taxonomy): domain Eukaryota; kingdom Metazoa; phylum Arthropoda; class Insecta; order Lepidoptera; family Pieridae; genus Leptophobia; species Leptophobia aripa. The sequence goes on along the minus strand of OX637269.1, from coordinate 6,887,460 downwards.
TTAGTTTTGTTTTGAGTATATTTATTTTATAAGAATTACGAGTATAAGAAAATAACTGACATATAAAATTAATCACTGAAACGATTCTATGTGTAAAAGGTATACCTTTTAATTATAATTATAATTAAAATTATTATACTCAAACTCAACCTCAAAATATCTTTATTCAAGTAGGTCTTGTTAAAACACTTTTGAATCGTCAATTTTTACACTACCACCGGTTCGGAAAGCTGTCATCTACCGAGAAGAACCGGAAAGAAACTCGATAGCTGCTCTTTGAAAATAAACAATTACTACAAAATTGTGCTACTGACAATTAATATAACAAAGCATTGTAAGGCTACTCAAGAATTGAACTGTCCCGATGCTGAGTCGTAATATATTATGTAATGTCCATCAGGCACCAAAAACCCTTCTTTGGTATATTCCGAACGAGTATATCCTTCAACTCAGGTTGTAACTTTTGTGAAGCCGATTTTGTTCCTAATTTTAGGTCTTTCGGTTCTAATTCAAACGAATGTGATTATGTGTTACGTGGGATTCGAGTTGTTAAATTTGTGAATGTTTTGTTTAATCTTTTTTATTTAATTTATAACGTTATAAATCAGTGGTTGCCATTCCATGTCGTATAATAATTACTGTAATGTACTAAATAACAAAATATTATTATGAATTATTTATATACGAGTAATTCAAATATGACCTCAATAGTAATAAACACACCAAAACCAGCTTAGTTTTCTTTAAAATTAATTTTAACAGCGTAATGGTGATCGTAAAAATATGAATCGGTCTCTGGTATCTAATTAAAATACCACAACATATCTGTTCTATGTGAAACATTCCATACACTTTAAGGGTACAGAAAACAAAATATGGTTTTTTGAAAGGGTATTAATATCTGAAAGGGTCGCTTGGAACGATCATTGTACGAAAATCCTATTTGAAATTTGAATACATTGAAAAAAATTATGTAAAATATTACATTGATTATATTTCAATGATATTTTCTGTCAAGCAAGGAAGCTGTGAAGAGATGACTAGCCAACTCATCTCTTCACAAGACACAATATTCGTTAAATTGCTAAATCAAGATTTATAAGAAAAATCTAATTACGCAATATTTTTTCTATATTATTAATAAAACTGAAATATTTTTTACATAAATTAAACATTATAAAGGTCAAATCGCATTGACGGGTACGGTAGAGGCGGGAATCCAAACATGGCGGGAAATCATGAGCGGCCACGAAATCTACTTAAATTTGATGAATACTAAATTCTATATCACTTTTAAAATTACAGCATACGACATTCCATATTTTAAAAAAAAACTAGTTTAATAATACATAGATGCGGCAGTGCAATATTGTCGGCATGAATAATGCAGGCTCTAGACTCGGCTCAGCGTGGGCTCAGCGAACACTAATGAGAATGGTCCGACCCGGGCATTGTACCTCGTCTACGCCAGCAATAATTTGCTCCTAATTCTCCTCTAATTATAGTGACGTGCTCTGTATTGTTGAAATACTTTCATTTCGCCAAAGTTTTTGACGAGCATTCAAACTCTTTTAGCTTTTATTACTGTGAATATATCATAAAGTGCACTTCAAAAAAACAAATTTGATTTATTTAACGCTAGTCATGTTAATAATTTGCTCGTTACAGGTACCCCCTTTACGGAGTACTTCAGTTAGTCAATATTGAAAGTGTTTGAATAATCAATTCGCGCCAGTTAATGATAATGATGTAACTTTTTAAGTTAGGTTAGAATGTAACATTGTAGACAATATGTATATCTATGAATGTAGATACACACTTCTGTTTCTGAGGTGCTTTCAAACACATGTTAAGGTCAAATAAGAAAATAATATGACAATATAATCTACATGGTTTTCCTTTTAAATATAACGTGCATAAGTAAAAAAGACCGCTAAAAGTATTTCCGTGTCCGTTTTATTTAATTACTTGGAGGTAATTACGCGACAGGTTCTATCATTAATATACTTTACGTCACGTTAAAAAGGTGACAAACGTCCGTTTTTTTTAATTAAAAAATTAGTTATAAAGTCACATTGAACTAATTTTTTTGTTAATATATTTTTAAATAATTTCATTAGGTATTAAACAAAGGTTATAAACGTGTTATTAGCATTAACAGTGCAACAAAGTGAGAGAAGTCTCTGAGTCTACAATACACGCGCATAGATGGCGCATATATCAATTTATCAGCTAATAATTTAACTATAAAGATCAGCGTGTCTTTTAGTAGTGCACTTAAAAAGACTGACGATGAATATATAAAGTTTGAATATTAAATTTGCGAAGACCAATTCCAATAAGTATCCATTTAAAAACGTTCATCGTGAAGAACTGATCGGTCCTTCACTTTGTTATTCAGACACTATGCGCGTTTCATTCTTATTTATGAGCAAGTAACATGCGAAACTAACAAAAAGCTATAACTAATATCACGACTATTTCACGTTGGAAAAATTGCTGTGTTATGGTCAATTTATACAGAGCATCTATCAACAAGAACTAGTTATATTAGCTTACTACTTAAGTGTCCTAACTAAACAAGTTGAATGTACTGTTTAAAACTCGAACAATATATCTTTATTCACATAGGTAAGTATAGTACACTTATGGGCCGTCAAAAATATACTTATAAAATAATATTTGACTCTTACAGTTACTGCCAGATCCCGACATAACTGGCAGGAAACTCTTCGCCACTACTTTAAATCGGCAAGCATGTTTTCAGTACGGTTGTTAGGATCTTCAACCATTACACCATGCAACAGTGATTTTTTTTTTTTATAGAAGAGGGGGCAAACGAGCAGGAGGCCCACCATAAAGATGAAGCGTTGCCGGCCTTTAAAACTAGGAAATGGGGGGGTAGGGGAAGAGGACGGGGTAGGCGAAAGGATGGGCACCGGAAGATCTCACTCACCAAACGAAACGCGAGTACAAAATGAACAAAGTCCAATTGCATCAATTTACGCCGGTTTTCTGTGAGAGAGTGGTATTTCTCCGGCCGTGCCTGCTGACACTCTATGTAACAGCATGGCACTCCCACTCAAAAGAATGGGTCAATATCTATATTACATTTAAAAAATCCACAACTTGCAAACGTTGTTCAAGCGTGAGTGTACTCATGACGAATTGCCAAAACAAACTTGACTTCTGTTAAATCAGTCGCCATATTAAAAAATAAAGCCACTTCAAAAAAAAGCACCTTTATATATTACATAAAAACAATACCTATACCAGATGCCCACCAATACTATTACAATGAAATAGGAGAACACATTTACGTTAAACTTTTTATTATAACAATGCATACAGTACCGAGGCTTATCCACGCAAAAAAATATTAGCCAAATCGTCAACACTATAATATTTATTTGATGTGGTTTGAATAGCTCAGATGAATTGTGAGTAATTTATGCTGTGACGGCTCACGAACGGAGGCTTCCAGGGCGTCACGCGATAGCGACATTCCGCGATTCAGGCGAAGTGACAAATCGTAAATTGAATTAATGTTTGCCTCCGTACTTAAATTATAACTTGCGTTAACAGAGGTATAGTTAAGGAATAATCAAGATACTAGATTTGTTAATTTAGACAATCAAAGTGGTGCTCGCTTATTACTTTAGTGTATAAGTGTTATAAAATTGAATTGAATAATTGTTGTAATGTTAATTAGAGGTTGCTTAGTTAATTATTTTGTACTTCGTGATATTTTTCTCTTTTGTGTCATATTTCTTTTGATGTAGTTTTTAAGAATTTATAAGTTACGCGTGTTTGGGAACTCTGTATTTACCTATAAAATAGGTGAACATATGGATATGTGTATTGTTAGGGTTTTGTATAAAAATTGTGTACTTAGTGGGTCTAAAAAAAACTAATATAAATATTCCTATTTATGAGAAAAAACACCACATTAAATTCAATGACTTCACAAACTTAAATTACGTTACATTTTTGTTTATTTTTTTAAATAAAAATAACCTAAAGAAATACGTCTAGTGATCTATCAAGTTTGTTTAAATCGAAGCTAAAAGTAAAATCTTTTAAAGCTTTAAGCTCATTGATTTAAACCTATAAATAACCGAACATCTCTCAGGAGAACGAAAAAGCCCGTAATCCCATTACCAAAACGTATTAGTTTAAATGCGTTTAAAACGAAATTGTTTCACCAACAAGCGATATGCAAAATAGGTATTGTTGCAAGTCTAGCTATCCGGAATGTTAAATATGTGTGTGCAAACATGAGCTTAATCTACGCCTTATCGTAAGGACACGGTATGTTGTCCTGGTACCAGTCTCGTGTACATTGCCTCCATTTTAATGGAAGCGGTGTGAAGTGAATTTAGATTTGCATTGGCGGAAATGGATTTTAACACACCATTTAGCACCTACAGCGCAGATAGTATCGCGAAAGCGATTTATGACCGAGTGATATTCTAATATCTGGCTTACATTTATAAGTCAGCGTTTTGTAATTTGTATGGTTTAAAATAATATTTCCAAAGTTAAATGTTTTTATTCAGGTATTCACCATTTTTAATCGTATATGTAAAAGTATGCCTGTGAGTATGCGATTAAGCTGAGAAAAAGCAAGAAACACAGCGTTTACAAAGGCCAAGCTGTGTTTCATTCATTCCCATACTTTTTTTTATCAAAATAATTATCATATACAGTGTATACTCTATATAACGACACTGAAATAACTGTGCCTTTTATGGCGTTATAGACTGGATAAGAATACAAGCTCTACCAACCAAAGCCAACTGATTTCGCTTTAGACAGTTTTTCGTTAAATAAAGGTGACGCCACATGGAGTTTACACTGTATTTTTTTGAAAAACGCTCCAATTAAACAAGAATGATGTTAAGTTTTATTTTAATTTTGCCACAAAGAATTAACCACAGATTATATAGTCTTTAGGATTCTCTGTTACTTAAAGTTATAACATAAATATAAGGCAAATCCACGCGTACATCTTATATCAAATTATTAACGGATACCCGGGGAAACAATTGTGTAGACACGTGCCTACGTGCACAAGTGACTGCGTAGCAGCAATTTTACCGAATTACTCTACTTACGTAATTTACATGCTTATTTCAAATTGTATAATTCGGTACAAACAAAATGTATGACAAGACGAGTTTGAAATCTTAAATTACATCAGTTATCCAATTACTTAATTAATTAACTCTTATTTTCTTAGAGAATTTTCATGGTTTTCAAAGAAACGAAGACATGCGACAGCTTATAACCTACATGGCTACAAATTAAAATGATGAAAGAAACAGAAGTCCAATTAAGTATCAATTAATTTTCTCTCTCGTTCACTAATATTAGATCGAGGTCAATTTTTATATTTAAAATTATAAAGCTTTTTTTTCTATACTATATTCTGTATTTGCTAAAAGTTCACTACTGTCTGAGTCTCATTATGGAGGTCTCTGCTAAGGCATAATTAATATTTTGTAGGACATATTGTAGTTGCGAGCAAAACAGAATCATTAATTTGTTTGGAAATGTGTTCTTTTACACATATATTTCTTACTAGAAAAATTAAATAGTTTGAAAGTTATCAAACTCAAACACAAAATATCTTTATACAAGTATATCCTTATAAATACACTATAGAATGGTCAATTTTTACACTACCAGCGGTTCGGAAGGCAGTTATCTACCGAGAATAACCGGCAAGAAACTCGATACCTGCTCTTTTAAAATATTTCATGTAAAATTATGAAATGAAAAATTAAAACTAAAGTATTGTCATTGTAACAATAAGATTGAGTCATCACTTTTCATCTACAGATTTTATCTTTGACATATTCTTCTATTATTGTTGTGGTCTAGTTAGTATAGTTAATGATGAATAGATATTAAAAAAACAAACGATGAATATTATTTTTTAAAAATTATCTATATTTTTAGGCAAAAAAAATGTAATTTATATCCATAACATTTTTGCCTTTCAACATCACATAAATTTTTATTTCACTTTTATTATTTGAAATGAAATCCAATTATATTTGAGTAGACAAAAGTTATGGAAATTCTATTCGAATGGTTTAATTACTTTTCATTATACCTTTTCGAAGTTTAACTGAAATATCATTTTACGTAAAATTGAAGGGCATTTTTTTATGTTTTTTGTATGGTTGGTACAACGCTGAAGTTTTAATATTGAAATTTTTCAAAGGTACAAAATTTCGAATATTATATAATACTATTCATTAATTATAAAGTAATCTAATAAAAATCTAATAATAGAATCTAAATCTACTAAAATTATTTTTACTTATTGCAAGTATAAAAAAGAAGACCCATTCCTTTCAAAAATTCAAACTCAACTTAAAATATCTTTATTCGAGGATGTCTTTATAAAGACACGTTTGAATCGTCATTTTTGCCCTTATAAAGGCAGGCAGTTAGCTACCGAGAAGAACAGCCAATATTGTACCTACTCTCTGCTATAGAAGAACTTACATTATTATCTCTACGATATTGCTACACATGTCGCAGTAGCAACACTGAACTGCTACGACTAAATGATATATTACATTAACAAAAAAAACAGTTTTTAATATAAATTGTCATTTGTTACTTATAATAAACGATAAGCCAACATTTAATAAGTAATTAACTGTCTTGTATTAAGAATTACTCGTTCCTCGATTATACTTAGCGATTATTAAGGATAATGTCTGGTCGATATCATTTCGTTTAAGAAAACGGTAACAATATTTAGAACATTTCGATCGATTAGCTTGGTCATGCTATCACTTATAAACCATCAAATAAATATGCCTATATCAGTTTGTGTGTCTGTGTGTATATTTCTTTATAGGAGAGTAAGTCAGCCTTTTATATCTAACACGTGTTATTGATCGTCAAAAATGCTGTTGATTCTAATAATATTTATATAGAGAAGTATAATAGGTATATATGCAGGCCCCACCCTCTGATAAGGTAAAGGTTAACACGATTTAGTAATGAGTACATAATAGAGTTAAAAACCTATTAGAATCTGCAAATACTATTTAAAATACACATCAACATATTTGAAACAGTTTAATGGGTAAAGTGCTTTAAGCCACACTGAATCTCTATTGAAATACAGATTTGGTATACCTAAAATGCGGTAAACGCGAGCATACAATAAATCACGCTGACTAATGTGGCCTAAATTGTCAATCTACTTCCATCCTGCAGAAGCGATGCTCGTCATATACGTATCATATGATATAATCATATTACTTATACGTGCGAACTTGATATGTTACTCTATGGAATTATATATATTTGAGTTAAAAATTATTAATTATTTTTAGTTGGTATTCATTTAATAACTACTATGATAGTGCAAGTTTACTTGACTTAAAGGCTAAACAAGAATTTTGTAAAACGAACATCGGATATTTTTTAGATTATTTAAAGCTTGATTTTAGTTTAAATTTTCTCAATACAAAATGTACTTTTGTTTTTTAACTCTAATCTTCGTAATTTAAATACAAATAATATAAAGAACCTTAACTTTGATAAGAAAAATAACCAATACGACGTCACTAATACTTAAATGCAAATTTAATTAGGCCAAATCAATAACATTTTAAATTTGAATCTTGACGACAACGTCATGAAAAAGAACCTTTCGATAATTAAGCTGTATGGGTTGACGTTAATTTGTGGAACTGCACGGAAACCCGACGCTTAGGTGGTGTAGCCGAGGAGAGCCGATTAATTCAAGTATTCGAAGCTTCACTGAATTAATGGGACAGTCTGTGTGTGCCTATTGATTTTGTGCCCGCTATATAGAAATCTATTATGTTACGATTTATTATAACGTTTCATAAACAAACGAGACAAAGCGATGAAGTTTCGTTATTGGATTTGTTATTGTTAAATTAACGCGATTTATTGGTAATAATTTTCTCGTGAAAATATATTTTCCGATAGAATCAGTTCTATGAAAATGCTTTCTATTGTTTCACAGTGAATTCCTGGGTTCGAAACACGGCTGTTCATAAATGTTTCCATGAACGCTTTTAATCACGTAAAGAAGTGTCGGATTCCCAAACTCAGAAACTGATAGCTGTATGCGGTAGGTATACAAACTACCTACCTAATTGTCAAAAAAAAAGCAGCAACATACAGACCCTATATGTAGCTAGTTTTATTATGGCATTGAATGGCTTAGTTTTGTGTTACAATATTAAGTTTAATAAAATTAACTGCAAAAGATTAACTTGAAACTTAGGTTTAACACATTACATAGTTATTCAAATACCAGATACGCACAAACAACTAATTTCGAAACGAGTCTATAATAGTCCTCGGCTGAGAAACAGACTGGAGTAATATATTATTGGTTTACGTATTAAACATTTAAATTAATCTTGATGTCTTATCATGGCTTCTAGGGAAGGTGAAAGAAACGTACGCAGTTTTTGAAGCATTCATAATGAGAGTTATTAACTGGTCGAGTGTACATTTAGTTGCTAAATGCTACCCGGTTTGACGAAAATAATCATTGTTTTTATTTACTGACATTTTCATATTTACAATTCTATTTAATTTGTTTATATATTTAAATTTTCCATCGAATATAAGTCGTCATACGAGCAATTTGCTATCGTATATACATAGAAGCTACTACGACTTATAACATCAATAAATATCCACATCTATAAATTATACATTTTAAAAGCCCTCTGTTGACGTTTATCTTATTATTCGCTACACATTTATTTCAATATGTCTAAAAAAGGTCCAAAAGTATTTTATATTTGTAGTTTATGTCAACGAATAAAACAAATAATATATGCGATGTTGGTAGCCCTAATAAAGGTCGAACCATTTCCCTTCCAGTTCCCTCGAGAGGCTGGCAACATTACCTAACTGATCTTAGAAACCTTTTAAAACTTTTCCACTTTTTGTTATTGTAAATAAAATTCCCTAAAACACGCCTATTGTTCACATTTAAAGGTTGTGTATAACGTATTATTTACTTCAGCCATAGGTAAAATTATTGCACATTGACACATTTTTCTTTGTGTTTAAACAAATGTTTTTTTTCATCTATTGTTAAAACAGTTTATAATGGTGAAACAGTAATATAAATAAAATTAATGACTACTTATCTTTTCCATGTATAATGAGAAATTTGTATCATACTGAAGCTTACTCAAAGTTCGTTTTTCCTTCCGTTCAATAAAAAAAATCTTTGCACGAATAATTTAATATAAATTCGTATTTATCAAAGTGAAACGAAGTTAATAAATAACAAATAAATGCTTTAGTATTAAAATTTCAAAATTTTCTTTATGAACGTAAACAAATCATTTTGAAGGCGTATATATTTTTGCGGATTCTCAGTACAAAGACGTTGTTTTTTGCCAGCTTTTAAATCGATCTATGAATGGTGTATTCTCGAAATAAACATCGTACAATTTTTAAAGAGAACTGTGATGTTCAATTGTTTCTTTCTAATTCAAATTATTGACGGCTTTGCTAACATCAAGCAAAAACCTTCGTGACAAGCAAAAATCAACCTGACGTCTAATTGAGTGATGCACCGACTTATATATTTTCCTTGATAATAACTTTTCCCCAAAGTAAGATAAGAAAGATAAAACCAACATAAAAATCTAGTTTATTGGTTTCGTTAATCAAAACCTAATCTGTGTTATGTAATGGGTATAAATTCTAAGCGTAATTAAAAAAATTGGGGTGTGGCTGTTCTTTAATTAAAATAATTTCATCTCTGTATGTAGAATTGGAAAGGACGTTATTATTGTCACAATATAACTTAATTAATTATAGGTGTTTGATACGAAAAGTTCGATACAAACGGCATACAAGATCTACATTTCGGTTAACGTTAAATCAATACACATCCTCGCTTCGTAATGAATTATTTGATCCTATAGCTAACAAGTATAATTAAATTTTGGATATCGGGAATATATTCGAAACTGTATCCATCAATTAGTTATCATTATTTTTGAATGGACGTTTACATTAATACGAATTCACGTCAAAAGAAAGCGCGTCATCTATTACAAACTATAAATACTTACAAGTTATAATGTACATCTGCCATATTTGGCCTGTATTTCAAAGCTCTCTGGAAAGCCGCTTCGGCCTCCACGATACGCCCTTGTGTAGACAAAACACTGCCAAGGTTTCCGTAGGCTGTAAAACAATTATTCTATGTAATACTTGTTTAATGAAACATACAAAAATAGTTTATGTAATTCTTATATTATAACTAGCTGAACTGGCATACGTTGATTTGCCATACAAATTATTTATATACGTGGTAGTCATGCTATTGAATTGTAGCTTATATGACACGTGTGTCGGTTTACCATAGCAGTGCCATCTATTGATTACTTACTCAATCCAAGTATCGACATCTGTTAGAATCTTTTGGAGTTAACAGACAATTGTGACTTAATTATTTAGGCAAATAATTTGCAATAAAATAAAATTGCGACTATAATAAAAGATCTAAGCTATCCTGTATCTCAAGTTGGACCAGACTGCTCACGGTGTGCCAATTTAGTTTAAAATCGGTTATGTAGTTTAGGAATCCATCGGGGACAAACATCGTGACAGGAGATTTATATATATAAGATAAGATTAATAATCGGAATCCAAGTCATGCGTCTACGGCACATGCTTAATTCAAGATAACTGGCTCATAGAAACTTAAGCGGTTATTTGAAAACAATGTAATAGATCTCTTTCTAACAGACGTTCGTTATGAAAAAAAGTGATTCAGTGGTTAACCACTACATACACTTACACAAAACTACTTAAACTTCCTGTAAACTAATATCATATCAAGTGTGGCGTTTAAAAACATACTATCATAACGTAGTCTCATAAGAGTTACTAGCTGTATATTCTTTCTAACTATACGTTTAATATAAAATTTATCGATTTACAGCAACCTTTAGTTAGAGTAAGAAAGCGACAACGAGGTACCCTGAGGAAGGTAAAAAGTGGCTGACCACTGAAAATATAGGAGAGAAGTGGCAGGAAAATGTGGAAATAGAGTGGCCAGAGTGGCTCAGGAGAGATCGGAATGGCGAAGATTGGAAGAGGCATTTGCCGATCTGCAAAATTTAATTATGTTCTGTAAATGGTTTGTATGATCTGAATAAAGGCTATTACTATTATAGTAACTCTAGTCATTGAGCTACATCGAGGTAATTAATACATTTTTTATTTCGTAATTACGAATGCGATGTATCATAGATATAAAAATGATCTATGAAACATGATGTCATACAGAAATAATCGTTAAATATTTGTTAACTTCCAAAATATACGAGGTACGACTTTACCGACTTAAATGTAAATTGCTCTGACCTGCTTCTGAGACACCGTAACGATTACCACTGTTACATAATGGGTACGGTGTTTGCCAATTTCAACTTCATTAGAAACAGATTAAGTTTTAACCATAGACTGGAACAAGAACGGAGCTGACGGTAAATTATTGCCGAGTAATGATGTCAAATAATTGTGACATAATGACGCAGGGGTCGTGTTGTATGTAAATTCGATTAGAAGTTTGGTTCCTATTATATATGTGTACGGGTGTTTTAAAAAAATGGAGCTTGCCGACCTTAAAACAAAAATGTTTTTCCCTCATAAGCTGGCAACACCAGAACCACATTTTTAATTGCTCCGAAACATTGACTTTTATATCGATCATAGTTAATATTATCTGTGGCAATGACTTTGTTCGTATATTACAAATTTAAGTGATATTCATATAAAATAAACACAAAAATAATAGTTAACATATACAATGCATTAATTGTAATTCAATTCTAACATATGAAAGCTAAATACAATATCTATAACCCAAAATACGTAATTGAAATGGAGTAAGAATTCATTTCATATCGTTCTAATGAATTTGTAATGATAGCAGTCTATAGCAGTACCCAATCAATAATTGTTTTTGAACAAAGATAAAATAACAAAAAAGAAGCTTCACCTAAAATGTTTAACGTATTATTTTACTTTAATTAAACCCTAACCTAACGTATTATTTTACTTTAATTACAACCTTACCGAATTATTACATTTTTTCAATATACTAGTATTGAAAAAATGTAATAATTCGAAGTAATACAAAATTAAGAATCGTAGCAATGACTAATGATTTCAATTTTTTTTTTAATTTTAAAGCGTCGTCCATAGATATTGGGCTGAGTGGCTTTCGGGTGAGTTGCTAGACTTTAAGGGTACGCTATTTTCTAGAATGCCCCCAAGTCGTTACGGTTTGGAAATACCTGGCCTCAAAAAGCGCTGAGTTGTAAAACGCCATATGTTAGGGTGGTAACGTATGGAATTTTCTACTCTCTAAAAATATATATAGACTCAATAGAATAATCAAGTCATTTAAAGGACAATGTTTGCGTGTTTATAACTTACTATCGAGGGCCATCCAACACTCATCAATTAATAAATATAAATATTTTATTACGGAAATTGATTGAAAAAGCTTACTTTGATAAAAAATATATCACAGATACTGCTGCTTCGACTGGTTTAATTTTTTTAACTAATTGGTGCAGTGCAGTAAGATAGTAAAAGCAACTATTAGAAAATGAGAACCCCACTGAGTTTCATGTGAGTTCTTTTCAACTGAGGGCGCGAAGTAAATCCATGTAAACTTAATTTTAGCGACATTCAACAATCGTTGAAAAAAATGGACTATCCATCAAATCCATGTTAAATAACATTACTCATATATGTTTACTTCATGAAGGAAAATAAAAAAATTAAATATCCTATCTAACTCCTTTATACACTATCACTAGATCTATAAATGCTATGATAAGCTTTAATCTTTTCATCACGCAAGAAAACACGTTTCCGAGGGAGTAATTTCCGTTGCATTTTGCATTCGTGATTGACATGAAATGAAAATAACAAATAGACGATAAACCTCGGCTAATGAAGATCAATTATTGGTTTTGGCTTTGTGAAACATTTCAATGGTTTTTAATAATAACGCATACAGAGTGCGTGCGTGACACATAATATTTAAAAAATTTGGAATAGTTTATTTTGTTATTTGTCTTTTTTATTATAAAAATGAAATGAACAGAAGGCGCACCAGAAAAATGAAGGAATCGTCCACAGACACACACATCACTCACATCTCCACAGACTCTCACGAGTGCTTCGCTTGCCTTTTAAGAGTAGGTAAGCTCTTTTCTTTAAGTATGTGATATATAACACCGTGCTTTCGAGCTTTTTTAATCGGGCTTAAAGCCGGTCTTATATAAATAAGTTGCGAAAACATACATTGTGACATACGTATTATGCTGATGCATTAATTCAAATTGCAATCGAAATAAATACTTTAACTATAACAGCCGTAGTGATTAAATTCAATTAACTTTATCATAAAATTGGATACCACACCGCGAATCACTAAACACAGTGCAAAAGCTGGCAACGTTTTTAATGAATCAATTTCCGCAAACAGGCCAATGAAAGTGCAGCGTAAAGCCCAGCATGGCCTACTTAATAAGGACGTCAATGCAAATTCATTACCCAAACATCGGATAGAGGCCTCCACTCGGCCCGCTAATCTGATGCCACCCGTGATCTGATATCAAATGCCAAACCCATCCCTATTCATGAACCAGGATTTCGTTGAACGTCTAGTCCCCAAATTCACTTAACATTCTACAGTCCATTAAGAAAACTATTATGTGATTCAAATGTAACTTTAGTGGATTATTCAATGTGAATAATTGCGAGATTTCAGGTCACACTGGTAAGTGTTACACTGGCTGACTTAGTAGAGAATTGGTAGATATTGCTTAATTTGGAAATCAGTCCAATATATAACATTCATAATAGAGCTTAAGATAACTACTTGAAGGCAACCACGTTTTAACTTGACCGATATATATAATATTGTTTGTAATTAAGTCCTTTGGGTATAATATTGACAACCTAATATTATTGGTAATTGACTTATTTACAATCAAATTGACCGAAACAGCTAGCAGGTTTATATATAACTAGTAGCTTTTGCCCGCGACTTCGTCCGCGTGGTTTAAATACAAAAGGAATTTGGAATATCGGTTTATGACTGCCATAGTTCTGGTGAAATTTTTATTCAGCCTTTCATCCCCTATTTTAACCTATTCAACCCTTATTATCACAATAAAAACCTAACCTTCCCTAAAGTTTAGTCTATCTCCATACCAAATGGCATCGAAATCGATTCATTTGTTTCAAACTCAAACTCAAAATATGTTTATTCAAGTAGGTCTTTATAAAGACACTTTTGAATCGTCAATTTTTAGACTACCACAGGTTCGGAGGGTAGTCACCTACCGACAAGAACCGGCAAAAAGTCGATAGCTGCTCTTTTAAAATAAACAATTAATACAAAATTGTGTTACTCACAATTAAAATAACAAAGCATTGTAAGGCTACTCAAGAATTGAACTGTCCCGATGCTGAGCCAATTGCCGACACATTAAAGGCATCTTTGTTTAAGCGTGAAAGCGTACTATAAATGCCTAGATACATACTTTCGCATATATTAGTATGGATATGTCAAAGCATATAAAGATAAGTGGGAATCTAGATTAACGCTTGACATATAGAGTTAGTTCATAGTGGCAAGTTGGTTCCAAATTCCGGCATCGATTGATTAAAGTGGAAAAATTAGAGTTTATAAGGAAAACATTAAAACGAATTTAATATGAAGACTAAATAAAACACCTCCTTTTTCGCAATTTGTTTCTCACCTAAGTATTTAATATATTTTTGTACTCCAACGCTATTCAAGCCTACAACACGTGTACGGGTATACCGTACCCAAGTTGTAGGCTTGAATAGCGTCCATTGATGTAGCAATTCGATGCGATCACATTTATCACGTCACTGCCTGGGAATATATTGCCTTTAGGGCATAATGACAGTAATGTGAACCCATGGCCGTGTAGTATGTAGGTAGGAAGTTAATATGTTTGGATAGGCTTATATACACATATACTTTTCATGTTTAAATTAAGAACATGTTTAGTAGTTTGTGCCAGGATATAAATTAAAGTAAGTACTTTACTGGCCAAACTTAATCACAAACTTGTGTGTATGTATTTATTTATCAAGGAAACATATACAGATATATCACAATATAAACACAAGTTATATGAACGAATATGTTATATTTACTCTAAGCTAAGTTACACTAAAGCAAGAAAATAAGTAACTACGTGGAATGACAAACAGAAAATAAATAACCAGGAGATAACAGGTGGAGAGAGTAACCACTGTCCCTACCATGGTAAAAACAATTATTTCTGCCTCAACTCGCTCTTAAATGATTCTGCATAGGAGTGCGAAAACAGGTCGATGCAGGGTTGTGAATCCAATCCAATATTGGTTCTGTGACTTAAATCTACTAATAGAACTAATACGTTTCTTTAATCAGACACATAACATCCTATAGTAAACTTTGAATCCGCTTTTTCCCTTACATATCAAGATCAGATTCGTTATCATTTTATAAGCAAGTCACACACGCGTATTAGCGGAACAGCCTTCCAACGTGTTAAGTAAGTTAATCTTAGTAAAGTCTCTGACTGCGGCCGATAGACCTGATAAGAGGGTTCTCTGATTTTATCTACGGCTACCTCTTAAAACTTTCTCTTTTATACGGTGCTTTTTTATGCTTTTCTTTGATAGTAAATATCTTTTTAACCTATATTAATGTTGGAGTTGATAAAGTCTGACACATATTTATATCACTGTTTAATAATACATATATGTAATGGTTTCTAATGAAATAATAACTATATGAAAGGTCAGGGATCATAATAATTGCATATAAAAGTGTGTATTCTTATATTCACGACTCAGTCGGTCTAATGATCACCATCTCAGACGGCCGAGACGGGTTCGATGGTACTGTCAATCAGTAATAAATTTGATGGCTGGAGTGTGACGTGATTTATTAAAAGCATGATGTATGAATATGTATGTTCATATATTACGTTTATTCTTATCTTCAAATTATCAAAGTTCCTTTCACGTACGTAGAGCTACATTTCAAGACCACTTACATAAATGATTACATGTTAATTACCACACTTACATTTTAAATAATGTGATCTAGATGACAAATTTTAATAAGGTAACGACTCATTTTGCACCATGTCAGACTACCGAACAGAGGTAAACAATTATGTGATGAACAGATTTGTTGGTTATGTCTGTTGTATGTATTTAAAGTAAATAAGTAAATGTAGCTTATCAGTTGTGTTAACATTCATAAAACAAGCTGTAAATCGCTTACATTGGGTTTATCCGACCGTTGGTAAAAGGTATCCTGATATTATTATTAATAAATCGATTTATATATAACGATCTTCACTAACACTTAATGAAACATAAACAATCTTGAATATAAATAGTTTTATATATTATTTAATATTCAAGTCGTAGTTTTTGTTCCTAATTTAAATCAAAGCAATTTTCCGATGTTAATTGAAAGGCAGCGCTCATTTGAATTAACAGTAAATATTACATTTCTATTACTTAACAGGCACACTTGGCCTACATGTTTAAAAACTTAAGGGATTTAATTAAAGCAAATAGGAAATTATTTATTTCTTTACAAACATTACTTTCATTACGTTAAGTCTTAGCGTGCTAAATATGAGTTTTAAGGCTTACTGGCAAACAAGAAACGTTAGTTTAACCCATCTTGTTATTGCATAGACATAGAAGGGACTGTGTTATAGAGAGTGGTAGTTAAATGCATAGAAGAAAAAACTTTGTATGGAATATAAGCTAAGGCCACCAAAGCCAATGAATTTCGATGCTTTTGGAATGTTTATCGTTAAAAAAGGGGGTGACGTAACATGAAGTTTACACTGGATAATAAAGTGAATCTTGAAATAACAAAAGGGCCTCAGTGCGTGTAATTGAAACTCTATTAAAGAAAGCCTTTAATCATAGTGATAATGTGAATATTAAATATGATTATTTGATAAATAATTAAGACATATGGTAAACCGTTTCAAAGTTATAATTTTTAAGCGGCACTCTGCTAATTGTCAACATCGCAGAACGACCCTCAAACGAAGTAGATTCACCTCTTGAGTGCCATCAACTACGGACGTGACTTATGAAGTCTGCTCTGTGATTACAAGTGTTTATTAACATACTCAAACGGTTGTGGGCAAAAATAAAAACTTAAATAAAATATTAGGAATTAATTTTAAATTCATCCACTAAATATTTTAATAAGCTTTTTCACTTTTCAAGTCGTTGTCTAGTCGCTTAATTACACCTGTCTTAAGAATAAATGTAAATTTTATTTTAAAATAAAAATTTTGAATTGAAATCACTGTTATAGGAGTTTTATAAGTAGTTATATTCACGATATATATTATATTTTACTTTCTCTTATGGTGTTAATGTAACTTGTTCAATTTTGTTTGTTTCTCTTCCCGTGGCCTTTGTCGTTTTGTACTTTTGACAGTGTATATAACATATATAATAAATAGAGTTTCTTTGCAAGAGTTCAATTCTTGAGTAGTCTTACAATGCTATGTAATTTTAATTGTCAGTAACACAATTTTGTATTAATTGTTCATTTTAAAAGAGCAGCTATCGAGTTTCTTGCCGGTTCTTCTCGGTAGATGACAGCCTTCCGAACTGGTGGTAGTGTAAAAATTGACGATTCAAAATTGTCTTTATTAAGATGCTTCTCTGCTTTTGTCATATACCTATTTTATTGTGATGTGTCTGTTTGGTTTTCGTAAAATAAAATAAAAAACGTCTAGACATAATTGTATAAACAAGTCGTTTTAGTGTCCGAAAGATTCAACAACACCAGACACAAGTATTTCCTGTTATTATTTTTCACAACACAATATAATCGAATATGTAAATGTAATCAATGATTTAGATTGTAATAACACGAACAATGCGTGACAATTTACAGTTTACCCATAAACAGGACTAGTTCCATTTCAGTTTTCAATTACACGGCTACGTTAGCTAATCGCACGGCTTTGCTTGTTCAATGACTGTGTTATCAGTGTAAAAGGTATGCGATAGTGGAGGCTGTACTGATTAGATCGGATTCCTGTTCTAGCAAGAGCCTGTTGGTATACTACTATAAATTGAATTCAGCGTTTACAAGCTAAATGATTCGTTTGTACATTAGTTTATCGATTTGTGTAAAATTATAGGGTAACTGAACATTAATTTTCCTACCAAACTAACTACCAAAGTTATTAATGGAAAAGTTAAATAACGAAAGCGAAGATATATCGTGTGTACAGTCGTAATTACCTAGATTGAAATGTAATTATAATGGATTGCCCTGTCGTTGTAATAATTAAATAATTATTGACATACATATGAACTGCGTAGAAAGTTTCGATGGTTGCTGGTTGTATTCTTCGTAGAGTTAATGCAGACTTGTATCAATATTTAATATGACAATTGTGGGTTGCCTGGAAGAGATCGCTTTTTAGCGATAAGGCCGCCCGTTGTAATTTACTGTTTAAATGCAATAAATTGTGAATAACCCGGCGAAATTCGTACCGCCTAACAGTCAATGAATGTCGTGTTACATACAACTAATTTAAGCTTTGATGGATGTAATACAATGATACAAAATAAATAATAATATAGATATGTATATAAAAGTGTTTTACAATGACAATTAATGTGAAGGGTGGACAACCCCTATCACTAAGATGTATTAAAAATAGATATTGGTCGATTTTCAGACCTACTCAATATGCACTTTCATAAGAATCAGTCAACCCATTTCAGAGGAGTACGGGAACGAACATTGTGACACGAGAACTTAATCAAAGTTAACCGTCACAATACACTTTTAGTAATATATTTCCAGTTGTAAACCGAAAAAAATATTGAAATCTTATAACAATAAAAAGGCTTCTCTGCCATACATTGTTATTCTATATAAGAGGTAATTTAATAGGCTGAATACATTATTTGTTTTTCTTATACAAATTATTTTAATGTAAATATTTTGTTCGTATTCACGAAGCTAATGCATTCCGAATGTTGGAAAGCATTGCGACAAACATTAAAACGTAGGCGCGCATAGGGAGTATAAAGTAATTTCTGGGACATCGTATTTAATAACACTGTACCTCGTTATTTCGACTAAGAGGAATAATTTTCACATAACAACATACATATGTGAGAAAATACTTTGTTATGCTGGGTTTTTATTAAAGATAAAAATGTATATACTAGGTCCTTTTTTTATAGAGGAAGTAAACGAGCAAGAAGCTCAGTATAAAGGGGAGGTCGCCGCCTATAGACACTCACGTTGGGAGCTCGTGAGTGCATTGACGGACTTTTAAGAAAAGGTACGGTCTTTTCTTGAAGGACCTTTAGTCGTATTGGTTCGGAAATACCGTCACGGCCAGTTGGTTCCATAACGTGTTGGTGAGTGGTTAGATGTATTCAACTGTATAGAACTATTTACATGGCATGTGTGTAACTAAACCCTAGAGTATTCACTATTCATATTTATATACTCAGAAAAATTAGGCATTTTTTGAGTGATCGATAATACAGTATAACGTAGAAAAGATATACATAAAGTATAAATCACAAAAGTAATTATTTCGATTGGATTATATGAAAATTAACATGTTTTGAACCGAAAACAGGAGAATATTTACTATTGTGTTCACTTAATATTTAACTATGCTTTATTAAGTCTTTAAAGACGTAAATTTGATTATTAAACAATTAGGCAGAAATTTCTTGGAGACTAATATTAGAGTTAATTATTTTTGTATCGAGCGTTAAATAATTCATAAGTAACACATTAATTCGTAGTAGATATAAATAAGGACTATCGTGGAAATTCGCAATGCACAAAGTTTGTTACGCGAACTTGTGTCAGCTGGGTGGGCCCGGGAGGCGTCTTACATGTTTAAAGCACCAGGCAAAGGTCAAGAGCCCAACTAAGGCGAGTGAATACATAATAAGCTCCCTAGTACTCGCTAGCCCCTGACAGTCTCTTTTCAAACTTTGACGAACTAATGTGGCGTGGACAGGTACTTTGTAGTTGTCTCTCAAACAAATTAATTACGTCTCAAAACTAAGCAGTAACAAGGGAGCGAACGCCTCGAGTAAACTTTTGAGAAAGGCACAAAATGAATGCTCCGTTTTCACCAAGTTTAAGTTGTAGCGTAAATTAATGATAAATTGGGTCAACGATATTCTACAAATATTTAACTGAATTATGCTATGTTATTTTTTTTTTAGGTTAAAGATAGTTTTGTTGGTCGGATGTTATCTCCTATATAAACTATATAAAATTTCATTACAAGAGTAATTTTGAAATCTATTATTTCACATGTTTTTACGGTTATTCGTTGCTAGATGTTAAATGTCAACCTTCCAAATTGTAATGTAATTAGTACTCAAGAACATTAACAGTGCTGCCAGTCTTCATAAAGCTTTTTAAGCTTTTAGTTTGTATTATAGAATAATGTAAGTAATAAAATAACCTTACCTTTTGGCGGATTGATGTGTAAAGCGCTCCGAAATAAACTTTCCTCGTCACGCCAGTCTAAATTCCTACGAAGCGTCGCACCACACATGGCGCATAAAGTCACTAACAGAGTGAACATAAAAATACGGCTTCGCAATTCATTACGCCGCCAAGTTCTTGTCAAAGCTCCCGCGCCCAAACCGAGCAATAAGCAAAAACCAACACTTGGTATATACAAAACACGCTCCGCCACTACGAAGCCAACGTAGAAAAGTATATTGCTGGCTGGCACAAATGGCAGTACCACAAATGACGTGAATAACAGCATTGCAATTTGAGGACTGCGGTACGTGTGCTTATGTTGACTCTGAGACTTCGCTTTGTTAAATCCCGTCGGACATACACAGGAGTTGTGCATCATAATATTGTTATTATTCACCGTTCGACATACGTTCGTATGCTCCTCTATTAGCGAATGCTTACATCCGTTGCATGGACATAACGATCTCTTCGACGAACCGTTCTCTTTTTGCGGCATACAGCTCTTTCTTTCGCTACAATATTGTCTCCTGCTGAAGTTCTTGCAGTTGTTATTCCATTTTTGCTTATTCTTTTGTTTCTTATAGAACCTCTCTTTCTTTTCTTGTTGCCTTTTTATTTCGCTCGTGAGAACTTTCCACGAAACTTTCGATATAGCCGCATAAAAGATGAGGGACGATACATTTCTGGCGTCGAATGTTGATGTAATTTTTGGTATCGCGTCCATAGACCAATCGAAGCTTAGTTGAAATGGGTATAAAAGGAGAAAAAAATTAAAAACTGGAAGGTATGTGAAGGTATAAAATCTCGTAAAAAAGGAGAGGTCACGGGCGGTGGGGTTGTCAGCCGCGGCGAAACCCGAGGGAGCACCGGCGATTCGTAATCTCCAGTACAGTACGGTGAGCCCACCTGTACTAAGAGCACAGATGCTCCGCCACCGATACTGCAACAAAAAGAAAATTACGTTAGCATTTCAATACAGCGTGAATTTAATACAAGTGTCTCAAGAATATATACGTAATACTCAAAAATCAAAAATATCTTTATTCACATCGGTAACTATGGTACACTTATGAGTCGTCAAAAAAACATTTGCTACCAGTTCATAAAAGTAAAGTAAAGTATCCAATTATTGATAATGACTTAGACAAGTATGATTGCACCGGGTATAATTAAAGTATGTCATACAAAACCCATCAATATCTAATAAGTAACTCTTTCCAAATATGCGTGTATATTATACACAACGCTAAATATAGCAACTTATTTTATTATATATCCGTGGAGGCAAATGATGTATCGATACCATAAATGTACGCTTTTGTCTGGCTGTGTACTACGAGGGGCTGTAAGAAACACCTAAGATATGAATGGATGAGTAATAGCCTCGGCGTTGTTTCGCCGAAATCCTCCGAACCCCAATAACTTGCTCACTTTGTTTCGATTTACAAGGGAAAGAACATTTAAAATTCTAATATAGAACACCTGAATAAGTAGGAATAATTTTAACATTACCACCTTACCAAAATATAAAATAATATTAGAATAAACACGCTAACAAACTATTGTGTACATGAAAGTTTCCTAATAATGTCACCACTTAATTAAAATGAGGCTTATTATAGAACCATTATCCCTGAAGGGTTGTGATCTTTAACATTGACGATGCAACATCAAAGTGTATTAAGTGTGTACTTTTTATATCTATAAAAGCGGCATCAAGCTTACAAAGCACATTTACGAGAGTGCTAGTTTAAGATACACTTTTCACGAATGAAATACCTTAAGAATTACACGCGGCATTACCCAATTTCCGTACCATAAACTTAAACTTTGTTACATCTCGATAAAATTGGTTTAGATTCACGTTGAATCGTCATTTTAACCAGCGTAAAATTGGCTCCTCGGAACACTATTCATTCCAAATTTCCAACATTCTAATCTATTTGGGGTATTATAGAAGTTATCCCTTTGGGAGTATGCACACAGCGTTCTATATTTGCGGGTACGCTGGGCGTATGAATAGTTATATTAAAATACATATTAATAAGCCAAATGAATAGAAGAAAATTATAGCATTTATTTACACTTCATTGCACTTATAGAGTAGAAGTAGAAGATGATAATACATATAAGAGCAACGGGCGGACTTATCGCTAAAAAGCGATCTCTTCTAGGTAACCCACTCCTTTATTGTCTGTAATGTACTTATTTATACTAAGGTATAAATGTGACAGAAAATAGATAGATTAAGTTAGTGGTATTCGATGTAGAGTTTCAAAGAATTATTTAAACACATAAAATCTGAAACCGGCAATGAACATTCTCACGTAAGGCATATGTCCGAAGGCATATTATTTTATTGACCCTTACGTCTGACATACGTGACGAAAACATAGACACGCAAAATTTTATATTTATTATTCACACTTCATTGCACTTAAAATAGTAGACGTAGATGATGCTAGTAGATTGTACATATAAGAGCATACAATAATTCTACAAGTTAATAAAATAATACTAAGATTACAATTGGACTAGTGCAAGAGGTGCAAAGAATACCAAAAAAACATACAATTAAATTAAATGAAACAGGAAAAAATAGTGAATTTAAATCTAAAAATATAAATAATTACATTACAGACAAAAAAGGAGTGGGTTGTCTGGAAGAGATCGCTTATTAGCTATAAGTCCGCTCGTTGCTGTTATATGTATTATCATCTTCTACTTCTACCGTATAAGTGCAATAAAGTGTAAGGAAATAAATAAATACTTTCGAAGAAGAGATTTAAATGATGATAATGTTTTAAATTTTGTTTAAATACAAAGACTTATAATTTTTCCATTAACGTTTCAATATTAAAGTTACTCGTACAATAATAAAGCTAACATCTATAAATTGTCTATTAACTTTATGTTCGCCTAAAATTTCCATATACGAACTTCCTTATTTGCGTAGGGTTATCGAGTTAAAAGTACCATAGTTGTGAAAACCCAAAGGAAAAGATTTATGAAGGTAAGTGCGTCGACCCTGGGGTATTGTAGTTTCTGGGTTCAGGCATTGACATGAATTTATTCGAGGTGTGAGGCTTAAAAGCCTATTTTATGACTTAATTAAATTAGGTGAATATTGTGTATGAAGGTGGGCTGAGAGGTGTTGTACATAAAACCACATACACAACGTTATTTACTCCTTTATTCTTTATAATAAATATTATTTGTAATCGAGAGTGCAAAGTTTTACGATTTAAATACAGGGTACACTCCATGTAACGACACTAGAATAAACGACAAACTAAAGCGTCGAAATCAGATGGCCTTGGTTGGTTTAGCTTGTATTATAATTCTGAGCTCTCTATAACGCCATAGAATGCACTGTCACTGTAGTTGTTAAATCGAATTAAATAGATTTTGATCAAAATTCATCAAACCTAAGTAAACACTCTAAAACATTATTTTATCGCATTCACAGTTTTACACTGTAAAGATAAACAACGAAAATTTAAATTTAATACACTCATAGTGTAAAACAACGTGTGTATTATTTAGTACAGTTAAGTACAGTATAGGAGAAAGAACATAAACCTTTATCATATTAAATAAGTTATTCCATCTCATAAAGCAATTCTTTTAAGATAAAATATTCAGTCTGTATTCAGTTCATAGTATGTACGAGAAAGTAGGTGCCGTAACATAAGCTGCACTACATTTTCTTGAATATTTGATGATGACGTGGCATTCTCGCTAGGGAAATGTACTTAAAATCGCACAAATGATATATTTATTACTAGTGTTAAGAATGAGGTTATAATACTTCGTGTATGTATTATATGTATGGGTGGAATTTAGTTTCAGAACCGATTCACGGTGTAGAAGGCATATTTTTGTCAATAAAATATCGAATTAATATTGTTATTTAGTTTTTTGTTAAACCTTTTTATATAAGTATCTTTAAGGGAAGCGGGGCCATTCAAAATAGACCTGGCGACGTACTGTTTCGAAATCGTGTAGATGCCCTCTGCTAAGTTAAGGACTTAGGATCTTAAATGGATTATGCGATTGGTTCAAGCTTGCGACTCTCAACCGAGAGAACTATGGCTTTTTCTTCCTATGTGAATTACCACTCCTACAGTGAAAGCAAAGGTCTAAGACCGAATAGTCGAACTGTAGCTGCTCTATAGGTCTATAAACAAATATAAATAAATGATCGAAAAATCGAAGCCAAGGATCTATGTATGAATTACTGTTTGGTATTAAGTTCGATTTATTATTATTACATTACATACCGTGAGAATTGTTAATGTTGTATCACTGATTCGATTAGTCTTTGATCCATCTTTGATAGAGTTACTAATAAAAAAGTTGCCAATTTTTAAAAAAATAATCACGTGAAGTTATTAAGTAGTAGTAATGGGCACCTGGAACAGATTGAGCAATAGTATAAGTACAAGAGAAATAGGTCAATCATCTAATCCGGCTCAGCTGAAGGGTTTTTAAACGTCTTCACGTCACGAATATAACGAGATCCATTCATAAACCAAAATATCATATTCCAAATTAATTATTTTACGTTATGGAATTATTGTAGGTTAAGTTATAGTGCTTTTATATAAATATATATAGCAATAGATGCGTATATTGTTATATATCTATTTATAATATATATGTTACGATAAATAGGTTTTTACAGGTTCATTTTCCACATTGGATTGTTTAGATATTGTAACAATTATTGAATGAGATAAACCGTTTGTCGTTATTTCCGTGATCTTATACAAATAAATACAATATCTATTCTGCTTGAATCTATAAATTATTAGTTAATCTTTATTATTATAATATTTCTGGGATTAAATTTTAATGTCAGCTCAACTCATGTTTGTGTAGTCAAACTGAAATTTATATGCAAGAAATGAATATATAACATGCCATCCCAAATAGCAACCAAAAAAGTTTTTGAGAGTCGCGTTTATTTTTGCCTGACCCATTTCGAATGAAAAGGCTCCATTTAGTAAGTCATCAATCGAATATAGAAATTCGATTCTAATATTTCTAGTTTTTATTTAAACTCGATCGAATGGTAAATTCTATTGGAACCCATTCAAATTAATTCAGCCATGGCCATTCAGGAAATTGACCTATTTTATTAAGGCTAAAACACACACACATACATATATATATATATATATATATATATATATATATATATATATATATTACGAATATTTAATGAATATCTATTTTATATATATTATAATAGAAGGAACTTAACAAAATGTGATCCGTTTGAGTTACTTTGCTTGTTTTTCTTAAAGGATTATTCTTACTAAATAATAAATAAGGTTTCGGCATGCACTCATCGGCTCTTGTAAATATGTATTCATAATGCTTTTAAACATAAAAAGCCATTAGGATAATATTATTTTAACTAAAGTTATTTTGATTTACAGTCCATTTGTCAACTGATTTCAATAACCCAACTATAGTATAGATTTTCAAATAATCTCTATTTTATTTGAAAGAAACAAAACGCTTTCAAAAGTTCCACATCGAAAAGAACACACGTGACAACCAAAAACTTTTTGCTCAGCTACGATCATATCTTTTTATTGGAGCGCGGCAATGACAATTGACGTTAGACGCCATTTGCAGCCACAGCCACTATACCACAAAATATTTGATGTCTGAAATCAAAAAAATGTTGCGATTTTTATAATCTGTGTTACTGTTTTCATTTGTTTATTTAATTACGAGTATATTTATTACTTGTCAACATTCCATCGTAATAATAAAAACGATTTTTAAAAATATATCAACTGCAAATATTAATAATAATATTTTAAAATTTTATTTATTTATTCTAAAATTACTGTATACTATTTTGTAGTATATATCATATGTCAGGTCCTCATCCTTTGCTACTTATATGATAAAGCTTAAAATTAAAATGATACTCTATTACAGCTGGGGATTTTTGAACTGAATTACAAATTTATGTCACCGTTGAGATACCTCGCCATAAAGTTATAAAGTCACCGCGCCGAGGGGTTCATTAATTTTAATACACTCATAACTGTGTGATAACAAAAATGTCACCAACAGGCAAAAAAAATTGCCTCGTAAGTAAAGTTTGGAATAAGATTTTTATTACTTATAGTGATTAAATTAGAATGCTTGTCGTGTTAAACGTTATATTTTATAAGCGAGTACTGGGTACGTGTTTTAACATAATAAATAAGTTATATGAGTTTCTGTTAGTAAATAGATATTTTAAATTTAGTATACGATTCACTCCATGTTAAGTGTGCTTTGTAATAAGTAGTATAGAGTTCTTTATTTAATTATTGCACCATAATGAAATATGGATGATGAATTTCATTTAATTCGAGACTATTCGTCATAGATACAAAATTTAAATATTATATTAACGCCACAGCACCTTTGTAAACCGCGAAGGTGTTACTTAATATTCAAAAATAAAAGCTGCCAGTTGTAATTTGAATTAGAATTAGATTCGAAACTAGCATAATCTAACGAAGCTTTGTTTCGGTGTTTGAAGATCAAATAGCCAATTAACAGAAAATGTAGGCAACAAATTAAAAAAAAAAAAAGGTAGAGAATGTTTTTATAACTAGTCAGCTACGTGTTATATGAAACCGGGATATTTTCAAACAGTTCAGAATAAACCTGTAAATTTATTATTTTATGAAGAAACTTTGTCCTGAAAGCAGACAATGTCGACGTCTAGAAATAGTCTTACTTTGCAAATTATAGTTTCAGAACAATTTCCCTGACACATATTGTAATGATGCATAAGTTTAATAATTGATAACTCGATCACCATATTTTTTTTATATCAATCTACTTTTTGTTGAACGAGCGGTGGATTGAAAAAAATATTATTGTCCTGCATAGTGCTTGTATAGAGAATATTATATTACCTTACTAACAATAGGAGTGAAAACTGAATGAAAAATGTTGTAAAAACGAGAAAATTTTATTTCAGAGTTGCGTAAGAAAAACACTGTACTCGTATAGCGGAATTGTTGACTCTTGTGTATCTTTGTAGGTTCACTAAACTTTATAAAACATTATTTTAAATAGCTTATTTTTTGCGCTTTTCATAAATATCAAAATCATATAGGTCACCAAGGTGCACTTATGAATCGTCAACAAAATAAGTTTAAAATTTTCGATTCTACATTTACTGCCAGTTCCCAAATCAAGGGCGTAGAGCGGACGAGAAGAACTGGCAAGAAACTCCCTGCCACTCCTTGAAATCGCAAAGAATGTTTCACAGCACGTTTGTAAAGATGTGCAACCATTACACCATGCACCAGCGAATACGTCAGAATAGCAACAATTACAAAATAATAACCTTTACAATCTTCGGTGGGCATAGCGAAATAGGAGCACACATTTACGTTATAGTGAGAACAACCCGCAAACACACAGTACACCGAGACTAAGCCAGGAAAAATAGCACCCGTTCACGAGCACGACGCATGGCCCCCCTCGCCATATTTTAGTGAGAGGGACCACCTGACGCATGGACTCCACCACAAACAATGACGTTTAAGCGAGCATGACGATACTTGAAAGTGTGAATGCAGTTGGAAGAAAAAACGGAAATTATACTATGTCGATTGCACCCCGTTCCCACCTCACAATAAAACAATAGATGACGACTGCCCCGGGGTCAGCAAACGTAGCAGTTACCTATTTATTATATTTAGTAATGAAGTGGAGCAAGTGATATCCAAACAGTGGGATCATTTAAATAAACATTAACATGATAATAAGCCTTGTTGAGTAGCTTAACTTTAATGTATGATTTGAATTTCTTTACCAATAACAATTGCACTTCCATATAATTATTTTTTTTTAAATCGTATGCAATTGACCTGGCTGAATGGCTGAATTGGCTGATTGACCAGAGTGTTCAGGTGTAAGTTTGTTATTCAAGTTTTGATTGAAATAATATCACTATATTATCAATGCATGTTGCTGTGGTGGATGTTACTCTTATAGGCTCAACAAAGTTATTTATAAGATTGTAAGACTTCACATTAAAGTCTCCACAAACAAGCATACCTTTCTTGGACTTTTGCAGTTTGTGCAGCACCTGCTCTAATATTTTCATATTGAGCTGAAGGGGGCCTATACAAAGTTACAATGATGAGTCGCTCCAGCTCCACACAAGATATTTCAATTTGTCATTCCACTGAGAGGCTCACTATGTCTTTACTTTCCTTAAATTTTAATTTTTTGTTAAGCAAAATTAGTGAGCCACCACATACTGTATCTGTTCTGCAGAATGAACTACCAATCTGGTGATTTTTGTAATTGAAGACAAGTTCAAATGATTTTAACTACTGCTCAGTAACACAAAGTATATCTACATTTCCATAGTTTAAAAATAACTCAATCTCTATTAATTTACTTTTGATACCTTGGAAATTTTGGTGAACCAGATTGATAGTTTTTTCTTTTTAAAGTATTTCTTTTACTTACCTCTGTATTGCCAGAGACATTCTCTGTTGTATAAGAAAATGTGAAAATGTCTAATTTAAAATATTATTATTTAGAATACCTTCCAAGTTCTTACAAACTGAAACGTGCTCAATAGAAGCAGGTTGTTTAGCCAAATTATTGGCTGTTATACACAAAAAATACGATAGTGAATCAGCTATCTAGTGTTTTTAGAAATTTAGGTAGATTGTATCGATCCTGTGTCAAAAATAAATTGTTACATTTTATATTCCTATTGGTATCAATAATATAAAGGTAATTTTAAACTTTTCATTGTATAATGTCAAAGTGGGCAGTGTCTGGTTTAACATTTACCTTATATTATTTTCATGTGTAAAGTTATTGGTATACGGGAATGTATACATTATCAAATTCTTAGTGGCAAGTAACCAGAGTTTTTCATGATACTTAAGTAGGTCCTTTTTAATAATACTCCCTCTACTGCCAATGAAGATTATTAAGTTATCTGCTCTCCCAGATGACTGTAGTACATCATGCTTAATTATATGTTCAAAAGTGGCTTTTGGGTAACAGCTGTTAGTTATATTATGTCCCTTGTTTATTGACAATAGTTGTCCCATTTGTTGGCCTGATCACAGTTCAATTTATTATAGGGAACTTTAAATTTTTTTAAATTTGTTTTTGCTACAGCCATTTATTTTACTGGGAAAATTTGATGTAGAAGGTGCATCCCCACAAACTAAATCTTGAAATAGGCTTTGTGTTAAAGCCTCTGACTTTTGGTATTAGGCATCTTTGAGCATAGTTATATGGTGCTTTGCCTCATACAGTTCCCTTTCAAGACATGCAATGCGTTTTAATGCATCCTCATACTCCTACCATAGCTTATTCAATTGAATTTTCAGCATATCACACTCATTTTGTGTTTGAGTGTTTCACTGAAATAAAAATGATAGCTCAGCTTTAAATTTCTAATTAGCCTCTAGTACTTCTAACATCTCTCTTTCGATTACCCCCTCTCTGACGTTAATTGGTTACAAAACTGCTTGGAAGCCTTGAACTCCTTCAAGGTAAGCTTAAGCTTTGACTCTTCTAATAAGGCAAGACCTTTACGAGTCAGCATTTGGCTCATGAAGTGTGGTTCTGGCTTCCTACAAGGTGTATAACAGAGGTATTCGAAAAATTGTATTGGAATATCAAGTATTTGTATATAAAACTTACTTACGTGATAAGCAAATTACACAAAACACTAATTAACGTTATAAAAATTTGAATATCTGAAATAACCGACACTTAACTTTTTCTACAACACTTATGTTTTAGATATATAATTAGATTCGGCCAATTGTATAATAATATAATATTAACACTGAATTAATATAAAATATTCTAACGTAAAAAATGTGAAAAGATATAAAACGAAATATTAAAAGACAAATAATAACATGTTTGCCTTCCAGTGTTGCCAACTCTATCGAATCTCTCTATCAAAATATTGCCTTTCTATGAATTTGTTAAGTAATATTTATCAAATTTATTTATTTATACTTTATTGCACATAATAAATGTTAGTACATATGAAACTAACAGGCGGCCTTATCGATGATATGCCATCTCTTCCAGGGAACCCATACCAATCACAAATGAATTTACGGACGAAACCAACTACGATCATTCGATTTTAAATCTATGCTACACACACATTTATATTCGAGTCAATTTATTATATTAATAATAAATATTCAATTATTTTTTAAAGCATGAAATTCTTCTTGAATTAATTCCGTATGCGATTCTCGAAAAGTGTAACCCTCGGAGAATTTTCGGATCGTGGGGATTACATTTGTTTGCTCTTTGAGTTCGTACAAAGCGAGCATTCTATTGACAACGTCTGCCACGGTAAATACTCAGGTCACCTTTATTTTCACGTTAAGTGCTAATACAAGGTTTTTAGGCAAAAGTCCCATATTAAATATACTTAACTAAACGAAATATCATAGAAAATAATTTATTTATAAATTCCAAGATTATTATTTCGCTATAAATCTGATATAAAATGCAATTGATACATCACGACAGCAACATTCAAAGAACTGTTTCAATAAGTATAAACGGATAGAAAAGTTATATCCGAGACAATTATATTCTACATAAGGACTAAAACTGCTAATACAGTTTATATTTCTTCACTTCACATAATTGAGGCAAACTACTATTGAAATGCACTTGGAAGTAGATTTTTATTGTATACATGTCGTAAAAAAAACCTTAAATTTAACTTGTTTAAAAGTTTTAATAATAATTTATTAGCCTCTACTTAACTATTGAATAGTTCGTTAAGAATTTAAACGAACGTTATTGTATTAACCAATCCGAACAGAGTGCGGTCAGGGCGCCATCTTGTTGTCGTGACCCTGTGTTCGAGATTCTAAGCTCAGTCTTTACGAAACAGCACGTTTAACCGAGTTGGGTCATAGACACACCTGTCCACAGTGAGATCGGTACTTTGAACTTGCTCTTGATACTTTATTTTTATTGTAATACCCGTGTTTTTTGCTCGCACATAACCCACGCTATGATACCTACGTTGCGAATTATGCTTCTTTTACGAGATAAATATATGACTTGGAGGGGATTAATAAAGAGACATCTATGTTTTGCAGCTTCAATCAGTACAATAATGTCATCAATCCTGCATCGTGCTAACAAAGCTCTTTTCGTGTTTTATGTTCTTTGCATATATTTGTATATAAGCTAGAGTTGGAGTTATTGAGTTTCATAAATCTGTCCTACGTCGCTAATATATCAGGTGCGGTGCAAACATTTGAAAATTATTTAAAATATCAAATTGGTATAACCTTTGAATAGGATTATTGAGCTTATCAATACGTCAAAAGCATTAATAATTAGCAGTCAAGCCTTGATTGATTCGACAATCTATAATACTATTATCCGTAGGTCTTAACAGATTACTGAGATATTGAATAATTGACTTCCCGCTTTGTTAAGTGAAATTTGTGGCAATAACATAAGCTCTGCATGCAAAACTGTTAAAGGTTGGTTTTAATTTCATACACCTACATGTACAAAATATGAGTTATAAATCAAATATAATAATAATTATTCATATTAATACCATGTCAGACAGAAATTTTGAATATAGTGTTAGTGTTGCGATATATTCATATTAATAAGTATATAAATAATATATATGTACGAACTTATCGCTACGAACGTTAGAAGCTTTAATAATGTGCAAATTTAAATTGATGTCATTAGAGCACAATGAAAAAAGGTGATTAAAAAGACGCATAATATAGTTGATAAATTAAGTGAAAGTTTCGTGCTTAAGAATCGTTAACATGTAATTTCGGCCTTATCTTGATTTTAGTACTTTCTATTTTTATACTTTACAAAAACAAAACATTATAATACTTCAAATGAAATTCTATTCCATAACTTTTTTGTTAATCGTGTATTTGTAATTTACAATTAATTTGCTCGGTAGATATTGAATTCAGTTATGTATGATGCAATCTAATTTAATACATATTAACATTTAAACAATAACATTTTCCGACCTATTTATTACAAAAAGCTTTTCATTGATATAATCACAACTAATAAATGAAAACTTAAAATTATTTCAACGCATATAATAAATATGATTCCTTGATCATTTTGTTTACAAATAATTGATTTTATTTCTCAATGCGAATGTTAATAAGTCTCGTAAATCAAATGGATCTTTAAAAAGATAGTGTGAAATAGAGCTGCGGAAGTTTTACTTAACTTAAATAAAGTAGCGGTTTGTTGAAAAAAAAAATTAAACCTTTATTTATTTAGATAACAATAGAAATTTCAAAAGAAAACCTTGAAGTTATCAAGTAAAGCTTAAGTTAAGCAATTATTTTAAAATTTAAGCTTTCGTGTGACACGACCGCGGTTGTCACAGTATTAACGAGCTTTTTATAAAAGTTTAAACTTTTTATTATTAAGCTTACATTTCCCTAAATCCAAGGTCTCACGTATCTTTATGTTCTCGTTATATTGATAGTAAATGTAGAACACATTCAAACAATATAAGTGCTATTCGCTTATATAAAACCTAATCATTTTCATAATTAGTCAAATTATATTTTGTTACTTTTCATACACATACTTTCTGATAGAAAGTACTCTATCAGCTTTACTCATGTCATTGGGATATATTAATATCCTTATTGCTACTGTGATTTAGTATACAACATTTTGGGAATTGATTCGTATGAATAAATTAATAAGTACAGTCTTAACTCCATGTAATGTCACTCGTTTGAACGAAACATCAATTGGCTTTGGTTGGTTTAGCTTGTATTCCATTCAGGTTTTTCTTTACTCCATTTAACGCCAACTCTCTATAACGCCACGAAATGCACAATCCCTTCAGTGTCGTCTGACAGGCTTTACACTGTATATGTAAAAATACTATTATGCACTGATGTCTTCTTAATCACTAAAGTGTAACAAAGCTTCTTTATATGCATGATCATGTGTCGTACGAAGTGTTATATGTCATTGAAGTGACAGCTAAAATTAGTGTTGCTAGTGAATTTCCTCGGAGATAAGGCTCAGATTCCCCGGGGATTAGTCCCCTTATTTGATTTAGGATTATAGTAAAATTTTGATAACGTTTCACTTCGTTTTTTCTATATTCCGTAATGATTCTGTTCCACAAATCGCACCAGTTACAATTGTCTCGATATAATATCTCTCTGTAAATATATGTTTGGCCACAAATAACCTAATATATAATTACTTAAACATATATTTAAATTGAGAACAGTCTAAATCACACCAAAATCGCTTCTGTATTTTCTGATATGCGGTTTCATTTTAGAAAAGTTTAATATCTTGCTTATGGTTGATATAGAGTATTAACCTGTTTTGTTTTTTCATGTATGACGAAGCGATTGGCTTCGCCTGTAATGGTGTATAAAACAGGCTCAAGAAAATTATTGTCCTATTTATTACTCTTTGACGATATTTAAATATAATAATAATATTATTAAGTTTAAAATCGAATAAAACCAAGAAATGAAGTTCTATTGAATTTTTGTATGTGGGATTTAATCCCTCGCAAACTTATCTTTGGTTGTCCCTTTTACATAGGCTTAACTAAATGAGGAGAATAAGATTAAATAAACCATATCTACTACCACATTGATAGTAAATGTTGTGTTTGTTTATAACACAAAAAAGCCAATAGAAAGAATAACTTGAAACACGTTCTTATATTACCTTGTTCTTGTTAAATTTAACTCAAACATCCAAGTTTAAGAAAACTCAAAGTAAAGTCAAATAAACCTAAAGTCACCAAACAATGGAACGTATTTACTTCACAATAACGTTAACGTCCTTCGGTACAATTTGGAACGTAATAAATCTTTGAATTTGTGCATCGATGTCTTAAATATTTGAACAAACATTTAACTCACGAAAGTGATAGCCTCACAAAGTTTCCTCGAATGCGCAATCAATTCTATCCAAACAAAATTACACTCCAACCGGAATCGTCTTTAAAAATTCAGTGCATGGTCGAATACGCAAATAAGACAAATTGTTTGTTCGAAATTCAAACGAGTTATGAACTAACGAAACTGCGCATACCAAAATATAATACTATTCGATTATCATTTAAGAACTGTTTGAAATAATATCAGAGGTAATGTGGCAACATTACAGACTATAGTTGTAATATGAAACTGTTATCTGTCCACTTCAACTTGACAAGGTTACATCGCCTTAACAAGGTTAACTGAAAAACACTTGTATCGTCGAGTTATGTAAATTATGTTATTAGGGATTTTTTATTTTATTTTATTTCTTAACGGGTTGTCTATTTATTGAGAAATGCATACATTATCGCTGAGCAGTGTAAACCTATATACGTGGAATGAAATTGTTATAAATATGTTTCGATTCTGTTATCTGTATATTAGTAAGATCTAATTCTACGTCTTATATTACAAAAAAAGTTTAAAACGATTGTTCTAAAGAAATAATACTTGTTGTATGATTTAATGATAAACCAACCGCAAAGCTTTTAGAGATACAATATACCTTGCAATTAAAAATGATATACGAAAGCGCTGTTCACAAGTATTTTATAACACACGGAACATTAAAGGAGACTGCACTAGTCATGTACCGTATTTGAACAATTCCCGCTGAAATACGAGGTCATTCTCGGTGGCACAGACAGCTGTAGGGGCAGGGGAAGGGGCCGAGGGGGACGACGGGCGTGGCCAAGCAGAGTGACGAGAACAGAGAAGCTATTACTACTCGCGAGAGTGAAATAGTACGTCTGTCGAGTCCTGTTAAAGTAATTGTATTTCTTCTGTTCTTTTCTATGTTGAAATATCGACATTTTGAATTTTCATCAATGGAATTGTTTTAAATTTATGAATGAAGTTTGGATGGGAAGGGGCTCGTTGTATACGGGCACACATCCGTCTGAGCAACGTACGGTTTTGACAGGTCGTTTGTTATTGCATGGTGTCATTGTGGATAGTAAACAATTATGCGTTTTCATCAAGTATATAGTTTAAGCGTACGTTTCGATTAAATATTTGCTATAGAAATTATAATATTCCTGATACAGATGTATATATTAAACATTTCTCTATTGCATGGAACATTCACTCTGAAGTTGTAAACAAAAAACAGGATACAAAGATTCTTGAAAATTGATTACAACGACATAGAGAAGGTCTCTCGATGTAATGTTTGTTCGCGTTTGTAAATGTGTACTCCAATTTCACTTTGCCCACCGGTAGTTAAGTTTTAATTGTTCTATATATAAAGATATTAATGTATGCGATATAATGTATTTAAGGGAGTGGTTAAGTGTTTCTTGCCAGTTCTTCTCGTCCGCTCTACGCCCTTGATTTGGGAACTGGCAGTGATTGTATGATTTTTCATAAGTAAGTTATCTATATGAATAAAGTTATTTTTGGTCAGTCAAACAGATGTAAAGAAATGTATGTTACACGTGATTTCACAAGATTCGATTTGTTAAAGAAAGAAGAGGCAGAAGCTAAGTGGAACAAATTTTTAAATTCAATAAAGTAACAAAGGCCTCTTTGGTAATGAGGTAGTCGGTAGGACGCATCTGTTTGTTATCTTTGTAAAGGGCAAGGAGGGTTGGGGTAACAATAAAATATATATTTATTTAGCGTAACCAAAACTATATTACTGGAGTCTTGATTAACGTTCCGTGAAACTCGTAACAGAAATTTAAATCAATCTGAAAAATTAAATTTAAGCCTTTTGTGACAGTTAATGTTCGATACGACCTATAAAATATATTCATATATGAACGAATATCGGATATATAACTAAATACCAAATTGATACTAGACAATTAAAATATAAATTTCCTGAACTGGAATACTTTCAATGCATAAAAATAGGAGACCGTTGCATTTGTCGTTCGCAAGCGATAGTGTTTAGGTTTTATTGTTGAGGAGAAAAGACATATTTGCGGCTAAAAGAAACTTGACTTGTGCAACAAGATGCTATTTTCTTATCTCAATTGTTCCATTTTCACCACACGCCCGCAACAGATTGCCGGGAACAATTCGCCTATACTTTTCGATTCGGGTAATAAGTCTATTCTATTGTATATTGTTGATGAGTAATTATATAAATTAGTTTTAGTTAAAACAGAAAGTTTATTTACCGGCCGAATCCAAAAAAATTAACACAGCTCTTAAATTATTCAAAAGCTGATTCCAATATAATTTCTTAATATGTAATATTTTGGTGCAGAATTAAGAATTCTTTTGGGTGAGCGCGTTACGAGGCTTTGCTGACGGAGGCTAGTTTGCAAACGAACATCAGCAATGTAAGTAAGGTAGACTTCTGGGCTAGAAAAAAAAATGAGAATGCAGAATATATTGCAATCAGTTCTAGCCCTGATAACGTTCAAGACAAATTTTAAAGAGCCGATTTCCCTACACCGATCATTATATCCCGAGAACCCCTAGCCCAAATGAAGTACGATACAAAAGGTTAATAGTTAAAGTTTGTCCGGTAAGGGGACCGGAACAAATTCTTTTGTAACCTCTCTAACATCTGCCTATGTGGTTCCTCGTACGAACACTAAACCACCGAGTTCGACTTTGAACCAACTAACAAAATTGGTTATGAAGTATAAGGCGTATTTTAACTATAAATGGTGACATTAGTTATCACACAATGTCTCTAATATAGGACTAAACTATTTATTCAAAAAACCTCCTGATTCCTTAGGCATTTGGTTTCATAGTCGATCGGTTAATTCAAAAACAGTATATCTTATAACGTAACGTTAAATCAGCAATTATGTACCAGTAGGTTTATAAACAAACCAATGGCTGGTAAAATTGAAGACTCATTATTTTAACGTTATTTAAATTAGGTACAAATAACAGAGTGGCGTTCGGTCGCAAAATTAATAACCAAAAGAACAATAAATGTGTCATGCAAATAATTTAATATTAACTAGTGCAATGTATTAACATAATTCTGCAATGAATGTGAAATAAAATAATTTCGTTTCAATAATTGTTTTTCATACGGATGTTAAAATACAGGGTGAAAATGGTTCATTATTAATTTACATAAGGCTATCGCTTTTACGCTGTCTTCTTTTATTCTTTCATATTTATTTTCGGCTGAAATAGTGGGTAAATAAAACCTAGGTCTTAGACATATCTGGTTCCTACGACACAATTGGACACTAAAGGCACATATAACTTAATAAATCAGTCTAAATTCGTACTCTTCCATCTCTTATGAAACTATGCTAACGCTATTAAACGATGGAATTAGACGGATTCTATAGATTTTGTTTACAGTTTAAAGTAATAACACAATTTTCACAAGCAAAATGTAAGAAGTTTTCGAGCGACTTTTAAAAATACTTAAAATAGATTTGAAATGAGCTGCATTTTCCGCTCAAGACTAATATCGGTGACTTCTTTAAGACGCGAATAAACGAGTCATACAACGTCTACGAAGTAATATCAAAGTTTTGATTGGCAATGAACATTCATTGATGTTCATAATAAATAACACTAATCCGTGAGCGTCGCGTCACAAGACTAAGAATTATTTAAAAAACAAGTTTTTTCTAATAAAAATTTTATCCTAAAATATTATAGACAATATCTGGGACCTATCAGCGGGTTAGGACTGTATCTTACCAGTTACAATATGAAATTAAATATTCGTAAGAAAATTCAATTCTGACTACGTGTATTCAGTGTTACGTGTTTATTTTTTAAGAAAATAATTATCATAATACAGAAACCTGACATCAAGAGTATTGGTTGTGTTAATTCAAATGCAGTGCATGTTAGTTACGTTACATTCCTGGCAAAACAGTTATGATTTCGTGAACTACTTGGTTATAAATGCTACAACCAAGTGTTCATTACCTCCAACCGAAAAGCGGGGGTTTGTTGACCACTGATTGGCCGGACACCCCCAACGACGAAGGTCGGGAAAATATATTAAGTAGGTATACGTAGTAACTTCGTTAGAGCAATGGATCAATGACGTTATCATATTGATTATAGCTCTTTGATCATAGATGTCACTACAATAAATAAAACCTTAAGAAAGCTCTTACTATTCTTTTTATTTATGCATTTTTTTTCAATATCACGTGTGTGACGTGCGTCAGGCTCATAAAATACCTACTTGTCTATAAACATATATGAAACGAATCCAAGGCCAAACGCCAATTTTAGCGCCTTTATTATAATTCAATTGTTCTCACATTACTGAATATTATGTATATTACGTTTAACTAAAACGATAAGTTAAGCCAGCGTGTTATAAATTTGAATTCAAGAAACGCATTCAAATTTATAACAGCTTTTAAGCTTACATTAGAAATACACCAACATTTAGATATATCTTTAAATATATTGACAACATTTCTTTTAAAAATATAATGTTATTTACAACAACGGATATTCGATGGATTTAAATAGTAGATTAAACAGTAGAAGACATACATATACTCTGTATCAGTATATGATCCGAACATATAACTTTATATTAACGAAGACAATATTAAGTTATTATTTGGATAATGTAGGTATAATATTTTCTTACCTCCTATGACAATATTTATATATTATGAACGTTAATATATAACACACAGAAGATTAGTAAGCCTTACGAATTCCTCATTAAATTGTTCTCACTCTGCCGATACTAAAGATGAATAGGCTTGGGGCTAAGATCCTATTCAATAAATAATAACACCACTTAATGACTCATATTTCTATGACTGGGCTGACTATCCTTTTGACACCAAATGACTTGTAAGATACTTGTATATATTATAATAATATAAACATATTTCTCGTTATAAAATCGGTCGTGTAAATTAATTTTTAAGAGAACAAAAGATATATTGAAGAGAGCTTAAGTACAAAAACCAGAAAAATATTGTAAAGTTCTTCCATAAAATTTTCCGATAACACACCTCAAAACGTCTATATTATCAAAAAGGGTAAACCCAAAAAGAATGGAGAAAGAAAGGGTGATTTTTCTCAATAGTTTCACAGGACGGTATAAAGCCAGGTGCAGAAATGTACTTCCGCCTTCAAGGTGTAGCTACTAGTCACAAGTTTGTTCCACGTCGTCTGTATCGATTTTAGATTAAGGAGCTCGAGACGCCTATAAAAACGGTCTATGATAAATTCACTTATTTAGGGCATGGATTTTATAGCGATAGATTTGATAACATATTATAATGAATTGGATAAATATTCTATTTGGACGTGCTTGACATTCAATAAAAGTCGAAAAAGTTTTATTTTGTTAAGCCTTAAAAACTCCTTCGTCATTTAAGTTGTAACTGGCCAGTGATATAAAACAAAACTTTTTTTGATAATTGTATTACAGTCAACAAATTAAGGTTATCAACATATGAATTGTTATATAACGGATGGCACATACTCAAGATGGTATATAGATTGAATTAATAACTAATCGGCCCGATGCGCCAAATAATTAGCGAAATTAACTGTAAGTAGTTTCATTTTTTTCTCACTAAGTCATATAGGCTAATAATATGACAGAAATTATGGCCGTCGAACGTATGAAAATAACTTAAATTACCAAGAATTTATTGAAATGTTTGTATAAACCAATACGCTACTCCACAGATGATAAAGAGATCCTTTAATAAATATAAAAATAGCTTTTATAAGCGATGACTTTGCTGTAATAAACCACTGTTGCAGTGGGACAATAAGTAATATCATTGCGACGTTTCAAACTTATATTTACGCGTCTTTAAAGTCGGTATACGAGTATTTATTTCCATGCTAAACTTAAGATTATATGTTTTAAATCGTCTATGTATATAATTGAAACGAAACCGGGCTAGATCAATTATTGATTATTTAAGCAAACATTGATTTAACATCGATTAATTGAAAAGTAATTTTAGAACAACACGCCTTTAATTTCATTATCGTAAAACGATTTCGGAGTTCTTTATGTAAGGTCAAAGCTGTTAAATAAATTCTTTTTAAGAAATGCCGAATACACGATCACTAAAGAATTCTCTTTTGGAAACACATTTTCAATTACTCGGCATAATAGATTATAGAATCATTGTGTTTTGTGTCAGAGTTCCCGTTTCGTTCTTAATTAATTGCCACAATAAGTGTATTAATAAATTTCTATTTTTGTATTAAGTTTTGGTTTCACAACTTAAGATTGGTTTAAAAAAATAATTATTATACTTGTTTTTATTTCAGTAACACAGTTGTAAAAAGTACCACAAGAATATGACAAACCCACTGAGTTTCATGTGGGTTCTTCTCAACTAGGGGCGGGGAGGTACTGATATTCAAAAGTTCAAATGATCCTGCTTTTGTGTTATTCATAAATTATGTTTAACCTGGCCGCTGTAAACGTGCCGCTTTTGTTCAAAAAAATTTGCCATGCTCACCGAGTGCCAGACTTTCCAAATAGGTATTCATTTTTAATTCACATCAGTTGGCTTCACGTATAACAATTCAGCTCGCCTGTGAAGTACACGGCCCTTGTGCATATTTGATAGAGCGCAGAGCATAGTGCATCCAATTAATTGAATCGCCCAAAATATTATAAAAGAACTATACTGAAATATAAAACAATACATGAAACAATACGTACTAGAGTCATAGATTTATTTAGATTTGTAACGTAGTGCATATTGAAAGGTTATTTTTATATATTGTAAATACTTGGCGTAAATTCAATTTTTTTTTGGTATCTATCTATCTACCTATCTGCCTGCCACTTAGTAAAAGGTGGTACATGGCGTCTGCCTTTTAAAAAAATGTTTATTATTTATCGCACCTACGGTTGTTATATACATTGCTTATCTGTGAATCACTCTATTTAATTCACTATACAGCCTACATAATGTACTAATAATAAAAAAATACTAATTTAAAAAATCTATATCCAGTATGAATGTAGCTTACAACATTTTGTCAAAATCTAATATCCATATTTCGTTTTACAGGCTTTGCTATCGATAGCTTTTAAAAATGAATTTTCTTTTTTTATGTACCCCATACACATTTACCAAAGTATAAAATGAGAGGATTACAAATTGTTCACCATTTCTGAATCTACTCAACGTTCACGAATAAGTAGTCATGTCCCATAATAATAAATGTGACCTTCACGTTTTTATACGAACCGGGTTCAAGACCAATACACGAGCACCAGCTCATATAAACCTGCTACTGCTGTTACCATTGGAGGTCGTGATGATAAAGTACCACACAAATTAGCCAGTTCAAAGGTTTCAACGCTAACACGGCACTATGTTAATTAGCATATATGTATATAGATAACACGTTACCCTCTAATGGGCTTTAATTAAATATTCATATAAATACCTACATAATTAATCACTTTTAAGTCAAGTCAGAAAAGCCAAGTAATTATATGCCTGAAACCCGCTTCTAAGCCTGTGTATATCGTAATAGGTTTCTCTATTGTTGTTGCATTGGAAAATCGTAACGAAACTGGCATAAATATATTAAAATATATTTCTATGTGGATAGAAATTGACTTGTAATTACACCCACTGGTTTATATAAAGTCTTGAGGTTGTACACATTAAAGCTAAGGTAAGGTTGGAAGCTGAAGGGCTTAATAAGGCGTGCTGAGTTCAGTTCGATGGTTTCATAACGAGCTTAATATAAACACTCGGCATGCTTAAGTATGGAAATGAATTTTTGAATAATTAAAATTTTGCCAGCGTCTAATAGGACGTTAAGTAATAACCTCCAAATATTATATTGTTTATATTTATATTCAGCGTAATGCTGCGAATGTTGCAATATTAATATATAAAACCTTTAATATCGGTGGGCATGGTGAAATAGAGCACACATTTACGTTACAGTTACAACCCGCAAAAACACAATACTTCGTGATGAAGATTCATCATTTTCTAGATATAAAAGGAATGATTAACAGTACAATATAAAATCTACCACCACAAGAAGCATCCGTTTATGAGCACGACGCATTTCCATCGCACCCCTCGCATTATGGGAGTTTATACTAAGTAATAATTATTTGTTGTTGTTTAAAGCTTCCAACTTTATTGACTTTTCACACGACGCAGCTTTTCACCGTAAACTAGGTCACACAGGACATATTTAAATACATGATTAAATTGTTTAACTATATTTGAATGTTGGAAGTATTTTGTACTGGATTAAAGCACCTTTATTGTGATAATCGTGTAATTTACGATACACTGTTTCTTATAAAGTGTATGTAAAAATATAGATATCAATCAGTACTATCGTGGAGTGTCTGGAAGTTATCGCTTATTAGCGGCCGCTCGTTGATCTTATGTATAACATCTATTAACATCATCTACTTCTACCGTTTTAGTGCAAAAAAGTGTAAATATAACACATCCTCATAATATAACAGTATTTTCTGAAATAATTTAACCACGTTATAAAACTAAATAATCTATCTGAAACAAGAAAAGGAGAAGTGACTGATCCGTCTGAGAAGAACGTCTCACAGAAGCCGTTAATTCTAGTAAAGTAAAAGCTGTCACAAAAAAATTATGGAAATGTAACTAAGCTTTTCAAAAAACTCATATTATAACTCTTTCCGTGTGTCCATTTATAGGCTTTTCATTTTCATTCTTATTTGGCTTTTCACAAATAATAATGTATTTGTCTATTTCGTTACATTGGAATCTGTATAGTTACGTCCGTTCGAAGAACTGCCAGCTGTTTACTACATAGATACAAATCACTGGATAAAACGAAAATGCGTTATGTAACCGAGTGTCATTAAGTATGAGGCTCAGACAGCCTTTTGAGTCTCATTTAAATTATCTAACACTCTAAAACGTTAATAATATATAAGTGTTATAAGTAATTAATTTTGATTACGTATGTGTTTGGAATTTGAACATTTTTAATACAATAATGTTTTATTTAAAAATGTTTTATTTTATGAATAAATTATGTGTTTTTCGTGAGTATATGAAACTACTATAACTTGTCGGTATCAGACATACGTTCGAAATTTAAACTTAATAAAAAAAAAACAGGAGGCAACAGCGCCAGAATTAAAAAAAAGTTTTTATTGTTTCAAAAGCCAATTAATATAATCTCATCGTACAATTTAAAGTACCGTAAAGCGTATAAGATAAAATCTCATGTCAATTCCATTTATCGCTATATCTTGGCTGTCCTAAATCAAAGGGCTGTTAAGTCTCCCCCAAGCTTCCATATTTTCGCACCCCAACACAGTCATATAATAACAATCGACTAAATTTATAGACATTTTATTTTGAAATTAACTAAATACGATATATTGAGAACGATAAAGATATCACAAGTTTCTTGTTAGAAGTTACCGAAAAATGTCTTGAGCTTGTATTCTCATGTATTTTTTGTTACATAAATGTATTTAATCTCGTCATTATTAAAATAAAGACGATGATTAAACTCTCTTGTCATTGTTAGTTGTCATATTATTGTTAGCTTGACCGAACGTAACAACATATATATTGCTATAATCGTATGAGAATGTACCAACATATTTTATATTATATCAATACATACTCACTATTCTGCCACATATGCTGATATAAGTATTTCAATTATTTCCTACTTAGAATATACTACTAGCTATCAATAAGTAAGTTATTTTTGTCCTATAAATAAGTGATAAATAATAATAATAATAATAGCCTTTTAAATTAGATCAACTTAACCTAATAACAATATTCTAAAGTACGATTAATTTAGAGTAATACATTTTAATTTTTTTCATTTTTTATTCTAGCATGCTCCTCTCCATGGCGTATTGGCAAGTTTCTAGCCTGTTTGTCATTTCTCATTGGTTTTTTTTTAAAACTTCATAAATAAGTGATATGGCAAAATAACATTTTCCGAGTCAGTTATATATACCTATATATAGTTCATCAAACACAGATATCTCACTAGAGTATAGCAGATAAAATATATATGTACATTCA
This sequence comes from Leptophobia aripa, assembly GCA_951799465.1. Classification (NCBI taxonomy): domain Eukaryota; kingdom Metazoa; phylum Arthropoda; class Insecta; order Lepidoptera; family Pieridae; genus Leptophobia; species Leptophobia aripa. Next base: position 6,842,767 of record OX637269.1, on the reverse strand, counting down.
AATTACAATAATAAAATATTTTTAGCTTTTTAGCTCGTTTTGGCAATAGAACGGAGGTACTGTTTAAGTTATAATACTTGTGTTTGCAGAACACGCCCTCTCTTGATAGTCTTAAGTATACACAAAATACAAAAAAAAAATGAATAATACAATGAAAAATAAATAAATCAAACCACAAAACAAGTACCAGTACCAGTTACTGTATTATTCAATTGTGTGTGTATGTGTGAGTGCGTGTAAATACATAAATATGAGTTTAAGTATGTTTTCTATATCTCGGTAGCCTACACTACGTAATTCCCTTGCCTTATTATTAAAAATTATATTGGTAATCTGGTACATAAAGTAATTTGTTTAAATGCCATTCACGCGTCCCAAGATGTTGCCACAGAGCACTTTAATACTGTAAAAGGTCGGTCGTCCACGTATGTTCCCATTCAAAGATGGCGTGAGCAATCACAAAAGAGCGGAAACGAGCAGCGCAGAAACACAGCCGTTAATAAACGTCCTTCCTCGATGTCGTACGCCATCGAGTTTTCAAAGAGACATTTTTGTTTCGTTTAAAAATCAAGTTTCATTTCAAAAGCATCTCTTTGACATCCATACACGAGCACGGCTCATTCAACGTACGCATGTAAAGATATGTCTTTAGTGATATTTGAATGACGCTTTTATTATTATTTTTTTTTAATTTGGAGTATTAAAAACCACATAGAAATCCCTATGTAATTAAGCGGTGATATATACATTACGTGTATTAAGGAATTACATTTACAGTTTTTATTGCGAATATGACAGTTATTGTATTGTTTGTATGTGTTTATATAAAATACATTTTGTACTCAAATTGGGAACCTTTATAAGCCCCTTGCAACAAAAGAATTCAATTTACTCGGATAACATGAAAAATAGCTGGAATGATATATTTCACGGGCAGACGCTCGTTTCACTGGTCCAGGGCAATCTTGGGACATTCAAATTGATGGTAAGGGTACGTTTAACCATTAGGGGGGCCTTATTAATTCCCCTTTCGACAGGCCGACCGAGGAGGTCATAAATTCACCTCAACCAAAGGGATGACCAATTTCAGAACATTTACGAGCCACAAATTACGCGACCACTGAAATATACTCGGGACGAGTGTTTGGTGAGACGAGAAAAAGCAAAATGTTAATTTAATGTTGAAAGCTACAGAGCTTTAGTATTCAAGATAGGAGAAATATTGGCCACCCGCGAGCTTCTAATTTTATGCAGGGTAAATGAGCTGCGAGCAAGCCCAGCCGAATCGATACTAATTTAGGCGAAGCTACAATTATAAGTAACGAACAATATCATCAGGGGGATGTTAAAATTTATGGCAAAATTATTTTAATTGCTTAATTTGATGGGAATGTATGTTTGCCGCGAGGACATTTTCCTTATAACTAAATCATGAATTGTTAATGAATTATTGGCGACGATTCACCTCATCGGTCACCATACCGATCAACAAGATAACATATTTGTTATCTGTGGTCTCAGTGTTAAAATATGTATTTTTTTATTTAAAAAAATACTTATCCGTTGTTAGCAGACAGCATCAGTTATAAATCGCTTCAGGTTGGACCGTGCGTGAAAAGTGACCCAATATATAATTGTGCATTGATTTTTGATTTAGCCAAGTAACGTAGACAAATAGACTATTAACTAGCTTTTATTTACTTCACAGTATATACTAAAACATACAAGGGAAAACAAAACATTGAGAAACTTTTGTGTTTTGATGTTTGTTTTATTTGCGATATACAGAGTTTGGTAACGTCGAAGCTAACTGTTTTATCGCTTTATTGCATGAGATGGCATAAACTTTTGAAGGCTTTGGCAATAAAACGCCACTATTGGGGCATTGTATAAGGTCGAACCTTAAGTATTCACAGATGCGAAGGAAATAAAAAGTCATTGGCATAGTTCTAGCGAACGAGAGTCTATAACAAGCCACTTCCTCTTCGGAATATAAACACGTATAGATTCTTATAACTTTTTATACGATGAAAAGAATGTGCGTACTTAAAGAGAAAAATAATATTTTAATATTGAAATAAATTTTGATTTTCTTGCTTATTTGCTACATGTAGAAAATTAACTCCATTTAACCAGACTAATAGCTCTCTTTACCTTAACTAGTACATACAATGTTTGATATAGGTTTGAATTGCAACAACTCTTTGCTAAAACAAAATATTAAAATATTTTATATCTATATATTGTTCTAACTAACAATATAATAAAAACAAAACAAATTTATTTTATCTAAAACAAACAAAGACATATCAATTTACTATTTCATCGAATTAAATAATCTTAGAATTATGTTTAATACGTGGAATACGCTGTGGGTTTCACATAGTAGAATTATTATTATTATTATATTATTTGTTTTATTTATATATTCAATGTAAGTGTGTAACTGTTTGTTTTGTGCCCTAAAATAAATAAATTATTTCTTTTGAATCTAATATCCATTTTCCTTATGACAATTTAGCCTTTTTTTTGATAACCGAGGAGGGGGAACTCAATATGTGGGACTCAACTCAACCAGGAAACCTCTGCTACTCAGAGGACCGATGAGCCATACCCACTAAAACACTCCTCGGGTGTAACCCACGATTGTACATATGGAGACTACTGGGGTCGTGTTTGTATTCTACCAGAGTAAGCCATGTAGCCCTAGATAGATAGATAAGAAGATATGTAAAGTGTATGGTAAAGATATAAAAAAATTACTTTCGTGTATTAATTGCGTAGTGTAATGCTTCATTTATTGGCAATCTTTCGCTCACTTAATCCGGGTTATAATAGCTGCAGTGTTGTGAACACATCCATATGGAGTGATAATTGGGACTTTAAAATTAATTATATGTTGACGTCATCGTGATTTTACCTTAATATGTATGTGTATTAAATAAAACTTCTTTACATGACATATTTGTCTGACCCCATTCAATTTTAAATTAAAGTTTAATGAATTAATAAACATATATTGATTTGCGAGTATCTTATAAATGTTACTAATGTCAAGAATGCTGCTTGTAATATTTAAAGACAAATTATTAAGTATATATTTGTAAAGTTTCTTTATTAATAAAGTTTATTTTTAAGTTAATATATTTTATGAACCAGATGTGTCTAATCGGTAAACTCGATTGTTATATTATTTGACTATTTCGTATAACTTCACTATCTATTTGTTATCGATGTGAAAAATCTATAGTTACTATAAACCTTATTTCTTTGTGTGAACGCGGTAATATCAGAATTTCCTCTATTGAATTTTAATTTACGGTTAATAAAACATCATGCTTTTACCAATACAACCAGAGTTATGAATAAAAAATATTGTTAAGCACAAATATTTAACAGAAACATGACATTCGTACCGTGGATAGGTTTTTCATAATTCATTTCGTATTGAAATAGTTCTCAAATTTTCGTCCTATAAAAAACATAATCCTATTGTTATATATTACGTACTAATTTCCCACTTAACATGCGAAATGGGTAGAATTTACCCAACAGAACAAGAAACGATCCGTATTTATACAAGACTGTTGACTTGACTGAACTAACACTCTAGTTGAGAAACCATGCGTAGACATATTAAACAAAGAAAACAAACACTAAATTACTCATACTATACAAACACCAATCCACACACACACATCTATACTTATATTATAAACATGTATTTGAAAAATAATAACTACTTTAAAAGAAAATTGGTCCGGCTTAATTTAGGACCAGTTTTTCTTTTATGAATATGAAAATTAATCTAACACCACCATACTTTGTTATAAAAACAAGCTGACTTTGTTGTGAATAACTGTTGACATCGATCTACTTTTAAACCCTCGCCGAAAGTTAAACACTGTAGTGCTAACTTCGATGCGATTGAATTTGGCGTCAGTCACTTTCTGACATACAAGTGAACGCTGACTCGATTCCATTATCTATTATCACCTTTAACGGATATCGATACATTACTTTCACAACTACCATTTCGTGTTTCGTTTATTGTCTCAATTATTCTTCACGTGATGAAAGTATCACAAATGTTATTGTAGAATACTTAATATGAAAATTAAAAGAAACATTTTGCGTGATTTTCAACTATTACGGCCATGGGTTGACTTTTCTGATTAAAATGTATCGAAGTTTTAATTAATAAAAGAGTTAATTTATTCATAACCAACGTTAAAGCTTTTTAATATTTATCTAAATAACAAGTTATATGCAAATCGTTTGTGAATAATTTAACGAGAAAGTTATTATACTATTACAAATTCGTTACGCTTAATCAGATTTGCTTAAATCGTGACGAATTGTTGGCTTGTTTATATAAATAAGAGAACTTTGCCCTAATCAAACTTCGGACCACGTTTTCAAAACAATCAAGACGTTCAGAGATACAAATTGGATTAGAAGTACTCAAGAGGTGAGTTAAGGTATAAAGAAATACACTATTTTCATACTGTCTCGTTTCATAGTGTACAATAATTAAATGTAAATATAGTTAGTTCAACAAAGTAGGTCTTAAAGGGAATAAAAGATATAAATTTCCCAACCTTTACACCCCGACAAAAACCTCTTCAATTTCGTACCGTGATATCCGATATCAAATGGCTTTATGACACCTTCCTTTTAGTCAAATAATACATCCAATATCCCAGGAACGTAAATCTAATATGTATAAAAGAGAATTTTACATCTTACCTTTGAAAACGGCTCGTCCTGTCGAATATCTTTCAAGAAGTCGTATATTATGCACAGTGGCACCACCATAATGGCCGGCTCCTTGCACAAAGTCGCAGCCGTCGCGAACAAAAGTGTCCCCACTAAAGTGCTCCATTGTAAGAATTCACCCGTGTCTTCACTCGTGCACCCATTGCAATGACACTTATTGACCTGCACGGGCTTTCTAACTTCACACACATTCAACACTTTCAAGGGTCCAGATTTACCAGCCTTTAACAATTTCCTAACACTAATCAAAAGTTGTTGTACTAGTCCGTGACAACTTAGACGAAAGTTTTGATCTTCGGCGTCCAGATGTCGCGTTAGAACTTGTTTGTTAGAACTGTCTTTACATCGACGGTGGCTTCTGTTTCTGATTTTCAAATGTTCCGTATATAGGAGGAAGCTCAGTAGAAAAAAGTTGCATGCGGCAAGGTCGGCTCTGCCAACAGCACCAGCGACCGCTTCCGTGTGGATTGGATGAGAGGCGAACGATAAACCGGTGACAACGGTTCCAACTTTTATACAATATGTGGGCAATAGCCGTTTCGCTGTTATCACGACCAGTGCAGTGGCTGTAGAATGGAAGATAACGTTGAGGAGGTGGTAGCTCCAGGGTTTGAACCCGCTAAATGCGTAATTGAGGCGATATGTCGCAACGCACAGTGGTCTGTACGAGCCGTGGGACCCAGGATCAGTGAGTGGCGTTCCCCAAAAGTCATTTTCAAACAACGCCTTGGCCGGTGTATGCCCGATGACATCTGGGTTTGAGAGTATCGCTCTCCTGCAATTAAAAAATGTCATATTGTAAACATCTATTACATTTTAATACCACTCGTCTCAATTATATCGTGATGAGTGTCACTCATCATTCCTATCACGTTACAACTTTCTAAGTAATACTAATTAATAAAAAAATGTAAATTTATATATATTTTATAGAAGCCGGCGACACACAATAAAGATGAATCTATCGTTGCCGCATAGAGTAACGTGGCTGGGAGTTGTGAGTGCGTTGCCAGCCTTTTTAGGAAATGGTAAGCTTTATTTTTGACGGACTTAGTTTCCTTCAATCGTATTGGTTCGGAAGTACAGGCAGCTGGTTCTATAAAGTGATAGTGCGTGGTAAGAAATGTCTTACGAAACGCTCAGTAGTTGTACGATAGACATCGACGTGAAGGATGTTTTTTAGATTTCTATTGAAACCTATATAAATTTTATATATAAAGCAGAACATAATTAAATTTTGAACACTTAAATTTCATCGGTATAATATGGCTCGTTGGTTCTAATATCCAAACTAATGACGCAACTTCGTGACAATAATATTAAGACACTGACATTGGTAGGTACCTAATCGCGATAGGGCAAAATGGCATGGGAATTGCTCAGAACGACTTTTGTCACGTAGCTTTCATTACTAGATTAAATGCCGTGACAGCAATCATATTAATATTATTTTTATTAGATTAACTTTTACCTTACATCACTTATATTAAGCGATTAATTAGTGTGCTTACTATTTAACTACATTTGTATATACAATTTTTTCTACCCGTTAATTGCAGTAGGAGTGCCATGCTGTTACTTAGAGGTTCAGCCGAATGGGCAGGCACGGCCGGAGGAATACCACTCTCTCACAGAAAACCAGCGTAAAGTAATACAATTGGACTTTGTTCCTTTTGTACTCGCGTTTCGTTCGGTGAGTGAGATCTTCCGGTGCACATCCTTGTCCCTCTCCCGTCCTCTTCCCCTACCCCATCATTTCCTAATTTCTCTTTAAAGGTCGGCAACGCACTCACGAGCTCCCAGCCGCGTGAGTGTCTATGGGCGGTGACTTCACCTTTATGGTGGGCCTCCTGCTCGTTTACCCTCTCTTCTATAAAGAAGTGGGATATTAAGTTTATACCGTAAATTACTTTTCCTTTCTGTTTTATCTGTATCATTGAAGTAAAATACGTAAGTTTAAATATTATTAATACGGTGAAAGTCGTGCAGAAAGCTATTGGTTTGGAGATATATATTTTCATCTCGATTACGGAAAGCGTGTCAGATACTATGCGATCGTAGCGTGGCACAGATTTTTCTGCCAACTCAATCCTTAAGGAAAATATTTCTAGGAAACACATTTAGAAATACCTGTCTTCTGTATTAGTTTTACAGTATATATTTCTAGCGCAATCATGAATATAGAATATATAGAATACTGCTGGTTGTTTATTTCAAAAACTATATAACATTACATATACAATACCTTGTAGCGCACATAAGTACAGGGTTCGTTTCCTGACACAAAAAAACTACTGTTTACAAGTTGGACTGTCGTATTCTCGTGTCATATTTCATGCCCTTGCAGTTGAGTATAGCTGTATACTGTATGAGTTTGAGAGTACTTAGCGGAGCTTAATTCAACTTTAAATACAGTGTAAACTCTATATAACGACACTGAAGGAACTGTATGTGCATTGTCTGGCGTTATAGAGAGAAAAGAAGACTCAGAATTAGAATACACGCTAAACTAACCAGAGCCAATTTCGGCGACTTTAGAGAACTTGTCGTTAAATCGAATGACGTTACACGGAATTTACACTGTATATATGTATATATACACAGATATCTATTCTACGCAATATCAGTTAGGAATAAGAAACTAACATTAACACTAACTTTTATATGTAAACAAGGATATTTACGAATAATAAAACTTTTTGATGTTATATGTATACGATATGGATAAAGCTTACACCGATATTCCATATCATTGATTTCCGGTTCTTGACGGTTATTGAATTCTGTATTCTGTGGTGCGCTGGCTTGAAACTTTAATTAATGTCCAACTATGAAGGCGAGAAATATTTTTCAAAACTTCTACTTTACTTTGGAACGTTAATACAGTGTTGGAATTTAAATTTAAGCGTTAAAATATTGTTTAATTAGTAATTATAGTATTAACGCTACATATATTAGCTATAAGTGCATGTATTTGGAAACATAACATTTGCACAAGGGAAAGTTAATTTTTATTTAAAAATAAATAAATAAGGTTTATTATTATTTTAAAGATACCTATTGCCAATGAGTCAAATATTGCAATATGACGTGCAAGAAACACTTGTCTCGACTTGTCTTCAGTCAAACATTAAAAAATCTTCGGGCCACGCCCTGAGGCATTCGGTCGTTCATCTATTACTAATAAGTATTATTATTTGGTCGTGGTCTTGTAGACTTATTTGCAGTGTTGATTAAGTTTAACTTTTCGACTCTCAAACAGCTCGAGAGAAACCAAAAATCATTTGTTTCTTTGTACGCATTACCATTAGCACAATTTTAAGTCAAAATATACAATATTTTAAGTAAGTACTGATTACTATTACATGTCTTTGAAAAATATTTTATTAACACTTACTATACTATAGAAATAACATAAATTTACGTAAAGTTCTTCTGTGCTAGTAATACTTTCAATTGATAATATTCAGACAATTGGATGTGGTAACGACATAAAGATAAAACCCTATTTTATGTCACGTTCTAACAGACCCCTATTATCCGAGACTATTAAAACTTTTGTTTAAATTAAGCCTTGAATACTAATACAATGAAAATTCTAGATAACATATCCTAAATTTTAAAGTTTGATTAACATTTAATCCTAAGCTTTACTTGCATGATTTACCATTAACACACTCATTTATATTCTTAAACTTGTCAAGCAAGACAAATTACATATGAAACAAAAATCAAGTCTTTAAACTTGAAAATTAAAATAATATTATAAAATATTTTAAATTTAATAAATAAACATAGTATTTAATTATTACTTACTTATATATATATATATATATATATATATATATATACTTAAATAAAGAAATAAAATAACAAACTGAAACACTAAAAATTTAAAAAGGTAGCTGTGATAGAGTACTCTCTCGCTGTATCGCGATACATTGAGCTCAAAGCTCAAGCGACTCTTGAGTCGCTGGTACTGACTACTTAATTATTTAATAGGTGCATGTGCACTTGTGTTACTAGGTTAGAAAGTCTTTACCAATGAGAATAAATTCAAAGTTTTCACAAAAAGATATACCATCGGTATTCAAAGTGAAATATAATATATAAGTATACAGAAAAAATACATGTCGCATAGTAAATTATTCGGTAAAGAATTTATCAATATGCTGTTGTTGTTTCTCTACGAATGCCAGTCTACTTAATGTTTTTTTTAAAATGTGATATTTGCTATTAAAAATTCTCAATACTTAAGGAAATGAAGATTTAGGTCACGTAATTGTTTTTGAACATTGTCATCTTATAATGATTCAGAAATTGAACGCCGGGAAAAGTTATTCTTTAGCGGTTCGGGTAAATGTAACGAATAGAAACGGAAGCCTGCGGGGCCTCGTGACTATCAATAATATTAAATCACATTAAGTGTAGTTGCATCACAGTGCCACAGATACTCGATTTTCGTATTATTAAGTTAAAGTTGATTCCCATATGATAATATTATATTAAGTTTCCATTCGGTATCTGCAGAAAACGTATTTATTATTCAGCAATCGGAAAATTTACCTATTGATCCCTTATAGGTACCTTCATTTTAGATTTGGAATGGGGGATCCAGTAAATAGCCGATTGAATAATATATTTTTATGGGCCAAACCGTGCTTACTATGCGAACAGGAAAAATCATCCCTAAAATTCAGCTATTGTATTGCAAATTGTGAATAAGACGCCTATCCCTTTACGATCTCAACATAAAACTTAAAAGAGTATTCATATACCACCTTTATTTCGACTAATAATACTCGAACGATGGTAAATAGAATTTGCCGGACACGGTGAAATCGTTCTTTCATTAAACATGAAACCCTTTGTACCAACGCCGAGTGAAACTTTGTGCTTTGAGATTTTGCTATGTCGATATACCGAAAATTTCAACCACCTTTTTCGTTTCCAATAATGGTCTTAAGTTCACTTTTGTTTCTATATAGGGACGTTAATAAACCCTTTTTACTTGTAAATATCCTTTGTAAATTTCCATTTGTCTGAAAGCTTCGGGAATACAAAGATCGTTTTATAACAGTCCGAAGTCCAACAAAATGCATGATTTCCGGAATGGTTTCAATAAAAACTAGTTTCATTTCCGAAACTTAGATTGAGATAAAGTTGAGAAAACTCCAAGAGAAAGTTGCGGGCAGCTGCGGCGCGTCGTCACGTAAAGCTTCAATTACGAAACACTGGAGTGGTTTGCAGTCGTACAGGACAAAGTTCAACGATCATTATTGTGCAAAGAAATTTATTACAGCGAGAATACGGCCCGGATTTACAGCATTACACCGATAGACTACAAATAACATAGTTTATTTTTATTTCCTATAGAATCAGGGAGATAGCAGAGACAACAAAGAGATGTGATCACATCTGATCGATTCCGTGTTTATCTTGCGTGATGTAATTTACCGTAACGTGACATTCGATTGACTAGACATACTCTGTGTGTTATTATTTCCTTCTTTGACATGTGAAAATCAAATCAGCTCTGTTTACATACATTTTCATTTACATACAAAATATATATGACGCCTCGGATCACATTTCTAGAACACAGTGCTTTCAAATATTGTTTATTTCATTCATGGAATAATTATAACTATTGGACATATTTTCCAATTATTTATAGTTTAATATAATATTTATGCTGTGATATTTTAATAAGGCATTTTATCGTTAATTAACAGGGTCGCAAATTAATATTATTTTGAGTATGATTTACAAAACTATACCGGCTTATCTCGGGGAGCCACGGAGTAATTAATTAAAATGTAAATAATATTATGGAAATGCAAAACTTATACAGTAATCCAAGCGGCGCTCGCAAAGCGGATTATGGAGACGACATCACATAAGTAGGTGCATATCAACGAGCCGGATGCACTGCCTTGAGATGCACTTATCACTCAATATGTAGTGATGTTAGCGAATAGCCTGCATCTGTCAGTACTTAGTGATGCTCTGTTACAATTATAACAGTATCTTAATATTTAAAGCACTGACGTTTGCTCCATTTTACAATTGTTGTTTTGGGAAGAGATCGTTTATTAGCGAATAAGGCTTGTATGTATCATTTTCCTATACTAACATGTATTATTATCCACTTCTATTGTTTTAGTGGAACAAAGTGTGAATAAATAAATAAAATATTATATGTTTTAGTAGTACTTATCCGTTCAAAAAGTTTTGATTTCAAACAAACACTACAATCGTATAACTATTTGTGAAGCCCATCTTAACGATTCACGACCATCGAGCCATGTTTTTTTTAAAGACTATAATATTTGTCATTAATGAATATGAACCGTTAATACAGTGAATATAACAATACGTTTAAATAGAAATAAACGTATGTAACGCTGATCTTGCATTACCTTGTTAGTTGCTACTACAAATCAATGGGATGTTAGCTTTCACAATTAACATCGCAACATTATGAAAACAATTATTGTTATTAAAGTCAAATTATAACGAGCTTTCATCCTTTCTCAAATTAAGTAACTTTTGAATCGCACTTAATGATACAATGAAGCCCTTTAATTATCTAGGGTTATTTGAATAATTATGTTTCAGATTTAAGTGGGCATATTGTATACTATAGTGATGACATAATAGTGAAGGCCAGATATTTTTTGGTAAAATGAAAGGCAGATTATCCTGGCATACCGTTATTATAACAAAGGTTAAACGGACAATTTTAATTACACAAAACGCCAAGAAAGGACGAAAGCACCATTCATTTAATTAATGCGAGTTGACATTTATGCTTAAAACTACGAATTTAATAAGAACTCTTTTTAGTAATTAATGAAAATTTATAACGTTTGATGAATAATACAATCTCTATCTCATATAAGCATTCTATTTTAGAATTTATATTACAATTGATTTTTAATCTCACTGACACCATCCACACGAAGAGCTAACATTTCATTTATTACTGTTATATATTTAGTGATAATCTAGATTGTTACCTAATTACAATTTAAATTATTATATATTTCTGCTTTTTAATAGTATGTAAAAAAACGTTTACGATCTGTCTTATATACTCGACACTGGCGCATTTATAAACTATATAAGAATTATGTTTAAGCCTTATTAATCATAATCTAAAACGCCTTTACTAACTGACTATAATAAAAGAAGAAAAAAATATTTAAAAATATCAATACACTATAACATGAAGCGGTTAAGATTTTTTCCCTAGCCTCCCCTAATGCTATCCATCTTCATTTTCATCAGATCGTTCTCTCATATTTGAACCTGACCCCCATTATGTCAATGACTTTATGTTATCAATTAATTTTTTATATAAAATATTGAATTTTCCTGCGATTAAAATACCTTACAGTTTTAACCACAAGTTCTTTTTACATTTACTAGTAGATTTTTCCCGTGAGTTCTGGTGAAAATTTCATCCCATTCAACCCATCAAATTCAAACGCGATAAATATTAAAGATTACTTCATACCAAATTTCATCGAAATCGGTTTAGTAGTTTAAGCATGAAAGGGTAATTTACATACAGTGTTGCATATTAGTTTCGATATATGCTAATTAAAATAATAAAAAAAATTCAATTTTACACCTTGGGTTAGTTTATTAAAGTCTTACTAAGCATGCCTACTTTTTTTGAAAATTAAACAGCCTATGTCACTCGGTAATAGTGTAGCTTGCCAACGGTGAAAGATATTCCAAATAAGTCCAGTAGTTTCAGAGTCTATTCATATCAAACAAACAAAAAAATCAATTCTTTCCTCTTTATAAAATTGGTATATAAGAAAAAAAATGATAACTACATAATCTATCTTGTATGTATTACCTGTCATCGTAAACAAATCCCGCGTCAAGAGTGTTGTAGTAGAGAAGGAACGCAAGTAGCGAGCTGGCAGCTGTCACCCATTGATCCATGATGTCCGACGCTACATCACTTCTATTGTCATCAATTAGCGTCTGTAACAAAAGCATGTAATCTTTAACGAATATGAACAAAACTCAGTTTTGTGTCGTGCAAGAACCTATAATGAGTCCTATGTGTCCTTAGATATATTTGGCCTAAGTAGAAATTCTTTAAAAAAAATTTAAGACGCAACCTCGACACTCACTCACACAGCAACACCATTGCATACACTAACACACACACATACTTAAATGCTCGTTCTTCACATAATATACTCCACTTGTTCATACGAGTATGTATATTTATATTTTTTTTTTCTGTTAGATTCAATTCCGGTTTTATGTTTTAACCTTATTTTGGCTTTATTTTTAAACTATTTTGATTGTGTAAACTTTTTTTGATAAGCTGTATAGGTTTCAGAAATAAAAAATAAATATAAAATAAAATGAACGTTTATAAATATATAACTAACAAGCTGTAATACATTCGAAGCTCTAATCATTCTTCTAATGTGTTCACAAAAAGTTTTGCATGTGTAACTTTGTATGCGTGTGGCGTAATTAGATTCTTAACGTTTATAAGACAATTTACGTCTTGTAATTGTGTTCAGCGATGTATTTATGTATTAAATAATATTGCAGTAATTGTAAGGTTTTGTCTGGATTTGAGTTTATTTTATTAATGAGTAAATAAAATGAAACATAGGTTTCGCTAACTTTTTCAAATGCAACAAATTAATTTCAAAGTTTCACGTCAAAACTTAAACTCGTATTTATTTCAAGTATATTGAACTTTCATAACTGGAAAAACACCTTTATGTAATTTATGGCGAATGTTCCAATAGAATATAGCCGCTTTGTAAAGAAACTATGAACGTACATTGCTGTGAAGCTATGAAAAAGTTCATAGTATTATTTATAAATTATATTTTCTTCAACTACGCGAAAATCGTACTGGCACACAGCAAAAGTACAATTTTATATAAAATACATGGCCGTTGCATAGCTTAGTGACTGGTGAAATCAAAATTATGCGAAAACGTTGGCCTTGTGTATCTAATTATCAAGGGTAAGGTTAGATAGTAAGGAGATGGAGGGATGAAATTTGGCTTTGGCCCCTTTGAGTCGCATCAGGTGTAATTAAGCGCAAATAAACGAAAGATATATAGAAATATTGTATAGAAAATAATTGATTTTATGTGAAAGCTCGGAGCTTAAGCTTTAAATCTAAATAAATATAATTTCTTATTCATAATTCAGAAAAAAGTTTGATCAAACTTTATGTACAAAAACATAAGACTGAATAACTTAAAAGTTCGTTGCTATATATAAAAATAGCGATCATGAAACATATATAACTTAACTACTTTATAAATGTTATCAAACTTTATTCTTTACCAGTTGCAGTCAAAATATTGCATCACTTTAATCATGTTACAAAGCGTTAAAAATTTTCTTTTAAAAATCACATTTTCCTACGTTTATTTTAAAAAACCTTTTTACTTAGGAAAAATATAATCCTTAATCTACGAGAGCTTTTAGCTTTCACTCCTTTCACTATTATAATTAATGTTTTGTTTCTTTTTAATGTTAAAATTTATTTACTATACATAAAGATAACTAAATCTTACATTTACATAATATACGATTCTTATATTCATATAAAATACGTCTGTTTTTGGTCATACTGCTTTTGGTGCAATATACCTCTCGCACGTGACCTGCCATTATTAAATAATGTTCTGATTCTAATCTAGAATCATATTCTGTAGTGTTAGTTTAACTCAGCGTTGTGTGCCTTTCCGTAGTATTAATAGTAGTAATAATAATCTTATGGATTTATTAACTTCTTAAAGTTATTTCTTATTTGTCATAACTACATATAATCATATCGGCGCTCACCTTTGTTCTTCAAGAAAGTGCCAAAAATCTCAAAAAGCTCAGTTTCATTTATGCTCTCCGACTCAGTTTATATTTCAGGTCTGAGATACCATCTCAGATATCATCTCTCTGAAATATACAACTACATTTTACATTTTTTAATGTAGACACAGTTTCTAGTCTTTATCTCATTTAGGGCGATAAATAAGCTTTAGAATGACTTTTCCAAGCCCTTTTATCGTTTAAATAGTACTTTATGTTATGGGCTAATTGAGGTGTTTTAATTATAGGCATATTTTTTTATTATATAATTTATTTTTACCCATACAACTAGAATCTTATCTTATATTTAACAAAAGAAGTAATCCTCTTCCTATTACCCTACACACCATTTTTATTATTTAACATTACCTTTAATATATATTATAGTTAACGTACTAATATATATAATACGATATAATATAATACGATATTTCATACGTAACTAGCCTATACAAACGAAATTAACACGACTATTCGATGCCCTCGATTTTGTTGGCGTAATATTCACATCTATTCCACGGGAGCCGTAAATTCTCGCTTTAAAAGCCCTGCCATAATCTCTGTGCAAAATTCCCTCATTCCGGTTTATATTTTGAACATTCTTAAAAATTATATAAAACAGATAGCCCAGACAGGCCTACGTTGTTTAGTGTATAATCGAGTGTGGCACGGATGTATCTCTAATTGCATCAGTTTGTTTGATTTGCTTTTTTATAGTCAAGTTAAGCAAGGAGCGGCGGAGAGTTTCTTGCCAGTTCGTCTCGTCCAATCTATTCCTTTGATTTCGTAACTGTCAGTAAATGTAGAGTCATAATGTTTTTAAACTTTTGATAAGTGTTACCTGTGTGAACGAAGATATTTTTGATTTTGATTAGATTTGCATAAAAATCATTTGTGCCTGGTCCACGATTCTTTATAGTATAAGCAAGAAAGCATAGAAATATCCATTGATGCACAGCTGGGATTCGAACGCCCGACCTCAATGTTGAATGTTTTTATAAAAATCCTTAAAATTAAATGGGTTTTTTTCTTAACGTTTCATATTCCTAACTTCGGTGCTGGCTTGACGTAAACAAGTGATTTTAAGTGACTCGTTGAGAACATTATTCACGGCCGCGTCGTCACATTAAACAGATTTACTTTCCTCCTTACTCCGTCATTTCGGGTTTTTTTATCAATTTTACAGGATACTCTCGAATAACAAATGGTTTATTCTAAATTCTGGTAAATTGGAATGTATTTTAAAAAGGGGTGCTGCGATCCTGTTTGTACAAAAATAAATCAATCCCATGGGAGCCGTATGTTTTCTCCCGTACCTTTGTACTCGACTCTCAACCTAAAGAGTTCTTAGCCTGGTTGCGCCAATAGATTGTTCTATTGCTGTTTCAACCAGGGAAAATATAAAAGGAAATACAGAACTCCAGTCCAAGGTTGCTTCCAAATGGGTATTTTCTATCTTAGTCTGTCTAAGTTGTTTAACTGTAAGGTAATGCCGAACAAAGGAATGTTAATAAATATACTCCAACAAAATATAAGATTCATGTTTTTTGAACATTACTTTAAAAACAAACAGAATGTTATTCTGTAAGAATAAATCGGTACTTAATACAAAGTAATCTTGAGTATAACTTTCGGTGAAATTAGTACAAACGAAATATTTATAACTTCAATTATGATTGCGAAGTTTATTATTTAATTTATTAAACTTATCTCTTTGATATATTATCAATTAAAATAATGTTTTTTTAATACTGATACAAAGTTATTATACACGTAGCAAATCTCTTTTTTAAATACCAACGACCTTATTACGATTCGAATAATCGTAAAAGTGTTATCTATAAATATAAATTTAGGTTTTATAATATTAAGGGGCTATGGACCTTTTAAAGTTAACCATTGCATATTAAAACGAACAAAAATATTCCAAAGCGCAAACTAAAGTAATCAGCTGCACCTCCACTGAATGGCGACGGTAATTCACACCATATTTCACGTACTTGCAGTATGAGGGCTGGCGCAAATTCAGAAATAATATGTATATGGCAAAAGCTTTCGCAAATATACGACCTTCAGTTTTCTTATTAGATATCCAATTTACAGGTAATGAGAACTTACTGGAGCTTTTACGTTACTATACGCGCCTATGTCGGATCTGTGTTACTTCTAGTCTTTCTTTAAATTGCTTATTTCTAGGTGACATCTTATAATAAGAAAATCTGTCGGTTACTTAGTCCTAAACTTAGTTTGGGCTTGTTTAGTTTTAGGCAGTATTATGTAAAATATTATATTCAAACGATAGTACAATTAATTGACACTTACAAGTTGACCTTGGTTTTGTTAAAAGTCAAAACGATTACGCTACGCTCACTTGTTACGTTATCTTAACCACTGACGTTGAATCTATTCAAATCTTTTACGAGCCTTTTAGTATCAACAAGGAACAATTCTTGATTATTTGAAATGTAGAATTAATATTTTGTAACAGATTCTTCAAAAATTTGCATAAAAAATAAGCTAATTAATTGTGGGTATCTTTCAAAATTTTTGAAACACTCGTATCGTTAAATGTAAGAAGACATTATTGGCACACAAGTTAGATCGCTGATACGATTCTATGTGGAAAACCTATAAATAAAAATAAATAAACTCCATTTCAATTTTTACACAAACATATTTTTATCGGATATGGGTCAAACGTATAGTACACTTTAATCATCACGCGGACAAATGCAATGCCAGAAAGCTTGTCTTTGAGTTGTAAAGCACAGGCAAAGCAAGGGGCTTTTGGGGAATGTTTAAGAAGATTTGCGGAATCTTTACGAAGCCTAAGTACATAAGTTTAGATTCATATATTCTAATATTTTTTTACTTTAATAATACTAACGAACAATCACAATACACAAAATTGGGCTTAAGACGTGATACTTAGAACAACAACCTCTATTCATAACAAAACTCGCTAACAAGATTAATGATTTAGCTGCATCCGTTCTAGTTGTATTAAACACTTTGACGTCGTTCTGTTATTTATTTGTATATTTGGGCTCGCGATTTCAAAAAAGATGTTCCTACATATTATATGATTGGCAAAGAGTTATTAAGGTATAAGGATATATAATAAATATAAAATTTATATTTTTTTTTACTTAATTAACCAGGTTGTCATTATTTTAGACAATTCAAGAGAGCTACCAATTATCTTATAATTAATGAATAGAAATCATTTAAAATGTACAGTTTTTCAATGGACTTTATTGGTAATATTATTTATTAACTTTATTTACATTTTATTAACACAAAACCATTTTAAAAAGTTTGGTCCTTGTGGCTGTATTGCGATGCTTTTACGCTAAGCCAGAAAAGCATCACCGGTTCTTGATGAATTCTAATATGTTATCATATCTTAGCAGGCACCGATAATGTTGTGATAGTATTAATATTAAGAATAATTATATGTGATAATTGCTTTGTGAAATTTGAAAAAAAAATACATTATAAGAATTGAAAATACTGATGAATCAAAAGAATTTAATAATATAACCATATATTTCGTTCATCGTACATTCTCGCATTTCTAAAGTTATTTGTTTACGCTAATACAATTTAATAATATACGGAGAGAAATGTAAGCAATAGGAAAAATATAATCTTTCTTTATCGTAATTGAACTAAATTGTATAGGTATAAAATTTCCCCTACGCTCTGTTACAGTTACGAGTCCCCTCGCATTGCTATTTATAAAATTACATCTCGTGCTCCAATGAAAAGAAGGTCACAGCAACTTTATTTATATTACTGCCTTTAAGCAGGTTCTATCTAAGCTCTAGTCTATACGTAGAGTGCTATTGTAATAAAATAAAAACCTTTTGACATTTTACAAACAGTTGGTTGACTCACATATAAGTGTCCAGACAAACATAAAAGTCATTCAACCAAAAGAGTGACTATAATTAACGTAACAAAACATTACAAAAAAAAACACACACAAGCTAAAATAAGAGATAAAATAAAAGTACAAAACATATAAATAAGAGACAACAGACCACTTATATTATTTTTAAACATACTTTCAAAACGAGACCGGCCAAAGTAATTAATCCTCAAATAAACACACCAACAAACTTACTCCCGATACTTCAATTTCATATTGTGTGCCAATATCATCTGTATACAGTAGCAATATTACAGAGCATTTGTTATGGTAGAGCGAACCAATCGCCAGGAGCAAATAAAGCAAAGTTTGTGGAGCGAAAATAGACAAAGAATCAGATACAGGTAAATAATCCCGCTTGACTTGTTTAGGAAGCGTTTGCGCCATTATCTAAGACAGAAGTAAAGGAAAATAAGATGTTTACCTTCACATTTGGCACGATTTTTATTACTGCCGAGATAAGGCTTTAATACAACTTAGAGAACGCTTAATCAAAACTTTATATGAAAATATTATTTTGGCTTTAGTTGGTAACTTCAATGGCAGAGTTTGAAGTTATACGTAAAATAAAGCAATTTTTAGTTTTATCTCATTAACTTTTCTGCTTGTCTTTCATGTTTGACGCTACGTGGCTTATCTACTGGTCAGGTTTCGTGTGGTAGACATTTTACTGGATAAGTTTTGGGCTTGGGTTCGGTGATACCAGGTTCCTATCATAAACACTATACTAAACAGTACTATCTAGACTATCAAATAGTGATTTTATTTATATATGTTTTCCACATAGAAACGTATGAGCGATCACTTATATAAGCTTCTTATATACCAACGATTTAAGTTGTGTATTTTGTCTACGTATAAAAAATTCTAGCTTAAATTCAATTCCAATGCCTTGCGCAATAAATAGCCAACAAGACTTACACAAAGTCGGTCCGTTTAAATAGATCGCATTTAAAATGGCGTCCGAGAGAGTGTTCGTAGAACCTATCTTTAACTTACAACACGACACTTCTTTGTATTCAAAGAATTCTTTTTCCTACGCTTAAGTTTTTCACAAACTTGAAGATACAAGCGAATTTTATAGCGCCTCTGTAAAATACTAAAGGAAGTAAAACAAATAGGAACTCTGTGCTCGTAGTCGTTATTATTACGAACAGTTACTGTTATGGCTTTAGCATTAAGGTCATAAACCAATAGTACCGGGGTATTTGGATAAATTAAATATATTATAAATCTCTGATTACACATAATCAATGAAATTATACGCGCTTTGTTGGATCAAATGAGCTCTTAGAGTATTTATTAAGCTAAAATACCAAAAAAAAATTATAAAAAAATTGTGTCGTAATGTTACGATAACTAATAATTGTTTAATATTTCAAAGTAACGTAATTATTTAAGTTGTAATTATTTAAACACTTATGTGGGTAATATATTATTATCTGGTAGAATGCAAACATGACCCCAGTAGTCCCCATATGCGAAATCGTGGGTTACACCCGAGGAGTGTTTTAGTGGGTATGGCTCACCGGTCCTCTGAGTAGCAGACGTTTCCTGGTTTATGAGTTAATTCCCACATGGGATATGAGACCTTTAGTAATTATTGTATTATATCGTGGAATGTGTCAAGCATTACCTCCACAGTTTTAAAAAAACGGTAATATTTATTTATTTAACACTTTATCGCACTTAAACACTAGAAGCAAATGACATTAACAGATGTTAGAACATATAAGAGCAACGGGCGGCCTTATCGCTAATAAGCGATCTCTTCCAGACAACCCACCAAATAATATATTATCCTTTCTGCGAAACCTGTGTTTAGATGCATCTATATGTTTATCTTATACCTTTCTCTTATATTATGTGATGTGTTTTTTTTGTTTTCTACAAATGAAGCGATATATCACGTCTTGCGTTACACAGATGCGTGTGTTGTGTATAAATCTGAACAAATTCTGTTGCTTTTTATATATAAATCACACAACAATAAGGCCAGTTGTAACGATAAAAACAATAAAGCGCTCAAAATCATAAACGGAAATTCATAATTCACACGAAAGCGCGAATTTTCACACAAGATTAACGCCCAATTCTTTGCTGGGTGACGTTCCAGAGGTTATAAATTTCCCGCCGGCTCGTTACACCCACGAGTAGACATAAAATCGAAAATTAGTACGAGCAACTTCAGTTGGGATAGAGGTTGGGTAGTGGAGCGCGTAAATTACCGTTTTAGACCGTGGGATCGTCTAGGCTTAGCGCGTTATTGGTCTTAGATTGCCTTAATTGCTTTTAATTGTTTACGTACAAACAATGTTTACTACGTGGGGTTACTCAACAAGCAAATTATATTTTAGTGTGGAACTCTTCAACACCTACTTGAATTATGTTTACATTTCTTATGACGTTTTATAGCTAATAGAAATAAATTATAAACAGTGATCGAATTAATATAACATTTTTTGTTGTTAATTTTTTCAAAAAAATAGTGGAAATACTCTTAGGGTTAAAAAACCATTTATCAATTTTCATATATAATTTGTGGTTATATATTTATGTTAACAACAGATCCATTAAGATAAAGGTCTTATTAAATCTCGTAACAAAATGTTATACGATTTATGTAAATAAACCGCTTAGATAAATCAAGTAGCCTTTTATTTATATAATAAACGATCCGTCAAATCTACTCTAAGGTCTCTCAGGATTTTATCCTTAAAGATAAACATTATAACGCTTTTACAGCAATAACCTTACAAATATTTTCTCATCACCTTATTTTATGTTAAATTAGCTTTTATGTGAAACAAATACACATTAGAAACATCAGTTTAATATATAATTTGTCACATGTAAGGTGTATTATATAATGAATAGTTTTAATTAAGTCGATAAATAGTTTTGCGAACCCTCCTAAGCCTTTTAATTACCAACAATTTATTTTCGGGACCAAATTGGTGAAACATTGAAATTTTCTTAAAAGTAAACTGATTTTTATTATAAAATATATAAATATAGGTATTATTCGAACTTCATAGTTAAAACACAATACAATTTAGCAAATATAACGCTAAACATTCTAACTATACGCTTAGTTCGGCCAATTAAAATGAAACATCAGCACGTAAAGTAATAAGCATAAACATGTACACAGACACGTCATAAAAATACCCATAACCCGCACCGATGATAAAAAGCTTCATTGTCTGAATTCCTGATCGTAAACACGCGAGACACTAAAATTGGGGGAAAATGTGCGCACGTGCAATACCAAGTAATAACCGAAAATTTGCCAGCTGTAAAATATATTGGCAATAATGTCATTAGTATTCGATCCATCCACGAATCGACATATCGTTAAGCGTACTGACATTGGGCACATAACATCAGATATCACGTATGAAGTGTCAACTATAACGATAACGGAAGATTGTGACATCCTTTAATACGTTCTAACGGAATTATTTAGCCGTCTACGAGAGTGCTACGAAACTTAATTTCGTAGACTTCGTAACTCGATCGTAGCACATTCTAGTGAATGTTAAGTTTCGAAATTTGATGTTCGTTATTGGTACACAATATATTTAATTGTTCTTGTGATTACTTAATTGTTCTGTTAATATTTTAATAATATTCAACGAGGTTATAATTTTGGTGTGAATTATTATGTTCTTTTATTATATAGGAGTAACCTTCCTAATTCAGCACCTAGCAGATACGTCTTATAATAATAATATATTTGTTGATGTTAAATGTATGATTTATTACCAGCAGTATTGAAGCCATGCAAAATAATAATTTGCGATTGATATGAAGGCATAATTTTAAAATTACCTTCAATTAAATTCCTTTGTTCACTTCATTTCTTAATTCATCTCATGAGACACAAATACAATCTGCAATAAATAGTTTTAAATCTATATCTATAAGTCGTTGTACAGTTTATTTTCACAGCGCTTCGACCGGTCGCATTGGTGCGCGTTAATTTAAACTGGCTTAATAACTGTGTTATTACAAAGAGACGCGTGTGAGAGACATCGCCACATCCGGGCCATGCTCGGGTGGTCCGGTCGAGCCCTGCTCACCGACTAACGTCGCCGAACACGACACATCTGCATTTAAGAAGCCGCTATCGTTATGCGACTAATCGATTGGTCGGAGCGAGTAGAACTGTCTACTGTCCCTTTCCCCTCCTCTCTTTCTCCTTGCACGCATGCGTACACACGTTCCTAATTTAAAAGTGGTAAAAAGTAAATAAACTCACACGAACAGTTTGTCAAGAGGACACAAGATGTGAATCTGTGAAGTGAACGATTCTTAATTAAGCCTTTAGAATTGCTAACGAAGTTTGGATGCAGTGTGTTTTGGGGCGAGAAATTACGTATGTCTTAAGTAAAACGCTGAAGTCCGAGAATACGTCACTTGTTGCGCAGTGACTTTGTTCGGGCGATGAAAAGCCACGCACGTCAGTGCACGCCACTCGCATTTGTTACTTAACCGGTAATTATGAATGTTTGCCGCAAACATCACGTTCATGTAACGACCTTTTATAATTATTTTAACCACATGTTTTTTTTTTTATTCTGATTCATTATTTAATGACCGTAAATTAGCTTAAAGTGTACGCAGACACAGCTAGAAACATAAGCACCATTAAAAAATAGAAAAATATTAAAAAATATTGCAAATATAATGGATAGAAAAAGTCGTTGTGGAGGCAAGCGCTTTTTGAATGTATAAGTGCTCTCTTGAAAATTTTTAAATGAATTTTCAGAGATTGAGAGTATTCAGTTTCTATCAAATAAATATTTCATGAGGATTTTTATTATAACCTTTTAATTAGATCGCCTTAAGATATTATGACTCGGGGCCGAGAGAAAACAAGCCGCTTTGTATGAAAAGATTTTTTAAGACATTTTATTTTAATTGAAAACAATAGGCACACACCGTTTAAAACTATGCCTTACCCGCAAGTTTGTCTGTCTAAATAAATATTACTATATTTGTATAACTGTGTGATAGAGAACTGCTAATGCTGAGTAGGGGATTAACCTTGTTATTATAATAATAAATGAAATAGTAGACCTGACAAACATTTATGCTTCGACGTAGGTACCTTCAAGAAGAGAAACCTTTCATGGAAATAAAGCTTGAAAGCCTTCCCGCATTGCAGTTCATAGCCTGAAAATTTGACTATGGTCCTATAATAAAAATTCGCTTCACAAATTGGTGATGAGTACAATATTTTATGTATGTATATTGTAAAAATGAAATGTTCTTTTAGTAAATTAAATATAAGTCTTTTCTTTGAAGTACGTAGATGTTAAATAAAACCGATTGCTTAGGAGAGATAGTATAATTAGAACCTGCTGCACAGACGCATAGAAAAGCAAATGAAAATCGTCTTTTCTACGTCAGGGAAAATGCAGTAGGTAGATAATTATGGAGCTAAAATATCTAGTCTTGGAGAGTGCGGACTGAAATTTATTTTAAATGTTTTAAAAACTATAAACTGGAAAGTCTGCACTTCTTGTATACTTTTAAGAAAATAGAAATAATGTTATATTCTTCTTTATACAAGGATACGCTTAACTATCAATTGTCTAAACACGGTTCATAAATATACATTAATTCAATAATATTGAATTTTATTATATATAGTGTGAAGGGCGGCCTTATCACTAAAATTTATTCAAATTAAAAACAAATATAACCAAAAAAGCTATGTAAATATTAGAATAAACTAAAGATAATAAAAAATATATAAATATGAAAACGTCTCTGATGCACAAAGCATTGAATTCCAAAGCTTGGTGGGACACTCGAAGGCGCTCCAATACTTTCAGTTGAGTGCGTACAAATATTTCTAGTACTTTCGAACGGTCCGTACTTCGCTTTTACTTGACCATACCGAATAAATATTGTATGTTTCATATTTTAAACTAGCTTACCTAACTAACTAAGCATTTGCCCGCGACTTTGTTCGTGTGGTTTAAAAAAGGATTTTGGGAAAATCGGTTTATAAATGGCAGAGTTCTGGTCAACATTTTATACAAAGTTTCATCGCCTACTTCTAGCATTTTATACACAATAAAAAATCTTTGTCCTTCCCTATCTCCATACTAAATTTAATACAGATCAAGCGTAATTTACTTACGGACAGAGTTACTTTGCATTTATATTATTAGTATGGATAAACATTTTATACGACCACATAATAAATAATAGTACAAAACTATGTACGTACATTAATAGATCCTTTAGATTCTTTATTCCGAATTAAATCTGTTTCTAGCATATACTTATTTAATAGAGTCCTAAGGCCCCACGTCGGGGCATAGGGCAGATATGTCTCTACTTCTAGCGTATGCTGACTATTAACTTCTGACAAATTAGCTCAATTTACGTTACTCTTAGTATAACATGTTTAAAAAAATACTAAAACTTTTCCAAAATAAAACGTTTTCAGACAAAAAATAGTTCAGAAAATGTTAGTATAACGTAAAATAGTTGTAATAAATATCAGTTAATGTACCGTTACTTAAGCTAGAAAAATTGGGAACACAGAAACGTTTTGATTAAGATTTGTATTTTTTGAAAGCTTCCTTAGGTAAATCAGGTGAGCAGTGTGTCATAAAACCGAAATTGATTAACCAAAAGACCTCTGAGTCAACGTTTTAACATTTAAGTATTCATTTTGATGGTAAGATGTACAAAAAAACATACAAAATGTTATATTATACTGAAATGTAAACCAAAAAAAATTGACATTTAAAAAGAACTTTTCGCACTGTATAATTTTTGTAATTATAAAATTCAGCTGAAAAGTTCCACAACTTAGTAAAAAAAATCTCCGAAAATATCTTGCAAAGATGAAATTAAAACTTCCCTACTATAAATATTTACGCTAACTTTGTCGTGTGCTGTTAAAGAATTTTTTAATTAGTGAGGTTGCGGATTATGTGTCGCAAGAAAACTTTCAAATCTTTTGCGAGCTGAAAATTTTGTTTCGCAGTTAATTTTGTTTTGATATTTTTCCCAAAATTTATGTTAATCAGTTTATTAGATTTTAACATACAACTTAAATATTACACGAAAAATTATCTATACGATTTACAATACAAACAAATCGTGGTCTGAAATTATCTTAATGTGCAAGCGTTAATGTCTTAAAGCACACACATTCATTAACATTGGGTTAATAAATAAATCCAATTTAAGTCTTAATTAATCTCAAACAATGCAACGTCTTTAATAAGCCACACAACGCGAAGTACTAATCCTAATAACTACTTAAAGTTGATAAGCTTTTAGACTACTTAAAGCCAAAAACATACTACTAATGGCTTAAACTTGTAACGTACCATTATTAAATATTTTATTTTCATTTTGAATTTGTAATTCCCAAGGTATGCAGAAATCTCAGTCCAAGACTAAACAACTTACTTACTAGTGTCCAAAGGCCCCACATCAGGGCATAGGGCAGATATGACATTACTCCATTTTTCTCTGTCTGAAGCCTTTCGCTGAAGCTGCTGAAGAGACCAATACTAAACAAAGACACATAATTTACAGTAACTCACTGATCCCATACCTTTGGATAAGACAATAATGTAATATAAACCAATTTATGTAAATATATCGCCTTAGATTTGTTAAGGACAGCAAAGGGTCTGCATAAATAACGTTTAGAATAACATTATGTTAATAATAATGTATAAATTTTAATGCCCTGTGATGTGATAATTGGATCCTGAATTTTATTGATTTGTATGCCCTCCCATCAATGTGACCTATTTTTAAGATCGACTAACTACTTATTTTTAAATACGATCACAAAATAATTGTAAGTTATTAATTAGGAACTAAACAACTAATGTAAATTATATAATAATACAACTACAAGCGATGTTTTTAAATAATGTATAATATATATTCTCATTTTTTTATTTTTCTATTGTCTTATTGTTTTGTTGTATTTGCCGTATGAGTCCAGATAAACGTATTTTCCTTCTTTCAAATGATAAATACAAAACTATTACTAAGTAGTCTAATCAAATCTAACTTTTTTATGCCTATAGACTTTTCTATAAGTTGCGGCGTGTCTCTCTTAGTCAGCTGGCTCGATTGTCTCCCAACGTTTGTCTGTTGTTTTAAGAAGCCACACAGCGTCAATCTTTCTTCCTCTTCCTTAAAGGCCGGCCACCTCTTGTATGCCTCCTGGCGTTGCGGGTGTCCAGTGTAGGCGATTAGCTTATCACTCGAATTGACCCGCCTGCTCGTTTGCCTTCACTAAAATGAAAAAACAATTGTTTAAGACATTTTTGGACTCCATTGTTTTATGCGTTCCTGGTAGTTGATCAACCAAAAATCCAAAACATGTTTCAATGTATTTGACAATTGTGCATCGTTGCATGTATTCAAAGCAATACTCAAGTGGATATATCTTGGTACTCGGAGATTCAGATTAATATTCGTAGTTAAGTTTATTTGAAGCACGATATGAAATTCCACGTTGATTCTACGGTACATAGATGGCAGTATAAAGCCGACTTATGAAACAAATTTGATATAGATGACACGAATCTGATAAATTTCTCTATTACTCTATATATTATGTATAGTATAGTATAGACATATAGGACTACACTCTCACCCGCTAAGAATGTTATTATCCCAACTATGACTATTTTACTAACCCTAAAAAAACAAAATTCCAACCAATCCGAGGTTATTGCCTGCTTCTTCTTTTAAGCGTGGTCAAGTACGAACAGGCGTAGAATCATTATGATATAAGACGTTCCAAAATGTTCAATATGGGACTATGCATCAATAATCACATAAAAACATTCTAATTTCACAAAGCACATATCACCATATCACCCAATTTCTGTTCGAACGGTTCCCGCGGTTGAATCGAACAAATGAAATAATAAAATTTCATTAAAATTAAACACGTAATACTACACTCGCTCGGTGCACAATGGCGAAATGCAAAAAAATTCATAATTAAATTTCGTATTCTAAAAAAAACTATCATGCTCCTCGGCGTTCAACAAAACAGAAGCATTTAATTAATAGAAATGGAACCATCGCTCTGTGTATTAACAGCTGACACACGGAAGAAAGAATCGCAAACAATGACTCTGTTTTTACACATACAGGGTTGAAACCTATTTATATTAATATATGCAGGTCCAAAGGTTACCAGACTTACATAACTAGGTATAAGTTTAAAAATATATCTATCTAACCGTAAACGAATATTTAGAGGACAAAGATCCCTTTAATGTGTCGGCAATTGGCTCAGCATCGGGACAGTTGAATTCTTGAGTAGCCTTACAATAATTGTCAGACTGACTTTAATTGTCAGGTGCACAATGTTGTATTAATTGTTTATTTTAAAAGAGCAGCTATCGAGTTTCTTGTCGGTTCTTCTCGATAGATGACTGCCTTCCGAACCGGTGGTAGTGTAAAAATCTAATTTAAGTGCCATGCAATTGACTATTGTTTTTACCTCTGTTTGTTATCATTGTTTTACTAAAAAAAAATGTCGTAAATATTTGTGTATGACTGTATTCTATGTATAATAAAAATGTATTGTTGTTACAGAATTTTTACACACACACTAAAACACGGCAAAAACAAAATTGTAAAGTAAACATTTGCTCACTCAGCTTTGTATTACCGTGTTATTAATCGGAATGTTCGCTACAGTTTTCGTTCGTGAGTGACATTAGAGGGCCCTACTCTAGCGGCGAGCTCTCAACATTTAGCTGGGAGCTGTATCAAACGACGCGGAAATTCCCACTTACTCCCTGATTGCCACACTACGGGGTTAATGACATTGTTGATACGCTAGGCCGATTACATTTTATTTCCTTTTACCGCATCCATTTAAATTATAAAAACATTTCATAGAAATACAATAAAGTTTTAAATAAAATAATTAGTATGTTGACACCAAGACGGTTAACTCAGGGTAAGCTGTTTTTTTAATGCTTGCATCATGTTTTTAGAATATGCCAATAAAATGTTGAGTTAGATTGTTAAGTGGAACAACAAGACCTATGCTCAGATTAAGCATTAAAACCAGTCAACGATAGATATCTGTTGATGATCCAGCCCGAGTCAATTAATACATATTTTTTTAAAAAAGTTATTTTACATAACGTTAACACTGATAAACGTCGTTTATATATTTAAATAAAATACTATGTCATAAATGTATGTAAATTTGTAAATTAAATGGTAAATTCATACCAAACACAACCGACTTAAAGAGGCAAGTCAATTATTGATAAAGGCTGACTCGATTATTAATGAGACTGGCCGTATCGTTTGTTGTCATTCACTGCCAATGATTATAAATGGCAGACATCTTAATTCACTTATCTCGGAGCCGCTAATCAACGCAAACTTATCCGTCACTCAAATACAATAAACAGTTGAACAATAAACGTACAAACAAGACAAACCACCCGCAAATGGATTGTTTACACAAACTTAACATAAACTAAACACTATTTAAGCTGACAGTTCGTTGTCAAGGAGATGCTTTAACGTGATTAATAGACGAATTGAGATTATCTGATTAATTTGTTATTATAAACTGGTAAAGAAACAATTGACGATCAAGCCGATAATTTTATTGTTTGAGATTTAAATCTATTGTTCAAGGCTGAGCCAAGCTCGCCAACAAGCCCGTGCTGAGTTGTAAAGGAATGCAGTCCAGAGCGAGATCCCACTCCAGAAAAAAAAACAAAGATGAATTCAATTTCATTCAATTCAATTGTTTATTGCTCATCATCGTTTGAATAATATTTTTGAAATCTGAGGCACTGTTGTATAAGAAAAAAAACAGTCCGGTAAGCTTTATAGAATTTAACAAAACGAGTACTAACCTCAAAAAATGTAAGATCACAAAGACGAAGTCGCCACACAGACACGTTTAATAATAAAATAATAATTATAAATATTAAATCTAAAATTTGCCGACAATGTCGACATGTCACAAATACGCCCTCTAATCACATTCATGCTTAGCTACAAATGAGAAATGTACAGGATTGAAATCGTTTATGATCTGGCCTATATAGCTGAGGTAGGAATATTCAATTGTTCGTATTTCAGATTTCACACGTTTCTCTGTAAGCGCGATATTTAATATAATACTTAATTGAAATTAAATAAGTTGTTCAAAATGTATTAAAAAATTTAATTGTAAACTGTAATACTTGAAAAATAAATAATGTTTAGAACGAAGAAAAGAGTACACACTTGTAGCCTGGCGTTGCAGGTGTCTGGAAGTGACCCTCCTGCTCTTTTGCCTCACATGGCAACTCTATTTGGGGATATATGGTAACGCTTTAGGCTCAGATGCAGCACGAAGTTGCAGTATGGCGACAGTGCTGCTAGACCAAAAATCGGTCCGTATAAGTTTCCGACATGCTGTGTACCTTAGAAAGTTAAAAAAATAATTTTATGAATTCAAAAAAAACCCATAAAAACTCTTTAAATTATATTAGCACTCTTAACTTAATCATGTTGTGTTTGTAAATCTTGAATAGTAAGGACACATATGGCAAGCTGGAGATTAAGCTACACAATGACGTGTGTGATTGACGAGCGACTTCCCAATGCTATTCGGTTTCTAAGCAACACCTGACGTCACTAAAACAATGCTAAGTCGCACAACATCCATTTCGACAAGGCTAACGTTGTTTTGATATATTTATGAATTTGATTAAATAATTGCGAAGCTTAAACAGTATTGATCGTGAATCAATCGTTAAAAGGTTTTTTTTAACGTTAAGATTGGGCAACACTATCACTGATCATTAGAAATAGATTTTGGCCGGTTCTCAGACCTACTTACAAATTTCATGAGAAGCGGTCAAGCCGTTTCGAAGCAGTACGGGGACGAACATTGTGACACGAAAATGTTATATATAATATATTTTTAAACTATATATAATATCAATTAAATCAAAATCAAACATATCTTCAATCACACAGGTAACTATGGTATTACCCACTTTATGGATCGACAAAAAGCATAATTTTTTATGACGACAGTTAAAATGTCAGTTTTATGAAATGCATATTATAGAATGTATAAATATATATTGTAATTAATATCAATGGAAAAAAAGGCTTTGAATAATGTTACAAATTACCTTATTAGAAACGTTTAGAAGTCTATATTTACTTACTTATTAAGAAAATTGCGTGATAAATATACAAAAAGCTATGCAAGATAAAAAAAAAAACTATTTTACGATAAAGCTGGGTCGGACGGGCGACTGGTCCACCACCCGTTTCCTGTCAGAGTACATGTGTGGGAAGTTATTTATAATCATCCAGAGCGTTTTCCTTGTTTTCGTTTTCAGAAAATCTCAATAACGCTGGAACACTTTGTTAAGTAAGCTCGAAGTTTCAACACTAATTTTAAAGTTTAATAAATGAAATCTCTTATAACGTTAAAATGTTTTAATTATTTCCACTAAAATTGTTACCTAAAGCTTTAGAATATTTACAATTTTGTTAATTAATTATTAATACTTATTTACACTTTGTATACATAATTAGTAGCATAAACTACCAATGTTCTGTAGAACACACTTGGCGATTTGAAGGAGTGGCGGAGATTTACTTCTTCACGTGCGTCCGTCGGACAGTCTTCTACGCCCTATATTCATGTTTTAAACTTAACAAACCAAAATCCTCAAATACCTATGAGACATACAATACTCATTCGTTCATATGAAATCCAAGTCTTGTAGGTTTAATGAATAAAAAAAAACCACTTTATCGCCTTATCGATATTTGCAACACACACAGACAATTAGAACTAGGCAATGTATTACGAAAGAAATGAAAGATGGCAACTTTACATTCTTCTACGCAAAAGAATTCACGATAAATATAAAATACTTTTAATTTTAATCTTCCGACAATTATAAAGTATATAAAAAAGCAGCCAGTAACAAAAAGTTTAAATTCTATTAACAGTTTAAATGCAACAAAATGTCTGAGTGGCTTTAATTAAAATCAGTCATACAACTATATTTAACCTTATTACAAAACGTTTTAAATGAAAAAAAAAGCTCCCGTCTTTGAAATTACATTACGATATAAGCATTTTTGTAATTTAAAAGACTTTTGTATGTCGTAATTTATTTTTTGCAAGGACTTTAGCATATTTAATATTGTATATTTATTTCTATACAAAAGAGCTCTTGTGTGTACAATTCAAATGAAAAACAATTTTGAGTATGTTTAGAATTATTTCATAGTATTGAAACTATTTGAAATACAATCATAAATAAATGTATCGGTCAATTCACATACATTTCTTTAGCATATCAAAATGATACATAAGAATGTAGCTTTAAGAAAATCAGCATAATTTCTAATGACTTGCCTTATTGAAGGTAACTTTTTGATAAACACCCCGCGAATGTTAAACGAAAGCAATATATTTTTAAAGTGCAATTTATAAGAGCAGCACAAAGTTATTGAAGAAGTTTATTGAATGTTATTGTGGCTTGACGAACGCAAATCCGAATAAACGTTACGTAACGGCCCCCTCGTAGAGGCGGTTTGCTGCCAAAGAGGAATTGCGCGCACTTGGTGCTACACTCAAAGTTTTCATTGTTACATCCCAACTTATGCAATATAGCTTCTTGCTTCTTTAATACTTTCGCCGCTCGATTACATTTTACGGCGTAGTCCGCATTAAACCGTCAATTTAATCAAATCTGGTAAGTAAACAGTGAATTTCAAATTTCGAATGTAACACAAGAAAACTGCTCGCTAATGTTTGTTTGGTATATTTCAAGATTACTTCTAAGATCGTGCATTCGTCCCCATTCATGCATAATCACAATCATTATTACAATTTTACTTCACTGGAATCTCCACTATTGACGACGTACCGACGTTTTTTCTTTACTTTCCAGAATAAACAGCCAGACAACGGTCAAAAATCAAAAAATCTATAAACAACAGAGTTTCAAAGAACAGCAACCATTAAATTACCTTTCAATTTTCCATATTCAAGCTTTGGTTAGATTTTATTTCCGAATGTCCGATAAAAAGCATCGATACGCCGTATCGCGCTATAATTTTAATCTATCGTTTTAATACGGGCCAGTATTGGAAAGTTGAAAGCGTTATCGATTCAAATTTAAGCTTTATGCATGGAACACGGCTCGTACATTCTTTACGCGTTGTAATGGAAGCTTTGTGTGACCGGCGCGTTCGGTCAACGCGTTATTAGCCGCGTTATTGATGACGCATCCTGTGGACGCTCCCATATCGATCTAATATCAATAAGCTATGATCAAAAAGCCGCCGGTATATAGTGTAATTTAATTTCAGCGTAAGCTAGGAGTGGTCATTATAGATGTCGCCTATTACATATGCAGTGGCTATCGTTGCTTGTAGTGGCTATCAATTTTAACATCTACATCTTTTTTACAAAAAAATACTACCAATTACGTTTTTGAATGTAAAACTATGAATTTAAAATGCTCTAGAAAGAGTGGGTGTTGTGATATTATCACATATATATATAAATTTCTATAGTTAAAATGAGATTAAATAAGTTTTCATTGCGTTTTACAAGGAGATTTTTTGAATAGTTAGTTTTTGTTAATTGTAATCTGCGATAATTGTGATAATTAAAACTGACTAAAAAATATTTTAAAACTTTATAGACACTGGCTATTATATTGGTAATAAGTCTATAATGTGGGTAGGGTGAAGCACTTACCACATATTATAAGCTACAAAACCTTTTACCAATAATTATTATAAATTGATGGTTTCAGAAGCTTTTGAAGGACCATTATTAAAATAACTATTTCGTATAACTTGATTTTATCTAATTTCAATCATATATTTACCTTATACCTATTTATTAAACTCGTAAATTTGTCAGTATGTGATATTTTTTGGAGTGAGTCTAGGTTTGATTTGAAATCATAATTTTTATATGAAACAGGGGGCTTGTGATTTGGGGCACTGCGCTTTTAAAAATCCATCAAATCCATTTGTGTAGTAATAAAGGCTAAGGAGACATGGCCTTTGACCCTTGGCCACAGAATACTAGTTGTTTATACATTACCTAATATTCTCGACATAATTCATATCGTCACCAACTATCCTATAAAGTTAAGAAAATATTCATCAAACATAACATCAAGACAACAAACTTTTGTTTTTAATATTATTTATTGATAAATAAAAAGCTTTATCGTGTTTGATAAAAGCTGTCAATAATTTCAAAAGTCCGATAGTCACCGTAATACTCTTACGACAAAATATCTCGGCTTTTTGAAAGTTCGTAAAAGATTTTCCAAAGTTAACCTAAATGCGAAATGGACATGCTTAGAACTAACTGAACTAACTTGTTTTTTTCGTAAAGTAATTTTGTTTTTTGTTTATTATACAATTATATTATTTTTTAATACATTTACATGTCTTTAAACTTTAAAAAAATAAAATTTGTTGTGATCAACTTTAAAAATACTATGCCCAAGACTATGTTAGGTTCTTAGGTATTAGGTTATATCAAGCAAAAATCAAAGACAAAATAATATGTTTTTAATCACTAATAGTTATTTGACACATACACATTTCCAGACAAACACAAAAGTCATTTCACACAATATATTGCAAAGTTTGCGAGGTAAAGACACCCCCATTACGAAGACGGTTAAAAAAGCAACCATCACATTTATTGACGTTATGAATAACCATATTTCGTTGCGAAACCTTCAAAAAAGATATGAGCAGTTTGGTGTGAATCCAGTTTCCGGGACGCTTGCCAAATATATTCGCATTGCAGAAAGATGAGGTATCTATAAAAATTGTATTACACCGTTCACTATATGTCATGTAACTACATCTCTGAAAAGAATGCTTACCAAAGAGAGCGTCTTTGGGCACTACCATTTTATATTATATTTTAGTTGTTATGTCTTGTATTAACTGAATATTGCGATTTTTCTCCCTTTACCCTTCAGGTAAACGTTCGAATTATAGCGATGCACAAGACTCGCTTAACAACTAAATTGTTAATTAGTTGTATATACAGAATTATATATAATGCGAATTTATATAACGTTGAGTAATATTGAAATGAAAAATATTGATAAATTTCTACTGAACAGTATCACGTATCAATTACTGTGGTAAACAATAAATGAAATACATTTACTTAAATTATATATAATAATATTGTGCCCATACTAGCTATTTGACAAAAAAAAATGTCTCTCAAAACTAGATGTGGACCGATTATCGGTCACAACTTATAAGCTATATATACTAACATTATGAACTTTTAATTAAATACATGTAGCAAGAAAAGATCGAACAAATATGCACATGAGATATGTTAACCGTAGTTGAACCCGGGACCCTCTGTTCGTCAGTCCCAGTAACCATTGCAACAATAAAGTCTAATATATTGTTCCATTAAGTACAATTATCTAATTACCAATAATTACTCGAAATAATTTACATAATTAGCCATGATATTAATCATAAGATCTGTTACATACAGGAATGCTTTGTATCATCAGTGTAAAGTGGACTTCATCACAAGTCTGAAATAAATCCCGGATGATTTTCACCATAGTACCTTACTTATAACATTCTATATCTATAATGTTGACCCTACTTCTGTTGTCTTCTGTTTATCTAAGCTTTACTAGCTTTCTGTTAGCACGGGTTGCCTAGAAGTTTCTTATAATGCTTAATAAATTACTATATGACGAATTGTATAATAAATAAATAAAAATTAAATATTAAACATTGATAATTTTCCCTTATTAATTACACTTGCAGTACCCAACCTACTTTAAATGGCGAAATATTTTTATTACGTAAAATTTATTATGTAAAAGAAAACACAGAAAATATCAAAAGAACTAAAATCAAAAATTCAGTTCAATGAAATCACTTTCCGTGAAAATTATTTCCACTACACTAGCGACATCTTTCCTTTTCAATATCAATTTATCTCGTTAAATTGACAAACACGAATTCATTATGACATTATTTTGAGTCAACTGATGTTCACTAAAAATCACCAAATCGCTACATACCATCTATAAAAAGGTAATTTGAAAAATACAGTTAATTTATTTTTCCGAAAGAACTTAACCATAGATATATAGATAACCCAAGATAAGTCATTTAAAGCTATAACATATGCTACATACACTATATACGCGCACCACCCCTTTGTGGAACCAACTGCCAGCGCAGGTATTCCCGAACCGCTACGACTTGGGGGCCTTCAAGAGAAGAGCGAGGGTCTCTCTTAAAGCCAGGAGACTTGTAAGCCCCCTGGAGTTGCGGGTCCATGGGCGGCCGTTAGCACTTCACTCGAACTGACCCGCCTGCTCGTTTGCCTCCTGTTACTAAATAACGCCTAATAAATAACTCCTGGTAGTCAATAAATAACGTCATTACATTTATATATAATTACTAGATGATCCCGACAAACGTCGTTTTGCCAAAAAAAAATGTCTAAAAATAGATGTTGGCCAAATCTCAGACCTGCTTAATATGCTCAGAAAATTTCAGGAGAATCGGTCAACCCGTTTCGGAGGAGTAAGAGAACGAAAACTGTGACACGAGAATTTTATATATTAAATATTTATATCATTATACTACACGATAGTCTGTAAAGTAGCAAAATTGCATTTAATGTTCGATTCTTCAAAGTTTTATGTCCATTAGCGAACTTCCGTAAAGTGGATTAAAAAAATTTTCGTCATAACTTTAACTTAATATTAGAAGCAGGTGCGGCCGTAACACGAGTATTTCATAATTATGATACTGGAAAAAGCTGTGTTGCAATATATCCTGCAGGTCTGCAATGAGCTAATTTAATTTTTAATCAAATCAACACAAAGAGGTATTTTGTTTCTTGTTTTGTTTGAATTTGGAATTTGAATTGTTTTATTTAATACTTACAAGCACTTAATAGGTCGTCTACCTATTTAAATTTTCAAAAGCCATTTAGGGTTTACAACTTATTGTAAAATCAATTAATTATTAGCGAAACTGCTTTTACGATGAGCTGTGAAATTAAGCGCTATCAAAAATAGTACGTTTTATTCACAAGTATGTGGCGCCATCTATGACCTGCATCTACAAGTGCTTAAAACTTCTCAATCTTAGCCTTCAGCCCGACCAGGCTGTAGTTTCGACTGGCAATACGATGCACGACTGATTATGCAAAAATATACAAATCAAAACTTAGCGTAGTGTTATAAGATAAGGTTAAGAGACGATCAGATGAACATAATCTCAATACTATATAACAGTTTCTTCGGCTCGTATAGTGTTTTAATAAGCTAACGATCCAACTTATCTGAAGGTGATTAAAATGATGTGTATTCATTAGCGCAAAGTCAGCGAAGCGATAAATTATCAAAACGAATCATATAATTAGTAGAAGCTCGAATGGTCCCTGATTTCATTATCGACGTTTCCAATTAGATTGGTACTTAAAAAGTTCACTGAATAGCTCAATAACTTTACATTTTTTAATACAACTTTTCAACGTAAATATATCTATAGAGATTTCGAATTAAATAATATACGAATAATTGTATAATTATAAAATATATATGGTAAAGAGTATAATAGTTTATGCTCAGACTTAATAATTATGTAAAGCAGCTTCCATATAAAGTTCTGCTGTAATATAGATATATATAACAATTTTCTATATATATATATAGAAAATTGTTTTTGGCGTGTTGACGA
This sequence comes from Leptophobia aripa, assembly GCA_951799465.1. NCBI lineage: Eukaryota > Metazoa > Arthropoda > Insecta > Lepidoptera > Pieridae > Leptophobia > Leptophobia aripa. The sequence continues at coordinate 6,805,386 of OX637269.1, read as the reverse complement.
TAGAAATTACGAAATCATTCGAAAAAGATGTGCATCCCTGGTGGGCATGGTGTGGAGCAGTTCCAACACTGTCCTGAACATGGTAGCAGATCAGAAACAGATTCAGAACATGTAGAAAATTGTTATCTGTGTTTTAAGTAATTGTACCTCAAACCACTTATAAGTCTTAGTTACTTATTCAATAAATATATTATTATTAGTGCACTGTCATATATACTTATTAATGAGCGTAATGTAATTTTATACTTTTGTAAATAAACAGTAATTTTAATCATGCGAAATCGTGTTCTGAAATCATTTCTTCTCACTTTCATAACAGAAAACAAATTTCCACAATTCTTAGGCTTTTCAATTGGCAATAGGAATGTTCCAATATTCTTATATCTACGATCAGGTTGAAACAAAGTCGAATAACAAGCAAGCCAATAAATTTTACTCGGAAAAGTTACTGTATTAGATAAACATATTTTTTGGTTCAGAAAGTATCCGTTTCAAGAACAAATAACAGCAGAAATATGTAAGTTATTATACCTTTGTGCATTATGTATATAAGGTCAAGGCAATATTATCTGGGCATGGTTAAATATTTTAGCCAAAGCAAATTAATGGGAGCCAATCCCAGAATATCCGATTTACAAATCTGGCGAAGTGATTCCACCACTGAATTGAGACTGTATATGTTACATTTAAATGATTTCATTTGATAGATTCCGCACTATTCAAACATATATTAAAATCATGGGAATAATGTTATGGGTAAAATGGGCTTAAGATGTTGGGTTTGAATTAGAAGAAAGTTTAAATTATACTTTATTAATCAGTTTTTGTCTGTACTGCAGTTTCTGCCGCCACCTCCACCACCTCTTTGTGGAACCAAGTGCCAGCGCAAGTATTCCCTTGGGGTCTTCAAGAAAAAAGCGATCTTCCTTAAAGTCCGTCAACATACTTGTAAGCCTCCTGGCGTTGCAGGTATCCAAGGGCACATCACTCGAAGTGACCCGCCTGCTCGTTTGCCTGCTCTTACATAAAAAAACTAAACTAACTAACATTGTTAATTTATAGCGCGTGTATTAATTGCATTATCTTATTTAACATTTTGCAATTGCGATAAAATCTAGTTGAATGTAACATTTTCATTCTAAATTTGACATATGTGTTTACATTAGATATTCAATAAAACATAATTGAGTCGAAAAATACGCGTCGTACAAAATGATTGAATTATATCTGACGTTTTAATTGTTAAATCAACAATGAAATGATAAAGTTAAAAAAGATCAATCGGAGCGTGAAATTGAAACCTATCAGCTGTAAATAAATGGGTTAGGTTCTCATCCAAATGGATTTGTAATATTGTATATATGTTTCTCGTGATTATTTGTCCTTAATATCACTTTGGATCTGTTGCGTGCCCATATAGGAAACTAAGTGCGTAAACACTGGGATTTCTGTGCTTTCAAACCTTATGAGACGGGTATCCCACGTTGGTAAACAAAAGCTCTATTGAACCTTATATCTGTTCTGTAAAACAAAAGACGGTGTGATTATGTTAACACAATTCTGTAAAAGTTACAGCAACACAATTACACAAACTGATACACACTTGCAATAAATGGTCGTTCTTCACCTGAAGTACCTCACTTTTCATAATTAATACTCTATCAATACTCGTACGTAATCTGTGGTATTGTTATATATGGGATATATAGATCGTTCGACAAATCACGAAAGACCAAACGTCACTATCTGTAAAATTTGCTCATTATCTGCGCTTATATCGTAGAGAATACTCAAAATAAGGTTTCGCATTTGGCAAATCCCAACCTGCACAGGGATTTTGTATGTTGTGCAGTTATGAGTGGGACGCGGCTTATCTTCACATTTAAAGGCTCTTAATGGCCACTTGGCAGACTTATGTCCCACGTAAGCTTTTATAGGACCGGGCACTCCCATCTGATAGTGACACTACACCATAACTAATAACAATAAATTTATTAGGAGAATGTTATTTAAGAAAATAACTAAATTAACAAAAATAAGATATTATACCACTACAGTGGTTTAAATAAAACACATTAATTAATACGTCTCTCTCCTTTTAAATTGACTTATTAAGCATATCTCAGTAGGCTTAAAGGAAGGTCAGAAATATCTAAACATCCACACCTAATTCGAATTATCTATCCTTACCACATTTCATCACACACAGCGCTATTACTGCCTTAGGCTCAGATCTTCTTTTTCTTACATCTATAAACATAATATACATAAGTATATCTATATTATAACCGTATTTCGGCCTTATTTATCGGTAAACTCAAACTCAAAATTTCTGTAAGTCTTTATAAAGACACTTTTGAATCGTCAATTTTTACACTACCACCGGTTCGGAAGGCAGTCATATACCGAGAAGAACCGGCGAGAAACTCGATAGCTGCTCTTTTAAAATAAACAATTAATACAAAATTGTGCTACTGACAATTAAAATAACAAAGCATTGTAAGGCTACTCAAGAATAGAACTGTCCCGATGCTGAGCCAATTGCCGACACATTAAAGGGATCTTTGTCCTCTAAATATTCGTTTACGGTATAGTATGCCTTTTCAACCAAAGGTAGGTTATTTATATGGAATGTAAACATAAATAAATTAATCAAATATACATATAGATATAGATAAAATGTCATTGTTAACAAAGCATATTAAACACAGTTAATTGCAGTGGTAGATTGGATGTACCTATGTACACACTAGACTAATTTGCAAGCTGGCATGAGTTTCACTCAGTAAACAGTAATATACTGAATTATGTTGTAATACAATTTAAAGTCGATCCGTCTCAGTTACATTGATAACTTAGGCATATAATGTTGGTGAATTTAAGACAAATATTACACGCGGCTTCACGTGGGTTTATAATTTATTTAGCGGATTCTTAATACAAACTTGATTGCCTAATTAATTTGGGGTTTAAATAGAGAATATAAAAATAAATAATCTGTATTATTTGTCTATGGTGTTGACCTGAAATCTACTATATGGTGGCTTCTGCACTCTCACAGATAGCGGTAATGTTCTTGGCCTCATATGCCATGGTGATATGACATAAGTGTCTGAGTAAAAAACAATCTGACGCCGCTAAAACAAAAAGCTCGTCACAGACTGTAAACACGCCCTATTACAGTATTATTCATATATCTAATAGTAAAAAGTATTACCAATAAGAAACTTATATATTTCTTGTATGGCGATGTTGTGTACTATTAAATAAATGTCCCAGAAGATTTAATTAATTGAACTGTACCTTTACGTCAACTGGCGTCTATTAGCATGAGTGGCCCAATTTACGACACTAACAAAGGGGCTAGAGTCAATTAGCCATCAAAAACAGCGTACGGGTTATTTAGGCCCGGGCTGGCCTCTATTTGTCATTAATTTGGTAAACGAGGTGACAGAAACATGGGCGCGGAGTACGCAATTAGTACATTAGTGATTGTATTGTCGGTACTTTTTTTTTGTTCGGTCAATAGTTATGATATTACAATGTAATGGCTAACTGTATACAATATAACCTTAAAGTCATTATGAATTCTTATGTTAGAAATAGATTTTATATAGAAATAAAGACTCCGAGAGAACAATGACAATAAGACAATTACATAGTCATTTGACAACTATTTCTTGCCCCGTCATCGGAGTGAGACAATCAGCGGTTAAAATTTTTCATACAATTTATTTGAGTAATATAGAACGTTATAAACGATGATCGTATAAATTGCAAATATTCTAAACTCATCATCAATCATCTGTTATTGGCATCACATATCTTAACAAACATGTGTGATTCAAACAATAAGACATACACTTTATTGACGTGTAAACACAAAAGTTGGTCAGTTAAGCCTTATCGCGACTAAATGGCTAAACAATACGATTTAAGCCACTAAATAAAAGGCAACTCAAAACTTTTTGGCACAAATTTCGCATATTATTATAAATACGAACACTGGGTGTGAAGGCAACTCCTGTTTTATTGTTATTCTCATCCCTATTAAATTAACGTCATACATCAAGCCGGCCAGACAACACCGCAGTTATAATTGTATGGAATATTAATGTGATTTAGCGTCTACATGAAATGCTGTGTTTGTGCCTAATATGAAGATTTGTTACGTTAATTTCTATGCAAAATTATTAATAAACAGTTTTAAAGTTGTTTATTGATATTATGTTACTTTGTGTCACAAACTTGCAAAATTGTATAGTATACGAACAGGTACAGTTAAATAAAAGCAAAAGTTCAATAACATATGTATTACAGAATTTGATCTGATTTTTTTTTTACTTATGTTTTCTATTTAACAAAGAGCTCTACTATTGGTGTGATGGTGTCTATGTTGGGCATAAATGTTTCTAGTATTATTTTCAAAATAATTTTGTAATAAAAAAGGCTGGTTATACATATGGGTTATATCTATAAACAACAAAAAAATGTTAACACAAACCGCATTTTACACAATAAATCACCAAAGTTGAATAATAAAAATTAATTACGCCCTCGAGAAGTTATATCTAATCCTACCTAACCCCTGGAATTTATTAAAACTTCCCATTTAATCTCACAAGTTATAATTTTTGTGAAAATTCCACGTAAACTTGATGATAAAAGAAACAAAACAGCGGAAAGCTCTTCAGACTGTTATCAAAGGCCATTATCTCGCGACCTGAAATGTGGCATTACTTTTTTTTACCAAGTAAATAAGTTAAAAAGCCGAGGACGCAATTTCGAAGTTCTTTCCAGTGGTTGTCTTAGATACGATGGACTCAAAGACTAAACAATCCTATTACTGCCATTAAAGAAATAAATTGGATTTGCAAAAAATCCCAAGGGAGTCCAACAAACCATATTATGTTTCGTGGAGACACTTTACTTTATCATACCATCTAGTGTTATTAAATACCATTAATAATAACTTTGTTACCCTGCAATAAAAGTCTTATTACGTATACAGGTGATTGTAAATCTTACGTCGTTTTTAAAGACAAAGTCTTATCAACTCATCAGGCATAAATATAGTCAGACTTTTGAACGTCCGACGAACTATAAATATACAAATACTCTACTTAAAGCTCTCGGTTGCTCATAATCCTCTGAGTTAATAGTAAAAAAATTGTCGGGATTCTCCAAAATAATAAAACAATTTTGAAATCGAACAGTTAAACGGTAAGCTCAGTAAGCTTACGTATTGAAAATAAAATGACAAACAGTTACATTCTACTGTGTTCTTCTCCATTTTATATACCAAAGTCCATCTAATTCATTAACAGTATATCGCCAGAGTACAAAATACATTGGAAAGGCAATAACATAGACACATATAAATGCTTTTAATTTACTGAAAGTTACAATTAATAAGGCAACGAGGGAGGCATTATTATTATTTGCATGACGACAAAATTAAAAACGAGCTTCATTTCTGTTTCATCCATTTGCTTAATGGACTTATACGGCACCAGGGACGAACCAACTTTCATCATACTAAAAGCAACCTACAAATACTCTCGGATTAATAGTATGTTTTATATTATTAATTAAAATGTTGTTGTTTATACGACATTTCTTATATACGATAGGTACATGTTTATATTAGTTAATGTAGTTAATCTTTATTCAAGTAGGTCTTTATAAAGACACTTTTGATTTGTAAATTTTTACACTACCACCGGTTCGGAAGGGAGTCATCTACCGAGAAGAACCGGGAAAAATTCGATAGCTGCTCTTTTAAAATAAACAATTAATACAAAATTGTGTGATTGACAATTAAAATAACAAAGCATTGTGAGGCTACTCAAGAATTGAACTGTCCCGATGCTGAGCCAATTGCCGACACATCAAAGGGACCTTTGTCCTCTAAATATTCGTTTACGTAACATTGAACAAAGTTGTTTTTTATTCTAATTGGGCATAGATAAAACACGCAAAATGTATAGACTAATATAATGTTTAGTCTGCGCAAATAGCTATAGACAAGGGTCTTTTTTCGGTACAAGTATCTGAGTCCAATCTACTTTACAATTCTGTACCAATAATCGAGAAGTGCTGTCCGTCTGATGTATGCATGGAGTGGCGTACTGGAGCGCCATGTTGTGACGTCATAGCTGTGTAATAAGATTTTGGTACGGCTCATGTGAAACTACGTACAACTCCGACGTACCTAATAAACTAGCATAAGTGTACTCTACTGACCCTAATAGGTGTTTCTATCAATATGGGTAATTGCCGACTGCATATATGCAGAATAGGACGTCGACTTCTTATAAAATTCAATAAGCTCTATAATATTTATATTATATTGTTTTCGATATAACATTTAAAATTATGAACTGTGCTCTGAGGACATGCGACGCTGATCCATTTAGTGATAGTCTCCATGTCTTCAGACGCAAATTGTTGCGGACCTTGTTTCGCCAATAGACTCCAATTTAGGAACGTTACTTTTTTTTGTTTTATTTCTGTGTGTAGAGTTTTTTTTTATATATGATTGTTTAGTTGTTTTTTTTTATTTTAATAATTATTTTTTAAATTGTATACCTGTAATGCTGTGCATCCCTATAATTTATGCCTTGTGTGTTTTTTTTGTAATTTTGTTCGGGTTATGTTTGTATGTGTGTTGTTGGTGTGCCTTATTAAATAAATAAATAAATTATTCTTCTATCAGCACTATAAAAATTATATAAAATAATGTTATTTTCAATTTTGGTATTTTTTATTTCCATTTACACATGTCGGTCAGGTCTGAATCGGTAGAGAAATTAAATGTAGATATTACATTAAAAACATATTTTCAACTCCAACCGTGTATTTGCCAACCGAACGAAAAAAAACTCTGATATGGGTAAATTTAATTTCCGGTTTAATTATCGTAAATCCGAAAAGTATTCAAATTATTTGTGGATTTCTTGCCGAGCGCAAACGTCATACCAAACAAAAGGGAAAAGTTTGCTTTTGTTACAACTGGGCTTGTCGGATTGTTGAGCTTGTATTAAAACGGATTTAATACTTCGAGGAATTTAAGACTGGTAATTCAGCCTCTCACAAATCAAATTAGCATTAAATATGCATAACGCATCCTGCATCACATAAAAAGTCATTAGTCTGGATGTAACTAAGGCCCAGTCCGCTAAATCGGATCTTAATTTATTAATATATTTCCACTTAAAATTGTATGAGTGCTCGATTGTATAGAAAGTACGCACGTAAATGAGCACTGCAGGATTCAACTTTTTCTAAAGAATGGGATTATTTAGTAGTCTAGGTCTGGAAGACCCACAATAAACTATGCTGGAAAAAAATTCATATCTACTAATATATATCCAAATATGCTAATCCGAGTGCTTTACGAGTGTAGTTTCTTGCCGATTCTTCTCGTTAAATAACTGCTGAAACCTGTGATACAAATTGACGATTCAAAAGTGTCCTTATAAAAACCTAATTGAATAAAGCTATTTTGTGTTTGAGTTTGAAGGCTATTCAAGCTCATGATCCTAATCTTGGCGTTAAAGTCTACACGACCATTATATATTATACATTGTATCTCCACTGTTAAAAAATATCAGTATTATTAAACAAAATTTATAGAAAACTATAAAATGTATTTTATAATTGGTTTTTGAAACACTTGCCAAGTTTCTGTGAAGAGGATTCTGAAAACGGTCCATTATTAAATTTACAGTCTGCGAGGCAACATGACCACACCAAAGGCAAGTTTCCTGCGTATATTATGAAATATTGAATATTGCATATGAGCCCGGGGCCAATCTTGCTACCAGTATTAACCATACGTGGTACCGCAAACACGTATTTTAAGCAATTAGTCTTTTTCATTATTTGAAGTGAGTTTTATTACAATTACAAGTGAAAAAAGGGGAATTAATAAACTTACTACAATAAACTTGTTACAATTTTGCGTCGAGGATAAATCTTATTTGAAAGCTGTGAGCTAAAAGAGATCTTCAGATCACTTATCATTCTAGAATGAACGAAAGATTCGCTTGGACGACATACGTGAAATCTGAGTTATATGTTAACAACTACTTTATTATTTAAGTAATCAGCATTAATTATTTCGCAATATTTTATCGGTTTAAGAATTTATATATTTTCGTGTATGCTCTCTGGAATTGGCCAAAAAAAACCTTATTAGCGACAACGGCGCCCGTTACTCTTAAAAACTAACATCTATTAATATTATCAACTTCTACTGTTTCAGATATTTATAAATATTCTTGTATTGTAGTATTTGCTAAAGTAATATTTTTCAGGTTTAAGAACCAAATCGATTTCCATAACTCACATTGTTCGGTTGTATGTGTGCAGTTGTAGGCCCAAAGTCCTTCAATACAATCACAGATTTTGGAGGTAAATTGGCCCACTTGTGCAACCACTCTGGCCATAGACACGACCGAGAATGTAGACTTCTCTTTGATACAAATATTCTGTTGCAGAAATTCGCTGAACACTTTAAAATGACAGTAATATAGAGACTATATATACACGTTTCGTTAAATTCTTTACTTTGTTCTTCCTTACAAGTTTAGACGAGGTGATTTGATCCATATCCATAGCAGCAATAATTTATAATTTATATAGTTTCAACATCTTTACAAAAGTTTTAAACACAGAAGTCTTGTATATTAAGCTACTCAAGAAGTAAATATCTTACTAAAATACTCTATGCGTTTACTATAAATTAAAGAAACATTTATTAAAACAAAGATTAAATAATAAAAAAATAACATTAAAAATGTGCGTGGTGTTAATTAAGCCTGGAAAAGTACGCTAGGCGTGGTCATTCAGACCAGCCTAATGAACACAGCACTGGTTTTCAGTGAGTCCTAATACACACACCTTTATTTATCGATTAAGCTTCTACAAGGGTATAAATCTAGATTTTTATATACCGCTTATTACCGCTATATAAGTACAGAGTTCGATGAGTTCTACCCAAAAGATTACTAACGAAACAGATGATTCTACTATTACATAACTTAATATGACGGCTGCTGGAACGATAAATATGAATGCATAAATTTAATTTATGATTTTCACTCTGTTATTTCGTGATTTGCATATTAATATTTGAGTAGTTGTTCTACCATATAAGGTCCACGATCACAATATGTGTGTATTGTACGCGGAATGCGGACCATGTTGTTGTTGTAACTCTTGAATCGTAAATAACAAATGGGAGAGGCGAAACTTTGTTCCATCCCCATCCTGTTTACATCACATTTCATAACAAGCTCAGAATATGCTAGTATATTTTGTCATAAACTCACATGATTAAAGCAATATCTGCGTCGACGCTCGTCTCCTGGCTAATACTTGATATATTAAAATCCACCAACGTATTTATTAGTCTTCCAAACACTGTTCATCAAAAGTCAGCCCCTGAGATTTTCTTCACTAATATACCAATTTAAATGCAGTTACCTTAGTTACAGTTATTTTATACAATCTATATACAAATAATTCGAAATCCCAATGTTTGACAATCGTAATTATATTAATACAAGCTCATGATTATCATTAACGCATTTGAGTTAGAGACATTACAAACAATTACTCCAAATACGTCTATTATTACAGCTGGAAATACATCTAGTATTGCAATTACTAATTGCTCTGGTAATGTAATTACAGTGGCAGAGCTAAGAGCTTATTTATCTTTATTGAATGCTATCGCTTTAATCAAGATCATTACGTGCACTAGATTCAAGTCTTAATTGGCAACATGCGATAGATATCTCGTGGGATCTGATGTTCGGCTGCAATGTCTATACGTGTCACGCACTGCGATTGGAACGAGAATCTACAAAATATCTTCTCGATAACGTCATGTGTTCTATACATTTACGAAATGGGAAAATAAACACCATACTAACTAAACTTAAAATGTGCGTAAAGAGTATTTCGGTTGAAAAGGCATACTATACAGTAAACGAATATTTAGAGGACAAAGATCCCTTTAATGTGTCAGCAATTGGCTCAGCATCGGGACAGTTCAATTCTTGAGTAGCCTTACAATGCTTTGTTATTTTAATTGTCAGTAGCACAATTTTGTATTAATTGTTTATTTTCAAAGAGCAGCTATCGAGTTTCTTGCCGGTTCTTCTCGGTAGATGACTGCCTTCATAACCGGTGGTAGTGTAAAAATTGACGATTCAAAAGTGTCTTTGTAAAGACCTACTTGAATAAAATATTTTGAGTTTGAGTAACCTTTGCCGTACACGTACCTAAGTGTTATACTTCCTAAAGCTTTCCCGTAAGCTCGATAATAAAAGCACCGAACACGATTCACCATGTTATTCTAAAACGCCAGTACCTGTGTGCTTTCTGCAACTTTGTTGTAAACGGCTCCCAATTTCACGGCAGTGCGCCTTTATAGGACACACACGCTGCAATTTAATTAATCCCACCATAATTAGAAAGAAAACGATTTACGAGGTTTATATATGATTTACGCTGAATTTCTGCGGTTGTGTTGGTACGTGACGAGAATTAATGTTTTGCTTGTGGGTGGAGAATTTCATTAAACTCACCTTGCATTCTCTTATTAAAGGAATAGTTTATTGTAGCCGCTTCAGAGCGTCTAATTGGTTTAACAAATCTTGTGATTCTAGAACGGGTTTTATTTTTCTATAAAAGAAATAGCCATTAAGTTGTAGAAATCTAAAATGTTGGTATTTTACATGGTACCGATATACTGTAAGAACAAAGGTGTGGCTGTGACTTTTCGACAAGTTGCTTAACGGTGCAACTCTCAACAGCTAGTATGTTCTATTCACGACTGTTCACACTTGATTCCGGTAAAGGGATACATCACCAACACTTTGACTATATATTTGTCTCAAAAATTATATACATGCAGTTTTAGCTACTTGCAGATTCAGTTTTTTTGAAAAAAAATATACAAATAAAAATCATTACTTATTGGCAGCACCAATGCTGTCACTCGCATTGAATCATATTATATGTAAGTTGTAGATGAGTCTTATCAATTATACATATTTCATTTCTTACAGTGAATTTTTCGTACATTTTTTCGCTGAACAAATAAACACGTAAAGCCCATCGGGAGTCCTCCCTCGCTTGGCAGACGGACACGGGTGCAACTGAGCCAAATAGGTCATTAATTATTTTAATATTTTGCATACCACTTCCTCGTACTACTTTTCCATGGAAATATCGTTAAAATATAAGATTTTTACTTTTTTATTTATTAACGCTATCTTTTGCACATAAATAAAATCGTACATTTTCCGATAAGTGCATGCATTTTCTCTTGATGACTTTACCCATATATACAACTACATTACAATATTATACATGCATAATATAGCTTGAATTGTAAAACTTATTATTTTTATAATGACGCGATTACCATGCATATAATAAATTGTGTTTTGTAAGCCGGTTATCAGCGTTAGCACTTTCATAGAAATAGTTGTGAGGTGTTTATAAATCCAAAAGTACATCGTAAGGACGGACGGACAGAATAAACCTGCGAATGTTAGACTAATCTAATCTATCAACTAATTGTGATATTTTTTTAAATTAATTTGTTACTCTTATTCAGTTATTTCCTCTTACTCTTACTGAAACAATTATATTAGAAAGTTAGTCGTTCTTTACATTGGATGAAGAAGAAGCAATAAATCCCAATTACATATCTTTTATTATTTATATATATATATATCTGTATACATTTACTTAACCAAAGTCACGTTTATTTTATAATCACTAATTCAAACTTAAGTAGAAATTCAGTAAAGACAGTGTAAATACAATTTATATTGCATAGTTGGAAACTATTAAAGCAGAGTAGTCCAACCATAATGCAAATGTGTACAGCCGCAAGATAAGTAACAGCTGTCACGGCTCTCAATGTCTAATAACAAATTAGAATTCTAATGTTTACCTTAATACAAAGCAAACCGATCGTGTTAAGTTTGAAACAAAACATATTTGATTATAACGGTCGAGGATTTGGTTTATGAATTGTATATTGTTTACTTTGTTTTCTTCGTGCTATACGGAGATTTAGACACTGTAAACAAATGTAAACTTATCTAATCTTAATTGAAAATAGTTTTTTTTTTTGTTTTTTATAGAAGAGTGAGCAAACGAGCAGGAGGCCCAACATAAAGGTGAAGTCACCGCCCATAGACACTCACGCGGCTAGGATCTGTTGAGTGCGTTGCCGACCTTTAAAGAAAAATTAGGAAATGGAGGGGTAGGGGAATAGGACGGGGAGGAAAGGATGGGCACCGGAAGATCTCACTCACCGAACGAAACGCGAATACAAAATGAACAAAGTCCAATTGTATCCCTTTACGCCGGTTTTCTGTGAGAGAGTGGTATTTCTCCGGCCGTGCCTGCCCATTCGGCTAAAACTTTAAGCAACAGCATGGCACTCTCACTCAAAAGTTTTTAGCTTTTAGCAATATTAAAAAGACAAGTGACTTTTATAGATACGAATGTAGCACTGAAGCTTAATTCGCTTAGCTTAGCTCCGTTTGTATATTATACATGATTATCGAATGATGATCACGAATATAGCACTGAAGCTCGTCATTAAAATATCCCCATTGATTGTGTAACATAACGCTGATGTAAACATGAAGTGTAACGATCAGCGAACTACCTACTATACATATATTTTATTTGTGACAAATTTATTTCCTGTGCATACCGCTTATTTAAGCACGCACAGGTCTTGTGTGTTCTTGTAGTTTTGTTTTAGTTATTCTTGTTTGTATGCTGTTGTTATCTTATTAAATAAATAACAGCTGTGAATGAGTAATCGATTTACTACGTGCGTTAACACGTGCCCGTCAAAATATCACAATATTTAAGTCGTTTTCTATATTAAAAACTACATATTAATTTTGTCTAAGTATTCGCAATAACAAACCGACAAAAAATCATGTACCGAGTTGTATTTCATGTGGACTGTTGTTTTTCGTAAAAAACCGTCAAAATTTATAGCCTTAGAGACCAAACAATGCAATGGAGATTGCACCTCGGTGAAATCGAATTTTGATTGGGATTTTATGTCGTTTAGCCTGGGCTATTCTACAATATTTAGAAATGACATTTGGCATTTAACTGTTATTTTATTCATATATTTTATGCGTTTTACAGGGTGACGCGTACATTAAAAAAACCTGAGACTCAACCTCGCACACTCACTCACACAGCAACACCATTGCACACACTAATACACACGCACACACACACTTAAATGCTCGTTCTTCACATAATATACTCGACTTGTTCATATGTATATATATATATATATATATTTTTGTTTATTTTTTCCTGTTCGTGTTTTTTTTTGTTATTGTTTTTTCTGATCTTAGATTCTATTTTCTATCTTTTAACCTTATTTTGGCTTTATTTTTATTTTGTAAACTTTTTCTGATAAGCTGTATAGATATATAAATTAAAAACAAAACAAATTAACTATTTATTGAAGTTTATTGTTTGTTAATATATTTGGCACATAAGATGTTTGGGGACTGATTTAATAAATTGAAGAAAAAAATACTTCTTTATGTAACAGGAAGCAAACGAGCAGGCGGGTGACTTTGAGGGAAATGTTTACCGCCGCCCATGGACACCCACAACGCTTGGAGGCTTTACAAGTGAGTGTGAGTAAACTAATAATAACAGTAACACTTAGGTTTAAACTGGGGATGTTTATCTATATTTCGATAGACATATATTTTATTAAAGTAAATAAAAATACTTCCACTATTCCACGTATAACTACCAAAGTAAACAAAACTTCAATTTCAATATTTCCATTTTAAAAACGTACGACTTAATATAAAAACACTATTTGCTAACATAACAATTTGTCACTTTAAAAAATAATGATTTTATTATTATTACTTACCCGAGATTTCTTTATTCATACATTTTATAGAATATAAACTTCTCTCTGAACACACATGTGATATTTTTAATAGAAGAGGTAGCAAACGAGCTGGATTCCCACCATATAGGTCAACAAAACCGTAGCTTGCAATATATTGAAGATGTTATTACTCAATTAGGTGAGACGGCACTTGAACAGTCAATAAATATTCAAATTCATTCACTTAGAAAGCAATCTCTTAATATAAACAGTATCCAAGCACGCAAGGTCTAGACTAAACACACGATAAATTGCCTAACTTAAAGGCACTTGTATCAAATGTCAAAAGATCTGAGAACTTTTGATGAGAGGTTTCAATATGTATTATCTTCTATAATTTATTTACTAGAAAAGCTGGTTATTTGCTACGATTACTAAGTTGGCAGTTTAAAAACACCCAGTCACGGATGCGTTTTTAAAGAAGCTGTAAGCTCTTTTGATTGGTTTGGTAGGCACAACCAGATATTATGAGTCAAATATCAAAAAGAGAGATATTGTGAGACTGATTTGAATAAAATAGTCATATTTTTCAATATATATGTGAAAAGGTTATTATTTAATATAGTACGAAATATGTACTTTTATATTACCAACCAAAATAACTCCCTACTAATGTACAAAGTTGCTTATTTTAGGCAATACTTTATCTCACTTTGAGAAAGTTCCGTCAGCCAACAAGATTAAATGAAAAGTTTAAATTAATTCTAGCCCCTTCAAGACGAATCTGTGTATCTATTTTATTACTTACATTTATTACGCATTAAAATATTCATAACCGGTTTGTGCAGCTCGGCACGATAATAACTGACCCAGATTTGTCTTACAATTTTTCATCGTCTATTTTCTTTACCTGTTTCAAAGTCGGATTAGAAAAGACTGAAAAGCGACAATACAAAAACCAGACTATCCCCGTGTTAATAATTTTAATTACTGAACGCGATGGGCCGACTCAAACGTCAACTTTCATTATAATTGTCTATAAGTCTCGTTGTCTCTAGTGCCTTAATAGAATCAAATCAAAAAAATCATTCAATTCAAGCACCTTTTGTCACATGACATATGGATCCAATTAAGTCAACTTGATTACAATCAATTAAATTATATTATGTAAATAATATGCTAATTACAGAACAGTTTCGGACAATGAAGACATTTTAAAGTGTGTGTACGTTGAAATTGCTAATTTGGCCGCGGTATATTTAATTATGCATGCCACCCGGGTCAGGGAGGGGTGTCACCGACAGGCTTGTTTATAATGTAGCAAGTAATGCGCAATCCAACCCGTTGGCAACCCTATTTGCGCCAAGTATTAACTTTTTATTACGACGAACTTTTGCGGTTTATGGCTGTGTTGGGAGTACCATGACGAATTATTTAAAACACCTGCGTCATAGTTTGTTCTACTTTGCGTGACATAGCATGCGTATGACACAAACAAGTTATGACAGACCGACAAACACTATTTTACTTTTACTTAAAGACACAACGACATTTATTAATTTTTTTCATTTTATGCGACGCTAACCAGTTGACCAATGAGCTGACCAAAGTCGTTATTCAGAGAGCTTTTAGAGAAAGCGTTTTATAAATTATTTGCTTATTTTTATGATGAAATACTTTTGGAATGAATTTGCTCCAATAACCGAGTTACTTGCCTGCTTCTTCTCAGCTTGGTCACGTATGAACCGGAGTCATTGAGATTTAAGACGATTCAAAGGTCCTATGTACTGAATACAAAGATTTGACCCTTAATTTGTAGGCTGTAAATAGTTGCAGTAGGTCCAGTTTCAGTCAAGTTATAGGAATATTGAGAAAGCCTTTTATCTGATGATGATATCTAGATGACAAATCTGTAACTTTAATATTAATGTGTGAAGAAACTGGCAATCAAAGCACGACGTTCAGCTTATACAATGAAGCAGACCTCAGCAAAAGAGCTTTATACATACAGAATAATTATTTATATTTGAATAAGTCATATATGTAACATTTTTATCTGTGAAACATATTTTAGGTTGCCTCTGTATTTTTGTCATATATAATTTTCTGTTATTGTATTTTTGTGATGTGTGTGTTTTGTTTCCGTAAAATAAAAAAAAATACCTAAAAAAAAAATTCTCGTTATATAAAAAACCTTCCGGACCGGTGGTAGTATATAAATTGACGATTCAAAACTGTCCTTATGACCTGAGTATGTTTGTTTATGTTTGAGTTATATATATAAACTTATCTCGAAACAAGTAATACACTATTAACTGAATTCCGACGCTCGTTGTCCCCGATTCCCTGTAGGCGTCACCTGTCCAATAAAACGTTGACAATTAACTTAATTTATTGTCGAACTGATGGAGACTGACCGTAATTCCTTTGGGCCAATATTCTATTTACTCGACACGACAAACATACCAGTATATCTAATCTTTTGAATGTGCTATTTTATTAAACCCCTACAAAACGTATCGTTACAATTAAACTTTAATATTTTGCTTAAGCTTTTCTTATTATTGTCACATGTCTTGTATATTACATTTATGACCGTATCATTGTCAAATGACGTCATTATGACGTCAGTTTTCTTTTTAACAGTCTTTATAAGCCATGACCAAGTTATTAAAATTACATTAAAAATCGTCATTAACGTAAATTAGAATCGATACAAAAAGCGAATTACAATTTTCAAGAAAATAAATAAATCAAAGTGCGAAATATTTACTCTAAACTTCAAAGGAGATTACTTAATTATAACTTTGTGGGACTTGGGAACGAATGCAAATGTACAAGTTGAGTTTTATTAACAAACGCGTCAAAAGATGAAAAGTTGCCAGTAGTCGTGCCCGAGAGATTTGCGTGTGTTACAACTCAAAATGACGAACCCCGCCTCAAGAAACCCGCGACATGAAACGAATTTTAATTTTTTTCCCTCCTCCCTCCTTTGTGGGACAAAGGAATATATTAGACTGAATTGCGAGCACATATGTGCGGATGCCTATCCACTTCCTCCTCTGTGCTCTGTGGTTTCCTTCTATTGACGTTCGTAAGGTTATTGCGAAATTAAGCGAGTAAATGGCGCACTTACATTTAAACGAACAGGTTTATTTTTTAATACCGACACATCGGTGACCATTTATCATTTTATAATTAAACTTACATTACAATATATACATAAATTATATGTTTCTATCTTTTATAGACACAAAATGATCTAGAAATGGCTTCAGACAAAGTAATACTGTCTCACGAGAAATCGACCGCACGACCCTAGGATTGATAGTTTCGTAAGCTAAGCCTATCACTTTTTTACATGGAACTAACTCCTAGATTTAAGTATAACAATGTCGGAAATATAGTATATTTAAGTTAGACCAAAGGTTTATCACTCGATGTGTCCGCCACCTTTATTTTAAATTGATATATAACTGATTTATGACTATTTTAGCAATTCAATAAAACGTGAATGTTGTTCGATTTTTAAAACAAACCAAATTGTTTTGTGTTGGAATTGTGTACACAGAGAAATAGAGAGAAACACAAGAGAGACTTACTCTTTCTCATAGCTACTATTAGAAAGAGACTCTCAGTGACGTATGACTAGATTTTCCGTTTTGTATTTTTTACTATGTTTTCTACTCTGTCTCATAACCACAGTGTTTTTTTATGGTTTATGGTGACCATATTTAATAGTAATTAATTAAATTTCACTTATTCGCATAAACCTAAATCAGATAAGCGATAAAGTTTAAATTAACTTGTAGGGATGAGCTTCGGGCCTTTCATAGCATAGTTTACAAACAAGCAGACGTACGTACGTTTGCTAACATTGCATACAAATTGAGGGATGGGAAATTAATGTCTGTACTCGGTTTCTGAGGTACCAACCCTTGAAACATCCAAACTCTCGAGTTATATGATATACATTGTTGTATAACTTGTGTATTAAATTTACAGGATCTTCAGTATAATATTGAATGATGCGGCAATGATACTCATTGACTTATATATTCAACTAGCTGATCCCGACAAACGTCGTTTTGCCAAAAAAAAGTCTCTAAAAATAGATGTTTGCCGATTCTCAGACCCATTCAATATGCTTAGAAAATTTCAGAAGAATCGGTCAACCCGTTTCGGAGGAGTAAGGGTACGAAAACTGTGACGCGAGAATTTTATATATCAGATGTATATCTTTTTTAAACAAAAAGTCACAAATCACGACGAAAATTAACAAAATACAGAGAGAAATACTCGTCAAAGGGATTTTTAATGCCAAAAGCCCCAAACGCGTTCACGCGTATGACGCGATTACGCTAACAAATTGACCGAATTATCCCCCTCTAATCTTTTAGTTTTGACCTAGTACTGTATATTTACCGCTTCAAAAATTACACATCCGAATTTACACATTTTAGTACATTACAAACAGTATATAAATAACATATAATATAATATATTTTGGAAAAAGTGTTAAAACGTGTGTGTTGTAAAATTGTAAATTAAGTTAAGGTTCTAATATTTATTCAAAGAAAAGTTCTAAAAAGTGCAAATTTATATAAAAAAAAAATGGCTATTCCTCGAAGAAATAATATCGGACATGCTTTGTGCATGGATCGAAATACTCATTGTGCGGCAAATCCACAGCCGATAGTGCAGCACCAAAATAGTGTTTGGTGAAGTGTAACGCGTCGTTAGGGCGTAGCAAAAGTAATGTCTGAAGATAATCGCGAATAGTTCCAGCCAGTTCCCCGTTCTCACTCACGTAGCGAGCGCCTTCTGATGTCCGGGTGCTCTGCAATGGGATAAATTGATCATACTAAAGTACTGAACTCACATTTGAGTGTGAATGGCCAGGCCTCATACAAAAGCCATTCATGTTTACATAGATATGAGACAATTTTCAGTCTAAACAGGAATGATCAGGCAGAATAGTTCTGTGGAGTGCAGTGGCATCCTTCTGCGAGGCTATAATTTTATTCATGGAAGCGGCTGAACGGGAGAGAGAGAGCGTTCCACCGCAAATGCACTGCGGGTTGGGAGACATGGAGAGCGTAGGAGAAGGTATCCCAACCTTCTTCCTTCGATGTAGGCAATTATCACATTAGCAGCCGCTGGGTGCCTGGTTGAGTGCGAAAGTGACCCCAGGAACCTTTCAATGCGGTCTTGTAGGTTTACCCGAGGTGGCTTTAGTGGGTATTACCCACCTCGTCTCTGAAAAGCAGAGACGACAGCGTGGGTTCAGTCCAAAATATCCTTAATCCCTTGGGACCAGAGAATGCTGAAATGCATTTCCACCTCGGAAAAAGGCAGAATAGTTCTGTTGAACAGCACTATTCACTGTTTTGTTTAGAGTATAAAGAGGACGCTTAATATTAACCGTGTTTTATATATCAACAACCTTAAAGTCCAAATAATCCGAGAATAGTTGCAGATCCTCGCGCCATTTCTCCCGTGTTGGGGCATGCGGCTCTATCTCGTCTCTTTCAGGAACAATACGTAGCAGAGGATTTAAATGTATTATGTAACTGTTGTCTGCCCATTCGTGACTTACCAGGTAACCTGAAAATAAACCTGTCTTTGTCATACCAACGTAAATACAATTTGACAGTAAGAGATAAAAGAGTGAGTTAGTTCTAAGTGTATGCGGGTATACATATCTGCTCATGTATCTGTATACAATAAAAGCTATGTAGATCGCGCGTTTCTTGGATTTCACAATGCACGACTCCATTGAACATTACCTTTTGTGGGAAAAATATGTATTCTATTTATGTTAATATGAAATATCTATTTTATTACATCTACTTCGCAATACTTTAAGACGTAAGTTCAACCATGGAGTGCTCACTTTGATATCAAATCAAATTGGGCTCTTCAGGCACTTTCTTGACGCGCACAAGTGATCGCTGATACCATTCTATGTGGAATAAAAACTCAATTTTATCATTTTTATTATACGTTCTAAATTCATTACAACAAGCTCTAACACTTATATGTAATTAGACGGTATGTGCTTCATTTTATATATAGCAAATATATACATATCTACTCACATATAATACATAAGGCTCGACTATTACATTACAAAATCAAAAAACATATAATAAAAGGACAAAACGATTAGCAACACAGTTTCACTCACACAGAGACAATCACACTTTACGATAGTGTGTGTAACTTAATCTTTTATTCACGCACACATGCATATATATATATATATATATATATATATATATATAATGGTATCAGTCAAGAGAGACCAATATCAAAATGGCAACAGCGAATCGCGTACTTTTATTATATGTTCTTACATCAATTCCATTTGTACCAATTACTATAAAAAAAACTGCTTCATTTCTAGTATTTTTGACATGTACCTTTAAGAGTAAGTACAATTAATGTTTGATGAATAAATCCAGAAGGTTCGATGATGTGCCGCTCCACTTTGACCACAAAGAGTGGCCTCCCATTTACAATCGCCTGACTTGTGCCTGAACATACCTAGAACACACATCTTCAATTCTAATGCCATACACAACCACGAATAATTTGTCTCATTAAATTATTGGTAATGTTAGGACTTTGATCCGACTTCAGATTAAGAACATGATAAATATTAATTTAAGCATCATTTTTTAAGATTATACTCGTATTTCAAAGAACATTCCCTATCAATTTATAAATGCTTATTGGAAATTATATAAAAATACGAAGCGCCTAACAGAAAATTATGAGCAATAATATTAAACTAGTGTAGGTGTATAATGCAAGAACCATTATAAAGTTGTTCTTTATATTCTTTTAGTAATTCACTTGCTACTGTTCAATATTTAAATTAATAAAGTAGGATAGACCAAAATTACTTGTTAGTTCTAAGAAAATATGCTACATTGTAATTTTTCATAAAGTCTCGTGTATTACTACGAATATTAGTGCGACTATAAAATAAATACGTACGTATAAACTTTCACATATCACTCCATCAATAAGTACTGTGTCAGTCTTGATATTACCCTTGTGTCTGCTTATCCCCAAATATCGTAGCAGAACAATGTTAGCCCCTTCCAGTAAAAAGTTGCGGGCATCTTCAAACGAATGGTAAATTCGCTTAACCAAATGACGCTCACCACAAATACGGGTCACTTTATTATAATAGCCGCTCTCACAAATGGTCATATAACTGCGACGTTCCTTCGTTGCGTCTTTCTTTGTAATTTGTCTGAAATGGATTATTTTATGTATATATATATATTGCGCCTTTCATTTTAAGATTATCAAATACGAGGGATATCTCCTAAGTTATTGTACCTGGTGCGCTAAATTCGGACATAAAATAATCTGAAGATCGCCATTTCTTTGATAATTATCTACGATCTTACTTGTCAAACATACAAATCGCATAAAAAATCTTGTCTTTGCATATCTTACATTATTTATTTTATCATCAAATCAAAGATATGTCGTAAACTGAATCAATCATAGTATTTTACAAATTACGCACACTCGACTCAACAAGTCTAAATAAGACACTAAAATTAATTGGTGCAAACTGGAATACTATAATTGTATTCGCATGACCCCCCCTAGGAACGAGAATAGCCCACGGTAGCCTTGGTTATATAAGTTAGGCATAGGTCTGGGGAGGGATGTCTTCCCTCACGTCGTCTTTGCTTATTAAATACGTAACTATCTTATTTATATAAATCTCCTGTCACGATGTTTGTCCCCGATGGATTCCTAAACTACATAACCGATTTTAAATTAAATTGGCACACCGTAAGCAGTCTGGTCCAACTTGAGATATAGGATAGCTTAGATCTTTAATTATAGTCGCAATTTTATTTTATTGCAAATTATTTGCCTATAAAATTAATTGACAGTTACAATTATCTGTTAACTCCAAAAGATTCTTACAGATGTCGATACTTTTCGACTGGATTGAGGAAGTAATCAATAGATGGCACTGCTATGGTAAACCGACACACGTGTCATATAAGCTACTTTAATAGCATGACTAGCACGTATATAAATAATTTGTATGGCAAAACAACGTTTGCCAGTTCAGCTAGTATATTATAAAAATCATTAATACGCTTGCTTGTATTGTTATTTAAAACACATTATTTGCTAACGTACTCGCTCCTACTTTCTTCCATTGTATGTAAATTGCAATCTAAAATACTGACAAGCTTTGACCCAGTTTTAGCCCCGTCTTTTGATGAATGAGAAACAACTTGAACCAAAAATTTCGCCTCATCCTCACCCAACGTTTCCACACTAATGCTGATACCTGAAAACCAACCAACCAACTGAGTATTCACCACATGCTTGTGCTTTTTTAAATCGATATTCTTGTGGAAAATATTCAAATAATGTTAAGCGATCGCCGCCTTCGAAGTAACGTAAACTTAGCTTTGAATATCGTCGTCAAATAATATTTTAAAAGTATTTGGGATTTAAAAATAAATTAGATTTAGACTTACCCCCAACAGCGCTGCAGCAATCCAACGTTGGCTTACATATTTTTTTAACATACACTGGTGCTTCAACTTCATGAACAGGGCACGGTTCGGCAACACCATTAACTTTCTCTTCGTGAAGACCCAAAATCTTAACTTTCTCTCTTTCCTCTTCCTTATGTGATATTTTATCATGCCTTCCATATCCATAATCAAAATATGTATGTTTAGGATCTACGTCATGACACCACCGGTACCCGTGCTTACCAGCCCTTGTCTTTTTTAACTTTCTTTGAGTTGGCTTTTTACGTGGACATGTGCAGATAAGACCTCTAGCCGCTATAGTTTTATTTTCTGGACACGTACAGATCCCTTCCTCTTTAGGTGGTGCAGTGTCACAAATACAAGGATCGGTGCATTCACAAGTTTTAAAGCATTTACAGTCTTCGGGATCGCCACAAGTGCAAAGCTGTGGTTTTGGAAAGCATTTACACAATTCAGGATGTTCCGCGAAACAGGTGCATATAGGAATGGCAGGACAGCTGCAAATTGATTTGTCATCGTCATCCTTGCACGGCGGTTCCTCTTCGTCGACTTTCTCACAGACACATGTAGGTTGCACTCCACATATACAAACATTTTGCTCACAGATGCATTCCTTCCCTTTCTTGCAAAAACATATTGGTTTCACTACTTTTCCCGGTTCCTGGCAGAGACATGTTTCCTGTTCAATTTCATTTGTTATTTCCGTAGCCGTATCTATTTCTTCCATATCCTCGCCAAACTCTTCCCCCTTCACTTCATTTTTCTCTATAGAAAAAAAGTGGGGTTTGTGTTCACATGTACATACGGGACACGGAAACTTGCCTTGTTTGCACATACAAGGTTTATCAACTTGTGCACAAGTGCACACTGGTCTTGGTTTAGAATCAGGGTGGCATAGACAAACGTTACTCGGTTTGCATGTGCATACAACTTGTGGTTTACCATCATCACACAGGCATATATTTTCCAATTGCTGGCATTTACACTCCGCTTTAGTTTTAGCTCCACAGCTACACGGCACTTTAGTGTGGCAGGGACATTTGCCATGCTTATCCAATGCACAAGTACAAAGTTCTTTACTCAAAATAACAGGGTTCACTTTAGGCAAGCCATTCTCGATGATTATACTGGTTACGCTATCTATTTCAGGAAGTGGTTTTGAGCAGTCAGGAAAGAAAAAGAAATGAAAATCTTTCTCAGTTTCATCTGGTTCTTGTTCAGTTAGTGATTTTGTGTCGCTATCTATCCGTTCTTTAATGAAGCTTGAAGGATTGACTACGGCTAAGTCCTCGCTGTCTGATGTCTCTTCGCATGTCCACTCGGAATCTGAAGCCTCTTCTCTCTGACCTTCACAGTGCCCACAACTAATTACTAATGTTTCAGCAAAACATAATTGTTTCTTGGTTTCATCATCTGAAATAATAAATATAATTAATATTAACCGGAAAAATAAAATGTATCTACTTTGAAATAGTATTTTAAGTTAGATGAAGATAAGTAAGATGACTTAATTGGATTTCTTTTAAGGTTATAAATAATAAAACAAACTAAACAATTAAATACCAATTTGGAAAAATAGCTGCTTTGACAAATCTAGTAACGATATATGGGAATTGGTCATTTTTAATATTTTACATTTTAAGTGGAATATATATATTTTATATTATCCACTAACATTTGCTTGTCACTATAATTGTCACTTATTTTTTAGCTAACCAGCGTTGTCCTAAAAAAACAAAAAAAAAATATGATTAATAATTTTGGAATAAACAATACATTTAATTCTATAATAAGCAATACAGCGCGGGAATGTTTATCATAAGTCTGGGAAAGGATGTTTGTTTCCATTCCATTCCATTGCTATTCTAAATTACGCATTGTTCAAAGAAAAGCCAAAGTCGAAACTATGGGATGCTTTCCAGTTTATCACTCATGTTTGGTGTTTCCTTTTGAATTACCTATGAACAGGTTTATTGAATAAATATTATGAATAGTATTAGGAGCTTTGAATTAGTATGCTATAAAACCTTGTTATGTTGCGTTACCTATAAATAAATATATATATACTTTAATTTATTATTTCGAAGAAAGTGTTATTCTAATTACAATTTTATCTTTTGAAACTGAGGATACTATATTGCGTAGTACGAGACGCTTAACCGTCAGTATACAATCCCAATTAATACTGGAACCGTTTGAGTGAAACGTCACACATGAAGTAAGTTAATAGTTTGACATTTTACACATTTAGATGACAGATGATGTGGCCTAACGACTTGTTCTCATATTTTTTTGGAATTTAAATTAATATTTATTAATTATTTCTACATAACTGAAAATACCATGTTAAGATGATTGTGATAAAGACTATTATTTTGTCTGTGTTTGTTACAATTTGCTATAGTAAATTGCCGGACAAAGTTTTTTGTGCTAATGAAGATTGTAATGGTAAGTTAAGGCAATTCTTCCCATTTTATTTGCTTTATGTAAAAGTAAATGCTGTGTTTGTTTTGCAATTTTTTGTAGTATATCTATGTTACCAAAAAATACAATACATTTTGTACACTCTTTTACAGCACCAATATCCAAAGCCAAAACTCTACTAAGTTATAACAGTCCTGAAAATGATCTCTTATCATTTAAAGGCAACTCTGAAGCAATCATATATATGAAATCAGCTGGACCAAAATCAGATTTATGGTATGCTACTATTAATGGAAAGTCTGGTTTTGTTAATACTAGATTTTTGAGGGAAATTAAAGTCTACACAAAGAATTTAGTTGAGATGGCTCCTGATGTTAAGCCTATTAAACCTACAGTTCAGCCTGATAAAGTACAACAGGCACATGAAGTGTTTGAAGGAACCACAATATACTCAACCAATCCATCTCCAGCTGCTGATGCTTTAAAAACTTTACCAGAAATAGCACCTGAAAGTAATGAAAACATCCCAGATTCAATTGAAAGCATAAACATAGAAAACTTGTTAAAAGAAGATACTGAATCTTTGCCATTGGAGGCAAATATTAACTTTGTTAATGATATGCATAAAGAAATTACTACTGAGAAACAAACACCAAATGATACTTTAAAAATTGAAGAGAAAATTAGCATAACTGAAATTATTTCAGACAATAACGAAAAGCCAATAAGTCAAGTACCTAAAGAAGTCTCAGAAACTACGGAAAGTGTCAATATACCACTTAAAACATCTAATTCCATACTAATGTCTTCCCCAGTTGAACAAAAAACAGATGTGAAAAAGGAATCTCAGCCTGTCTCAGAAATTAGTGAACAGAATGAATCCATGTCCAGTACAGAGAAAAGTGAAACTATACAAGAAACATCTGATAAGGACATTCTTGTTCAAGAAACCTTACCATTATTAGATAACAGCATTGGTCAAGAAGTTCTCTCTAGTATAGAGAAAATTGAGGTTGCAATTGATAATAATGATATAAACACAAAACAAGATCAGACACATATTGGAGCTGAAGCGGCAAAATCAATAGAACTCGATACTTTTTCAGTAGCACCAACTATATCTTCAAACAGTAATCCAACAACAATCTTACCCAAAGCAGAGACAGCAACGGTAGTAACAGAAACGGAATTTACCACAGATAGTGCTCCTGCATATGAGGTAAAACCTCAAACAATACCTGCTGCTGATATAAACTTGCTTCTGCAGGAATTACAAAACGCTGATACAACTACACTTAAAGTACCATACATGGATGCAACAGCTGAGCCAATAACTGTATCAGTAACTGAGCCAACAACTGAAACAATAACTGAGCCATCAACTGAAACAATAACTGAGTCAATAACTGAAATAGTAACTGAATCTAATCAAAATAATGATATATCAACGGAATCAGTTCCTCTGGACACAGTGTATGACATTCACTCTATATCAACAACCACAGAGCAAACCTATACAGAAACTGAATCAAGCCATGAAGACCAAAGAGAATTATATACAGAATCAACAAATTCAAATGAAATTTTCTCCACATCCGAGTCACCCGTGACAGAAACATATATAAGCAGTACAACAGAGGATTTAATTGAAGAAATATTCACTTCTACAACAGAAGCACCCGTCGAAACCGAAACTGAAGGGTTCTTTTCTAATATGTATTCAACTATCGCTGATATGTTGCCACCGTCAACAGAAGCCCCTCCTGAAGAAATATTTAATCCTGATTTAGTACAATCACCAGAAAACGATTCGAGTAATACATTTACATCATACATTTTTAGTATGTTTAACTCTGTTATTGGAAGCAGTGAACAGAGCAAGGCATTGTATCCATCAACTGGTGAGTTACATTTAATGTCTCACTATTAAGATATTATTTGATCAAGCTTAATTTTATTATCTTATCGGTAATATATTGCTTGGTTAATTTATTATGAGGTATCTGCTTTAAAGTGTTTTATGTGTAGATTTTCAACTATTATTTTCAGGTGAAACCTGTTTCTCGGAAGAATATTGTGATGGTGAAGCTTATGGCCAGCGTAATAGATTTATCACATTTATACTGACTACAGCCACATCTGTACTTCTATTCACTTTGGGATATTATTATATTGATAATAAGAGGCAAGACGGCAAGTTTATCAGTACCATAAACAAGTTACAGAGAGAATTGCTGTTTGCTACTAAGGTACCAAAATTATACTATTTTACAACTAAGTAAACTTATTTTATAAATAATTTGTAATTTACATAATGTGTAATCTCCATGTAACGTCAATAAAGACAAACTCTCTAAAGTGTCGAAATCAATTGGCTTTGGTTTGTTTAGCATGTATTCCATACAATGATTTCTGTTCTTACAATTTATAGACCACTCTCTATAACGCCATACCATTGCACAGTCCCTTCAGTGTCGTTATATAGAGGTGTATTACACTGTATTTTCATTAGTGGTTTACACAAATATGGTCAGAAAAAGATTCTATCTGCGGTCAGAATTATTTATATGAATTATGTTGGATAATTTGTTTAACTAATGTATTAATTAAATCGGGTGCAAGTATATTATTAACTTAATTACTTATTAGGAGTGTGAGATCCTTAAAGAGGAGCTTGGCACTACGAAGAATAAATTAAACTCGATCGAAGACAGTTCTTTTGGGAAGGACGACATGGTCCAATCGCTGAAAGAAGAGATCGATGAGATGAAAGCCCAAAACGACAGACTACGTAAATCTCTTGATGATAATGAGAAGCTATTGAGAGTTTCTGAGAACACCGCTGGCGAGCTGCAGAACACTCTGAGCGAAGTTGAGAACACACTTAGCGAGCTGTGGGCTGAGAGGGCGCATTCTGAAGAGCAGATCGCTGAATGTAATGGTGAGTTATTGACATACTAGTGGTTTTGCCGGCGACTTCGCCCCGCGTGCTTTGAATACAAAAGAAATTTGGAAAATCATTTTATGGTTTTTTATATAAACCTTTATACTCTATTTTACACATTCAACCCTGTTTTTCTCCATACTAAATTTCATCGAGATCTATATAGAGTTGCATTTATAATATTAGTATGGATTATGTATAAAATTTATTTCCTTTGGGTATTAATTTAAAATATGAAAGAGTATTTTAGTTGAAAATTTAAAATAAACTATTTTGGATATATTCCAGGAAGAATCCAAGCATTCGAAGAGGAACTAATATCAGTGACCAGAGACAGAGATAATTACCAACTCAAGTTCGCCTCAGCGGAGAGTGCCTTAGATGATTTCAAAAAGCAAAAGAAGCAGCTAGAAGATACCAACCATCAACTCATCGAAGCGAATAATTCAATTGAATTGAAAAAGCATGAAATTGTCGCTTTGAAGGTAATTTCTATTGTTTCAAGTTGATAACTTGGTTACATGTGGAGTCAAATATGATCTGTTTTCCATAAGCCGTAGAGAACTTTGAATTTGCAAATGTAATCTATTTATATGTAACAATTAATTAAATTATTTCAGGATGCCCTGAAGCAAGTGAAGGGCGGCGCCCAGTCCACCGTGGACGTGGCATCTCTGATCGATCACACCGAAATCCAAGCCAAACTCTCCAAAGCACTTGAAGAAAGGGAGCTATTCAAAACTCAGTCTGAGGTAAGGTTAACTACTACCACCGGTTCGGGAGGCAGTTATCTACCAAAAAGAGTAAGATACCCGACAACTTCTTTTGAAGTTGTATTCTGGAAATATATACATACATATATACTTCTAGAAATTTGTCATTTCAAAGCACTATTTAAGAATGAAACTGTCCCGATGCTGAGCTATTGGTGACACTTCTACTACTACTTTTCCACCAGAATACGTTCGTTTTAAATTTTATATAAGTTAATTTGGTTATGCATGCTGATGCTGGGGTTTTGGGACACATACCTCTATAAAGGCATATGATTAATTGACAACTCTGAGTACCATTATAATTGAGAATTCGTATCTTTACGTAATTCTTTCAGCAAGAAATAAAATATATAATGAATACGGTAGACATGTTAATAAATCAACCGTCTGACATATAGCGTGTATGAAGTGTAGTTATATTCTCTAATATACATATATGTTTTTTTATTAAATTAAATGTCATAGTGAAAATGATTTATTCAATAAAATGTTAACGAATGATTGAATTATTTTGTATTGCGTATAAATAGAAGTATTTTCTAACAGGCGGAGCAGAAAGAGAGGACTCGCCTTTCAGAAGAGTTGAAGAGCACGCAAGAGACGCTGAAGACAACGAGTCAGCAGGCCACCGAGGCTCTGACCCGATTGGACGTACTCGGCAAATATTTCCAAGAACGGGAGACTGAGCTGATGAAGTGAGTACACCAATTATGTGTGCTTAGGTCTTCTCTTGTGAACCTATTTTAAACATCTCTTGCACCTCTATCCAAATATAATGTTTCTATAATTTTGTTGGTTGCCTGGAAGACATCGCTTAGCGATAGAGCCAGTCGGTATTGATTTATTTATTAATATGGCATGCTTTTTATTGTACTCATACAGGAGTTAAGAGAAGAAATTCATTAAAATTTTCAGGGAATTGAGCACAAAGGAATCCCTTTGGTTGAGCAAGCAAGGTGAATCGGCGAGTACCGTTGAGAAAATTGAGCTTTTGCAACAAGAAGTTCACAGATTTAAGTGAGTACTATGATATATATATATATACAGCTCAATTGTATAGATTTTTTAAAAAATTAATATAATTATTGAAATGTTTTAAATTTTATCTTTAGGTTTTCCGATCAATAGAGCGTCGAAAAAGATTTCACAGATACACCAATAACTAAGCGTTTCGAATTAAATCAACGCAAAAACGTGTTATCTATTATCTGTTAAAAATACAGGATGTTCTTGTATAATTAGTATTGTGCATATTAAATATATAATGTATTTTATATGAATACAAGTGAAAGGTTGTTGCCTTACACGTTTGTACCTGTTCTCAGGGAGAAATGCGACACGCTGACCCTCGAGTTAGCCGAGCAGGAGTCGGCTCGTCGCACCGCCATCAGCGAGATGGAGACGCGTGCGCACACCGCGTGGCTCGAGGCCCGGCAGGCCAAGAGGGAGGCGGACGCCGCCAAGGACGAGGCGGCCGCTCTGAGGAGGAAGCTGGCTGCCCTGCATCAGGCCGACGGAGCTGCATCGCCCAATAGAGGTCTTCATCTAATTGAGTCATTTATTATTTTGTGAATACCAAGCGTAAGTGTGAATTAATAAAACTGTAAATATGTTAATCGTTTTCAGCGGTGGCATCTCCTCTGGAAGCGGTGGATGGTCTTCCTCCCGCACTGCCGTTGGCCTTTCTGCCTCCCCCTTTGCTGCCCCCGTTGCCGCGTCCACCGCCTTTGGGACGATTGCCATCACCCCATGGCCCAAGGTATTAACAATTGATTTTACTAAAAGGAAATTTGAATAATGTATTTCTTTCTAACCAAATTTTAATTGACAGATACGAAAGACGGTATTCACCCAATAACCGGTACTCTCCAGAGAGTCGATACTCACCTGCGAGCAGGTACTCTCCCGAGAGCAGATACTCTCCTGAAACTGTCCGATACTCGCCCTCGAGGCGGTATTCGGACAGGTCTCGCCGATCTCCCTATTCGCCCAGGACGGGCGCCAGGCGGCGATCGGTTGAAAGGTATTTTTTATTAATTTTAAGTGTTGGTTCTAGAAACATTTATTAGATTTAAAATTAACTAAGCAAATATAACCCGAAGCTAAGGTACAACATTAACCGTTCTAGATTACGTTAAACCGTTGCGTAATAGATGGCGCTGATTTAAATATGAATTGTTTGTCCACATTGGTGATAGGTGGCGCTGTTCTTAAAAAAGTCGAAGTTTGAATTTCTCTTTAGCACACTAACCATAGCATACATTGTAGGTACGAAGGAGGGCGTGGCTCCAGGGGTCGGAATGGTCCAGCGGACACGGAGACGGAATACAACTCGGACAGTCCAACGAGAAGACCAAGGCGAAGGCGATACTCTACGCGCTCAGGTATTTTATGCATTGTTTGATCGGCCTTTTGATCATATCATAAATAAATGATTAAGTCTTATTTTTCAACTGTTTGTCCCATCACCATGCCAATAGGATATTTCACTCTTTAATTTAAGGTCCGTAAGCGTGGAAAAAGAAGATTGTGTGGTTGTAGATTTAGTTTAACGTCACTGTTAAATATTTGAAAGTACGAACATTGCAATTGATATATAGTTATTATAAATCATATTATGACGGTCTTAAGCTTTTGTACAGAATTGACTAATTTCCCCTATTTTATCAATAAATATCAGTTCACACTTCTTTTTCCACGCTTACGGACCTTAAATTAAAGAGTGAATTTCCTAAAAGGCCGGCAACCCAAGAACCCCCATACACGTGCGACCGTCCATAGACACTCGCGTAATAAGGTGACCACCTTACCTGCTAAAGTAAACACCATAAGGTGGGCCAGCTCGATTGCCAAGTCTTGTAAAAGAAAAATTGTGATTCATTGTGATGGCACTTCTCATCGACTTTTTTTGTTTAAATACGAACTCGAATCATAATATAATTGTATACAATCCTCGGGGGTTTTTGTAGTTAAAATACATGCAATAATAAAGATTGTTTATAAGCAGCTTTTGCATTAAATGATGAATACGCTAATATTAGAAAAAATGTTAATGTAATTTGTGAAGCAACACCGCTGTTGCGCGCTAGTATTTAGTCATGAAAATCTAAACCTCGTTCGACACGTTTCACTAAACGTCACTTAACTTTCTAAACCGCGTTAAGTGGTAACACTTAACTGTTACATGATATTTAATATCCTGTTTAGTTTAATTGAGAGCCCTAGGGCCTATGTTATAGGGTTGTAGGAAAAAACAACTCATATTTGATAGGCCTAAAGTTGACACGAATTATCGATAAACTATATGAAGAGTAGTATATTGTATGT
Source organism: Leptophobia aripa (assembly GCA_951799465.1). NCBI lineage: Eukaryota > Metazoa > Arthropoda > Insecta > Lepidoptera > Pieridae > Leptophobia > Leptophobia aripa. Next base: position 6,773,439 of record OX637269.1, on the reverse strand, counting down.
ATATAGTATATTACTTTTTTTATTAATTAATAAATAGAATAGCAGCGCTATAGTATGTTTTTTTTAAGTCTGGTGAAGTTTATCTGTTGTGTACAATATTTTTTTTTATAAAATATGGATGGATGTCTGCATTATGAAATATGTAAGCGAATTAATATCTAATAGCTGTGTTTCGTAAAAGCAAAAACATGAATTTCACGCCACATTAATGCGATTGCAATAAAAGAACTGTATGTTTCCTGTATTAGAAAAACGAATGAAATGATTTGAGTATTGAATTATTTATACCAATTATAAAACACTTAACACGTGTTTTCACACTTATATATTTGATACACTTATATTTACAAGTGATCTATCCCGGTTTTAGATGTATTAGACGGAACGAAACCATCGAAATGTCTGTTTAAATTTTTTTTTTTTAAATCGTACATTAACTAATAATATTTGACTTGACTTTGGGTTTTTCGAAAATCTCTTGAGTTTAATTCGGTTCCAGTACGCGTAATATAAAAAAAATGAAAGGAAATATATTAATGATGAAGTAGCACAACAATATTACTTCACTTGACAGTTTTAAATCAAATTTGAACGTATATGTAGATAAATACAGAAAAATAAATTGAAACAGTAAGAAAAATTGATAACTGACGTGTAAGGTTAGATTATTGTAAGACTTAGATAATGATTCTCATGTAAGTGTATTTTGTAATCCTTTTATGAGAATAAAATTGTTTAAACTTAAAAAACACATTTGCAATAATTGAACCTATAACAAAATAGCTGTAAATAAGCGAGTATTGGCGACCGATTGGTACAAACAGACGTAAACATACATAGAGCAATTATTTTTTAATTTTAATTAAAACGAATAATGTTCGATAAACCTAATGATCGTTCGCTCTATTAACTTTAAACGAGTGTTTATACGATTTTTTTTGTAAGATTAAATTTGTAGTAATTGTGCGTTTGGAAATAATGCAATTTTAACTAATTTATATTTTTGTGTATGATATATGACATTTACGACATAACGCTTGCTTCGTTGCGTACGAACAGGCGTACAGTTATTTAGATTTGGGACGTTTTAAAATAGTCCTTCCTGAATAAAAAGACTTGGACTGAAAATGATTGCGCGGTAACACAATTGATATTTGTGAACTTTGAGTAGTTTATTACTAACCACTATTAGAAAGAAAGAAAGAGTGTATTACTTATACATATTCGCAATACTCTGAAAGATTTCTAGAAAATTCTATGCCTTTTGTCCTTTTCACTTAATTCATATCGATTGATCGTTATTTCTCGTACTACAGTGTAAATTCTATATAACTACACTGAACGGACTGTGCATTTTATGGCGTTCTAGATAGTGGTCGTTAAATGGAGTAAAGAAAAGTCAGAAATTGAATACAACCTTAATCAACCAAAAGCAATTTATTTCGACGCTTGAGTGAGTCGTTAAATCGAGGGACGTTACATGGACTTAACATTGTATTGAGAATTTGAAATATAATTGAGCTCTATAAAAACGATTTAAAAGATTATGTATTTTATACTATAACGGCTTTTTCTTTGTTTCTTTGAGCGTTTGGTCAATACTATAATTTTGATAAGTAAATTTTATCTATACACGATTTTAATATATGAAAGGAACGCAAACATTTGGCTATGTAGTTTTAAATATTCTCTTTACTACGATCCAGTCAATTTGCTCGTGATTTCTCCAATCTTATCTGATAACTCTTACAAATAACCTTAAAATACACTATTCGGTTTTATGTAGTTTTATTTGTCTGTTTCAGGTTCAGAATGCTCCTCGGAGTCAGAGAAATGATATTTATGCCAAATTGATTTTATTGGTAAGGGGTTTTGCAGATGGTATCGATTGTATGGTATCTCCACTAGTGTACGCGGTTAGTCCTTTATATGCTGTCAGTACTGAACATCATGTCATGGCTTTTTTAGGACAGGCTTCGACTTGTATGAAATTGAATCTTTGAGTTAAATTTCAATAATTTTCACAATTTCCATATATCAATCTAAACTTGTTTAATTGGAAGTCAATTTTATTATAATTTCAGTACATTTTTTGGATTGTTTTTTTTTCATTTAAGTTATATTTTATGTAAAGTATAAAGATTCTGATGTTTTGGTACTAATTCACACCAGACATTACATATTGATTGCTGACAAGCGAATTTTGTCAACATAACTGGCTAGTTTTATATACCCTTCTCTATATGACGGTATAAACATTGTGTCTTATCCAGTCGTTGCCTGTTTCATAAGCAATACAGGCCACGATGTCTATTGACTTTAGATAAACCCGAGACGAAACCACACGTGCCTAAGTTCTTCATCGCGTAGATATCTGCCACAGAAATGTATATATTATGTTTATAAACAAGATATTTCGTGTTTTCGTCATTAGTGACTTAATTATTATTGAGCTATCTCTTTTATGTCTAGTGAAAGTATTCAAAATGATTATGTATTTTATCTCTTCCTAGTCCATGCGAGTCAAACATTTCAATTAACAGTCAACCGTTACAATGAACTGTATGGTTTCTGTGAGCCATGTTTATAAGTAAATTTTGTATTCTAGATTTTAATATATGATAGAAACGCGAACGTTTGGCTACTTAGTTTTTCTGTCTCTTACAATATTCTTGTTTCAACGTTGGAGACGTACGGGTACGCGTACGCCCAATACGTGTCTGTACTTATAATACTTCTGTCGTTGACATACCCATTAATTTATTTTTAAATTGTTTTATTAGAAAATAATGTACATTGGTTTAGTAATTAAATAAATTTATTACCAATATATGTGTTTTTAATACATAGTTTATGTAATTACATATAATTCTGAGCTTATAAAACATAAAAAATTTACATAAGGTCAAATGTGAACTTAAAATATTTTAAAGCTTCTTTAGAAAACGTCTTTATGGGGTTTTGTGCACCTTATAGGCACCATGTCTAAGGTACAACATTCCATGGTACAAACGAACCAGGTTCTGGCTTTGGTATCTGAAACAACACATTACATTGTTATGTATTAGTTATAAAAAAAAATCATTTATTTTGTTTCGTATATATATACCTTTTTAGTGATATGATCTTCGCATGCCATACGTATCCGTGCGGATGTGGCCGGTGCTTCCAATTGAAAGTCGAGCGGAACTCCAGCGTCGACTCTTGCGGCACGGATGGCTTCTTTTATCGCAAAGAAAATCGAACTTGCTAAGAAGAGAGGTGGCTCGCCAACAGCCTGAAATATTACACAGAGCTTGAAGGCTAATCTACTAAGTATTGCATTTGCTACGGTTTTCCATCTACCAAAAAAAAAGCAAACATCGACTTCGGATACACACTATATCATCTACCACAACGCAAAAGTTTTAACAAAAAATGTAACAGAAACAAATGTGAAATACCTTTGACGAATAAACGGCTCGTAAATTCGGTGCACCTTTGAGCAACGACACGTTGAACTCCTGCGGTATATCTCCAAAACCGGGTATCTTATATGCGCCAGGACCACGCGAATACAGTGTGCCCGTTGGAGAATATATAAGCTCCTCTATCGTGAAAAGTCCATAGCCCTGCATAAAACCACCTTCAATTTGCCCTATATCGATCGCTGGATTGATACTCTCACCTAAGTCCATTACTATATCTGTTCTTAACACTTGGTGATCACCACTGAGACAGTCGATTTCCACCTCGCTACAAGCAGCGCCAAATGTAAAATAATTAAAGGCTTTGCCCTCGTTCTTTGCAAAGTTATAACCGAGCTCGGGCGTGGCGTAGAACCCTGTGGCTGATAGACCGACTCTGTCGAAATACGCTGCTGACACCCAACTTTCCCAGGTTCCCTCTGGGTTCTTCTCTTTGTATGGTTGCAACCTCTTCACGAGTGTCTCGCAAGCCTGAAGAACCGCCATTCCGTTCAAGTCGGAGCCTGCGCTGGCGGCGGTCGCGGAAGTGTTGGGGACTTTGTCAGTCGATGTATCGCTTATGTAGATTTTTGACATGTCCACACCCAGAGCTCGTGATGCGACTTGAAGCATTTTTGTGTGAAGCCCTTGTCCCATTTCCGTACCGCCGTGAGATAGGAGCACGGAGCCGTCCATATAGATGATCACTAATGCACCGGCCTGATTCAAGAATTTCTCCGTGAAAGCTATCCCGAACTTGGTAGGAACGATTGAAATACCACGTTTTCGCCATCTGTTTTGTCTGTAAGTAATTTAATATATTATTAAAATAATATATTATTGATTTCAATCACTGTAACCTCTATATAACGACACTGAAGGTATTGTGATTTTTGTGTTAAATAGAGAGAAGAAAAATCAGAATTATAGAGTTTGTCGTTAACTAGACTGACGTTACATTGAGTTTACACTATGTGATCATTTGATTAATAGACACCTACTTATTGAAATTTTGTATAGCGATATTCCTTTGAGTTAAGTCACTTTTTTGAACGCATTCGTCCCAACATCTTTGCAGAGTGCAATAGGTAAGCGTCTGTTGATAATGCGTAATATGATTTTCTTGATAAAGGTTAATTCGTCGTATGTCATCTGGGTTCTTTCCTAATCTATGTGCGATATCAGATATCATACATTCCGCTCCAAACATTCCTTGTGGTCCACCGAATCCACGGAAGGCGGTATTTGAAGGCAAATTTGTTTTGCAAACATATCCATTTACTTCACAGTTCGGTATGTAATACGCATTTTCATAGTGAAATAAGGCTCTGTCTAGAACCTGCAATTACATATAATTGATATTTTTTTCTTATAATAGCTTTAATTTTATTAAAATGTGTATAACTTACAGGGCCAGACAAATCCAGAGAATAACCGCCATTATTATAAATGTCTACCTTAGCACCCATAATTTTACCTTCCTTTGTAGCAGCGACCTTATATTTAATGAGGAAGGGATGCCTCGTGCCGGTCATAAGCATATCTTCGTCACGGTCTAACATACATCTCACAGGTCTTTGTAGTTTATGTGCTGCAAAAGCAACGGGCAATGCTACTAGCATTCCTCTCGCCTCTTTGCCACCGAAGCCGCCACCCATTCGCTTCACTCTTGCGACAATTCGATTCATCGGTACATGAAGTACGTGACTTGCTAGTTTCTGAAAAAAAATCAGATATTAATATTTATTCTGTAGTAAAAATACATTACTAAATGTAAGGGTGTACTACCGAAATTTCTGTCGGATGCTGGCTTGAGCAGAATATTTCAAGTTCGTCGTCTTCTTTCTTTGGAATGGCAAACGCAGCGTGTGTCTCTAAGTAAAAATGTTCTTGTCCGCCCATTCGCCCTTCGCTTTCAATTATAATATTATTCGGATCTTCAAAAGTCGCTAAAACATTACCATTCTTGATTCCCTTGGGATATTGCTTATAAAAGCTATTCTGTTTTATAGCATCTTCAATAGTAACAATAATAGGTTGGATTTCTTCATATTCAACTTTAACCATCCGAGCTGCGGCCTGTGCGGTTTGTTGATCTATTGCAACAATAACACCAATTGTTTGTCCTTGACTTGTAGTTTTCTCGCTTAAGAATAACTCCTCGTCGTGAAATATCGCTCCAATAGCATTCTGTTCTGGTGTTAAATCTTTGGCCGAATAGAAAGCAACAACACCCGGTTGCTTTAAAGCTTTCTCGGCGTCGACTGATACGAGCTTAGCGTGTGCTTTAGTACTTAGTACAAATGCCAAGTATAATTCATCTTCGATTGTTGGCATATCGTCACAATAAATAGCTTCACCCGTAGTTTGTTTGAAGGCTGATGCATGTTGTATGGGTCTTCCAACAGCATCGCTCTTCTGTTGTTTATCGCCAACTAATTCAAAGTATTGTGCACTTCTAGGTAAGGAACCATGAAATTGCTCCGCACCACTGCTATGGTATGGGACGATAAGATCTTCATGAATGTAATCACTAGACATTTCTTTGCTAATAGTTAGATAAGTTTTTAGAAACAGACTTAATGTTAATGCCCGCCTGTACATAATGTTTCCACCTGGTGCTGATGGATTTAAAGGCAATTCTTCTAACATCTCTTTGTAAGCTACTTCTAGCATTTCTTCGTTCCATCTAAGTCCTTCCAGTGCCGCTCCAGTTTTTGTTGCTAGTTTTGTAACTGGTGCCATACCCCCAAATCCTAAGTTGATGCTTCGAATTTTGTCAGTAAAATCTTCAAATGTCACATTTATGGCAGCAGTCACTATGGAGATGTCGTCTTCACGACGCTTGGCCTGCTTAAAAGCTTTTACATATTGAAAACGAGATGAATATGGTATTTCGATTGATAACAATATCTCATCGGGTTTGACGACGTTGCGTCTATAGCTCGTGAAAAAGTTCTCGTCCATTAAAACTGATCGATTGCCTTTTGTACTTGATAAATTGAGTTTGACCTTCAACGCTAATAAAATGGGATTTAAGTCCGATATAGGGCTACCAGTCATTACATTGCCACCAATTGCAGCAACGTTTCGTATTTGCTTACCCGCGAACCAGTTTAACATTTCAATGATTGTGACAAAGGTTCTCGTTTTATCACTTGGTAAATTATCAATATATTTTCTAAGAGAATTCTCCAAATCCATTAGTGTTACTGATGCTCCAACTATTACGCCATTGTTAAACTCTTCAACCGAGTTCAATTCAGGGATTGAGGTCGGCATTATAATTACAGGGTATACGCAGTGTTTGAACTTCACCTCTACGCCAACTTCTGTATTGCCTACAACAATTTTCGCGTCTGGATATTTTTCTTTTAACTTCAACAGTGTGTCAAGCGTTGTCGGTCGGTACCAAGCTGTTTTGCTGCCTTGATATACCAAGTACTGTTCATCATATTGGGAAGATATTTTTAATTCTGGTGGAAATATTGGCTCTTGACTCTGGTCGTGCGGTAGGAATGAGGATCTGTCAAAAATATATTCCGTTTCGCTATCATCAGTCTTATTTTTACAACAATCCTTTCCCATAGCGCATACACCATTCGCTATGCCATTGCTTTGTCCGTTGCTAATTCTTTTTGTTTCCCAATCCTCTAAAAAGGTTTTATAACCTTCAATGATAGCCCGGTAACCCGTACATCGACACAAGTTACCTTGAAAAGCGACCTCCATATCAGAAAAAGATATCTTGGTATGCGTTCGAAGTAGAGTATACATTGACATAACAATCCCTGGCGTACAAAATCCACACTGAGAACCATGAGCTTTTGCTATTCTCTCTTGAACTGGATGCAGTTTTGTTCTAGTTGAGCCAATACCTTCAACTGTTGTAACTGCTAATCCGTGCATCGCGCAGACGGGAGCCAGACATGCATTGATGGCTAAATGACTGTACTAGGAGTTAAGAAGTTTATGAATGTAATAGCAGAATACCATGAAAATCACTATAAAAAACCAAAATTAGCATATTAGTGCATTAAAATATTACAGTTGCTTTGCATATTTTAGAGGCAGACTTTACTTTTTGGAAGTGTCTGGCTCAATAGAAGATGGTGGCCTGAGTACAAGGGTGGCTACCACACAAACATGAAGTTAAGCTTCTATTGACCCCCCAAACACGTCCCAAAAAGAAATTGCAGCCTCTAAAAAATACCTAATTCGGTCCTTAAATTGTAAAATTTCAATGGAGTATATTTAATTATAATTAAAAAGGATACACAACTTTCTTCTCCTTCCTTTGATACTTAGAGATCATTACTGTGCAAGCTCCGCAACCACCTTCCGCGCAGCCTAACTTTGTGCCAGTCAGTCGTAGTTTCTTTCTCAAATACCATAAAAGTGTCCATTCTGGATCTGGATTCAATTCTACCACCTATCAAAAGACACTTAAATATTTACAGTACTTATTTAAATTGAAATTATTTGTTTTAACTGACTGCAAAAAATATTAATTAATAAAAATTAAAAAATCGGAAGAATTATCAATCCTACTTTAATTTGGCCATTGGCATATAATAATAATAATTTATTATTAATTATTATTAACGGAGTGTGCCCTTGGGGCATTTTCTTGACGTACACAAGTCATTGCTGATACGTAGAAAATAAAGTAGATATGTAGAAAAATAGGTAAATAATGACGCAACAATATTATTGTATGAATGAAAGCATTCCAAACAATTGACTCTTTATTACTTCAGTAGGTTTTATAAAAAGCTATATAAGTTGCGATAAATATTCACAATTATAGAACGTAATTGAGCGGTAAACATACGTGTTATAGTGTAATGAAAAAAAAACATAATGAGTTTGTTTATAAAAAGTGGTTCGAACATAATAATAATATTCGTGTCCCACAATTCACAACAATAAAACGCTATCACATCAATTATTATTTATATAGATAAGACAAGTTGTTACTAGAGGTGTTGAAAATATTTTCTTAAAAATTGCATGAGATAAAATCAGCCATTTAAGTTAAAATTCTAATCAAGCGACATCTCTTGGACAATAATGTCAGAATAACCAACTTGTTAGCTTGCAAGCCACACTTTGAAGATTTGCCTCAATTAATGTCACCGAATTCGCTTTCAACCGTATGTTTTAATAACGAAGTTAAGTTATGGTTAGCTTAACTTCGTAATTTCTTATATTTAATATTTGTAAGTCTAGTCAATTTTATATAATGACACCTCAAAACAATAATGCAAGATAAACTACACTGTAAATTTATAGCCCTTGGCCTTACGATAAGCCTCGTTCCTACTAATTGCAATACAGAAAACTTGTTTGGTGAGATGTCGCGGTTAAGCATTGCCTTTTTTATTAATAACAAAATATATGGTTTACTTAATACTTGGAGCTGTAAACTTTTATGAATACTTGGTATACGTTCATGACTAGCTTAGTGCTAACTGAATTTATATATTTCCGTATTTTGTATAGAGTTAGCATTTTCAAATGATTACTTGATGTCTGAAACTCATTTTTTTACCAACCCAGGGAATCGATCAAATTTACCTATAAATTTTGCTAAATCTAAATCCCAGCAATAGATAATATTTGAACACTCTTAATAAATAATTAAATTTAATTGGAAATATGTCATTTCATTACGTAATGCGTAATCAAAAGGCATAATTTATCTAACCTCAATTAACTTGTCTTGAGCTAATTTAATAATTGTATCATATCTAAATATAATTATTTCATGTGTCTCTACGTGTGTGTCAATATTTTCTGTGTTCTTAATACACATAAAATAGATTCAAATTAAATACCATCCTTTTGCATGAAATATAATTATATATTAATTAATAATGAACGTGTTTCGTAAATATGTATAGGTACCTACATTGTAGATTATACTACATAAAGAATTGTTTGTGTAAGGTCATCAGGGCATTAAGGTGTTAATATTATCTAAAACATACAGCTTATTATGCTTAAGTGTTTTTAAAAATAACATCACATTTTAATAATAAAATAACTTCACAGGACATTTTAATATCAAGTTTATATGCATAGCAAAACTGTTGTATTTAAAATTTGTTTATTAAATACAATTACATTTTAACATAGTTGTTCAAAATTTCTTAGATTCAAAAACTTTATGAAGCAAATCCTATTAAAGTATAAAGAACTATACTACTACCACTAGAATCCTAAGGCTCCACGTCGGGGCATATGGCAGAGAACTATATAACATTAGTAAAACAGTGTTGTGACTTTCAACGACTGATTATTTTGGAACACTCTATAAGAAAATTATCGACGTACACAATCGCTTACACTATGTGGAAAAGATAATAAAAAAAATTGTTAACAAATATATAACGAAACCAACCTTCTTTCCATTAACATAAAACACTAATTCTGTACAAACATCACTATCATCTAGATTCAATTGACCCATGTCTGAAGACGATCCACCTCACGCTCGACTCAACAATAGCACTGGCCACCGACTACTGATTTCAATTCGTCGTTCCCAACGCGCAATAATAATCTAACATTGAATGATGAACTCGTAAACATTGCCATCAGTTATCGTATAGGTGACTCTTATCATATGTCGTCAGACAACCAATTCAAATATGGAACAAATTGGTTTTTTTTTATTGTTATACGTAGTAAAGTTTTCCAGACGTGCATGGAAATATTCGTTAGTTAGCTAAGTTAATATATCTAAAATGTATCAAAAAATACCCTGTATTTTTTCGATATTGTTGCATATTAAAGTATTTTTTCTCTTTCTAACATAGTATCGTAACGAAAATAATGAAATGTATGATTACCTTATTTCTAATCTAATTTGCAATAACAAACAAAATCTAAATCTAAAAGTTGTAATTTGACTTGGATATAATAATCAGTTGCGATTCCTCTCTCACAAACCGGTGTAACTACTATATATAAACATAAATATAGCTATATTGTGTGGCTTTCGTAACAATTACAACATTCCTTCTAGAAGGAATGTATTATAATATTTATTCTTATATATCACATCAATTTCATATTATTATCTAAAGATGAACAATAAACCGTTAATAACAGATGTTTTAAAAATCATTTGAGTAACATTTTTTTATAATTTTAAAAAAGATTTAAAAATAAAAGACATTAAACAAGGTTTATTTCCTATATAATTTCTATATAAGCATTTCGCATAGACGAGATAACATCTGTGGGGTTGGCAGATGTAAACTTGTAGGTATACTTGGAATGCGTCATTTCCTAATTTAACTTTCTATCGTTCTAATTAAGATATCTAAAATCAGTCGACTTTTATTTCCGAATGTGCGTTAAAGAATATGTTTTAAAACAACAGTTTTAGAACAAAATGATCTTACGGATGCGTGGTCGACCTTTGTGTAAAATTATACCTTGAAAAGCTTTGTTTTTTTTCCTGATTTAATTAATCAAACACAATGTTGTTAATTACCTTAATGTTTTATTTATTTCTGTGCATTTAGATCGATTTGTAAGTTCTATTTCCTACCCTCAAGGCTCTAGAGTCTCGAGGATCCTATAAAATCGAGAATCAATATTGTTTATTAATTATGACAATAAACCGATGTAAAAAACACAACCATACACACACTAGACGTGACAGACCGTGAACATGATATAAATCCAGCATAATCACACGTACATAATTAGGTCATTATACATAATATGTTAATATGTTTTCATACCTCTGTCCGTAAATTAAGAAAAACAATCTGCGATAACTTTTTAGTACTGCATACCGACCTGTAATGCTGTGCATTCCTATGTCTTATGTGTTTTTTGGCATTTTGTTCTGGTTGAGTTTGTGTGTGCCTTATTAAATAAATAAATAATGTGTTTGCTTCAATTGTGGTTATTTAACTCTGTTAACTTTGAAAACTTGGTAAATATATTACTTATATGAACACAGATAAGGATGAAGCGAGGACGGTTCATTGTTATTATTAATTCAATAGAAGAAATGTTATAATCATATAAGTAAGCCGTTTCACTGATAAAAAGAATACATCGTACCGTTTTACTAAAAGAATGTATTACATAATATTATGTAATTATCAGTTTATATATTAGATAGGTAAGTGTTTAGTTATATGTTATACAATCGTATAGTACATACAAATTAAAAATTAATTCATTTTTCATATATTTCGCATGTCAGTTAATCTATTTACATGGCATATAAGAAGCCGACTCGACTAAATGTAATTAATACTTGGTCAAGTAATTGAACCCTTATTGCCAGCGAAACATGAATAACATATACGTAATTTGATCGAATGATTGCAAATATTATATCGTCACTCAAATAAGCACAATTATTGAAGCTTATCGAAATACTGTGGCTTAGTGGATAACGCCCTAAATGATTTAATCAAAAGTATCATATATATTGTTTATGTGTATGTTTTACAAACCCATTTTATATAGCTTGGTCTGTGCTCTATGGCAGAGTGCCGATAAATCTGGCGGCATTACCACGCTGTATCGCAATGCTTATAATCTGAGCGAGAAAAACATCTGCTTGGGTCACCGGCACTGACTGACAGGCGCCTACTTAATTCCTTTAAAAGCGCCTGTGCACTTGTACCCCAAGGTCCCAATCTACTCCAAAGAAAACAAAATTGGAGGAAAGACTATTTTCTTCAGAGAAAAGACTTTTTCAAAAGACTATTTTTCAGTTGGGGTTGATTCGTATATTATTGTTTATGTTTTTATATAGCTTATAACTGATATATATATATATATATATATATATATATATATATGTACCTTGACGCAGCAGAGTGTATTGATTGTACACTCATCGAGAATAGCGCCTTTTATAAATTGTATACTTTCAATACATCGCAACGCTCTTTAATTTGACGCAGGCTTTTATATTGTTACTGTTAATATTATTGTTATAAATAGGATGATATATTTGACACATAAATTCACTATTACCCTATATTTAAATGAAATCAGTACAAGTGCACTAATGTAATTCAGTTCCTATTACAATGTAAAAACCTAACATTAGTGTTAAACTTAAGACAAGGTATCTTAATGCTACATGAGATGTAGAACAAACAAACCGATTGCATAATATTAACTAATATAACATTGTTTTTAAATATTGCTTTTTGTTAAGGTTTGTACAATTTTATTTTAAATATAGTTATTTTTATTGTTCAAGTCACTCATCCGAGCTCTGTTTCAAATTCGAAGTTTTGAAACAGTCAAGGGGTACAATCGGTCTCCCGCCATCTTGTCTTAGATAACTCATTATTTTTAAATTAATAAGCTATTAGCTTTAATATATCTTAATTAAACAAAAACAATGATAAGCAGTATCTCAATTCATGGACCCCTTCAGGGTCACAAGTGTTCACAAAGATATAAAAAACATATAAATTAGATTAATTAATAAATTTGTAAATTATTACGGGGTTTTCGTATAAAAACAATGCACCGTAATAAAAGTGTTCACTGGTGAATCTTTAATAGATGCTACAAACCATGCTATTAATATAAAAAACCCTAAATGACGATAAAAAGACATTTGAAGGGAAAATCCGTAGTGTAGAAATATAAATTGTAGACGATATAAAAATATTTATTGGATTACTTTTGGGAAGACACTCTTACAAGAATATTAATATATTTCAATATACAAAGTTGTCTTACAAGCTAAAACAGTAGAAATAAAGCCCAATCCCCAACCTTGGCAGGCACTTGCCTGACGTAGATAAAAACCTGTTTTACAGGTCACCAGCTCCGCATCTAGAATTGAAGGTATAACTTAAAGTATTCATAGCAAAACCAAAGGCTTATCTATCTACAAGGCAATGTGACAACTACAATATTTTGTGCAATATTCTAAGAAACAAAATGTTAAATTAGTGTATTAATAGTGAATAAATACACTAATCTGAATCCCTTTAATGTGTCGGCAATTGGCTCAGCATCGGGACAGTTCAATTCTTGAGTAGCCTTACAATGCTTTGTTATTTCAATTGTCAGTAGCACAATTTTGTATTAATTGTTTATTTTAAAAGAGCAGCTATCGAGTTTCTTACCGGTTCTTCTCGGTAGATGACTGCCTTCAGAACTGGTGGTAGTGTAAAAATTGACGATTCAAAAGTATCTTTATAAAGACCTACTTGAATAAAGATATTTTGAGTTTGAGTTTGAATGAGAATTTATTTATTTATATATTGAAGAGCGTAGGTTGTCATAAATTGAAAGCGATTTTTGAGATAGGACGGAGTTTGAAGACTGAATAGGATAGTGTATTAGAGGTGGAGGCTGTGAGAATCCCTGCGAAGCCGTATGGGCAACCAGCCTAGCTGCTGCTGGAAATAAGAGATGTTGTCGAATTATCGAGAATGTGTATGCTTAACGTAATTCTGTGAGAATTAAGATATGTAAGCGGATGTATGAAAAGGCATTTAACAACGGGATAATTCAATACCAACAATTATTGGATATGAAATCAGGAGAAACTATGTAACAGTAGACAATAACTTTCTGTTGTAGGTAAGATAATCCAAGTTTTTACAATATACATCGACAATTATTTCAGTATTTGACTATTAAGGATTTATTAGAAAATAAGTACTTTCTCTATATCACTTTGAAGAGATTAGTATACGGTAAAATATACATGCTGTGAGCCCTCTACTACAATTAAATAGGTGCTGGGTAGGTTGTACAATATTGAATGAAACCTATATATACTCCGTCAATCTGACGAATATCGGAGAATATTGGGCAGGTGGCAGGAGGAAATGAAAAAGAGGCGTTGGAACTTGGCAAGCAGATGAGGAAAAAAAATATATATAAATATTTATTCAAATTAAAACTCTTGTTTATGTATATTTAAAAATAATAACTTTAATGCATTGTGTTCAATATTTTGACATATTAATTACCTACTGGCTCTGTTTTCTTATTCAGCTATTTAAATGAAGCTGTGCCTATAACAATAAAGCTGTTCCAATTGATTCTTTAGGAAGCAGCGTGTAACTTATTTTACAGGAGTACAAATGATAATATTGTTAAATTGCAAATGATTTGTTTAGCTTCATCACGATTCCTAAATCTCTAGGGGATTACATTCCACGGACGTCCAACGTTTTTTATAGTCGGCTTAACCTGTAACAATATTTTCAACATCACATATATATAAAACTCAATAGATGTATAAATTTATAAAAAAATACTTGAATTTGCATATTGTTAACATTTATACTAAAGAGCGTAACGAAAAAGTTCAATCATGCACGGGGTAGGCGGATGACAGTCCGTCAAAACCATAGACTTTGGTGTTTATATTTTTTTTTATCTAACAGTAGGCAAATGAGCAGGTCACTATGAGTGAGGTGGTAACCGTCGCCCATGGACACCTGCAATGCCAGGAGGCTTTCAAGTGAGTTGCCAGCCTTTAAGGGAGAGGTAGGTACTATCTTGACGGCCCCCAAGTGGTAACGCTTCGCTTCAATCATCACGTATCAAAAATGAATATTTGTGATATTAATATTCTAAACTAATCTAGAATACATTGTTGAAAGCAACATTGTATTCTAGCTTAACCGTTCTATCCCTTGGATTTTTTTACATTATATACATACATTACTAAATAATTAAATTTTTGAAGTATCAATCTCACCTGCTTAGTAATATGATCTTCACAGGCCATCCTAATACGAGCACAGGTAGCCGGCGCTTCCAATACAAAATCTGTACTTACACCTGCATCTAATCGAGCAGACCTGATAGCATCCTTTATCGCGAAGAAAACAGAAGCAGCCAGGAACAATGGTGGTTCACCAACCGCCTAAAACAAAATATTCACTTTTTATTTATTTATATCTGTTCCACATAGAATCGTATCAGCGATCACTTGTACACGTCAAAAGATATATCTACGCGGGTTTTAAAATAAACCCGTCAGAGATGACAAACACAGTTTAATGTACTAATACAATCGTATGCCTGATAATACTCAAACTCAAAATATCTTTATTCAAGTAGCTCTTTATAAAGACACCTTGAATAGTTAATTTTTACACTGCCACCGGTTCGGAAGGGACCTACCGAGAAGAACCGGCAAGAAATTCGATAGCTCTTTTAAAATAAACATTTCATATAAAATTATGTTACCTATATATAGCAAAAATTAACCGAACTAACCTTTGATGAGTAAACAGCCCGTGGATTCGGAGCACCCTTCAATAGAGACACATTAAATTCTTTCGGTATATCTGAGAAGCCAGGAATCTTGTACGCCCCAGGACCACGCGACAGTATTTCACCGTTCGGTGAATATAGCATTTCTTCCATTGTAAATAGCCCATATCCTTGCATAAAAGCCCCTTCGATCTGGCCTATATCTATCGCTGGGTTAAGACTCTCACCAAGGTCCATAACGATGTCTGTACGCAACACCTGATGGTCACCAGTTAAGCAATCAACAATAACCTCAGAACACGCGACGCCAAATGTGAAGTACTCAAAAAGGCGTCCAGAATTTGTGTCTCGGTCAAATTCTATTTTTGGAGACGCGTAAAAGCCAGTTGCTGATAGACTCACACGCTCAACGTATGCGGTTGCGACCCAATCATTCCAATTCCCTTCTGGATTCTTTGCTTTAATTGGTTCTAAACGTTCTCTTATGGTAGTGCATGCATTTAACACCGCCATTCCGTACAAATCTGAACTGACACTTGCTGCCGTGGGTGAGCTGTTCGGGACTTTGTCTGTCGACATTTCGCTGATGTGAATTCTGGAGACGTCGATTTCTAACACCCGCGATGCCACTTGTATCATTTTTGTGAAGAGCCCCTGTCCCATTTCTACTCCTCCGATGGTTAAGAGAACTGATCCGTCTACGTATACCAATATTAACGCGCCTCCCTGCATTAATACATCAATTTGAAAGGATATTCCATATTTAGTTGGGAGAATGGTGATTCCCTTCTTCTTCCATCGATTTGACCTGGAAAATTGCAAAGTTGATGATATTTACAAGATAGAGTCGTTAAGTTTTCCAAAACAACCAGTTAGTTATTCATACTCTGTTGTTTTGGTGGTGTAACCAGTTTCAAAATTATTTCATCACACTAATTCGAAAAAGATAACTTGGGTTGTAATTAAAACATTAATGGTTCTAAAGTGTAATTTACCTATTAAATTCATCGACTTCTCTCTTTCTCTGCCAATAATTTGAAGTGTCAATACACTCGGACCAACATCTAGATATAGTGCAGTGTATTAACTCTTGGTCGTAAAAAGTAAAATCTCCCTCGCGGTACATATTTACGTTGAAAATATCTTCGTATTCTTTATTTAATGCGGTTGCTATATCTCTGAGCATATATTCTGTGGCAAACATCGCTTGAGGTGCTCCGAATCCTCTAAACGCCGAATTCGATGGTGTGTTTGTTTTACACAAATTTAAGTTTATCTCAATATTGGGTATATTGCTGCAATTATCGAGATGCGTCATTAGCCTTTCCAACATCTGAAATGATGCGTTATACGCTTAAAAACACTACATGATAAAGTATAAATATAGAAATCAGATGCCAGTAAAACCACAAACAAATTAAAGTTTTATAAGAAAGAAAGAAAATATGTTATAATTTAAGCATGGAAGTCGGATCACATTCTTAAAGTAGTCCTCATTAAAAGTATAGGTGACTTTTATCCGAATTTTAAATCCACAGGCTATCCGCGACAACTACATGTATAATTATTATTAGACTTACCGAACTTGATATATCAGAATAGTTGCCAGCGTTGGCATAAACATCAAACACGGCACCTTTAATTTTGCCTGTGTCATCAAATCCTACTTTATATTTTATCAAACACGGATGCCTGTATCCTGTTCCCTGCATATCCTCATCCCGATCTAACACACCTCTAACAGGTTTTCTGAGACGGTAAGCGGCCACAGCCACTGGCGCTATAAGTATTAAAGGTCTTGTTTCTTTACCACCAAAACCACCGCCCAATCGTTTAGCTTTAGCACAAACTTTGTGGTGAGGTATATTTAACACCTCAGAAAGTGTAAGCTGCAACAAAATTTTATCGACACTCAAATTTAAGAAAGGATAAAGCACAAAACAGTGAATTGAGATAACAGATGAATATTTCATTACTCACCGCAACTTCAGCAGGATTTTGTGAACTGCAGGTTATTTCGAGCTCATCTTCCTTTCTTACGGCAAATGCTGATACAGTTTCTAGGTAGAAATGTTCCTGTGCGCCGAGTCTTACGTATCCATCTTTTATTTGATCCGAATGTTTTAAAGCTTCGTCAACGTTTCCATGTACAAGTTGTCTAAATGTATCAGGAAAATAGGATTCATGAGCTATTGCATCTTCGATAGTAACAATAACTGGTTCTAGCTTTTCATACGTTATTGATACTAAATCTTTTGCCTTTCTCGCTATTTGCTCAGTTTTTGCTACAATTGCTCCTATGACACAAGATCGACTCGTAACGATCTCTTCAACAAAAACTTCTTCGTCTTTAATGACTGCACCCATTTTATTATGACCCTTTGCTATGTCCGCTGCCGAAAAAAAAGCAACCACACCAGCCATTGACAACGCTTGACTTGCATCAATAGATTTTATTCTAGCGTGAGATTCTTTACTAAACACCAAGGCTAAATAAAGTTCTTCTTCCATCGTTGGAAGATCATCACAGTAAATTGCCTCCCCAGTAGCCTGTTTAAGAGCAGACATGTGAACAATAGGTTTTCCAACGGCGTCATATAAATTCCGAGAGTTATTTTTAATCTCAAAACATTGAGAACTTTTCGGATGAAGGGCAGGAATTTGATCACTTCCAGACAAGTCATAACTACTTGGTTTTCGTCCATTAACACTTCTCGTTTCCAACACATGTAAGTAAAATCTAAAAAAAAGACTAAGACAGAGCGATTTCCTATATTCAGCCATTCCTCCCGGTACGGAACTGTCTAACTGAAATTCTTCAGTCAACGAATCGAACACGGATTGTAGGAGATTAACATCCCAATGTTTCTGTTTCATTAAATTTGATGTTTTTAACGCACATACTGTCATAGGAGCCATACCCCCAAAACATAATTTCGCATCTACCACGCTTAAGGTATTTTTTTCAAACTCAACATAAAAAGCTGTCGTAACTATAGAAATATCGTCTTCTCTTCGTTTTGCCTGTTTGTATGCTTTTATACACTGTTCTTTATTTGTAAACGGTATTTTTACATATAACACAACCTCGTCATCACTAACCGCTACCTTTCTATAACCTTTAAAAAAACTGCTGTCAATGAGAACTTTTCTCTCACCTCGATCCAGGCTTTGTACAACAAGCGATGCTGTTGATGCCAACAGTATAGGATTCAAATCTGAAATAGGACTAGCTGTTATAATATTTCCGACCAAAGATGCCGTATTACGGATTTGAGTCCCTGCAAACCAGTGCAACATATCTTTAATAACATCAAACGTTTTCCCCTTTTCTTTATTTTTTGTGACATATTCCGCCATAAATGCCATAACTTCACTTAATGTGGTAGCGGCACCAATATCTATACCTTCCTCAGTAAGTCGTATGAAGTTTAATTCTTTTAACAATAGTGGTGATAAAAGTATTGGATAAACCATTTTCTTAAATTTTACTTCCACACCAACTTCAGTGTTCCCCGCAACTAGTTTACTGGAAGGGAAGTGTTTCTTTAACATAAGTAATTCTTCTAATTTCACAGGACGAATCCATGTCATGGTGGGGCTCCTAAAGTATGTTAAACTTGTATCATACTCCTTGCTTACCTTCAATTCTGGTGGGAAAATCGGCTCTTGACTAGGACTATATGGTGTAAACTCTGATTTGTTGAAAAGCTTCAATTCTTTTTCTTTACTTTCCCCATTATTAACTCGGCAACAATCATTCCCCATCATGCATGGTGAATTACTTTGTTTTCCCTTCTCAGATTTTATATCATAGTGATATTCCCATTCCTCCATAAACGTTTTAAATCCCTCTATGATTGGTCTATATCCAGTACACCTGCAAAGGTTTCCTTGTAGCGCTCCGTCTATATCGTTATAATCAATTTTATTTTTTGTTCTAAGTAACGCATACATTGACATAACGATTCCAGGTGTACAAAAGCCACACTGCGAGCCGTGTGCTTTGGCGATTCTTTCTTGTACCGGATGTAACTTTCCCTCTGTGGAACCGATTCCTTCAACTGTAGTAACCGCAAGTCCATGCACTGCGCATAACGGCATCAAACATGCGTTAACTGAAAAGTGTCTGATTGTTATATAAGTTCATTATCAACTGACATATTATAAATCAAGTGTTGTGGTTAAACATTTCGAAAGTTTTGTATTTGAGGCCTAGGACAACGTATTAAAATTACAGACGCCTTACATGTCCTAACTAATTAATGCCATAAAAAGGATACTTGATTCGATCATCGTCTCTGATATACTGCGATATCATAACTGTGCAGGCGCCGCAGCCACCCTCACCGCAGCCATACTTGGTGCCGGTCAAGTGAAGCTTCTTTCTTAGATACCATAGTAAAGTCCATTCGGGATCTGGCACTGGCTCGATAACCTTAATCATCAAAACATTTGCATAATCATGTTTTAATTATGTCACTTGAAATTTAAACACTACATATTTAGTTGCCTATATTCAAGAACAAATAATATTGAAATTCATTAAAAATACAATAATGCTTTTTTATATTTATGTACTTATAGACCGTTCAATATAAATTCATGATTTTCAATAATTGTTATGCATACCACTTTACAATATAATTTTTATCGTAACCTGTTTTAATGTTTCTGTAAATTAAGTATTCGCTTATATTAAGAGATAACACATTCTTACCTACTTATAAGAAAATTTTAACGAGGTCGAGTCAGTATATTGTTCAAAAGAAACTTTTGTATGCTGTGTTGAATTATAAACTTTACTGATCCCAAAACACAATAAAAAAGTGTGTTCGCTCATCCGTCGCAGTGCCGTTTACACCAAAAGATTAAGGATAAAAGAGCATCGTAGGCTATATACTAGAAAGTTATCGACACTTCAAGATAATATTTATAACTAATGAAACGCTTTTTTCGCAGTTCTTAATTAAGATTTAGCTTAATTCGAAATGTGTTATCAGAAAAGAAAAGTAATTAATGTTACAAGATTATAGGAAAAGGCAATTACCGTATAGTTTTAACATTTGTTGAATTTCCCCTATAACTCTAATCAAACAATTAAGTGATGTACCTATACTGACCACTTTGATCGCGTTTCAAATCAATTTATACTTTTTGATTAATAATATCTATGTATAGTTGTTTTTTTTTACTTATTACCTATCATTATATAATATATAAACATTCTTAACATTAACCTAACTAATATTACTTAAAATATAATTAAACACAAAACTAAAACAAATTTAAAAAAGTTTGGTCCCTGTGGCAAAGTACCCGCAATGCTGGCGGCATTTCCTCGCTCTATCGCGATGATTATCCAGAAAAAAAATATGTATAACTATACTAATGAAAGTTATTTATAGTTGTAATTTAAATTAGACTTATTTGATATTACAATTGTTTTTAATTGAAGTATGAAGTGAATCTATATATCTGCTTATAAAAGCAGAGAATATTATTTGCAAAAATTAGAAAGGGCTCAGCGGTTTACTGTCTGCATTTATATTTAACTACGTATATATTTCTTGTGCACAGTTTCTTTTGTTTAACAAATCGCGATTTTTTTTAAGATTAACATAGTACAAAGAATGTGACGCTGAAAATTTGGAATCTAGATGTGTTATCTATAACTATTTAAAAAAAAATTAACACCAATCACCTCGCGTAAATAAAATGACCTAAACTAAATGTCTCCAAATCCAGGCGAGGGAAGTCTCAGCTAGTTTATAAATATATACTTAAATAACAAAAACAATATCCATACAAAACATACCTTTTTTCCATTAACAAAAAATACCAGTTCCGTGGCTTTTTTATCGGGCAGGAAATCACCAATATTCATGTTTTCTTTTTTTTCTCTATATACAATCGGTATTAAACTCGAGGAACAACAAAATGACCTTCTCCAACAACTTCCCACGAACAACTGGCCGCTGGCGAGTCTCGACCGGCGACTAGCAAGACACGAGGACGAAAAACAAGCGGAAACTCACTGGCTGGCTATTGGATGTGGGTGATAAATAACGTCACAATGAAAAAATCACTGCGATCTAAAGGAAAACGTTATTGCCGGGACAGCTAAAGAACAGCATCCTTCAGTCAAGACTGTAGTTACTCGCATTGTAATGGCTATACTACTTACTATCTACTACTCATGTGCCACAGCACGATCGTGGGTGTTCGTGTGAGCCGTGTGGCTCGTATCATATCGTATTGCCGAAACACGTCAAACGTGCCGTACGTCACAGTCTCGGCTAATTTCGAGCGCAAGTATGACAGCTGGTGCGTGCTGTTTTTTTCTAATGCAACATATTTAATTTGTTCCATTGTCATCTATACATTGCTACTATCTCTATTTACCTTATGGAAAGGTCAATTCTGATGATCGTGATTCGACAAAAAGTATGTTATACCGCCTGGGTGAAAACTTTTTATCACGTAAAAAATTGTCCAAATTACGCATAAAATGGTAGTCCGTTGGAACAAGGACTGGCAAACACGGCGGATTGCCAGAGCTTTCTCCCTCACAATATCACGACTATTTTTCACCGTGATTTTATGGAACTGGAACAACAGTCACTGTGATAAAAGTAACTCTTTATCCCACCTCTACTGATCATAGGCTACTTATCCGATATCTCACAGTTCGGTCATATTCCGTATTAAATAAGGTACAGATTAGAATACACTTATTTGTAATCAGAATAAGACTTCTTAATATAAACATCAGTTTATTTACTTTTCCTCCTATTATTGTAATGATAACAATACAATACCGGCCTATTTAATAAAAAATATACTTTATTATAAAAATGAAAGCAATTTTTCAGGCAAGTATAGAGACCTGGTGATTCCGTATAGGAGTGCAGGTACCGAATTCGATTCCCGACAATGAAATTTAGAAAAAACAACAGAATTTCACGTATTATCTATGAACATTAAATATCAATTAAACGAATATGTATCTTGAGCATAAGTGTCGTAAGTGGCATAAATAACATAGTATAATACCTAGATAGAACGGTCTAGACCCGGTTATCCGGATTGAAATCATCCTACAGCCTTCTAATCTATCAAAACACCGACGTATACTCAACTAATTTTTAAGTATTATTCAAAGTATACGAAAAATACCGGCTGTAATGAGCAATTAGGTAATTAATACGATGTAGTTATCAAATTACTATGTAGCCTTAATAGCTCGATAAGCGGTGATTTTAATTATATAAATACTAGATTATAATAGACATGTAAGGTTATCATAATGTTTTACTATGTTGATATGTAAATCTAATTCGAATTGATACCTAGATTAATGTTACTGAATAAAATTAAATAAAAAAAAATTTATTAAATAATAATTCTCTCCGGCATAACAATTAAATGAAAAAAAAATTCTCTTGTGTATACCAGTACAATTACGACTAACTAATGTTATATCTATAGTAAAACGCATAGTAAAATGAACCATTCAGAACATAATTGTTATATTAATGCAGTGATTAAATGCAACCTCGACCGTTTCAAACTCCTTGCACGAGAAAGACTTATTTAATATGCAATAAACAAATCGATATCAGAAACTTTTTGCATCGTGTCCCAGTTTCAAAATAGAATAATTTCGTCGCCGATGGTCGAATTGATCACTTCATAATGCGGACGTTTTGTAAAAATTTTCATTTGTTTTTGCACTACACATTACACATTCGCTGTCAGTACTTCTGACATAACCTAAGTCTTTCATTTTATGCGAAACAAAAAATAAAACATATCGATACAATTTACACATGAAAGTACATAATAATAAAAAATGCTGTAACTAAATAGAATGTGATACAACCAAACATTTATGCGCAGGCGCCTTTTGTATAGAAGAGGGGATAAACGAGCAGGAGGCCCACCATATAGGTGAAGTCGCCACCCATAGACACTCACGTGACTGGAACCTCGTAGTGCGATGCCGGCCTTTTAGTACGCTTTTGTCTTCAAGGACCCTAAGTCGCAATGGTTCGGAAATACCGTGTCGGGCAGCTGGTTCCATAAAATGATTATTAATGATTGGAATCCTTAAGGGAGCGGGGCCATGGTGAATTCCCAAACAAACCTGACGACGTATTACTGCACACCAGGGAACTGCTGCAATGTGCCCAACTAATTTGCAGCTCTTCCTTAGTACATAACGTGTAACTAATACGCTTTTACACAGATGGAAGTAAACATATCGCCTGTATGAAAACATTCCGTTTAATACAAATTAATAGCAGGAAACATTATAAACATGCGTTACACATGAATGAATTATTTATAGACGTTTTTGTTATATTTTGTATTACCATAGACAATATGTGTATACATAATAATCTACCTTAATACAAGTGAACATGTTTTATATTCAATCAATATTGAATAAATCGCACAGATCCTGGGTTCGGTAACCGACGCGAATTGAATTTCTTAATAACAAAATGTGTGTATTATTTAATTACTGCAGGATTTGCGTACATTTTTTTCATAGTTGTTAGGTCTGAGTTTCACATAGTGAGGACGCATTCATGATAATATTTAAAATATTAGCAACATATAGAAGGAGAGAAATAACAACAATCACAACAATCTCTGTAGCCTGTTCTTTGATTGAGAAGAATCTCTTTACAATAAGAAAACATTACATTTGGACTAAGTATATTGTGGTAATTCTCATTTAACCTTAAATGAGAATTACTACTGTATGTGATGCCACGCTACATCAGTCATCACGAACAATATTGTGTGTGTGCTTCAGTCAAGCACACGGAATTCAATAAAATAAGATATTAAATTTCAGTCAATTTATTAAAATTACTAGAATAATAACTATTAGTCTATTCTACTTAAAACTACATAAATGATTTTCCTTAAACTAAAATATCTACAAATATAACACATCAGGAAACTATGTTACTACTTTTACAAATAATTTATGAAAAAAAAAAACATTTAAGTTTTTCATATATTTCAGACGCATATTTGATGCTTTGCCATTTTATATATATTTTAGAAAGGACAAATGTATAAACATAATTAGGAGCGGCAAATCATTTTTACGCTGATTTTAGAATACCTTTACTTTCTAATTCTTTTTCAATGATTGTACCTTCATACCTAATTTTTTCTTTAACCGCATCTTGTAGTAATTGGGCATCAAACCTCTGTTTGGACCACTGCCATCTACAATATGACCAATATATAAGTGTGGACATAGTAAAGGTACCAAATCCAATGTGCTGCGATAGCATAGGTTTAGATGTTTTCATAAATGATGCAAATCCTACACCAACTCCTGTTGCTATACCAGAGATAAAACTTTCACGGAAACAAGGAATCTTTGATAAATCTCTTCCAAACAATACAATGCCCTGAAAAATTAATTTTTTATTTTACACAAAGTTTGAGTTTCATACCTAATGAAATATATGCATTAGTTATTTTAATAAAAACCCCTCTCTACTAGCTAATACCTTACATTTATTTACTTATATTAATATTAAATAAACATACATTTTAATCTGCTAATATATCTATTTTCATTTTGGAAGTTTAAAATATTCGCAAATTTTCAGGATATGCCGAAAAGGTATATATTTGTAGAAAATAGTAAAATATATACCTGCTTTTCTTCCTCTGAATCTTCTTCCAACATACTTTTTACAACAGTATCCATTTTACAATATTTGTAACAAAGTATTAATTTATTTAATTCAGAACACTACTTTTATAGAATTCTATGGGATATTTAATAAGTATATCTATTATCTATTATCTATATTCTATTATATCTATTTCTTTATCTTTATTTTTACACAATTTACAGCCCACAGGTGTAATTTATATTTACGATAATTATTAAATATAAGGATACTACAGAGTCGGAGTTGTCGTAATTAGGACATTGAATTGTACACACTCTGGAGAACGGCCCCTGAGACTGAATTATAGTTTATAGTGAAATTATTTAAAACATATCGAAATCTATTATAACATAGCAATACAGATAAATCTAAATTGTCTATGTAAGTAAAGTCGTCAAAGTTCCATGACAACGACTCTCTTTTTTTGTCTGATTATAAAAAATATTAACAAATCTAGTATTTAATTCAAAAGATATTACCAATATAAATAATATAAAATTAATCATAATATTACTCGTGGCCGATACGAAATGACCCAGTGATAATCTAATTTCCATTTTTTATTCAAATTTGATTGGCGTTGAAAAATGATTTTGAATGACTTTAAACTAATAGTAAGACAATAATTAAAATTATGTATGGTATAAAATTATATGGCTACAGACAGAACAACACGTTCTTGCAAGAACTGTCAACAATAGAATTGAATTGAATTGTCAAGTATCAAAAATGTGTTGATACTTGACAGTAACAGATGACAATTATAAGCTGAACGAAAATTGTAGAATTATTTATTTTAAATTTCATAATTTTTTCGGCCGGCTGCTTTTTGTTATAATTTTATAATTGATCAATTGTTGTTACTGCATTAAAACTCATGAAAAGTGTGTAAAATATAAATAGCCAATGTCTAGATATAAATTGGTTGATACTACAGCTACTAAATTTTGAGAAATCAATAAAGCTAATGGGGTGTCTTCTTGCTTTCGGTTCTGTTATCTCTACAAATTCATATTTAGTTCAGTGTAAGAAATATTTTCAAATTAATTATAAAAGCTAAAAAGATTCATGAACCTGCCGCAATTGATGTGAAATCGTTTTATGACTGGTAAGTAGACATCTTAAGTGACATTTTTTATAACAGGTTTAAGATTTCTTGATAAAACTTTTACATCAAAGTTATATAAAATTTTACAAATCATACAATTTTTAATAAACATTACAAAGTTTAAAGTTTCTTCAAATGATCAGTAATACAATTATTTCACTTTTAGCATATATATTCATATTGTAATAAATTTGTGAGATATCAGTTTCTGGTTTCAATAATACATTGTTTTTAAAGCTAAATAGTTTATTGAAATGATGCTATTTTTTTGTAAATTAGTTTAATTAATTATTTATTAAAACCTAACATAATGAAACCATTCACAATATACTAATATGTACATGACTCCCTTTAAAATCTACATGAATAGCAACTAAAAATTCAATTATATTGATTTCATAACTGGATTGAGATTGATGAGAGTGTTTGTAATTTATTAACATTAATTTAATGGATAATTTGTTGATTGATGAGAGATTTTGTACTTTAAAGAGTAAAATTTTGGAATTGCCTCCACATAGACAAATATGCATAAATAATAATGTAGTCTAATATAATTAATCAGTATTATATATCAAACTTAATTTGCTAAAGCGTATGTTATTAAATTTGTATTCGTAATTACAGTGTATACTTCTCATGGTCTCTATGAAGGACTAAATCTGTTTTCGTGTAAGTTTAATCGTTTCTTCCTTTCAACTCTTCTCACTTGACCATATTGAATTGTCTAGTACATTATACATTTACAAAGCCTAACTCGACATGTAAACTTTATATATGAGCCTTTAATTTGAGATGTGTCTGTGTGATGTGACTATCATATCTATCTACTATTTTACCATTGTTCAATATAATAATTTTTGCTACAATCAATGCAATCAATTGCAATGCTTTATGGTTATGTTATTTTTATATTTATTAGGATTTGTCTATACTTCAGTCACCGTATGCCAGAGTTTGTAGACTTGTAAATATTAACTTGCATGTTTTAAATAAATATAAATTATTGAATCTCATTTGCAAATACAAAATGTACTTAACATAGTATATATTCTCAAGATTCAATGACGCCGAGATTACGTAATGTAAGTGATCATACATTTATATATAATGTTGAATTGCCTTTTTAATAGGTCAAAGGTCTTTTTAGCATAGCAAAACATTATCGATTTAAGTCGAGACCAGTCGCAGTTCACGGATACCCAGTCTATGGGTGCATTGCCGGTCCTTAAAGGAGTTTGCCAAAAGGAAATGTCGGAATTGATTTTTAATAATATGTACGAGTTTAATCAGAGACGTCAGCTTTTGCGTCAGCAGCATCAGCTTGTTGACATTTACATCTCACCGAGATGTGATTCAGTATTTTAGTTATATGGTTTTATTGCTTCGCTATTTTCCTTACGAGTAGGTCTAATTGTTGTACGAAAAAAAAATTATGTATTATAAGCTCAAAGGCTGATCAAAAACAGAAAGAGCACTGACTCATGCAACTTTAACATTAATACGTTAGTATCAGAGCTCCGGTTGCCTGGTTGGCCTGGTTGGGACCGTCCAACGCAAGATAAAAAAAATGAACATCGAATTGTAGTATTATTTGTTGGGTATTTTGAAGTCGCTTAAAAACTCGTTGTTTGACATTGAAACGTTCAAATATCATGTCATATCATAGAACAAAATAATGTATTGTTGGTACATTTTTAATTTTCAACAATTATCAAAATAACTATGCTTACATATCATATGTGTAGATTTTCAAAAAAATGTGGCCTTGAAGTGATATGCCGAAACATGTCAAACCTGCTTGAAATGTAACGTTCCAAAAGTCACTGTGATTTTGATTCAATCTATTAAATAACATTTTTAATTATATTTTTTTGGACTATACATAGTCTATGGCATAACTATGTCCTATATTTAGTCAAGTCAGCTGAAGTTGGCTTAACCTTCACCAATAGTGTTGAAACGTTCCGTGTGAATCAGAATGTACCGGTGTTTCACTTGCTCGCCTGAAATAGTCAGTGTTGTGAAGCAATCGGACGCGTTCGTTAAGACTGCGTCTTCGCACTTGGCACTACCGCCTGTCAATATAAATTAAATATATATGAGGTAGATAAGCGTACTTCACATTATCCCAGTATTCAAATGATTGGGTTATGCAGTGAGTCGCTTTGTGTTGCATGAATGAGTTCATTCATTAGACCATATGTTTTATGTTATGTGTTCTAACGAGTGCTTGTAAAGGATTACAGATCAGTAAGTTCGAATGAATTATTATTAGTATAGATTTATAATAAAACTATTGAATAAAACTTTATGTAACTTAAGGTCACAGAAGTATTTAATCATTGTGACGACACTATAAAGTTTTATTATTGTAAACGTATACAAGATAATTTTAAAAAAATCACACCATATTAGATAATTTTCATAACAGTTACATTATAAAACAATATATCCGACATTGTTTGTGTACTTATATGAGATCACAATTTAATTATTTTTATGTCTATTTTTACAATGCAAGCATTTTATAAATACCTAGTCAGATAGAATTAAGGCTAAGCTCAATATCTCTAGCTTATTTTACTGTTTTAATGAGCAAGTACATATAACCAGACCGCGATAAATGCAATCTGATAGTTGGCCTACAAATAGAGATATCGATCGATATCTATATAAATTATATTACCACGTTACAATTGAATATTTGAATTGTATTATTAAAGATATATAAATACAATATATTACTTTAGATTTACAAAAAACTAGGTAATTCTGTCTCGTTTCATTTCAAACATAATTTCAAAGTTGTAAAACTACTAATGATATCTATGTCTAAAACGTGGGTGGCTCTTAAAATATTTTTGTGAAGACAGTTAAGTAAGATATTACATCGTACTCCCTACAATTATTAAGAATGCCAAATGAGTGGTAGAGCGACTGCTACTATTCTAGAAAGTTCTAGAGCGTGAGAAAACATTAGACTAAAGTTATCAAAGCCTTTGTCAGTGCAGTTTGTCATTTGATAGAGCTCTCTCTCATCAGTCGTGTAAATCGTGATGTTTGCAGTATGAATTCACTTGGAATTCTACCACTATTTACAATTTGCGATAAGGCAATTGCAATTATAATCGATATGCAAATACATAAAGTAATTATCGTAAACAAAATCTGCGTACCAGAGTAACATCTAATGTTGATCACAATTTCTCTCACACCGTACAATTTTCCGTTATGACGAACCATCGAGTCTATTGTTCCTGATATTTGTCCCGTATTATGTCTGCGACGATGTCTCTCGGTAACATGGTCGCCCTGGCTGTCTTTGTAATCGACGACCTTGCAGTTCTTCCCGGCCGCCGATTGAAATATACGTAAATATTGTAAACAAGTTGTCTTGTGTCAGTTGGCAATTCAACTTTTGAATCTTCAGCGCTCTCCGTCCCCCTACCGTTGTACAATCTTCTCCAACTGAACATTGTCCAAGCAGTCATCGCTTCGTCGCCGTACTGCGCCGTTTTGATGAGAGAGAAAAGAAACCCGAAGAAACGATTAGGTTTGATCTTAAGACGTTGTCTGTTAGACTGTTCAATTGCGACTGGTTGTTCTACCCTTCTATGTATTTAGTTTAGTATTGAAAGTACGTTCGTAACGTCTTTACTTCCGGTAACTTTGCGTGATCGAAATTAAAGTAGCGTCCTCAGTATGGGATTCGATTTTTGTATGCAACATGACGCTTAAACATATCTCACAAGTTATTATGGTCCGACCGTTAGAATATTTCGCTGCAAATTTTTCTACATCCATATTTAGATAATTGTTGTGTTTTTATGGTGGACATACTATTTTAGTTTAAGGTTCAATTTCAAATAAAATTGTTATTAATTGTTGATACGAAAATAATAATTCTTGATTTGTTGTAATATATATTAAATAACTCAATTGCGCGTATAATATGAATTTTATATATATATATTGAATTCGCCTATGACAATTACATCGAAACTATCAAAGTTTGCGTTGGCACGTGAAAGAAGTTGCGTTCACAGAATGTGTTAACATAAATATTAAATAAGATACAATGGAATGCCATATTTCCGAAGCGTGTTTGGTACATGTGTAGGTGCATGAATTGCCATGACCTATCAAGACTCGACATCGACTTTAATTCGTATAGTTGAATAGTTATGCGGCCTTGTAACGAATTGTATAACAGACTTAATTGACGAAGCCCATCATTCGGTATCGAGTAACGATTTGAGACCAAAGTTTAAATAACGGTAGATATGAGTTTGTCGAATTGGTTGACGGAAACTGAAGCATAGACAATAATAGAGTGGGTAATTTGATGGTTGCTTAAAGCGTAACAGTGTCACTGTCCTCGCTTTTGTTTATGGACGGCGGTAACTGTTGTTTATGCCATTTGTGAAATATGCTCTCAACTGCGAATATCCCGTCGTACTTTATACAGATTCCCGGAACGACACACCTGCTGTTTTATTTCTGTTTGTGGCATATGCTAGTTGCATATGCAACCGGTTAACATTTTTTAAGGGTAATTGGCAACATGAGTTTAAGTTTCTTAAATGTCAAAAAAATGGAATACAAATTTTTTTTCCTCTTTAATACTTTCGATTAATTTGATAACTATTTATTTTATGTATATATATTTTGTTTTTCTTTTCATTGCTTTGTTTTGTATATTGATAAGATGGAATAACAGAGAGATAGAGAGCGTGTTCTCCAAACACAAGTAATTCTTTTTTTAAATGGAGACGCCATTCTATTTTTTCGAACCAAATCAAATAAGCAATAAATATTTTTTTTTATATAAGATTATTATGTTGTTCAAACACTTGTCAATGTGTATTAAAATATATTTCTTAAATGAAAATGTGTGTGTGAAAATCTAATACAATATTTTGTGTACAACAAATTTCATTCTCATTGTTTAATACTGTAACAATAGCCCTTCTTAAACCTGCGAAACTTGATCGTGTGAAAGTGAAACCATTTTAGGGTGTTTATATGTATTTTTTTTTCTTATTGCATTATTATGCATTCAAATTTTTTTATATAAAAACGTCGGATGGATCTAATATGCGTCAAGGGTTTCTCGTCTGTTCTTCTCGTCCGCTTTACGTCCTTGATTTGGAAGTTGGCATAATTGTTGTAGACTTAATTCTCTGACGATTTTGAAACTTACCTGCATGCAATTCCTTAGACGATTGAGTGGGAGTGCCATGCTGTTACTTAGAGTTTCAGCCGAATGGACAGAAAACCGGCGTAAAGTGATGCAATTGGACTTTGTTCATTTTGTACTCGCGTTTCGTTCGGTGAGTGAGATCTTCCGGGGCCCATCCTTTCCCCTCCCCCGTCCTCTTCCCATACCCCCCCCCCCCCCAAAATTCCTAATTTTCCTGTAAAGGCCGGCAACGCACTCACGAACTACCAGCCGCGTGAGTGTCTATGGGCGGCGACTTCACCTATATGGTGGGCCTGCTGCTCGTTTGCCCCCTCTTTAAAAAAAAAAAAAGATTCATAACTACGTGAATAAAGTTTGATTTGTCAAGAAGGGTATTTAATTAAGCTATTTTTTTTAGGAAAATGCGTATTATAAAAAAAATTATGTCATTACTGAATGATATCATTCCTTTAGTAGAAACTTGACCCCGATTTCAATGATTTCGTATCAATAGTTCAGTTGTATCCATACAATAATGACTAGCAAAATGAGACACTGGACTTTATTGTCAATATTGATTCATTATAGCATAGAGAGTTTGCGTCTTCTAAATGAATAACTATCATAGTCCTTGCTTTATTAAATGATTATTTTAATTTAAATAATATCAAGGACAGGTAATAATTGTATACGCACTATATTTATTACCTTCATACTTCGTCACCATAAAATTAAAGCGAGTACGTATGTTTATATGTTCTAAGCTTGATCTTATGTGAAGACTATAATTGTAATAATTAATCCAGCCAAGGGGTAAGGACCTATAAATTTGTTTTTTGTCTCCAATTCCCATTCTCCAGACTAAAACCTTTCAATCGACTAGCATTACGAGCTTATCTCTCCCCAAAGTAACCTTATAAGTTTAGATACTAAAAACCGTAGGAATTCTTTGCGATGACTCAAAAGTGACTCAACAAGGAATTGAAAGTATCGGTTCAACAGTTAGCTGCATTTTGTAATCACGACTTCCTCGTGTTTGTAGTCGAAAGAGGAACTTTGTGTTGTGGGAGTTAATTTTTGTCATCGTTTTCAATGCCAATAAACGAGCTCTCGTAACACCTGCGTCCGTCCCGCTCGCACGCGCCGCCTGCGCCCGCGCCTACTTAACAGCTGTTGCAATTTGAACGGATGTTGTGAGAGCTTTGCCATTTGGTACACTCCAATCCTTGGGAACCTTACGCTTTCGCTGGCTTAACACATACTTGAATATTCGACAACTTTTAAAAATTAATTATGCATTTATCCACCAGCTATATTGGCTACTGACGTACGGTCAGTAGCCAATACAACCGTACGTACCCAATATACCAAATGAGTTTAAATTGCTGCATAATTCATAAAGTTCATTGGAATACAATTTAAGCTATCTTGTCTAATACGATGATCTCACCGTTCGTCAATCTTGACAATGCAAAGGAGTAAGGACCGGTCGGCAGGCTGAGGGGCGAGGCATGGGACGGCAGGGGCTTCACTCCGCAGGGTTCGCGCGATTCACGCACGCCGCATGCCGACGTCCGACCACTCACAGTAAACTTGTCCGCCTCACGCGCGGCGCGCGCGCTCCCGTCATTCCATTTTCTTAATATTTACTTATTTTGTCTAGTCAACATGTAGATCTGTGCTCACCGTTTATTTATAGAACATTAAAAAAGTATCGAGTGTGTTAATTAAAAAATCGTTACATTCTACGGTCCGAAGAACAATGCTGTGGGAAAAAATAACGTTCAGCTGGCATCGGCACTCGTTCCCAGCTACCTACCTACCCCCCTCGCCCCGCGGACCCGGTACCGGGTTCAATGCGCCACTCTGCGTTTATTCATCGTTTGTGGGAAAAGTTGACCCCCATTTTTAATATTTTATTGTTAACGAATTCACACGATTTCGAGTATTAACTACCGCATCTTACACCAGCATCCCTACTTTGTTTTACAAAATGAAACGACTGTAATCGGACAATAGACCTTGTAGCTAAATTAAAGGAAAACAAGATAATTAAAAAAAATAAATCCGTGAATAAACAACAAGGTTGCAACATTCGTGGAGGTGTAGTGTTTGTGTTGTGCTTTGCCATGTTTGTTGAGTTTAAACTTCTTCGAAGTTATCTGTTTGTGCGACGAATGGGATCCAGTTGTCATAGGAGGACATCGTAGCCGTTTGAGCAACTGGCGTGCTCGCTACACATGAATATTGTGATAAATAGTTGCTATGTTAATTATATACTGTGTAAAGTGAATATTGGGGAGTGGATGGTGTAGGCTTTGTGATTGTGTTTCAATTGTAATTTATTAAAAATGGGCAATCAGGGCTCATCTCCGCATGAGCCGTTGGATCATGTCCAAGCGCAGAATCCAGATTTGAAAATGGTATGATTCCTATATTAATTTGTTAGATTCGTCATTTAGTATTAGTCATTATGATTTGAACTCAATTAATGAGCTGGTACGTTTATCCGCAAGTCCTAATGCTAATTCACGCTTACCTCACGATGGCGTACGTAAATTCAAACTCGAACTGCTCATGACAACGCAACCTATTTGCATAACAAAATGATGAATTGGAGCATAACTTTTTTGTCGGAACACTTGCATAATTACTGTTGAGAGATGAATCCCTCGTGGTTACTAATTTAGAATTACATTTTGTAAAAATTATATAACCACGTTCGTCATTTAGAATTAAATGCTATTTAGATTCTAGTGACTGTTCAAGCTAATACATTCGCGTTCATCATCTCATTAGCTGACTATTGACAATTAACATCCCGAGGATTTTAATTAATCCTTTGTGTGATCTATCAGACGGATAAATTGTTTTTACGAACTATTACTTGATAAATCTAGGGAACCCTGTATAAATACTGTGGGTTTCGTTAGGATTTAATAGGGTTTATGGTATAAACACGTGTTTGTTATTATTGAGGTTTTTAAGTACATTATCGTGCGAATCTATTTGTTGCATTCATCAATGTGACCCCCATATTACTAACGAGGACAGTTCTATTAACATGTGGTTATTAGTATCGTTTTATACATTAATCTTGCTCCTACGAATGGCTATGATAAAAATTATCTTTTTATTGATAAAAATGCTTATTTACATGATTTATCTGTTAATTAAGCCTCGTACTTTAAATTTAAAAAAAAACGTAGTTAAATATATAGTTTTGATTATTAACAACAATACCACTTTTTAATTGTATATTATAAGTACAAATTGTTTAGATTCTTATATTTCTATGTTGCTAAACAACGAATAAGGAAATAAAATTAAAGTCTATTAAAATTATTTAACACTTTGAAATAAAAACCCGTATTTATCAGGAAGGTAGTTTTGTCAGAAGTATTATTACCCGATTAAGCTCACTGCAAAAATAATTTAAATCTATATGACTTTTTTTTCTTAGCGAATGCAGTTTTGTTCTCAAGTAATTATCCATAGTTAATATTAGTTTTTCGTTCGTAACACTGATTTCTTATTCTACACTAATATGACGACGTGTTTTTATTAGCGTGGAAAAAAAATGCGATGCACATTTCCAGGAATCACACTTGGACGCGTGCACCGTTAAGTCATTTAACGTGACCTATCAACATTTACGTGGCATTCAATGATTTATTTTCCATCAACTGAGCCCCTCAAATCAATATTTTTAATTAGTATCATTGTTTAAAGGTGTTTCAAATCAATATCTATGCGATCGTGTGTGTTAGAACTGATTTTACATTTATTATACTTTTCTGGCAATGGTTTTCAGAAACACCACATAATGAGTAAGCTTTTATTATGGTTCACAATCATAATTCAGTATATAAGTTAATATGTCGAATTTAACTCAAATCTTCCTACACTACAATATGTTAATCATACATTTGCATAAACAGTAGGCTTTGTACACACATACAGGAATTAACAATTAGTATTCATAATAAACCTCTAACAATAGCTGAATGCGTTTTTATATAGGTACGCGACAAGAATATTTATAGTTCGCTGTAAATGTTTAAGGATAAAATATTTTGTGCATTGTCTCATTTAATAAGTTTAACATTGTATATAATTGTAGTGTCTCGTAATAGATAATCTAGGATCATTAATTTTTATATGTATATGTAGTTTGTCAATCGTATTTAAATGTACACGCTGGACATAGCGTGGCAAGGGGATTATATGTGAAATATCCTATTCATTTATATAATATCCATATTATAAATGGGAAAGCAACCCTGTGTGTATGTTTGTGTGTTACACAAACGTGTTGAAGTGTAGGGGATGAAAGTTTGATTTATGAATCGATGTTCCAAATTACTTTTGTATTTAAACCACGCGGACAAAGTCGCGGGCAAAAGTTACTTGTTATAACTACATACATTAATGAAAATGATATTTGCCACTCGTACAATATAAATGTCAAAATAAAAATGTAACGTAAAAGTTATCTTATCGTGACACAATTACCACTGCAATACGCTTCTTGATTTTTAACGAAAAAAAATTTAAGCCAACTGTGTGTGCGAAGCGTGATTACCAAAGTAAATAAAACACGTGAAACCCGCGATGTACGTTTTTCTTTATGTAGACAAGGCTCGGCAATTTTGTCTTATTGCGGTGTTTTAATTGTGCAACCATTTTATAAAAGAACTACAGATTATTGTAGCTACGGCTCCCACATGTTTGTATGTCTAGCCGTGTTTGAGATTTGCCAGATAGAAGATTTACATACGAAAAGCACTTTAAATATAGTATCTAAAGCATTTCAATACTAAGTATGAAATATAATTATATATAATTATTTATAGATATGTATTTATTAACAGTTCCATAAATTGCAGTGAAGATTTGATATTTTAATACGCGATTTGTTAAATATAACGTTTAGTTATTCTCAATATAGAAACACTGTCCAAGGTTAACCAGATCCGTTTAGAATATAAATTACATAAGCGCCTTTGAATGTTTAAGAAATCTATAAAATATTTTTTTTTTACAAGTATAATCCTCTTATAACGACTTTCGGACTGTTGTAAGAATTATTGCACACACTAATACACACACACTTAAATGCTCGTTCTTTACATAATATACTGCACTTGTTCATATATATATTTTTATTAATTTTTTTCTGTTTGTGTTTTTTTTTGTTGTATTATTTTTTTCTGATCTTGGATTCTATTTTCGATTATATGTTTTAACCTAATTTGGCTTTGTTTTTAATCTATTGTTATTGTGTAAACTTTTTGTGATAAGCTGTATAGGTTTAAGAAATAAAAATAAAGTAAAATATAAAATAAATCAAAACCGTTAAAATCATGCCTTTAGTTTATTGGTGTTGAGTTACCGGTACGTATCTACGAGGTTCCATACAGATGAAAAATACTCGATAAAGACATCGATAGACTCATATTTAAAAAAAATACATACAAATACAGACACGTAAAACAAGTGAAGCTTTTAAAAACGTAAAAGAATCGTATTTCTCGCATTTTATATTTATAACTTTTTGAATAAATCACAATTCAAATACCGGATGCACAGATGGCTTAAAAAAGGAACGTCCCCCATCCCCGTGGGTATGTTTGCCTATAAAATTCACAAATAAGACTCGTGTATTATACCTTCATAATGTAACAGAAATGTCGGGTACACAATCTACTTCTACGTAGTTTCAACAAGGCATTAAGACGCCCCGGGGTCGATCTTCGCTTAGAAAATATTGTTTTTGTCGTCTGTAAGAGTAGTTTGTTTAATATGTTGTCACTAGGAGACGTGAGCGGCTAGGCCGTTATGCTATAACTTTCACATTCACATGAGTTTCACTATGAAAGCTTTATTTGGTGATAACACCTACCTTGATTATGTTTGCTCAATGAACGAAAGATGAAAGTTCATACGTATATATTAGCGTAAAAAGGTGTCGACATGCCGACGACATACATAGATACTGTCTATATATGTCGTTGTGATTTACACCAATATTGATACCTTAAAATGTAATTCATTATAAAATTATATTATCCGACAAAAGTATACATTTAGTAATATTTAACGTTGGTTATGTTAAAAACTCGCCCAACCAAACTTTAAACCAATGCGTAATGGGGCATCCAAAGAGTAATCTGTATAGAAAGACTATAGTAAAAAAGTAGTTCTTTGTAAATATAATTGTATCGTTATAGAAGTCGTCAGTGCGCGGTTCTGTGCGGCGGGCGCGCGCAGCCGGCGCGTTGTCCCCGCCGCGCGCGGGCATGGAGCGCCTGCGCCGGTCATTCCGGGAGTCTTTCCGTCGGCGGAAAGGCAGCCCGCCGGAGTCGGCGAGGCCACACCAATGGCACGCCGATGAAGCAGCTGTACGAGCTGGTACCTGCACATTCCCGGTAAAATACCTCGGGTGCGTCGAGGTGTTCGAGTCTCGGGGAATGCAGGTCTGTGAGGAGGCGCTTAAAGTGCTTCGGGTGAGTTTTAGTTGCCATTCTCCTGGATACGATCTGAAACACAACAGCTCTATTTTTTATTTATATGTGCACTTGAGACTATCACAGCTTTGAAATGTTTTGACAAGACTTTAAAAGCCATACAAATAATTGAATTAACATTGAATCACCATAAAGTTTCCTCAACGCTATTAATTAATATTGTAAATGAGTATCCTTCAATTACATTTGTAAGTGGTTCTTTTTAATAGAAGGTATTCTGTAAATGTAAATGCTCATAATGTTTGCATTTTTACAATATATAAAATATTCTTATTATTATACACCAGATAATAATAACCCTTGCTAAGTTTCTGGTGTTCTGCACGCGCGGTGATCCCATGTATACTTAAGTTTAAGTGACGTCCAAAAGTTAACGTTAAATATATAAGTTACGTATATCCTAACTCAAAAATATTGTTACTAATAAGGACCCCAACCGATTTCAGAATTCACGACGTCGTCCCGTAAGAGCGGTGCTGCATGTGAGTGGTGATGGTCTCAGAGTGGTTGAAGAAGAGACGAAGGGTCTCATAGTTGATCAGACTATTGAGAAGGTGTCGTTTTGTGCACCTGACAGGAATCACGAACGGGGCTTCAGGTAATCACTGTTTGATTTGTTTCAACAACACACATATATACAGTGGCCTGTTGTTGTTTGCACAGCGTTAAGTAATAAACAAAAAAACAATATTAGAACATAGATTTTAAACAACTCGATCAAGAACAAAATGTGCTTAAATGTCGGGTATGCGCAGCATTAACATAACTTAAGAATATTTAAACAATAAACAACAGAATATGAATTTAGAACATAGGTCTTAAACAACTCAATCAATAAAATTGTATGATTAATTACTGATTGACTTTATTGATACAAATAAACATTCGGAGTTACGTAGATTTTGACCTTGTCGCGTTTGACCCGCGCTGTATTGAACTGTTATATAACAAACTAAGACATTTAAGGAATCGAGTATTTGTCGGTATTAAATGTAATTCGAGTAATATTGTCTTGTATTACGTGTCTTAGAAGCCTCACCGGTACTTGAAAGTATTTGTTAAATCGTGTTTAGGTATATCAATTTACATTACTATATACAGTGTAAAATCTATATAACGGCACTGA
Source organism: Leptophobia aripa (assembly GCA_951799465.1). Taxonomy (NCBI): domain Eukaryota; kingdom Metazoa; phylum Arthropoda; class Insecta; order Lepidoptera; family Pieridae; genus Leptophobia; species Leptophobia aripa. The sequence goes on along the minus strand of OX637269.1, from coordinate 6,734,085 downwards.
AGGGACTGTATAATTTTTGGCGTTATAGAGATTAGTCGTTAAATGGAGAGAAGAAAATTCAGAAAGGAATACAAGCTAAAACAACCAAAGCCAATTGATTTCGATGCTTTAGACTCTAAACAAACTCTCTAAAGTGTAGAGTTTGTCGTTATATTGAGTGATGTTACATAGAGTTTGTACTGTGTATATGTAACTATATACAACGAGTGGAAATTGTATATTGTGTGTAATGTTTAAAAAAAATCATTTATTTTTACATGTATACTTATGCATTTGAAAGCTTTAATTGCATATTAAGCGTATTTTAATTCGCAAGGTCGGTTCATGGTTCAAGGTGATGGTTATATGGAATATAGTAATATAACCTATATTAGTATAGACGGAGTTGAATTCCAGCTACATTTGCCGCGATGGGACGACGCGTCGCTGGATGTGCCACGGGTTCCTCGCGTCGCGCGACAGCGGGGAGAGGCTCTCGCACGCCGTGGGCTGCGCCTTCGCGGCCTGCCTCGAGCGCAAGCAGCGGCGGGACAAGGAGTGCGCCGTGTCCATGAGCATAGACGCCGCCTCGCACGCCTTCACGCGGCAGGGCTCCTTCCGGAAGTCAGGTATAGGGCCGTTTTAAACTTCAGATCGGGACTCAAACCTCGTGAACCTGGCACTTGACAAGCTCTTCAGAACTTTAGCATTTCAGACCAGTACTGGGTCATAATGGAAAATTAAATGTCCCTTCTAGTGATCGGTCGTCGTATGTCAGAAGCAGACGATGGTCCGGTGACTCCAGCACCCCTGGCTACGCCGCCCACTCCGGGGGCTCCGTGTCCTGTCCCAATGCCCCTGGCGCCGCTGCCCCAGGGTCAGCGACCGGCTCCCCACAATCCCTTTGCTGTGGAGCGCCCCCACGCCGCCCCCCATCTCCTGGAGAGACAGGGCTCGTTCCGCGGCTTCGCTCATCTTAATAACAAGTATGTTGCATTGTTAAAATGGTTTAAGAACACTTGTATGCTACTAGGATTATTCGTAGACTTATAGACAATAGACAATAGTTACAGTAGTAATACTAACATAGTAGTAATATTACTGTTGTACTATTTTTTTAATCGTTATATTGTTTCTTTCAGTTCTCCATTCAAACGCCAGATGTCGCTCCGAATCAGCGAACTGCCATCGACAGTAGAGCGACAACGTTTGGGGCTTGGTTCACCCGCGACGCCGCCCTTGCCCGCCCCGCCCATTCCCGCTCTGCCCACTTTGCCAGCTCTGCCCGCGCAGAATGATACTGAAGCTATCGAGGTTTGTTTGGAAATAATATACAATATAATATTATAAAATGAACTTTTCGTATATCATAATAGGGCTTAGTCTCAGTAATATCTTTTTGATTAAAAATGTCTCATTGATTGTACGAACAGGGTTAATATTTGAATCAATTGCAGGACGCCATCGAATGTGACCCGGTGGCCGAGATGTGTCAGCAGCTGTCCCTAGGGCTCCGGGCCCTCACCGAAGAGCCCGTGCCGGCCGCCGCTGGGGCCCTGCCCCACCCCGAGGCGTGGCTGGGGCGCATCGCCCGCGCCCCGCCCTTGGTGTCCGCCGGCAGGGCGGCCTCCTTCGCCGGACACGCCACAACCAACCCTTTCCTTACACCGGCACCGCTCTAAGTGATATATTAATGGCGTATGCCTGCCACCGCCCTCGGAACGTATCTTTTAACAGACGAAGTATTTCCCGATTTATTCTCGTAATTAATCCACCAGACGCTGAGATGCGAAAGTAAATCGCGCCATTTTAGAAGTGAGTCGGGTTTGCACCACGATCCACTACCGTATTATTTCTATGAACTATTTATCGGCGCAAGTTCCTATCGATCGCCAATGGGTGGCGTCTTTTGAACGTCTGCCTTTCAACGTACTTAGCCGAATATACGTACGACTGAGCCGCGAACACGTCCACATAACAGCGTATACTTTTCTATTCTCTTTACGTACTTATTTGTTACGATTTTTCAGTACTTATTTTTATAATGATTTATAACTTAAATGTATCACTGCGCATGCGCACACAGACGCGAGCCCGACGCTTGCCAAGTGCTTAAATGTCTAGAATTAAATATTGGATATTGTACTTAATTCGTTGGAGAGCACTTCGCTTGCCCTTCGTGCACTTTGTATCGAACTCGTCCATATTGGTCCTTCGGAACGGAACAAATGTTAATACAGCATTTGTCTTTACTTGATATACGTACCTTTTTTTATTTGTATATAACTGTACATTTTTGTAGATCGTGTGAATCTTTTGTTAACTATATTTCTCTTAAGACGATCAAACTGTACGTACGGTGTGATTTTTAATGTTGTTTTGTTTTTTTTTTTTTTTTTGTTACTGTAAATTCACACAATTGTTATTCGCTTAAGTGTATAGCGTTGTTAATGACTGCACAACAATGAATGCACAATATTTTTTTTTACATTCCGACTATTGGACTCAAGTTTTTCACGCAAGCCAAGCACGCATGTATTATGTAGGTAGTAGCGGAACACGAAATGTTACACTCTTCATATTGTATTGCACTCGGTGTCTGTAAGCTTAGATGCCTTAGAGCCATTGCGTTTAGTACAAAACTTGTAATTGTGAGACGCGAGACGCGTCCGTTGTCACGCGCGAGATGGCTTGAAATGGTTGTTCAAATTTCAAAAATAGAACTCCAACACTGTCTAGTGACCCGCAACTCGAACAAGGTTTTTTTTTTGAAGGTTTGGAGTTTGAATTTCGAATTAATTTGAATTTAAAGTTCTGATAGATTAAAGACGAAGTACCATAAACAATGTATGGTTTAATATTTTCTCTGTGACATTTATACGTGTATAATATATCTTTAAGAATGGAATAAGTCGTACTTAATCGCAATTGTTGTAACGAAATTAGTTGTTGGACATAACACTGTATATTTTTCTGAATTTATCTTTGGCTAAATTATATTATGTACATACCCAGTTCTTATGTATGTAGATATTTTAGGTGATGAGAGTTCAAATATTATAAAGAAATACATATTATGGTTAGTAATCCTTGTTTTATTTTACCATGAAGGCATCTCCCGAATTCAACAGATCTGCGAGGCAGTGTTAGGGTTAAAATCTTGAGTACATAATGAATTTATTTTAAAGAAACTTAAAGATTTATCTACATTAAAAGTGAACAGTGTATATTTTTAATAAGGCCTCGCTCAGTACACTGGCCCTGTTAGTCTAGCCTGCCGCAGCATTAATTTTCATGGATAGCTAATACACAATTCATAAAAAGAAGAAAATATATATTTTATACTAGCTTTTGCCCGCGACTTCGCGCTTCCGTCGTTAATCGTAAAAAAGTAGCTTATGTCCTTCCTCATAGTACAATGGTTTTGATGTAACAGACAGATTAACTTTCGTATTTTAGTACGGAAATATAACATATGAATCTGCAATAATAGTATTGTGAATGTGGACGAGTCGGTTGATGTTTTTGCCGACTCTCTACTTACCTTTCGTAGAGGCATTTTAAACACCTTAAAATACAAACCTTTGAATCCTGGTAGAGTTCACATGTATGTCGTATCTTGTTCGTATTATTGTCTCAAGTTCCCATTTAACTGTTTTATGTGTAAACCTAGTTTTATTATCTCATAAGCTTATTGTTTTAATTATTTATTATTATTGTTTTATATTTAGCACATAAGATGTTTGGGGACAGATATAATAAAATAAATAAATACTCTTGAAAAATATCACAATACGGAAACGCACAAAATTATTGTTAATAGCTGTGCCCACGATTCCGTCAGCGTATTATTCCTTGTGTGTTATTAAGTTAATGTATTGACAATATTGTTTAGATGATGTTCAACTGAAGCTTAAGTACCTACCTATAAAACGGAAATACTTCACCGCAAAGCATCCGGGTTATTTATTTTTTTTATAGAAGAGGAGGCAAACGAGCAGGAGGCCCACCATAAAGGTGAAGTCGCCGCCCATGGACACTCAAGTGGCTGGGAGCTCATGAGTGCGTTGCCGGCCTTTTAGGGATTTATACGCTTTTTTCTTGAAGGACCCTAAGTCGTAGTGGTTCGGAAATACCGTGGCGGGCAGCTTGTTCCATAACGTGGTGGTGCGTGGTAAGAAATGTCTTACGAAACGCGCAGTGGTGGAACGACAGACATCAAGGTGATACGGGTGGAATTTCGCATTCTGCCTTGATGTCCGAAGATGAAATTTAGCTGCAGGTATTAATCCGAACAACTCCTCCGAACACACCCCATGGTAAATGCGATAGAAGATGCTGAGAGATCCAACATCTCTACGCAGCGCCAAAGGATCAAGCCGGTCGGAGAGTGACTGGTCAGCGACTAATCGAACCGCTCTACGTTGAATGCGATCAAGAGGAAGGAGCTGGTACTGGGGGGCTCCCGCCCAGAGGTGAGAACAATATTCCATGTGGGGCCGAATTTGCGCTTTATAAAGTTGCAAGCGGTGGCCCGGAGTGAAGTATCGTCTCGCCCTACTGAGCACACCAAGCTTTTTAGAGGCAAGTTTTGCCTTTTCTTCCAGATGGCCGCGAAACTGAACATTGTCCGATATGTCGACGCCCAGTATTCCGATGCTGGCTGAGGCTTTAAGGAGGGTGTCTTCAAAGAGAGGAGTAGCGACAAAGGGTGTTTTTTTAGTGGAAAACGCGCAAACTTGCGGTTGAATTGGACTAGGTTAAGTCGTCCCCAGTCCGAGGCTACACTTAGTTGGGTCTCGACTTCAGACACAAGTTTGTTCCGGAACTGATCGACATCAGCCCGATATATATTTGCGCGGCCTGTGTATAATGCATCTCCAGTACTATCGTCCGCATAGCAATGAATACTGCTATGCTGCAGCAGATCATTGATATGCAGAAGAAAGAGGGTCGGAGATAAGACACAGCCTTGTGGGACCCCGGCATTCACAGGTTTGAGGTCTGAACATGCTCCGTCGATAACGACCCTAATGCTCCTATCAGTCAGGAAGCTGGAGATCCAATTGCACAATTTCTCGGGCAACCCATACGCAGGAAGCTTTGAAAGAAGCGCTCTATGCCACACCCGGTCAAAGGCTTTCGCTATGTCAAGACTAACTGCCAGTGCCTCCCCCTTGGACTCTATTGCCTCCGCCCATCTATGAGTTAGGTATACTAGAAGGTCACACGCTGACCGATCACGCCGGAAGCCATACTGGCTATCGCTAATCAAGTGGTGGCCCTCTAGATACTTCAAGAGCTGGCAATTGATGCTGGATTCCATTATTTTGGAGAACAAGGAAGTTATGGCTATTGGGCGATAGTTTGACGGATCGGAGCGATCGCCTTTTTTAGGGATCGGGTGTACTGAAGCGATCTTCCATCCGTTCGGGACGATGCCGAGTGAGTATGAGAACCGGAAGAGACGCGTTAGGACCGGAGCCAAGTCAGGAGCACAAGTGCGCAGAACTATCGGAGGGATGCCATCAGGCCCGCTCGACTTATGGATGTCCAAGGAGAATAAAGCCTTGCGGACCGCTCGGATCCGGAACAGCCCTCAAGGGTAGGATGCATAGGATGCAAGGACCGCATCCCATCCCAATCTGCTGACTTGTAATGCCACACGCGACGACAGCCCGCAAAGCGAGGCCGTGGAGGGCGCTTGGTTGGCACTCTACTCCGGACCACGCAATGGTCCGACGAACCCAAAGGAGGGTCGATGGAGACTTGCTAGTTCTCCGGATGTGAAGTCAGCAGAAGGTTCAACAAAGAAGGTTTATGACCTTTCACATCTGGTATTCGCGTAATCGCAGGGACCATTTGTGTCAGATCATATGCCAAGGCTAAGTCGTGAAAGGATCTGCCCGCGTGATCGGTGGTTTCAGAGCCAAGCCACTCGGCATGGTGGGCATTGAAGTCGCCAAGTATCACGATTTCAGCGGTTGGAACCCTTTCGAGCAAGGAATCTGTCGCCATTTGAATGTGCTCGATGAGTCGGTCAGTTTCGGAATTTCCACTATGGGACCTATACAAGCAGGCGTAGAAACGCGGATGGTCATCGCAGTCTACGCGTAACCATAGCCTAGATAGGTCCACGCCTTCAAGCGTCCCGAGGCGCTGAGAGCAGACATCCTCCCTGACGTACACGCTAACTCCCGCCCGCGACACAAAGGAATGTTCCAATTTATACCCCGGGTAGGAGAGGTAGGAAGTATCAGCTGGAGAGGATATCTGGGTCTCAGTAAGGAAGAGCAAGGCCGGCTTCTCAGTCTCTAGGTGGTGGTGGACTGCGTTGATGTTGGAGTTGAGCCCCCTAATGTTTGAGAAATCCACAGTGAGTGAGATGGGGGACGGCTTGGAAATTTTGCCCTGTTTGCCCCGAGAACGATGTTTTTTTTGTAGCGCAGAGTTGCCCCCCCCCCCCCCCCCGGGCAGCCTGTGCGGCCATCAGCGGGTGTTGAACTTTCCGTTGGTGGACGCCCAGAGGAGGATTCTCCACCGCTAGCACGAGTGGTACCTCCCTGGGGTAGTTTCTTTTTGTTCTGCACCTTCATTATTTAATTTGAGTAGGGGAAGAGGGATGGGCTCCGGGAATCTCAATCACCGGACGAAACGCGAATACAACAGGTGAAGCCCATTGTACCGCTTCACGCCGGTCTTCAGTAAGACAGTGGTACTGCCCCGGAAGGGGGTTGACAGTTGAAATGTATGTTGAAAGTTGACGAGTCCGGCACGTGAACATACAGATTTCTAGAACTTCTAACCTGAGAAAGAGCGACGTACAACTGACCATGCGAGATACAACTGACACCAAGATCTACTTCAGCAACACAAAAAATCTGCCCTTGAGCCTATAACACACCGATACTGGGAATTGCGTTCTAGCCAAAATACCTATCGGTCTAAAAATCAATACGTACCTAATACTACTTCACCTAAGAAGAAATAAAATGTAATGTAAACTATGCGTTCGCGACCTTTTAAAAAATTAGCCTTCGTAGTATTCACGCGCGTAGTATTTATCGATTTTAATGAATCTTTTTTTATAAAATGTTTAACACGGTTAAGTTATTTAATTAGGAATGACTGAGAGTGTTAAAAACGTAAGAGTAGACAAATATAATCAGAAAGCTTCGAACAGCTAAGATATCGGGAGTTACACGTGTTATTGTGAGTCAACCATAAATATTAGATAGACATATGCTGTTGTGAGAAGTGTTTAACATAATTTTAAGCAAAACATTTCCGTCATACATGATTTCTGTGTAGCTTTAAGCATTAAGGTTGCACATGCGGAAGCTTAAATAATGAAGTAACTTCTCCCGTTTTCACAACATTTTCCTTCTGTGCTCTGCTCCTATTAATTGCAGCATGATGAAAAATATACTATAACCAGCTCAGGAGTATGAAAAATGTTTGTGTTAAGTTTCGTTAAAAACGGTCGAGTAGTTTTTGTTTCTATAACGGTTACCTAAACAGACAGACAAAAAATTAACTGATTGCAGTTTTGGCATCGGTATCGACCCCTAATCAAATCCTGATAATTATTTTGAAAATATATTTTACACATATATTTGACCTCTCTATATATTTATTATAAGTATAGATAGATAGATAGCAAAGCATTATAGTCAATATAAAAATTAATTATATGTACTTGTTAAAAAAGTTTTTCTCTGTATGAATAGTTGTATGTGTATTAATTCGGTTACTGTTTGGGATCAATGTGGTATCTTCTCCGAACTGTACTTTGGAACTCTGTCCTATAAGAAAATTCACTTTGGTTCTTTGATTCTATGTAAAAAATGAACCGGAGAAGGAAGAAATTTAAAACCAATTGTATTATTTACTTTTTACAATTTATTTAACTGCATAAACTTTAGGTGCTACACACTACCTACACGACATAGCTATTGTCAGAATTTCTATACATTGGGTGCGCATTAGATACACCGTACACATCTATTTTTAACATTCGAGATACAAATTGAACATCTATAACCATAGATTATATTTGTGAACCGACCATTGCTGCTCAACTTGTCAATGATACATTGCGCGTTTAGCATAGTGACCACTCATATTTAACATTATCTTCTATCCGCAGACACATTTTCATTGAGCTAGTCTAGTGTCTCTTTCTAATAAGCTGTGGTGGATAGAGACAGATATATTCAAAAGTGAATGGTAAAACTAGAAATATCGGGTAAATGTGGAAATTATTACTGAAGAGGAAGTTTGAAATGTTTTATTTTAATATCACATAAACCTTCACAGCAATGGTCTTCATATATTTGGATATAGTGTAAATTATTTTATGAAAGGAATCTTTAAAAATAAAACACTCTGTATAAAGCTAATAAACAAGTATACGACGTGGAATGCCATTAAAAATGCGCAAACTATATACTTTTATATAAATAAAATTATTTTGAAATATTATAATTAAAAACATAAATTTCCACCAATTTTCACACATGGAGTCGTTAAATATTGACTAGCATAAAACAAACACACAACAAATCTTATATAAAAGCCGCTAAATATCACAATAAAGATTTTAAAAAAAACTAATCTTACAAATGCATAAATAATAAATTAAGCTTAAAATTATAAAATACTATCAACAGTGTGTACAGACCCTAATACAAGTAGAAAATTACAATATAAAATAATAACGACACAAAAACTGTCGCAGTATTCATCACGGGTATAACGTTTCCATACAGGGTGATATTTTTAGAACACCACTCGAGTGTGCTCACTTACTGTAGATAGCAAAGCTTACACAAAAGGAACTTTTAAAGCCGGGCAAGCTTTTTTTAAACATGGCCACGCTACATGCATCCTTGTAACATTTTTAAAATTACTTTTCACGTGTTTCTTATACACATAAAGCCTTTGTTTTGCGTTTACCAATGAAGTGTAAATAAATAAATAAAAAATATTGTCTTCAATTTTGCTATCTGCACCATTCAATTTGTGTTTATAAAAATTCATACAATACATAGTTTTTAATAAGCGCATAATATATATATATATACTATATAATATTGTTATAAAAATATCATACTTTGGTAAAGCGGTAGTTGTCCAAGCAAATGCGAAGGTAATTTAATTTAATCTAGTTTGACGTGTGCAAGTGGAGATCGTGCCCGTAGCCGACGAGTCACACTTTGCAAAAATATTATCAAAAGCGATCAAACATTTTAAATTGTCCTGTAAAACTATTTTAAAGTAAGGAAAAAAAAAACACGATTTCCCAACTGCTTTTCGCGGTTCGCGGGTAACTGTTACAATAATCATATCACAGTTAAATTAAACTTTTAACAAAGTTGTGTAAAGCTTTGATAACATTAAAAATAATTCGATTAGGATTTAATAAAACAATTGATATATTCAACATAAGTTATGATATTGATTAAGTCATGTCGAGAAATTATCGAGTTATTGGAACCCTTGACAGAAAACAGTTCTGATAGAGCAACGACACACCCGTCAAAAGTTTAAAGCGCTCCATTTATCCCTACATATATAAATTATCAAAATTTTACTAATTTTACGCATTGCATTACAACAAGTTGTGAAAATTACGCGTTTTAATCCAATAATTCTAGAATACTTTGCCAATATAATATAATCCTGCTAAATCTTGCATCGCATAGAAATTTACGTTAAGAGATACTTGTTAAAGTATATCGAGTTTATTTACGCCATTGAAGCGAAGGCCTATTCCTTGTCGTTCTGCAGCTGGTGATGGCAACGCTGGCAGACACGCACGGGGCGAAGCGCCCTCAACCGCCGAACGGGGGCTTCGTAGCGAGAACACTTCCCGCAGAAGACGGCTCCGCAGGCTCGGCAATGGTGTCTCCGCTCCAGAGCGGTGAAACGCACGGAGCACTGGGCGCACTGCGGGGCGGTGTCGTCGCGGATCCAGTGGTCCGCGGGCCCGCCCTTCGCCCCGGAAGCGCTGGACATGTCCGGGGCGCACCAACGGAATATCTACGGACATTCGCTTAACTCAGTGGGATGCCACAAATGAACGTACGCAGTTAGTGTGAAGGGCGCGTACCCGTCCGCGTGCGTCGCCGACGGCCACGCCCCGGCCGGTGCGCGCAGCCGCGAGCGCGGTCACGGCCGCAGGCGAAGTGTTGTCTTGGCGCTCGAAGGCCGTGTGCATGGTCAGTTTGCCTCGCACCACGAGACGTCTGCGCCAGCGCACCTCGGCGGACACGGCCGGTGATGCTGCTAATATACAATACACTTATTCCAATTCTCAAACGTCACGATCAAAACGCCTTAGATTTGAGAACTGACTGTAAATGTAAGTGTAGAGTTTTTTTTTAAACTATTCGAAGATTTATGGAAGACTATTCGTGCAAACAAAACAAACCTGGTGCCTGTGTCTCGTGTGCGACGTCTCTATGCTCGAGTACTACGAAGCTGTCCGTGAGACTTGTGTCAGACTTGCTGTTGCGCAGCTCCCCCTCGCCTGCTGCCGACTCGTTGGATCCACCGATGCTACCACCGCCTGAAGGTTAAGATGTAATATTATACTACAATGAAACGACCAATTTTATGTATCAAATTAAACTTAAATTTATTTAATTAGTTTTTTAATGTTTAACGAACTGTAAAAGGGAGGTATGTATTTTCACAAACCAAAAAGGGAGGAACCACGATCGGTGGAAATCACTGTCCGGACCGAAGGACCAATTATATCGATTATAGTGGCACTCACTTTTTCTGAACATTGGATTCCCCTTCGCCTTATGCCGTAGCACAACGTTGTCCTGCTTCTGGAGCTTGCTCCTCGCCGAGTGGTCCAAGCCCTTTTCGTTGTCGTAGTCCTTGTCGTCCGAGTCCATCTCGTACTTGGCTTCGTCGCAGGAGTCGTTCCTGTCGTTGTCGCTGCACGTGTCCTTGTCGTCGTGGCGACGAGAGGATTCCTTGGCGCTGGTCGTTTCGCCGATGTCGGAGAGAGAACTCTCCGAACCGGATTTCGCAAGGTTACCTACAAAAAGGTAATCTTAAAATATTCGATAGATACACAATGGTTACCATGGTAACAAATACAATTCTAGCTTTAGTTTATTGTACTCTGTACTTTTGGATTAAAAAAAAAAAAATTTGTCTTATCGCGACTATCATTGGCTAATCTTAAAAACCTGTAGAATGTTAGACCGAAGATTTCTTTTGACCTTGTTAGAATGAGCTTTTATGAGAACCATTCTCAAACTATGAAAATGAAAAAAACACGACATATCCCATTTTACAAAGACCAAAAACTATGACAATGACATGAGACAAGATGGCGTCACCGGCGTAGACTATGCATCAGCAAATCCAATCGAAACCCACCTTCCTGTTCCTGTGACAAACTCATTTGCTTCACCAGTGCCTCGACCCGTTTGATAGCTGCATCTCTTTCACTCGTCTCAACTTCCTCACTCTTGACCTCACTCTCCGACTTCGTTTCACTCTCCGTTCTCAACTTTTCAATCTTAATGGGTCCTTCAACGGTCTCTTTGTCAACGGAACTGGCTACTTCCAGGCTTCCGGGTTCCGGTGGACTTTCGTCATCCATTTTCGGTACATATTCTATTGACCACATCTGAAAACGATCAATTTACCACTATGAATCTGCTGTTAAGATACTATATTTAATGAGTCTATACGAAAACTTGTTTTTTAATTTAAAAGAAAATTATAGATTTTTTTTGTATTTTGATTCATTTAAAATAATGATGACTTATTTTTATTATATCCTGCAGTTAATCCGTAAATTAATGTACTTGACGGATTGATTCGTATCATTTAACAAATTTAAAATATTTCAAGAAACGTATTAAAAAACAATATGTATGTCATACCCTAACGACGCCATCAGAAGAGCCCGTGAGTATAACATTGAGCGGGTCCCATTCGCGACCCTGGCTGAAGGCCACGCAAAGCAACTGAGGAGCGCGGTCTCCACCACTCGACCCCGACGCCCCCACCCCAGCCCCGCCCAAGGGCTCGCCGTTGATGGACCAGGCCTGTACCCAACAGCCGGCGCACGTCGCTATATCGCCCTGAAATACAGTTTTGTATATATAACGGAAGCATAATTGTCAATGGGTATTACAATCAGGTTCGGTCACCATCTCAATCACATTCTCACCACAACAAGGTGGCGCCAGACCCAGTTCGAAACTCTACTCTGATTGGTCAATACAATAAACGTACTTTTAAACGCTTAACAATTTTTTTTCTATTAAATAAGTAAGTAGAAACGAATAAAATCAATTTTTATTGACAGTATTAAGATTTTTTAACATATGTCTAAAGTCACTTAAGTCGATATATATAAATGAATAAACGTACTTGTCAAGTCACGGACTCAAAGTACTTACAGTCATGTCATCAATAGCTAGTGCTGAAACGGGCGGCAAGGGCTGCGCCATGTCGGCAAAGTGGGGCGGCAACAGCTGCCGCACGAAGGTGCCTCTCTCCGCGTCCCAAACGATCACGAGGCCGTCCCGGCTGCCGCTGACGACCAGGTTGTACGCGGAACTGGCCGCGAGGCACGTCACGGCCTCCTCGTGCCCGTACAGGCACGTCTTCACTGTTAGACGCCGTCTCCGTGCCCAGTATTGCCAGATTGTTACCACCTTCAATATAAAGCTTATAAGATAGCAAGTTTGTGGGCAAAGTTTGTACCGATACAAAAAAAATAAAATGAATTATATTTGCACATGTTTTTCTGGTTAAATAACCTGATAATGATATAAATTGAGAGACTCACCGTGCTCGTGCCGGCGGTGACGAGCGTCTTATCGGACAGGCACACGCACGTGACGATCTCGCCCGCCGCCTGCGCCACGCTTTCGCAGACGAACACGGCCCTGTCGTTGTCGTAGTGGCCCACTCGCAGCGAGTGATCCGCAAACCCCCAAGCCACGTACTTGTTGTACGAGGGCGGCATCAGAACCTTGTTCTGCTCAACCGCCAACACGGCCTTTTCTGTGTAGAGGATTTGACCAACGGGCCCTTTCACCTCTGAAATCATAGGTATACGTTTTGTCTATAGTTCTCACTTTGTCTTGCATTTCCAATTCTATAAGATTTGTACTTTATGACTGTTTTGACACTATGAAACTATATACACAGGAAACTATAGAGAAAATGACAACCCCACTGAGTTTCTTGTCGGTTCTGTACCCATATAAACTTTAGTTTTAGTGACGTTTCAATAGAGATAAATAATCCCATTTACTTTGACTCTATATACTAATTAAAAACCGTATTCACCGAGAAATGCCTGTACACCTTTTAATAATAAATAAATTTTAAAAATGTGAAGTACCTTTAACCGGTTGCAATGAGGGCCTCAAATTCTCCAAATTGTGAAAGAACAGTTTGTCGGGAGGCGTGATGGCGGCGCCCTGTGAGGGTATTATATTGTTTGGATCCAAAATGGTCGACGTGCGCTGCGACATTTTCTTACTCGGGTGAGCTTTCTTGAACAACTGCTTTGGGATTTGGCCAAAGTTGTTTATGAAGCCGATGGTGGCCGTTTTCTTGAGTGGGTCGTCGATACTGAAACATTCATTATTAAAGTGAATACAATAAATCATATTTGTATAGCTATACACACATACATACACACACAGATGTCACGTTAAAAAAGTACACGGAACTCACTTGTAAATGTCCACGTTGCCCTCATAGAAGAGATGATGGAACACGTTGCACGCGTCGACAGCCGGCTGACCCTGCTGCTTGTAGCCAAAGACCAGGTCGATCCAGTGGTGGAGGCGGTGGGACACGTAGTCCGACTCCAGAGCTGCACGATGGACTCTGATGAACTCCCGCGGGTCGCCCTTCGCCCAAGGTGGAAGTACTACGTCTCCTAAGGCCACACCCGACTGCTTGGAGCCTGATAAGACAAATCAAATGAATATTAGAAGTTTTACTATACATTAAATACTTACTTAATATTCATTTAATTTTTCAATTACTAACCCAAGTCAAAATTGTTGGAATTTTCCAAGAACTCCGGCAAGTAGAAAAACTCTGGAATCAATTCCTTAACGTCGGCCATATTGTGTCGCGATGCTGAATTCCACGCTTCTTTTATGGAATGAAACATTCTGAAAAAAATATATGTATGAAGGACCAAGCGGCAAACTCCGAATTTTCGTATATAGGGTCTGTAACGTCATCGTACTGACTATTAGCTGATAACAAGATGTCGCTACAAAGACAAATACTTAAGAGTTTTTCTATGATTTTAGATTGTTCTAGGATACCAGGTTTTATATGAATACATTCGCAATTAATATAAAATACATCACAAAACAAGGAGACAGACAAATACTGAAAAGATCGTTCAAATTGTGTTTTCAATTGACCTTAAAAAAGAAGGTTCACGTTTATTTCTTTCAGAATGCAGTCAGAATTGGTTAGTTAGTTTGTTACCAATGTTAGTTTAAGCGTTGAAGTTAAAAATGCCTTATGGTTTACCTGTCAGCTAAATCAAAATGGCCGCCCTGCAGCCTGAGGAAGTGCTGCGTGAACGGTTCCATCCGCACGAGGTACGAGCACACAATCATCGCGGACGAGTAGTGAGTGCCGAAGTGGTACGGAGGGGTCTCTCCGTGGGGGTCGTCCCACTCCTGGGACCAAAACAATCTATGTTTACTGCTGAATATTCAATTTATAATATTTTGTTCTATTTACAAATTATATAGAATTTTTAGAAAAAAAAACCATTTAACATTTTTAACTGGCAAATATTTATAAATATATAAATACATATATCAAAGTTAATTTTTAATATTTTTTTTATTGTATTTTGCCTAGTGTGTGTGTGTTAATACATGTGTTTGGTAACCTTGTAGCGTTTCCTGAATTGGTCCAATCGGTCTGGGCTCTGTGCGCCCATGGGTTTACTCAGATCCCTGAACGTGGCTGGATCATTGAGATCCAAATCCAAGGAGTCATAATCCGCCAGGATCCAAGGAAACACGGGATACTGCATGAGATCATTGTAGGACCGGCCAGCTAATGTATTCAAATGCATCAGGTACTGGAAGTTGGTTATTTCGCCACGCTGGAAATAAGTTTTTTTACTTATATATTTAAATAATATTATAAACGATTGTTTTTAAACTATATAATAAAAACCTTGTCTGGTTAACGGCTTCTCCATTTACAGACCTTGGGGTTTAACACCAACCCAATGAAATATGTCCCTCCTGAATTACTTCGTTTCTGTACTCACCAGCCAGCGCTGCGTAACCGAGGTGTCTCCGATGAGGGAGGCCAAAAGCCCAGCGGGCTGTTCCACCGCCACTCCTCTCTTCTGCCCCGCCACTGACCCAGCGGCACTGTCCGCCATGCCTGTCGCTACAGCTGTGAATCGGCTGTACACCTGTACAATAATTCATTTCTAATCTAACTACTCTTTTCAAAGACATTCATTCTCGTCTCAAATAGTGTTAACGATGACACTCGGAGGGTATTTTCAAAATTATAATTAAAAAATTAAAGATTTCAAGATTTTAAATAATATGGAATCGTGTTTTAATACACATACTGGGGTGGGTTGTCTGGAAGAGTTCGCTTATTAGCGACTAGCTTTCCGCCCGCGGCTTCGCCCACGTGTAATGTGGTTAAGTATATAGCGTTTTTTAATGATCTCGACAGGGCTTTCTTTCACGGGCTAAAATCTTGTAACAATTGGAATTCTATATAGCCTGTGTTACTCAGGGATGATGTAGCTTTACAGGATCGGATGATTTAGGGAAATCGAGGGCAACTTTATGTGGATGAGCTGATGATGGAAGGTAAAACTCCTCAGCGGTTGAAAGAGTTGAAAGAAAATTCTTACGATGTTATGAGTACGAAATACGTACTTGTGAGGTTATTACTTATTAGCTTGACCAAATAATAAAAGGTAAACCTCATTAACGTTAAGGACGTAGGTGGAAAAATGGATGCGGACAAACGATAAACGTCTCTTCACTCGTTTCCTTTTACTTGTTTGTATAGGTAGTGTTCACTCAAAATAATCATAGGGTAAAACGTTAATGAAAGTTTGAACTGCATGGTAGTCATTATACAATGAAGCATCTTAATACCGCGATTGATATATTTGGCCTAAGTAGAAGTTCTTTAAAAAAAACCAAGACTCAACCTCGCATACTCACTCACACAGCAACACCATTGCACACACACACTAAAATGATCGTACTTCACATAGTTCCACTTGTTCATGTGTATATATATTTTTACTTATTTTTTTCTATTCGTGTTTTTTTTTATTCTTTTTTCTGATCTTAGATTCTATTTCCGGTTCTATATTTTAACCTTAATTTGGATTTATTTTTAATCTATTTTTATTGTGTAAACTGTTTTTGATAAGATGTATAGGTTTAAGAAATAAAAAATAAACTAAATCTAGGTTGATGACGAATTTTATCAACGCCATCTATCGAGCACATTGTTCAACACTTCAACCGCGCCCGCGCGCACTGCGTTATTTGTTATTTTTGTTACCTCTAATAAGTTTTAATATTAAGACTAACTTATATTTGAACATATTTAACAATATATAACTAATCAATCAATATAAGTGTTTAAAAATTTTGAAGCAGTGGTTGAAGTAAATTTTCAATCGACCATAACTTCTCTTTCTCTTTACCGATTTTGACAAAATAAACTTTTGACAACGCTCCCAATTATATGTAATCCAACTGTGAAAACCGCGTTCAAATCCGTTCAGTAGTTTTCAAGTTATAACGTACCAGACAGACAGACAGACAGACAAGAATTCCACAAATTGTATTTTTGGTTTCTATGACTCTTCTTTAATTGCCCCCTTTCAGTTTTTTGGAAAAATATTTAATGTACAGATTTTCGATTTTTACTGTCTTATTATTAGTATAGATAAGGCTGACCGATGCTCTTATATGTACTAACATGTATTAACGTCATTAAAGTGTAATTAATCAATTCTTGCCACGATTGAAGAATTCATTAGAGATTTTAATAATATTTTTTTAAATGGCCTACCCACGTTTTAACCCACCTTATTCCGTACTTTGCGCGGAAAAGCCAACAGGTAATTACGCCCATCACTCGAAAATACCTCCAAAGCAATCGGCTGTAGTAGGTATCTCCGTTTGTGTACCTCTCTGGAAAAAATAGCAGAAACGTCAGTAGTATATCTTAGATACTGAGACATGCCTGCAGGCTCTTATAAAAAGAACTGAAACATTGTAGAGCAGTGGTTCCCAACGTGGGGCGTTCGCCCCACTGGGGGGCAATTTGGCAATTGGAGGGGGGCATTTCGAATTTTTTTTCAGTTAAAATTACCCCTCTAGTTAAGGGGATTTCATATCTTTATGGGTTAGAGGGGGCATTTTCTTATTTTTGCACGTGTTAGGGGGGCATTTTCGATTTTAGAATCTCAAAAGTGGGGGGGGGGGAACCTAAAAAGGTTGGGAACCACTGTTGTAGAGCAACTGAATTACTCACAAATAAATCTGTCAAAGTATTGTTATCTTAGTAAGTTAGTTGAAGTTAGTCAAAATGGGATGGGATATTTTTTATTAAACGAGAGTTTCAAACAACTATGATGTATATTTAAAGGACAAAGATCCTTTTAATGTGTTAGCAGTAGCTTAGTATCAGGACAGTTTAATTCTTACCTTACAGTGCTTTTGTTATTTGAATTAGTCATGTAACATTATTTTATATGAAATGTTCATTTTAAAAGAGCTATCTAGTTTCTTGCCAGTTCTTCTCTCTCGGTAGGTTCACTTTCAAACCGGTGGTAGTGTGAAAACTGATGATCCTTCATAAAGCCACTACTTGAATAAAGATATTTTGAGTTTGAGTATTTATGATATTATAAAAAAAAAATACCGTATATCTTCATATAGAAACTTGGAGCACTGTCGCTGGTTGCTTTTCTGTATGGCCTGGCTCGGCAGTATTGGGTCATAATCATCAGGACAACAGTCCAGGTCTCGGATCTCCCTGTTCTTGAGAAGTGTGAAGCCATCGATTACGTAGCAATGCTCTCGCCCGAAAAGGAGGAGACCTTCAGTCGTATCCAGACCTTGGATACGGGCGCAACGGAACATGTGTGTGATCTGTAAAATTGTACGTTGCTTAACCGCAAACTGGGCCATGGGACACAAGCCACACAAAACTTATTTTAGGTAAGTTCTACCAACTTAGTTAACCACTAACCATATATTTCAATATATAATCCCTCAATTGCAAGGAGGTAAATTATATTGCTTGTATTAAGAAGAGTAATCTATGATTGAGTACATTTTTATAATATTTTCCAAAATAAGTAACGTAGTCTAAGTCATTGGGAGCATTTGAATGTATGCTGTCGGAAATTATTAACGATACTTTAAATAACAAGGGAATACTTGAAGCAATAAATGGAGGTATACATTTATTAAAAAAAATATATCGGTAAAGCATAAAATGTGTGCGTGCGAATGTAAAGGTTTTTGCATATTACCTTTTCATGATGTTCCAGCAGCCTCAAAAGTGTTTGATTGTCGGGTGGGGGAGCTTGTTCGTCCTCATCCTCATTGTCGGGGCCATCTTCATTAGCTTAAACATTTTTGCAAAGCTGTACATAGGCCTCGATTCGATCGGACAAACTACATTTACGGTTCAATTCCAAAAATACAGTTTAAAACATATTAATAAAAAATATAATTAAAAAAATATTGATTATTATTTTTATTGCAATAAAATGGAAATAAACATTCGTAGCACACGTGCACCATTGAATTGGTGCGTTGTCGGCCTTTAACTGTCACAGTGACGAAATTAATCAACAATATGGACTTTATAAGATTTGATCTCGATTGATAATACAAGATTTATACATATATATAAATATATAACATACCTTCAGCAGAACTATTATTTCCCCTACTGACTACACCACTGCTCACGAGATCAGACGGACTGCCTTCCTCGTCGTTCACCTCCACGGATGGATCTCTGTTGCTAAAAGAATGCAACTCTATTACACGCGAAGCATATTATAATAATTAAAATTACTAGTATAGTGTTCCGTCAACACGGAACTCCTCCACATAATTCCTATTCACTGCAGCACATCGTCTATACAAATCGTTTAACTGTCCTGTTAACAGATTGTCTCGACTTTACAATAGCATTGTGAATGTGGACGAGTCGGTTGATGTTTTTACCGAAGACCTGCTTACCTTTAAATCCTAAAAAAACAAACCTTTAAATCCTGATGGTGTTCGCATTTATATTATATGTTTTATAAATTAAATTTCAATTTCCCATTTAATGTTTTATTATCTTATAAGTTTATTGTTTGTTTATTTAGCACATACAATGTTTGGGGACAGATTTAATAATAAAACATATAGATAACAATTAAACATAAGTGCTTTATACACGTATGAGGTAGAAGGGGTAGAGGGAAAAGTCACATATACAGTACGTATGTACTTGTATTAAAATCTCTTTGCTAATTCCATTTGTATCTGGCTGGTTCCAAAGTCATTACGTTTAAAAGACAATTCCAAATTCAAATTAGGAATGTCTGTGTTTGTGTGAGGGTGTGATTTTCTCTAAAAAGAGTATCACGGCTACGCACACATGCACACACAAATTACACACTCACGCTCACCCATTACAAATGACATTATAGGAAGAGCAAGCCTAAGATGTTATTATGTATCCAAAAACCTTTTGTATTAAAATAAGTTTTTTCATATTTTCAAATAAAAGACTAAACTATCAAAAGCCCTATTTCTCTATATCTTTATTTTTTTAAGGTACATAGAACCATTTTGAATCATCTTAAATCTTAGTGATTCTACGCCTGTTGGTACGCGACCAAGCTGAGAAGAAGGAGACAAGAAACTCGGCTGGGTTGATGTTTTTTTTTTTTGGAAATGATCCCAGTACACATTCTGAAGCGGGGCTAAGCTGTAACTAATTCATTCGCAGACAATTTATAAAATACTAAAAGCTTCTGTGTAACTACTCTTTTAAATGTATGATTAATACCTGAGATAAGCGCGACCAAACAAATAAAAATAATTTTGAATATTATACCTGGTAAGATCATCCTCCACAGCCTGTCCGTCAGCTTCGACGCTGTCAGCCTCGCCCAACGCGGCATGGGCCCGCCATTGTTGGTACACGCGATAGTATTCCTTACTGTCACGACTCTGCGCCACTTTGTACTTCAGCTGACGCTGCAATTTAAAATCGAGTTTAAACTGTTTTAAGAACACCCTTTGAAAGGCGAATTTGCGTCGTACTATGACTACATTACAAGAAATCGAAATACATAAAAGTCTCAAGTTCCCATTTAATTGTCTTATGTGTAAACTTAGTTGTGTTATCTCATAAGTTTATTGCTTTAAATGTATTTAGCACATAAGATGTCTGGGGACAGATATAATAAAATATAAAAGCTTTGTAGAGGGATGAGCATACGTTTTTGTAACAAAATCCCAGCACGAATCAACATTTTTTAAACGCACCTTAGTTAGTAGGTACAGTTAAAGAATATTTAGAGGACAAAGATGCTTTTAATGTGTCAGCAAAAGCTCAGTATCGGGTTTAATTTTTGAGTAGCTTTACAATGGTTTTGTTATTTGAATTAATCATGTTATATGAAATATTAATTTTAAAAGAGCAGCTATCAAGTTTTCTACTCTTCTCGTTAGATAACTGCTTTCCGAACTGGTTGTAATGAAAAAAATGTCTCAAAAATGAGATTGCAACGTGTCTTTATAAAGGCCTACTTGAATAAAGATACTTTGAGTTACTCACGTTTTCCGCCTTCTCGAGATGCGGTCTAAAGGGATAATGCGCGTAGAAGGAGTAGTTGCGTCGCAGCTGCTTCCTCATACGACAGGGGCCCTCGGTGCAGTGCAGGGCCCACTTGTCGAGGGGCGATGGCCTCGGGGGGCCCCACAGAGCCCTCTCGCGAGTGAGCTCCCGCCATACACCCGACCATTCCGCCTGCACGTACCGAGTGGTGTGCGCGCTCGTGTTCGCCGCACACTGCGCGCTCGTCAGCCACGATTGTCTGAATATTTATATTTCACTTATAAAATACTCACATTCAATTTATTTACACACGTACGTGTCATGTGTAAACAAATACACATTTTTTTTTGTTCAGTAACTGTGTACACGTAGTGTAGTATCCTATAAGGAATTTATGTGAAAGAAGAATACCATAGTGTATATTTAATTGCTTAGAAACAAGATAGAAAAAGAGCTAGACTGACCAAATACAAGCAATTCTTTGCTTAAATGGAAACATAAGCCTGGTTATACACAACAAAGTATAATCAAGTCAGTAAATAATCACGAAAACCGAACCCGGGACCCTTTGTTTTTCAATCCGGCAAGATGTCTATTAATATCTAAATTAATAAAATAGTTTAACAATCATACTCTTTATATAATAAAAAAAACGCCCACCTCACAAGTTGTACGTGATCCTGCATATAGGCTAGCGCGTGATGCTTCGACAGCCTCGGCCGCAGCTTTCCAGTCTCTTCACGTTTGACCTTCGTGCGAGACGCTAACCTCGTCAGGCCGCCTGTCACCTTTTGTATCTTCGATTGGATTTGATTGTGCAGCTCCCACGGCACGCGGTACACGGCCTGTTGTATTGAAAAATAGACTTTGAACCGTTGCAATAAGGTATAAAATAGTAATATATCGAGATATATTTTAAATAATCAAATATATATTTTCTAATCGAACTAAATTAGTTGATGTAGAGTTTGCTTACCTTCCTTTCAGCATCCACGTAATGCGTCCAAAGCCGATGAGCAACATCATGCAGGGTTTCCCTGACAACACCAAGATCCGGTGCTTTGGCTCCAGGGGCCGGGGCACTCAGAGTCACCTTGAACACTTCCTCGATAGCTGGCTTCTTACACGCGTACAGCTCCTCCCACACTCGACGAGCCGCACCCGCCATTAGGTTACGGCCTATAATAATTAAAAAAAACACAATAATAGATTTTTTTAGCCAGACGTTAATAACACCCTGTATACTCATCATTTTTATAGTATAAGAGATAATCCTACCCTGATGAGCCGTAAGTCTGTCGTCGCGAGCCTCCAAGTCCCCGCTGGGGTTGACGTGCCACGTGGTTCTTTGTTGTATGTCAAGTGCCACGCGCATACTCGCACTCAACTGAAGAAGGCAGTATGTGAGACATCCCATAAACTCTAGAGAGTGGTTGCCAGCACCGAATATTACCAGCCTGCGAACAATTGGGTAGAATTAATATAATTTGGTATACAAGATTATTTGCTCAAGTTATGGGAGTGTATCCCAAGTTTGGCCTGCTCAGCATAATTAAGGATCACTAAATTGAAAAACAAAACGAAAAATCTTCTTACAGTAAATCTAATAACTTTTATTATATTCTATTAAAACATTTAAGGCAGTCCCGGGTGCACTGACAATATTTACACTCCATGGTGGTACAAAATTGTAATATAAACCTTTTTAAAATAATAAAACCTACCTGTTTGTAGTCAGTTTGTGCAGGGCTTCCAACACGGACATCTGATCAGCAATCGAGTCCGTCGGGCGAGACAATAAAAACAATATTGTCCTATTGAGACAATGGTGAAGCCCCTCCAACGATACCATCAGAGATTTTTTCTTCGCTTGCGTTACCAATTTCACAAGGAAATCGAAAACCTGCAAATTTATTTCATTTTTAAATTAGTAAAGATTAAAAAAAAAAAAACAACGAAAATGCAATTAAAAACAGGTACATCAAAACGGTGAAATAGCTGCGCATAGACATTCACATGGCCAGAAGTGGCTCGTAAAGGCGTTGCCAGACTTTTTCTTCTTCAGAAGAGTCTGTAATCTATGGTACTAATTTTATTACCGCGAATTTTTACCGATTTCTTTCTCGATTTAGCTGCTGCGTTCAGGTGTAATTTAGAATCCAAATTGAAATCACTGCTAAAGTTAATAAAATTAAATTATTATTAGTTTCATTAATTGTTTTATTAGTTAGTTAATTTTGTGTAATATCTAATATTCATAATATATATTATACTTCTCTTATTGAGTATGTAATGGAGTGAGTACCTTTGTGGGGTGTTTGAAAGGCGTAGCACCAGCATTGCCAACATCACGATTGAGTCGGTCATAATAACCACTTCTTTACTAAAGCACGTGTTTACACAGGCTACGTATTGAAATAGTAAGGATGACATTTCACAGCTCAATAAAGTTAAAGTATTCAAATTTTGTTTTTAAACTTATCAGGAAAATTCAATGATGCCCGAATTTAATTGTTGTAGTTAATTTAATACTAATTGTTTTAGTTTACAGTTAAATTTTGTTTGTTTCTTCCCGTGGCTTTTGTTCTTTTGTACTTGTGACTGCATATATTATCTGTGAAACGTGTTCTAGAATGCTCGTGTACTATTGTCATATACCTTATTCGTTAGTGTTTATGTGGTGTGTGTGAATACCTCGTGAGGGTCTCTGGACAGCTGCCCCTGCCACAGCTTATCAACGAGTCTCGCCGCCAAATAGCACACGTTGGATATATTCGACTCGGAGCCAAACAGCTCTGTATTGAGAAGGTTCTCCATGACGGTGGTCAGCACCTCTGTTTGGTATTCAATCTGTTGCTCACTTGTCGAGTTAGCCGGAGATGCGTCCAGCACCAGGTCAATTACCTGAAAGTAATTATTGGACATAAAAATATACCCTCAAGGGATGTTACACGCTGTTTGTGGTCAAGATCTTCTTAACGTATATATTTAATCTACGGGAAACAAGTTAATTACAGCGTATATTAGTATTTAGTAGACAGGTTCAGAAGCTCATCAAAGCTGTTAGTAGAAAATTCAAACACAAACTGCAATTATTGCCATATACAAAATAACTTTTTTTTTTCTTTGAATATTCCCCACACTAATGATTTGATAGTCTTCTGTGATACCGTTATCAGGTAAAGTATCTATAGCGACAAAAACTACGCGCTACTTTTTTTTTTAGAGTTTGCTTTACAAAATATATAACCTACCCATGCGAGTTAAAATCAAAAAAGCGTTTGGAATAGTGTTAGAGTGAATTAATTAAAAAAAAAGGCAAATATTTACGCAATAAAAATACGATCTGTGTGTGGAGCAGGGCGTACAAAACATTGACGGAGGCACCGAGTCGGTCGCATTCGAACTCTACGAACAATGGACCTGCTCAGTTTAGTCCTTTCTTATAAGCATTTTTATTAAAAAAAAAACAAAAACATCGGAAGAATGAAGAAGAGAAATTCACGTTGGTTCGTTTATTCTCGAGGCTGTAGTGGTTTTACCATCCATGTAAACATGCAATCATCTGAATACCACAAGAAGCAAAATCAAATCAATATTCTAACACACACACTGATAAAACCTGTATCCTATAGAGCAGGGCTTCTCAAACTTTGTCATTCACGACCCCATTTCGACCAAACCAATATAAAACAAAACACTTTGATGTTTTAATGATACGATTGTTGGGAAATAATACGACTTGAAGTTTTATATAAAAGCACTATATTGAGTACAGACAACCGTGGAACACGTTTTAATACTCAAATACTTTAATCATACTTATACATATGACATTATATAGTTTTAGAATTCTTTTTGAAACATACAAAAAATTAAAAATGCACAAAAAATAATAAATTGGTATATATAAATAATTGACATAAATAGCTCGTCCCCACAACTTTTCTACCCCAAATGGGGTCGCGACCAATAGTTTAAGAAGGCCTGCTATAGAGAATTGTGTCGTTTCATATATAACTCACATATTTTCTTGCTTACATTTTGATTAAATATAGACCGATATTTGTTTTACATATATAAAAGTAACGATACGACAGTTATTAACTAAGACTCATTTTTATTTAAATCATTAATTTAATAGATCAAACAGAACAATTTTAAAAAAAAACAAATATTTTGGTGCAAATTGCTGTAAATCTAACAAGCACTTCGGTGGTACTCACGGGGGCAGCTTTAGCGGTGACGCTAAGTGGCAACGAATCCAGCACAATCACTTTGATGAAGTCCATGACTGCCTGCCGAGCTGGATGCTGGGTGAGGCCGGCACTGCTGCTGACCAACACCACTTCCTTCTCCGACCCAGGTGTCGACGCACCCGAGCTTTCACCACTCTCACATACAGCTGGAATAATCACATATTAAACATTTAAATCTATTGATTCTGAATTTTATCACAATTTATATGACAATATGTAGCCAGCTTAAGGAATAAACACTTCTGGTGTGATGAAGAAATTTTGACGACAAGTTAAAATAGATACTTTTATTAATTACAAACTACGCTAAAATTTTTTTAATATTAAACGCAAGTAACCCAGCGACACATTTTGATGGAAATGAGCGATTTTTAAACACGATTATATCAATAATTAAATATTAGCTGAAATTTGAAAAAACACAAATCCAATAAGTAGTTATTAACATTTTAAAGACTCTTAGTTAGTTAAAAAGTAACACGTACGCATATGAATCTCGTCAGAGGCGTTCGGCGGAAAGAGGATAGAGGCGACGGCGCTGAGGACCTCCGCTGTCATCATCAAAGTTACGAAGTCCGGTAGCGTGTTATACAGGGAAAACAGTACCTGGAAATAAATACGAACCAATCGTATACAACTGACATGTTGATCGTACCGGGAATCGAGCCGGGTTAAAAAAATATCAACAAGAAACAATGTATGCCTTTATATTTGCATATCAAGATAGATAGAGGATTAAAAATTCAAGTTCCCATTTAACTGTCTTATGTGTAAACCTAGTTGTGTTATCTCATACGTTTATTGTTTTAAATGTATTAAGCACATAAGATGTCAGGGGACAGATAAAATAAAATACGGGAAAAAATACTCGCACGGCTGAATTCTTAGTAGTTTACTGTAACTACTAAATCTTTCATTTGATTTTACTAAAGATTGATGTTATAAATATATTTATAGACGTAACAAATTTTCTAAATATTCATTGACTTCCTTAAAGAGATCGTATTAAATCCATATCTTTCCCAAAACTTGGTTTTTGAACGAAAATCTACAAAAATACCTGTATTATTCCAACGGGGTGGTCGTTCAACCATTCAGGTAGAGATTCCGCATGCACCAGAGACCTCACGGTGGCCAGAAGTATGACTACGGCTTCCGG
Organism: Leptophobia aripa; assembly: GCA_951799465.1. NCBI lineage: Eukaryota > Metazoa > Arthropoda > Insecta > Lepidoptera > Pieridae > Leptophobia > Leptophobia aripa. The sequence continues at coordinate 6,707,799 of OX637269.1, read as the reverse complement.
ACACAGGGTAATCCTGGCTGCCAAAGCCGCAGACGACTGCCGCTGAGGAGCCGCAGCCCCCCAAGCAGCGGCCCAAACGCGTTCAACCGACACCGTCTTGTCTGGGCCTGTTTGCCGCATCGGCTGACCGAGAGTCAGACCGAAAAGGAGGTAATACAGCTCTGGTATTTGAAGGTGGAAGAGGGAGAGCCTGAAATAAACAATATATGCTTAAAAAAAGAACATAATACATATTTGGATTATAATTGAATTAACTTCTCAATAATATACCAGGCAAGCAATGTGAATCCAGAGGTGTGAAGCAGCGGCGCGTGCAATCTGGGATGCGCGAGCGCAGCGGCGGGCAAGACAACACCCGCCTGTCCCGTCCCGCATACTTCAGCGTGACGCACCCATCCGCCCGTGCCCAGGCCCTCGCGGAATCTGACACAAAAAAATCGAGCATAGGTGATTTCACTTATATTATATAAATAAAAAGTAAAATAATAATCGCCCTATACCTTGTTCTTACCAATGTTATATAATAATGATTAACAGGTATATCAGGACTCAATTCATATACGATAGGTTAGCCCCATATAAACGATTTATATCTTGGTAAAACAAATAATAAACTATTAAATAAACACATTATAAAAATCAACTTGGGATCTCAGTCCGTCCGTCAACCATTGCATCAACCGAGTAATTTGGTAATTATACATAGATAAAATATCAAACAATACCTTTGCATTATAGCGCTCTGTTGTCCCTGTCCCGAGCACAGAATCACCAAAATCCTCAACGCCCACAGCACAGTTGTCGGATGGACGTTCTCTTGCATGAAACTCAAAAGCCAATCCATGCCGAGAACCCTCGATATCTCCTCGCAAACTATTGTGTTCACTAAGTTCCGATTCGTGAACAGCAAACCATGGAGTACACTCAGACATTTATTCCTGAGAATTATGATTTCGCCTTCAGAGTCCTTCTCGAAATCGTCCGTTACGAGTACAGCCTGTTCCGTTTGCGAGGGTAGAGTGTAGGCCATGAATTGGCCAAGACACAGGAGGTCATTGGGCCGCGGCTGGCCTCCCAAGAGGGCCGATAATAAATTAATCAGAACATTCTTTGTGCCGCCTACTTTTATATCGTTAACGATGTACAGTAGTTTCGGTACCAATTGCAACTCTCTCATTGTGCGTAAGTTGTGCGTTCTGTGTGCGGTCTCCGTTGCCAGCTCCAGTAAATGCTCCAAGAGTGACTTTATGAGGCCACTCGGTGCGCCCAGCCATACCTCCAAATCGCATATCAAGTCCTGAAATTTAATTATACCCCCCTATATATCGGTTAAGTTGGTTCTTATCAATTCACATAACAAACAAATCAGTTTCTTTTCTTTTAGAAATATATTATTTTTTAGCTTGGCCACCACTCAAAAACCCATACAATTCTCTCAAACATACACACACATCTAATTCTAGTTTGAGATCAGACAAGCAAGAAAATTAATCTCTAGGAAACAATTTAAATATAAAAAAGTATAAATCATAAATATATATATATGTAGGATGTGTAAAAGAACGGAACGTATGGTTTAGAGTGATAAAGGAACGTGAGTTATGGGAGTGAGAGGACGGTACGAGAGAAAGGGAGGGAAGACGGACGATTAAGATATAAGACGTAGACGACTTGCGTGATTAGTGTTAAAGTGTTTAATGAATTAATTTTAAAAACTCAATCAAGTTATTTTGACTCACACACATATTTATATATCTATCCCGATATTTACCTGAAAAGCAGTCAAGTTGGGAATGGAAGACGTCTCCTTCTGGCTGTCAACCGTGCCCACTAAACCGAATATGAGATGGAGGATGTGTGAATTGAGGAGCTGCTTCTTCTTCTTCAAGAGCATTGCCAATGTTTGGTATCCCTTCCGCCTGTCCATCTCCGCTTGTGCGGCTTTGTTGGAGCGGACGACGCAGACCAAGGCCTTGACGCCCGCGTACAGGCACTCCACGTCCTGCGCCATTGCTATGAGGCCCAACAACACTGAGCATCCGCCCACAGTGTCAATCTGAAATAAATAATATCGAATTTTTGAACATCCTTTTTTTTATGTCTATGAGAAATATTTCCATAGACTTATATTACATATTCATGCTAAGTACTGCTGGCAGTATTAACTCGCTTATAAAAATATACTATAAAAAGTGAATTTCGAGTTAGTTATACATCATCTACGATGAAATATATTGAATAATATTATTTATTTAATATTTACGTGGTTATCGTGAATAAGCAAATACCATTATGGCGGCTGGCTTCGGACAAAACACTCGAACGCCTAGATACCCCACGACGACGCCCCCAAGGCACCTGGCCGGCCCCACCAAGTGGCCCGCGGAGTTGTGCAGGACCCTGATGGGCGTGGCGTTCTCATGCGAGGACATGCCGAGTTGCTTCGCTATCGCCTTATTGTCATTTTTACTGTACACTTTGCGAATCTTCGCGAGTGTCAGCTGGGACATCGCCCGGGCGTTTATCCCGAATATGACCTTCTCTTCGGCCACCAAGGGGGCTAACGGTTCCTGATTTGGGCCAGGGAGAACGGGCGCTTGCAACGTCCCCATGTAGTGCGGACCCAGCTGATATATCGCTGATATTGTTTGTGCGGGTAGGACCTGTTCAAATATGTTAAAATTAGATAAACAGTCAATCTATTTTTTTTATAGGATATACATTACACAAGGGAGTGTGATGCCAGCCTTTTAAATTTTTTTACGCTCTGCTCTAATTCGTAATGGTTCAGAAATATCAGATGATAAGAATACACATACATCCTCCAGCAGTAGAGCTGGTCCCTGTCGCCATAGGAGCTTGGAGTAGCGCCTCCAATGAGGCGGAGTCCCCACGACGCAATATACGCTCGACGCCCCCGATAGAGTAGCGGCTCCGCCCCCGGGATTTGCGCTGACGTAGTGCAGTTTGCCCGAGTGCATATGCTGACCTGGTTTTGGACCACGATTTTATACTAAATTCATTTTTAATTAAAAATAGTAGTAATGCTTGTTAAATTTCGTACCATCGAGATAAAGGGAGAAGGAGGAGTTCTTGAGAACGGCTCGGTTGAGAACAAGAGCTAGATGGCGCCACTGCCCTTCGTGCTGCAAGTCGGGACACCAAACACGAGCACCACACTCGCCCACGCCCTCGGGCTCCCACTCGCCTACATCTGCAATAAATCCCAATTCACATCAACTCTTTAAAGAAAATACCATAGAGCACAACACTGTTTACAAGGATTTTTTTTTAAATTTTAATACAAGCAATAAATTCTAGAAAATTCATTATGAATTATGTTTTATTGTCTATGAAAAGCTACTCACTGTGCGGAACCAGCGTCTCCTGCGTGGATACGATGATGGCCTTGTCGCGAGCCGACAAGACCAGCGCCAGGCACACGAGGTGGTCGTCCCTGGAGTTGTTAATGTTCCGCACGAGGGTCAGCAGACGGACGCAGTGGGGGTCGGTGCGCGCTTCCGAATACTTCTCCACGCAGATCCAAGTGGAGTACGTCAGCCCCGTTTGGGGAGGGAACACTCTGTCGCCTGTTCAACAAACAACATAGGCATTTAGGACTATTTCAAATAGTTAAAAATCCAAATGACTCTTACCGCGACCAAGCTGAGAAGAAGCAGGCAAGAATCTGCTTGGTTGTTTTTTTTATTGATGATTGTAATACAATGTTTTTAGAGCAAATTCTGATAATGTAGTTAATTTTTATTACAGTCATAGTTTTTTTCTTAAATTTAACAGGGTGAACCCGTCCTAAGAAGATTAAACTTAGCCAGAGATGACTCTTACTGTGATCACGGTAACAAATGGCATATTTGTAGTAGTCCAACCCACTGGGTGCCCCCAGTCAACCAACGGCCTTAAGGAGGACATTTTTTTATTTTGAATTACCCGATCCGATCCCTCCCAAAGTAGATGAGTCCTGAGAGCCAAGTGCGTTCAAGTTGGCAGCCTGCGGTGCAATACTCGGCAGGTAGAGGCAGCCAAAGCCTTCCGCAGACATGTCGAATTCAACGAAGGGCGGCAATGTGCACGAATTTTGAGATCTAAAATTAAATTCAGAGTATTCAAAAAATATATTTAAAAAAAATATGAATCAGATTAATTTACCCAATTGTATGTATTGTATAAAACTTAAGTTACCTATAATCACGAGGCGTTGTCATGGAAACGAGGGTTTTAATCCTCGTCAGTGGCACCGGTCCCCCGGGTTTGCACACTTGTCCGGGCTCTGGCGCCAAACAGTTCAACGGATTGCCCATCCTTAAGAAATCTCTGAAAATTGATAATTTATGATGTAGTAAGTATCTAGTATATATTATAGAAAAGGTTTGTAAGTATTATAAGTGTAAAGGTCACCTGAGATCCGAAGGCCTCAAAGCGTGCGCGGCAAGACGTTCGAGTACGTAGAGGGCGGGCGCGTGCAGGGGGTGCCTCTCGTTGCGCAAGGCCCAGCCGCACTCGCGCAGCACCGCGCCCGCCAGCCCACCCACGCACATCACTTGCTGGTTGCGTTCACTGAAACACATTAATAAATATTATTCACTTTTTATTGACCACAAATTGACGTAGACATCTTAAAATTAATATACGGATACCAGTAACTATAGAATAAGAAAAAGAATATCCACCTTCTAACAAGACTCTTCAACACGTGCGCCAGGTAATCCCTTAGCGCCCTCGCATAGGGCTCGTGCTCCGACGGGCGTGGCAGAGCTGGCAACAACTTGGCCAAGACGATGACCACGCCCGGGTGTATCACCCACGCTTCGTTAGAGGGCGCACCGATCGATAGGTTCAATGGTGCTGACCTGCCTGCCGGCTTGGACTGAAATTCACAGTAATAATGAAAACTAGTTACAGTAACACACAATAAGGCATCTTAAGTATTTTAGTCTCTTTTTTATATAGTGTAATTCTCTTTAATTCGGACCTCATCTGAACCACATTTACTAATCACATAAAAAAAATCAGAAATATCTTTAGTCACATAGATATTGTACACTTATGAATCGTCAAAAAACTATATTATAAAAAAAATCGACTCTACATTTACTGAAAGTGCCCAAATCAAGTGCGTAGAGCTGTTGAAGAGCCGGCAAGAAAATAAACATTTGAAACAATTACCTCGTTGATGGCAGAGCTCTGTCGTGACAAACTTGGAGATTTCACATTGAGCAAACCAAAAAACGACGGTTTGTCGAAACAATCCAAAGCAACGTCGTACAGCAACCTCAGCACGATACAGGCGTGAACAAACTCAACGGGCACCGTCTCGGGGAATCTGTGAATAATACAAATATTTATTTTTGCAAATTATTTAAGGTCTGAACGTTACAGAGAAGGCATGGAGATTCATTAAGTGTAGACGTTGTGCAATAAAAAAATAGTAAAGGCCGGAGCTCATAAATTCCTCCCTCCCCCGTCTATATTAAATCTTCCTCCAATCTAGTTACTATAACTTTTTTACAAATTTAGATAAAACTTTCAATCCATTATTATTTAAAATTAAATATAAATTTTATAGTAATAAAACAAAAACGTATTAACATTTAACATAAACATTCTTAATATTGATCAAACTAATATAACAAAACCAAAAAATACATAAAATGTTTGGTCCTTGTGACGGAGTACCCATGATGGCAGCACTTCCTCGCTGTATCGCGATGCTTATACGACGTTTAAGTAAAAATCAGAAATTCTGAAGTAAATACACTCACGTGGTCTCCAATATATTGCTCGTGAAGATCTCATGAAACACTTCATACAGCTCCGGATCACCCGCTTCCGTGTCGTTGAGCAGCTCCGTGTCGTTGGTGAAGCATCCCAACAGCCGTATCGTCTCGTATAGAGTTGTCATACAGATCTGAAGTGTAATGGTTCAGTCTTTTAGGAATTATAAAATCACCATTTTCAATCATGGGATTACTTTTTACATGTAACGAATTAACTAGCCTACACTGGAAAATTGTAAACAAAATACAGTGTACACTCGCTTTAACGTCAACCGATTTAACGACAAAGTCTTTAAAGCGTCGTAATTAATAGTCTCTGATTGGTTTAGCCTGTATTCCAATTCTGATTTTCCTTCTCTCCATTTAACGACTACTCTATCTAACGCCACAAATCCACAGTCCCTTCAGTGTCGCTATATAGAGTTTACGCTGTTAAAATACAAATGTGTGTTTTGGAGTAACCGGCAATCAGAAGTGAAAATGAAAAGTGTTATAGAAATTTAAATACCAGTTATGTATTAAGTGATATATGTATATATATATAACTTCAAAATGATTACAGCTCACCTCGTGGTAGAAAAATTTGGCATTTGCCGGCTCAAAGCGCATTGCTGTTGTGATAGTGTAAAAAACAACTTGAATGAGGTGAAGCATGTCCCGGGAGAGCAACGCCCCTCCCTTCAGTTTCCCCTCCAGGGATACCAACACGCTGGTCACGTAGACGAAACCGCTCACCTACAATTTCGAATAGAACATTTCCTGAGCGATATTATTTAAGAGTGTAATATGTTGCCATATTAACACCATATTCAATACGTTGCCATGTTTTTAATATTTCCTTGATGTTTTTTACAGATATTTTAATTTTTTTTTGTAAGTAAAATAATACCTTTCTGAATATAGTTCTCGTCCGATGCGAGTCCCTCAAACAAACCAGCAGCGCCTTTAAGATGTGCAGTTTGAGGCGATACGCGTCGTTCGGTGCCGCGTGCATGCCGCTCAGCAACATCGACATATCCTCTTCACCGGACCCGCTCACTATCAATTCTCTTACCACGCCTTGCACACGGAAAATACAATACATAAAACCCGTATAGCGGCTTAGTTTATTTAAACGCATGAAAAAGTTTTTTTTTTTAGTTTCAATACAGATTGCTTTGGCACATAGTATTTAGGCAATAGCTCCCTAGTTACAGTAGCTCTGTTAACTATATTGTAAGAATGAGCGGGCATGATCTTCTAAGTAGCTTATAAATGTGCGAGTATTTTTTTTTTGACACAACATTGAAAACTATATTTTTTAATTACGAGGCTAAATCTATTAATGATAATTAAAAAAATACTCACCTAAAGCTTTTGTCCTGCATGTCTCGTAAACGACCATGCCGTGGACGCACTTGGCGCCGCCACAGTCCCGAAACACGTTACAATTGTTGACATTGGCATTCAGGAGAGCCGTCAGACCCTCCATCACCAATTCACCCAACTCCTCTTCCAGGCCGTCCATGTTGGGATCCCTGATTAAGGAATGCTGTCTCGATTGACGTTTTCTCCTATCTGGCGCTTTTGGTGATCCCTTGTCTGCTTCGTTCTTCTCCGACTCCTCCTCTAGTAATTGCTTGTCTTTCAGATATACAGCGTAACGTGTTAGACACGTCACAAACACTTCCAACATACCGACCTCTCTGTATACGTCCTTGAAAATCGCGTTGTGCCTGTAAAAATTTTATACCATTTATCTATAAGGAATTAATAGTCGAATTTATGTCGAAAATAGTATGTAAATTAAAATATCTTTATTGGACAACTTTCTTACGCTTATGAATCTTCAAAAAATAAATGTAATAACATTTGACTCTACAATTACATTTACTGCCAGGTCCCAAATCGAGGGCATAGAGCGAACGAACAGAACCCTCTTATAGTTTAGATATACAGACAGATATAGATATATAGATAAATATAGATAGATATAGATATATATATATAGATATATATATATATACCGTTGTATCGCACGTTGTACCTTTTAAATAAGCCCAAGAGGTTGTGATATCGTGTGGTAATTTTGCTTGGTGTTACCCACCATGTATGAAACTGGCATAAATGAGTACCTATCTATACTATATAAGGAGTAGAGTTTGAAAAAGCGCAATGTCCATGGACGGCCAAAATCCAGAAATTAAGAAAACGTGATGACGTCGCGTAGCATTATCTATTTTATAATGTTTCAGTGTGTTTTGGGAAATTGGTCGCTTACGCATTTTGTACCATATTAGTTTATTTTTAATGTTTTACAAACGTTTAAAAAGCAAAAATGTGATGGACATTGCTGATTTGATTATGACCAATAAGTTGTATACACGGACAAAAATCGTTTGATACTTTTCAAGCATGCCGTAACAATTACTTCGTTGTCCGTCACGGTCACGTCAAAAGATGAATAACAAAAATAAATATTTTTTTTTAAATTACTCATTATTTTGGGGCCCTTTGCCTTGCCTTTGGCTATTCAAAAAAATTAACTAGCCACATTTCTAGTTTGTTTATTAAGATAAAACCACAATGATTGCAAATATACCCATATTTATTATAAAAAAAAATTACATGTAAAACAACACAACAACTTCTAAAAACACTACTTTTCCGCGACAAAAACACACCATAAACTGACACGTCGCCATATAAGTTTTGTTTGAAATGGTGGCTTCCTATTGGCCAGTCAGGACAGTTTTTGAATCGAACTACCTACTTCAAACTGAAATTTCTAATGAAAATTGCAGTGTTTTGTAAAATCAGATAAATATAAATATAAAAAAAAGATTGAGTTACAAATGCAATAAAAATGTACCTTCATGCAAAAAGTGGACAATGCTGATTTTGATTTTCAACACTCTCAGAACACTTACTTGAGTATGTTCAACAATGTCTTAATACATAGGATGCTGCAGCTCCTCGATCGATTCGCTTTCAACAAGAGAGACAACGATATCAACTCCTTGCAAGGCACGAAGTTCAATTGGAACACGATAAATTCGAGCAGCTCGAAGAATTTCTCTTGTATCTCCGCATTTTTCGTATGCACCCTCTCCGAGAATTGACTCAGTGTGTTTTGATTCTCAAGTATGAAATAGTTCGCGTTATCCGCGTGATACACGCTGGAAATCGCATCGAGGATCGTACAACAGAGCGCTGCCGAGTTCGATTTCAAGAACACGGATTGTAGCACCTGTCATAGAAATGCAAACATCAGTAAGTGTTCTGTATTAGTATCTGTACTGTATAGAATCAAAGACTATTAAGTTAATTGTCAGTTAAACTACAAACATAATGTATAAACTATAATTATAGTCTATGGATATTTTTCTCTCCGTGGTAACAAAACAGATAACCTGATAAAGGTTACTTTACATTTTATCGACTCATATTTCTAAATATATAGGTAACTTTTTGTATTTAAGGAAATTTTAATTAATATCTTAATTCTATTTAACCCTTATATATATGATTCTTACTTGAAAGGCTTGGACGTTGCGAACGGCCTGACCGGGCGTAGATGGCTGTGGCAGAACAAAGCCTTGAAGCTGAAACAGTTCAGTGTTGGCTCTGGTGGGACGCAGCTCCGAGAAGCCACAAGCACACAACGATGATATCATTAGCACTAGATTTCTCAGCGCTGCCTTCGCTTCAGTACCACTTACACGCTCCTCTTCCAATCTATATACAAATATTAAATATAATACGCTCACACTTGTGACCGTAAAAAAAGTTATAATATTTGACTCTACTATTTATTGCCAGTTCCCAATTTTTGGCAAGAAACTCTCCGTCACTAAAATGATTTTTCCATATTTAATGTAGATTGGACATTATATAAAAAGAAACCTAATTACACAAATGCCAATATTACTAGTAAAACCGATAAATCTGATATATTATCAAAATTGATATAAAAAAACTAAATCATTTCATAGTTGAGAAAATCTAAAACAAAAATATAATTTCTATAAAAAAAAAAGTGCTTACCCTGATGTCAAATAATCAGGCACGTCTTGTCTCTCATGTCTGTGACAATAATAAATGTAACACTTGAAAACAAAAAAAAAATTCTAAGCAAATCAATATTATAAGCTCACATGCAAACAGTGACATAACAAAAAAAAACCTATCATTAAAAATACATACTTCAAGAGGAATTCCGAAAGGAACAGGTATCCCTGACAAGAACGAAAATCGTCCAATAACAATTGGCTGACGTCACTGGAGTCTTTAAGGAAACAGAACACAGCCACAAACATTTCCACCACCTACAAAAATAACATAATTTGAGTCTCATATAAGTAAAAAAGCCGCGAAAGGGCGAAGCTACTAGCTTTCCGCCCGCGGCTTCACCCACGTGTAATTTGCTTAAGTATATAGCGTTTTTTAATGATCTCGACAGGGCTTTCTTTCACGGGCTAAAATCTTGTTACAATTGGAATTATATATAGCCTGTGTTACTCAGGGATGATGTAGCTTTACAGGATCGGATGATTCAGGGAAATTTCTCTTTCTCTTAACCGACTTTGACAAAATAATCTTTTGACAACGCTTCCAATTATATGTAATCCAACTGTGAAAACCGCGTTCAAATGCGTTCAGTAGTTTTGAAGTTATAACGTACCAGACAGACAGACAGACAAGAATTCCAAAAATTGTTTTTTTGGTTTCTATGACTCTTCTTTAATTGCTCCTTTCAGTTTTTTGGAAAAATATTTAATATATAGATTTTCGATTTTTACTGTCTTATTATTAGTATAGATTGACAAAGAAATATTTACAAATACTCCGGACATTCATCGTACAAAACAAAATCATCATAAAAGTGATGATAGTTAAACTCCGCTTCCATTGATAGAAATTGTAGTCATATGTTTGTAACAAACAAACTCAAAAACTACTCGATCAACTAGTAACATCACTTGTATAACAAATTATATTATGGACACAAATGATTTGCGTTCATAGCCATGGGCTACCTACCTCGAGTGGTGTAAGTTCGGGTATTTTTTGCATATTCTCTATACACAATCCGATGCATCCTTTATCTGAAAATATATATTTATAATTTTTTGCATCCAACAAATTTAAATAAAATCATTAGAAATGTTTATTTTTTTACATATACAAAGTAGTATTCCAAAAAGGATGTACTAATATTAGCTTTAATTTCAAGGATTTCTTAGATGGGATCGCGTCATAATACCAACAAAATAATCTCAATTCAATACTTACTGTGAATATATTGTACTACATATTGTGTTAAGCCATGTCGAGATAAAGTCATCAAAACCTCGGCGGCTGATTTCCTCCACATCATATTATGTGGGGCACACCATGATGTAATCGCTGAGAAAAGGAGACTCAGGTCGTCCTTCCGTGCCAATTCTTCACTTGGAAATGGGTGGCTACACAATCTCACTAACACCTAAATACATAAATAAGTTTCACAAATCGTTATCATACATAATATATAATAAGTCTAGAGAAAGTAGATGACCAATCAAATATTTCTTTTAAAATTGTGAGTTGATCTAAGCGGCAGCTTATCTCTTCTATATGGGTCATAGAGTAATACATCTTAAATCTAAGTAAAGTTTTTTGTCTTTTTAAACTTTAGCTTAATAAAGACAAACTTGTATTGCAGAACTGACTGATAGCATTCCTTAATGTTGATGCTAACAAATTGAAACATTTACATAAGTTATATAAATAAATAGCAAAATACCTGAACAAAAATCTTTTGTAACAATATTCTTCGTTCTCTTGGTGTAAATTCACTAGTATCGTCGTGTACATCAGCCTCCGATTCTGGTATTTCAGGAAGATCAAAGAACAAGTATAGACACTTGACTAAAGTTGAAGGTATTGCAGCTGTAGTCATCACCTATGAATAAAATGTTTGACTTTATAAAATTTACCTTGCAAAGTAGTTCCTTAAGGAAATCACTTTGCTAAGGGTCAATTTATGTTAATTTAAATGCAGACTCAATATACAAGTTTTATTTAACATATATTTATTATATTCATTCATAAATTTTCAATAATAAGCAAATGTGTGTAGAAGACAAGCAGTACCTGTATTAAAGATTGATCGCCTGCTGCCAGAAGATTTAATGTTGAAAGGAGCATCCACCCATTGCTTGATTCTTCAGAATTTTCTATTTCTAAGAATTTTGCAATAGCACAACTAGCTGCTTCAGTACTTTGATTGCTGGCTCTTTTTCTTATTTCTGAGACCATTAGCTTTGATACTTGTTGACAAAATGATAAGATATCCCAAAATTTTTCATTCATTTCTGTTGAAGGACTAGAGCCAAACACCTAACACATAACATGTTCCTTATTACATATAATTTAGAAAAAAACAGTAAAGCAATTTAAAACTGTATAAACATAATATAGTAAGATTACTATACAGCTGACATACCTTACAGAATAATGGTAGCATGTTGTAAAGCTTATCATCTTTTTCAGCGTCCGTGAGTGGTTGAGGAGGATGAGTGTATTCTGCAAACAACTTTTTCAAGTGCATCAAACCAAGCTGGATATGCGAACTCGCAGCTTCGGGCTCCGCCGATGTAGAGGCAGACGACCCACGCAATTTGCGCATTAAATTCATTTTCACTTGTGGACTATAGCAGCATAGTTCCAATCACTTAGTATTGATGTTGATAATAATTTAACATAATATTCAGCAATTTTTATATACTACTATATAATTGTCATTATTAATTACATTTTATTTCACGTTATATAAATTACACGATAAATATTAAGGTATTCATTAATTATTATGTTAATAGTAGCTTATTTATTAAAGGATTTTAGTATTTTTCATAGTAAAATGATATTAGAAAATCGCTTTAACGCAGGAAAATCGGAAAAACTGCAAACGCCAAAAACAATTGCAGTTTTAATTTGATATGGTCAGAAGTCAAAACTCAAAACCTTGTCTTAAAAGCAATATGTCAATTGTCACTCATCAAATAACAAAAAAATTGTCGTTTTCGTGCGCTTTACGTATGTGAGTCTAATGTACATTCTTTTGTGACTATTGACTATGGTGCCGTAAAATTGTGCATAAAATTTCTAGAAGCAATTCTTTTTAATTAACATAAACGATATTGTTTCGATATTTTTAAAAGAAAAGTAGTCTCGTACAGTAACCAATGCCGGAAAATAAGAATCTTACTCAGTGTTATAACCGAGGTTGTGGTCAGCATTTCGATCCCAACGATAATGATAAAGGTAGATTTTTCTCGAGCATTCACTGAACCAATAGTACGCTTTAGTTAAGCTAAACGCGCAATGATTATTTATTTATTTTTAATTGCAGATACTTGCTGTCATCACCCAGGTGCACCTGTTTTCCATGATGCTTATAAAGGATGGTCCTGTTGTAATAAGAAAAGTGTAGATTTTACTGAGTTCTTGAATATTAAAGGATGCACATTTTCTAAACATAATTCTGTGGTAAATGGTAGCATAACTATATAGAAGAATTTGATTTCTATTACATAGGTACTAATGAGGTTATTTTATTTATAGAAACCTGTGGAACCTGTAAAGAAGTCTTTGGATAAAGATTTGGAACAGAAAAAAGTGATTGAAGTTAGAGCTCCAATTCAAAGCCCACGGCTGAGTAGACCTCTGTTTGATACACCACTTGTTACATTAAAACCATTTGTTGCGGATTCATTAAAACAGAGTGTTGTTAATACTACCAAGCAGGCCGCAATCATTACTGATGGGTAATATATATATACATTTACAATATATATGTTTAGCATTAATTCCTGAACAAAATATAACTCTAGACACACATAATGTTTGTTATGGAACTTTGCAGAAATGTTAAAAAATTGTTAGCGAATTGGCATGTTTAAGATCAATGCCAATGACATGCATCAGCAACGGAAGGCAAAGGATCGTAAAACAATGCTTAGAAAACAGAATATGACTGACATAGGAACTAGTTTTACTGAATCATTATTTTAAAATAATCCTACATAATATTACTGTTGATGGTTTGTGTTTTTTTAAATAAAAGTCTTTCAAAAGATCCTTTGTGATTAAGAAACTAAAAAATACTTATTTTGTATTATAGATCCATAGCAGTAGGCACTACATGCAAAAACGGTGGATGTAGTGTGGCTTATGAGGGCCCTCAAACTAGTGATAGTATATGCACATATCACCCTGGCTGTCCTGTGTTTCATGAAGGGCTAAAATTCTGGTCTTGTTGTCAAAAAAGAACCACCGACTTTAATACATTCTTAAGTCAACCAGGATGCACAACGGGTACTCATAAATGGGTTAAAGAGGTAATATTTCAATAAGAATATAAATTAAATATTCCTGATTTTGTATTTATTTAAATATCACTTTTCAGGCTGCTGTTGCTGGCTCAGTGAAATGTCGCTGGGACTGGCACCAAACACCAGAATTTGTTATAGTCAGTGTGTATGCTAAAAAGTATGATCCAACAACAAGCTTTGTAAAGCTGAATCCCATTCGCCTTAATGTGAAGCTCATATTCTGTGAAGAGGGTAATGCCTCTTTTGAATTGGACTTAGAGTTAAGAGGAGTAAGTAATAAAGGTTTATTAAAAAGAGAAAATAGGCCTGCACATAGTAAATGTCCTAATGGATTTTTTATTTATTAGATTTTCAAAGCTTTTGCTAAATCTAAATACTTTTTTAGATTAACTATTATTATTACTAAATTATAATTGCTTGAGTCTCATATTACAAGTTGTTATAATGTTCTGGTCTGGTCATAAGAATATGAGATTTTTAAATATTGTGATTTAATGTCTAACAGTTAAAGTTGCATTACTATCTTCAGGTCGTAGATTTGGATAAAAGCAGTGTGTCGATGTTTGGAACTAAAGTTGAGGTTAAGTTAAAGAAAGCTGAACCAGGTGCTTGGAGTAAGTTAGATTTTCCGAGAGCTGCACCTCGAGTTGAACTTAAAGAAACACCTAAAACAGAAGTCGAAGAGGACGACTCGGTGGATTTATCAACAGTTGAAGCAATTCATTCAATAGGCCAAATCAATATGTCCGGCTGAATGATTTACCAATTAAACTCTTAATAAATTATTTTATATAAATCAAGTACATAATTAATGTTGTTTTATTTTCCTTAGTTAAATATATTTTTTTGAATCTAAGCAGTTTTATTACTAGTAAATCAGTTTTTAAACTATATGTACTGTTTGTTTAGTCTGTGGACTGGCTTCAGGTGCCACTTGAATTTGGTTATCCCGCCAATTCTGAATGTACTATTTAAATGCATTGGGCTAACAATTTTAAATAATTGTAATTAATATCAGATTTGTCGTATATATATAGCATATTGTGAAGTTGACAGTATAGTGTATATAACTTAAGTGTATTTTATTGTTCACAAATATAATAAAGTGAAAATGTATAATTGAGATATGTTTATTTTACACAGTTTCTTAAACATACATTGTGACTAGAGCTATGACTAGATATTAACAAACCAACAATATATACAAATTATGAAAAGTTTTTTTCTGTAATCTCTTCAATCTAATAATAGATAACATAATTTGAAATAAGTAGTAATTATGGTAAGATAATTCTTTACTGTTATCATAGGGTAAGAATACCTCTATTAATACAATTTTTACATCTCTATAATACAATAATGATATTATTTATATATTGAGTTTCGAAGCTCTATGAACAAACAGTCTGTTGAGGCACAATTAAAACATTTACTTACTAGGAATTCAAATTGTATTAAGTAATGACTAGTAGGTAAAGTTCATATTTATATAGATTACAATTTTAGCAGACAACTAGACTTATGAAAAAAATGTGACTTACATAAAAAATTGAACAACACATCGTTTTGTTGATAAAAATCTTAAATTGCATATGATAAATTATTTAATACCAAGTCACGTTATAGGTGTCGCGTCACACTGACTTTTTTGTTAGTTTATCTATCAATCCTAATTAACGTCATTTTCCCGAATTGTATAGCTTTGAAAAATGAAATTTCGGAAATAAAAGTTTATGGCGAGGCAGAATGTTCTGTATTGACTGGGCCGAATGCTGGGTGTGGAGTTGGTTGCATACGATACATATCATGTAGTAGTGTGGCCACAGATACATCACCAACTGTCTCACGGAATAGTAATAGTTCGATAGATCTTGGACGTACCGCGCGTAGGGATGGTAGTAATAACAGCAGACGACCAAACCTAAAAAAGAACACACCAGTTAAAATTATTTTATATAATATTAGGCGATATTGTCATAACACATCAATGAGGAAGAAATGATTTTTTTACTTTTTCAATGACATTCAAAATCGAGAATCTTTGCTAGAGTTAAATCGTTAAATATTTATTAAATATTATATTTATATGTATATAATTATTAAATGCGTATAGCCCTCACAATAAGGAGGTATCAATATACCAAATGACCTACCTTGTTGGCTGTCGCGTATACCTCGTTCGTACGTAGTCTGCGAGAATGCATTGAGCTTGATCCTGGAGCATTTCTACCGGCTGAGTCTCACTTAAGCCCGCTGTGTCTGTCAAAATTTTATTACATTTATTTTATGTAATACATGTTTTGTTGTCTTCTACTATGGTTAGCCAATCTTTGTAATATTTTTTTTAAATATTTAAAACATTATGTCAATTTATATTAACTTAACTTACCAGGTGAAAATAAAACTATTGCCTTCATACATCCACATTCGCTTCCGTCGGGAGCTATCTGACGAAAACGACATAATATTTCCTGAAATGAAAATAATTAATTTTAGATAATAAAATCCCTGTTTAATACAAATAAAGATTATGATTATTATAGGTCTGTTCTATTCTAGGATATCTGTTCTTTTCTATGATAGGTATAGGTTATGGTGGTGAAAAATATTAACGTATCGCAATTGTTCCTTAGCCTTCTGCTTGTATAAAACGACTATACCACTCAGAAATTTCTACATATATTTGATCTAAAACTAGGTAATATTACTTTAAACTCTTACAACATCAATTAAATAAGATTCCAGTAGATACCTGTAGAGTATTAAGTTCTAAATCAGCGAGTGGTTCTAGCGGGAGTCTAGCCCGGGCAGCAGGTGCTGATAACAGAGGCGCGAGGTCCCAGGGCGCTGACCACTGCGCCAGGTGGAGCAAGAATAAATCCTTCCAAGCAGCCCTTAAAAGTACAAGCTGGTCGGAAGCAGCCAACGCTTGGAATGGAGCCAGGCAACGCACCCAACGCACAGCCATGAATAGCAGTCGGGCACTCGTTTCCTATAATTGCATTGTATTATCTTTAGATAGAACTTAATTAATTATTACCAAGGTACATATAAGACGCACATACGTATTTACATGCCGTATAGTTTAGATAACCTACATTAATCCTATTTTGCGGTAGAAAAACACACCTCATGCTTGTTTTTTTAAGACAGGTTAAGAATTCGTAAGAAGAGATCGTTATGTAGGTCTATGAGATCAATATCACCCCTTTTAATATATTAATAGTAGTTAATATTCATATCCTATAATCTTGTGGCTTGGCTCTCTCTTGAAATAATCTGATCCGCGTAACAAAACTACTGCCTCTGTAGCCTCGTATATTGAAGATATAAAAATAAGGAGGCGGAAAGTCAGTGATGTCGCGACCGATGGGCGGGGTAAGTCAAGTAGGCGAAAAGTCACCCGCGTGTCGCCCAATCGCGGCACAGATCCCGCCCTAAGTCACAAAGGCATTCATTGCAAAGTACAAACGTTACGTAAACATGCCTAAAACCAGTGAAATACTGACTGAAAGCCTATTTTTATTGTAAACTATGTTATTGCTAGTACTACCTAACCTCCTTATTATTTTAAATTGAAAGAGCATTGTTATTTGCTAACACTCCAATTTGTCCCAACAAAAAGGTTTATCCAAAACAAGGTTGACAAGGTCACCTCCATAATATAAATATAGTAAATATTCAATTTAAGAAAATAAACAAATAGCATTGTAAAGAAACAGTAATATTAATTTCAAACAAAGCAATAAAACACAAGAAGAAAAATATAAAAGGTCATCGTACAAAAGTCTTTCCTTCAACTTTGATTTTGTTCCCTTTGGAGTAGCAACTTTAGGACCTTGCGGGTTATGCACTTGGCATAGGGGCTTATTAAGGAATCAAGTAGGCGCCTGGTAGTCAGTGCCTACCGGTGATCCAAGAGCTGAGGTGCTATTCTCGCTCAGCGTATAAGCATTGCGATTCAGTGAGGAAATGCCGCTAGCATTATGGGTACAAGGACCAAAAATTCTAAATTTGTTTTAGTTCTATAGTATCTTATGTTTATTAGGATATAATATATGGAAATAGATATTTAATTATAAAAAATTCAAGTGTATTTATTAAACATACAAAACATCTTGGATAAAATGTGTTAAAGTTTTATCTAATACTAACTTGAAGAAGTTCCCACGTAGGAGCGAGAGGTGCGCCGAACGCGGTATGAGGAGGCCGCAAAAGGCTTGGATCTCCTTGCAGTTGAAGTTGCTTGGCGCTCCACATTAGTTCCTACACACACAAGTAATTTAACACCAAACGCTTCCAATTCCGTTAGGTCATCAGAAAAATTATTCACATTTGGTACAATCGAAGCATGAATTTAATATGTTATATGTGACGTTGAACCAATACAAAATATTTCATAATAGTTTTCGCCCAGGGTTGAATTCGTTAGAGCTACGTAATTTCACTTATTTCTAGACTTATTTGGTGTACTGTTTGTTGGTTGTTCTCAAATTATTCTATAACGTTAATGTGTGTTCTTATTTCATCATACCACCAACATTAGTAAAAGTTTTTTTTTTATATAGTTGGAGCTTGGCGTAGGTAGCTAATAGATGTAGCTTTTGTTTGTAGATTAAAATATCTTTAATGATTTATACCATGAAGCAGTGAATCGAATGTAAGTGATCCAATTAAATATATTGCAAAGTTATCTATCATTTCTAAGTACGGTCTGTTACAAGCTAACCTGACATTTATCACTGGACATGAGCATATGTAGAAATCCCGGCGGTGGTGGTGCCAAAAATGGATCCGTGATCAGAGGTAACGGGCTGACAGCACCTGCACCGCCCGCCCCGCTTGAACCACCAGACGATGCCGTGCTTAAGGGAGCCGATTCGCTGATATTGGTTATACTAAACTATAACAAAAAAATATCTTTATATAGATATGCATATTATTATGATATTTACAATTATTTTTAAGATTGTATACCTAGTTTACCTATAAATTTATTTTTAGTGCCATGAGCTTACCTGAAAGTTGAACGGCTGTGGCAGTGGTGTGTAAGGTGACGCCGGTGAAAGTTTGAGAGGGTGGGGCTTGTGCGCGTGCGACATTCCAGGTGGTGGTAGCGATCCCAATACGCTGGCGTGAAGTTTTGGCTTACGAGGACCTCGTTCATGTTGCACGGCTGCAATGATTTCGTATTAATTTCGATTTGATTACATTCGTCTATATTGTTATACAAATAAAACAATACACCATTTTCAGTAATTAATTAACATTGGTGATATCGACACATTTTTGTTTTAAAGCTACTTAACGTCTGTGAAGGCTGAATTCAAAGATGTTCAAACCCTAGTATAATATACAATTCAATGTTTAAAATTTAAATATCATTAAGTATACACAGTGATCCGTAACTTAAAATACGGACCACAAGTGCAGTGTGCATGTATAAAAAGTTAAACAGTTTCGATTGCATCCCTGTGCAGTAGCAGCCCCAGTGTAATGACGTCACGCAATCAGCTTAGTGAGACTGAGTCCATGAGAATGCGGCTATTGTACGCGCACATGGCGGGCCAGCATACGCTCGTTCCCGCGCCCGGCTTACCTCGGCCTTCCAATACTGCACGGACACTACATGAGTAACAGATTAAACGCTACACAAAAGGGTAGCTGCGAAACGTTTTGAAGCTACACAACACCGAGACGGGCTTAAGATCTTAACGATTTCAACAGCTATTTGCTTCATATCGCTTTAGGAGTATAACTTCTTACTTAACTCTCGTGTTATGCCAATTGCTAAATAGTTTAAATACTAAATAAACTTTTAGAGAAGGGAGGACATCGATTCTAAAGGTATACGAACAGCGAAATTATATAACTTTTAAAACGCACAATGACTTTGAGATGATATTTAGAAACTATATTTTAACCTTTTGTTTATAAACGCATGTAATCCCGAATAAAACACGTGCATCTTTCTCGGCTTCACCTCCGGTGAACAAACTGACATATCAGAATAGACTCTACTACGTTATATTTAGGGTGTAAATGCAACGCCGGATATACGAGGGTGCTCAAAACCAGGGGTTAAGTTTCCAGTGTAACGCGGATATTCACGAATTTAATTACATGGCGATAAAGCGTAAATAGTCTTTGATAGCGGTAGAATGACTTTGTATATTTTTAATTTAATTATATTTTGTTTATGTTAAAAACGATTTAATGAGTTCTACAGTCTATTATAGAACGAGTTCATTTGTTTACAGATTGCATTTGTTTTATAATCTACTCAAAAGTCATTCAAAATCTAAGGTTCGAGTCATTCGAATGTCAAGATGTCATCTATCACTGTCAAATCTTCTGACAATTTTTTTATTTATTTCTCATGGTAAATAAGCATGGCAAATAAGTTTAAGCCCAGATTGTGTCGCCAGAAATCTAAATAATTTGTCACATACCGACACAGTTAATACGTGTATATAACAAAATATCAGGATACCCATAATCTTATACATATCCCCGTTATAAAGTACAATGATTTTAAATATAATTAAACCAAAAAATTACAAAAAACATTGAAAAAGACAGAGAACAGTCAAATCACTCTGCAACGTATAAAAATGCAGATTTAACTTTGACCTTATATCAGCACCCACCCTCCGCAGCCGAATTAAAAGTAAACAGAGTGTATTTTTCAAAACGTATAAAGCACATAGCTTTGTTTTATTTTGCCCGAGGCGGTAATTTGAAAAGCAATAAACACATCGAATTGTAAAGACTTGTAAAGTATTGCTGAGTATACTTTATTTTGTATTAACGGACTACAATTTTAGGCTTTGGCTGACTTATAACTAGACACAAGAGTACTATAACATGATGAGAAATAGCAAAACTTCTAAGTTCAATAAATTATAAAATAGTTTTTCCTATACCCAGTTTCTTGAACCAATATGGGAAAAGGGAATCCGTATGCCTTTTCACTGAATGCTTATGCCGAACTTGATATGTTTTCCTGTTCTTCGTCATACAAGTTTAATGTTCTAAAGTTATTATTATTAAGAATTCTAAGTGCAGCAGTTACAAAAGTGTCTATCCATGCATCTTCCATCATATATGCATGCTTGATATTAATTACAGATTTTGTTTTACACGTGTCGGTAATTTAAAATGTATGTGAAACAATGTAAGGAGAAATCTTCATATTGTGGCTACATTTCCGAGTATAGGAAAAGCATTTCTAAACGTTTAAGTGGTCTCTTAGTAAGTTTTGTTTTTGTAACTGTAGTTTTTTTGATTTGAATTATATTATTAAAAGCCTATTAAAAGTGAGGTTGAGATAACGATGGCATAACTTTTGTATGGAATTTATACGAACGTTATACCGAGCATAAGTTAAACCGAGTTAGTAGAAATTTTGCTTATATCGAATCTATACTTGGTATATTACTTTTATACTTTGTTTATTAGTAGCACTGTAAGTGTATTATGTATTCGATTCTTGTTAAGTGTAGTCTTTTCCTATAAAATAAATAAAATTTAAAAATCCCAAATTGATCGCGTGCTAATTTTGCGTGATGTAAATTGGATTTTTGCTAAATTATAACTGTTAAAACTAGTTTTTAGAAGTCAAAGACATTATTAAAAAAAATTATAAGTACTATATCTTATAAACTTATGTTAATATAAAAAGAAAATTCCATTAAAGACTACTAGGGTAGGTTAGTTGGAGGTGGCGTCCGGTCACGTCCACGTGTGTGATTAATGATCCAATAATCCCCGTCTCCTCCTGGCGAAGGCTCCACGAAGCCGAATTGGTGAATGGTCAAAAGGTTCATTGGCTACTACGCGAAAGTCTAGAATGCTTTAGTCTATGAACAATAAACAAATTAATATATAATCTTGTTTCTGTCTGAGCATAATTAATATAAAAAATAGCAAACGAAATCCAAAAAAAAATCACGAAAACGTGTCTCTGGTTTTTGCAGCATCGATT
Organism: Leptophobia aripa; assembly: GCA_951799465.1. Taxonomy (NCBI): domain Eukaryota; kingdom Metazoa; phylum Arthropoda; class Insecta; order Lepidoptera; family Pieridae; genus Leptophobia; species Leptophobia aripa. Next base: position 6,685,657 of record OX637269.1, on the reverse strand, counting down.
TGAGTTTAATGGCAAACACGAGATTTTTACACCGTAATATAATTATAATGTATTTTTTTAGAATTTTGTGTATAAAATCTTATCATATTTATTTCATAATTTTATACACATTCAAATATTACCTAAGATCACAGAATAAAACATGACGCTTCTTAATATATGTCTATGTAATGAAGCTGTTTCAGCGAAAAGCTCTCCGTCATTTGATAGCAGACTCTATAGATGCTTTATTGCAATTCAGATATCATGACTCATCTTAAAATAACATTGAAATGATAACTTGAGGGAGGTTGTGTTATAAAGTAATATAATACTTATATATATAGTAGGTAATACTTTTTAACATATATGAAATTTATATTTTGAATGAAAATCCTTAAAAATACTTCGTTTCTCTCAATCTAAAATTTTTTATGAGTAATAAATAGTATTTTATATGACTATACAGCGATATGAACGAGTATATATCTGAAAAAGGGGCAACATTTCACTTTCAAAAGCATAAATGCTCATCAAAATCATCGCGTGGAAAATATCGGATGAGAGGACCGACAACGACCCGCGCCCCGTAACTCGACATTCGTTTCGACGTTAATTCCAGCCGCATTTGTTCCATTACATTTCCGACACAAAGTAGATACCGTTTGCCGAATTGACTAGGTGGATGCGACCAGGCGAACGCACCGCGAGCGAGACGCCGCGAGCCGATTACATGAGCGCGAGAGGGACGCCGCATCGAAAGTGAGAAAGATGTATTCAGAAGTGAAATAGTCTGCTGGCTGAGCACATCATCATTAACGAGCCACTGAGGGCGGAGGGCAGCAAAGAGGCAGAGGGGGTGGCAGGTGCCGCCGCTCCCACGGACCTCACCTGCGCGCGATATTCTTCCTTACCACACTCGTACCCAGAGAGCACAATTCCACAAGTATCCGAAGGTTTTGATCTCAGTAATATTTTCGAGTTCACATACATTAATATTACGAGAAATGTCTGTATTTTTCCGTATGGTATTAAATGCTCGTGAAGCGACTGAAATTATGACAAATTATTTAATTTAGACCTCTTGTATGAAATTGAAACATACATTTTCAACTCACCATAGACACATAGAACACATAATAGTTTGAATTGAAATCGTAGTTCAAAATGATCCTACAAGTATGTGACTACGACGAAATGTATTACGACAAATAACAATGTCGCATAAGATATTTTAAATTTTAGGACAATTTAAAAAAATATATACAGTATGTCAATCATTATATTGAATATTTAAACTTTTCAAAAGCTTCTACTTATGACCCCAAAGGTCTTTTACGTGATTTTAAAGTTCGTTTTTTAAATAAAGGATTATGTTGTTATTATGTTCAATGACAGCGATTTTTTAAAGAACATTCAAAGTATGTTGTCTAAATAAAGACGTATTTTTTTATGTTACGCTGTTCCAAACCGCACTATAAACAAGTTTCCGAATTCGCTACAACACTTTATTCCCCGCACATAAACAACTTTGTTTTGTGACATCTTTGAGTTCACAAACCGACCGAAAGTATCCGCAAAATACATTTGTAAATACGCCTTCACACGTAAATATTATATGGATTGAATAGGTTTTATTGAAACAAATGGTGACACATTACTTTATTACAAGTCTTACTGCAGTCTGTGGCTCGGCCCAGCCGACTGATTTTGTGTATTATCTGTGAACAAAAATTTAATCTTCGACCAAATCAAGGTTTAAGATGTTTTTTGTAATAAAACCGTTAGTGACTCTCCATTAAATTCACTTTTTCTCAGTGCTATTATAAGAGTCAAATGAGTGTAGTTAGATTTCCAAACATACACTATTCTATTGTAGCTGAGTTTTAAGAAATATTTTCTAATTTTAAGAGTGAACTCGTTCGCAATTTCTAAAATAGTGAAAAGAAATATTAGTGTAAAAGGTCTACGAGGCAGTGTAACACAAAACACGAGATTAATAATTTAATTCCAAAAAGCAATCATTGCTAAACCTCAACAAATCCACTCGGATGTAATGCAATTAACCCCCGACTGCAGCGCCCAAGTTAATTAATTACCGACCTGACGAAAAAATGGCATTACCAGCTGGACTAGTTTATCATTTAGTTACAATGATCCGGCAATAATTTGTACACGCACGATATTAATTTTAATGTGATATTGCCGAGATGTGAGTCAAAATATTGTTTTTATATGTATTGTATTTATCTATGAACTACTAACTACAATGTACTACTGTATACTATAACCCACGGTGGATAGAAGTTAGTAGTAATAAATTATGTGATATAATGTCTTCCACCTTATACATTTTGCTAGAGGATTAAATACAACCCATGCTGAGTTTTTGTGGGTTTATTCTTAGACCGGCCTAGTTTGGAACCTTTCCAGCATAAGCGTAAGAAGAAAGTTGACTTCGGAAATACACACATTGATACATTTTCCACTTTTTTTAACCCAACGCAAATAATCACTCATACGATTCTATGTGTGGAAGATAAATAAATAAATGACTATTATACTTACGTAAATAGTCTACTTCTATTTTTAGTAGAAGCAATTTATTGTTTAATTAGCTAGATCCGCGTAGAATTCGGACTGTATGCATAATAAGATACATATAATATAGAAATATATATTAAATAAAAAGATTTCTATAATAAATATGATGCGATATTTTAAATCGTGTCCATTTCCAATGGATCACTTATTAATCAATTGTCGTCTCAGTTAGTGTTAGAATTCTTTCCCTAAAAACGTACGAGCATAGCCAATTCGTCAATAAGACTGTAATTATTTATTGAGTCCCTCTCGTCCGTCCCCTCACGGTCAGAGAGGTGTGGAACACGTGTTACAATCCTAAACTCTCCGAAATAACGCTCTTTCAATTTGCAACGCTCTCGAGGTAGCACGCAATCATTTTGTACAGATGAGCAATAAAATTTAAGGGGACGTTTATGATTAATGTTTATGCACCTTGAACTACTTAATATTTATAAATTAAACAATGTATGCATTAAATATTGAATGACGTACCTACGTGTCTATCATAGTTTTTAAATATTATATTAAAACTTGACCAGGAATAGGTATTGACTGATCGTTTTTACAGTTCAAATGGAGATGTTAAATCTATTCTCAGTCACGTATGTAATCGTAAACATTTCTGAAGTTGGTTTCAAGTCTCGTTGTAATACTCAATATTATCTCAGTACTCGTTAAAACATGGAAAGATTGAAAGGCCTAAAAGGTTCAATTACAATTAATTAATATTCCAATCTTCAAAAGGTGCACGAAAAGGCAACGATTTGGAATCTTGCGTGCGAACCGTTAAATTAAAAATAAATATTGTGTAACGTCAGTATGTTACGGGCGGCTGGAAAATATCAGAGAAAATTGAAAAAAAAAGGCAGACCGGCTGATGTCGGTTCGCAAGGGTGGCGTGGGGTAAGGTGAATCTTTTTGTGAAGTGGAGAGAATTAATTTAACCCGCTGCGGGGTTACACGACATGGCGGTAATTGAAAAGTTTGCTCGCGCCCGTCGCTCGCCGTCTTGACGACACTTTGCTTTTGCTATGAGACTTTGTGATCACTGTCTCTATATATACACTTTAACTCATAAGATAATAATTTTATTTATCAATGTCCAACGTGAAAACCAATGAATTAATTGTTCATAATAATATAACATTGTTTAAATAATTCAATTATTCACAGATTACAATTTTAGATTGAATTCGATTTAGAACGAGAAGTTCTCTTAAAACTATTTATATATAATTATAATTATCGTAACGTTTAAAATAATGATAGTTATCCAGTTGAGTTTAATGTGGATATCTTATGTTAGGTAGGTTTAGTTTTAAATCATCGTATCTCTATATTTAAGAAAATTATTGACACAAATGATCACTGATACGATTCACACTTAACACACTAAAGAGAGTTTTCACCCGTTGGACGATTTCGTAGCACGTTAGCGTCTCGTAGCTCGTAGCACCATCGATTTTAATTTCAAAAAGTTAAATTGAGGATTACGATTGTTTGATCGTTGAGAAGAAAATTAGAAATTTGTAGATGTTACGTATCTGACCTACTTTTGCTGGGTAACTTTTATGTGACATTTTATTAAAGAAAATGAATGCAATTTAATCCCCCATCTATGGTGTTAATACAGCGCGTATGTATTGTTAATCAATTTTCTATACATGTAAGTACTGGGCCAGAAACAAACACTGGACCTCTCATAGGTTTCTCTAGGTATCAGGTGAGTTAATTATTGACAAATAAGCTCATATACGTAACTAAAGAATAATGTTTAGCATTCTGTAAGTTATATGTGACTTCACAATACGTCTCAGTACTCTTATGGTACAGTATATACAATGATTTTTTTGATTTTCTACGCGTTTTACTTGACCCTATAGATGTTAGATATAGGCGTTGCCTCAACTGTAGATAAGTTTCGTGAGGGCGTATAATTACGTGAGCGGGTAAACATATAAAGGTAATCCGGGCCGCGGCGGCACAAAGTGATGCTCGTGAATAATTTAACGTCGGAGCACCTGCGGCGAGACCACACTTCCCTACTTTTAGTGCAGGGTTGCTACTAAACTTTTATTTTATTGATTTATATTGCTGGTACATATACGAGCAATCCATACATTGGTCTGTTTTTAAACAATTTATTATATTTTCATTCTATGATTAAGAAAGTCGCTTTTAATCGCTGATTGGTACTAATTATTACGAATTTTGTTTGAAACGTAACGTCTATGTAGGATAGTCTTAGGCTTACACGGATACATGCGATGAAAATATCACGTTCTCCAACAATAATGGTAACGACTTAAAATCTCTAGCTTATCACACAATTAATGGGATTTAAAATACATGCTACTGCTTTTTATTGTGGGCGATGACCCTAAGTAGTAAGTAACTTAGAAACGCAAAAGCTTTGTTACGTGTGAGTATGAGAACCGGCACCCGACTTGCTAACGACATGGGATGCCATGAATATTCAATTATTCTTAGAGTTCTGCTTAATTTCTGAGATTTAACCAAAGTCATCTACATAAATAGATTAATCAGTGATACTAGTTTGTTCTTAATTTGACTTGATATTTGTTGGATCGTTAAGATTCTAACGAGTAACAGTTTTACTGTTGTATATTCTCAAAATTAACGAACACGTAGCTACTAAACCACTAGCATTTTTCTATTTTTAATAAAAGTTTGTGCAAATTTGTTAATGGATAATACAGAGGTGAAAATACAGACTAAAGCAATGTCGTAATGACACACGCGAGCGGAGGTAGGATAAAAATGAAGCATTCATGACGTCTACTAGTTTTATTTCACTCAATATTTCAACGTTCCGCGACAAAACAACCTGCTGTGTGTGTGATGTGCTGTATAATGGATTGTATTCCAATATTGTGTTTGCTATTGTGCACTGTTTTTGATCGTTCGATATCGATTTATCACGACGCATCGGTTAATATTTAGCCGTTTCATAATACGCTATTTAAATATATGAATAAATTTATTTTGAGTGAATATTTACAATGTAATGCTTATTGGTTTGTAGACAAATCTGAACTTTAAACAATCAGTAGAAATCGCTGATACTTTTGTAGAAGCTATTTCACATAACAATATACATTTTGAAATCATGGTGGCCTTAGTATATAAGTAGACGATTATTTACGTACACAAATGATCGCTAATATGATTCTATTTAGAAAATATATAACTAAAAGAAAGAAACATTTATTCATAGTTAAGTTTATTATACATTTATATAATGTTTATCCACCAAAAAGTCTAGAAGATATTATACTGACTACAATCAAATGGGTAATTAATACGTTATTTGTTAATACATTACGTTAAAACCTTACCATCTTTATTCATGTTAGCCTGAAAGCACTTCGCAAGTCGACAAGCACGGCACTGGTTGCGATGAGTCTTGTCAACTGGACACCTGCCTTTCAGCTCGCCACCAGCTTTGCACGTATACACTCTGTTACGGTGGATCGACCGCTTGAAGAAACCCGAGCAACCTACAATGAGCGTCTTTTTAATTCACAGTAAGATTTAAAGGGGTAATTTTATATTTGTATTAAATAATTTTTTTTTTATAGAGTTTATTAAAGTTCTCTTTTATAAATGAAAGGAAAAATCAGATCGCTCGATTACAGAATATGTTACTATGTTGACTATTTATGAACTCAATACGACAATAAAAAAATATTAATTAAATTCAAATTATTAAGACACTTAATCGAAAACATTAGTAAAACCAACTAACCGTCACAACTATATATTCCATAATGTTTACCGGAACTTCTGTCACCGCATACATTGCAAGGGATGTCCAGAAGCCGATCCCCTAAAAGTAAAATTCTCACATTACGTATGCGTGACAAATGTACTTCAATATTCGTGACTGCAATCCTTGTTCACCTGTTATTTAAATCGTCAAATAAACATAGATTCGGTTTGTCGTAAGTTTCTCTTATTTAAATTGCGGAAATTAATAAAGCCGAGTATCAAAATGTTCAGTAATCGTCGTATTCAAGAAACCTTCACCTTGAAATTGATAATTTCGGGGATATTAAGGAATCATAAGATGTTTGCTCAATAATTGACGCTCCAAAGTACGCCACTCCCTTACCCAAAACGGATTAGTCAGATTACACCAATCTCGCTAACAACCGAGATGTTTTTGTTGCGTTTACTGAAACCATCCCCTTCCAACTCAATTGCCCCTTTTCCTTAACATTTCGTTGGCTTTATTTACACCGTTAGTTTAAAAATGTTGTAGCCAAGCCAACTTTTGTACTAATAAAGGTTTATCTAAGTGTGTGAACAATGTATTCAGAATATTGTGATCAATATAAGACTGTCTAACTACGGTTTTTTTTTAATCTTCATAAAAATATATTTTTAAACATCACCCTTGATGATATTGGGCTGAAACTGAACTGTAGTAGAAGCGACGTGTACCTGCAAAATTAAGAACCCTCGAGCCGTCGATGGTCCAAAGACCTCAGTGGCTTGGTCTCGAGAAGTACTATAATTGGGAGAAATTCGCTATAACATAATTATTTGATGTCATCATACAAAATGCAGCTGCAGGTATAAACACACAACAATCAATGCAAAATATGGTGAGTTGTATGTCTGCTTGATGGCGTACAACTCTTCTCTTCTGTCATAAGAATCACTTAGTACAAATATTTTTAAGCAAAGTTAATTTTTATACTTAAATATTGTTTTGATACATTTCGGTGTAAGCGACCGCCGGTAATTCTTTACGGCGTCGAATCCTTTTTAAGAAAGTTCTCCTCGTTTTTATCAATAGGTACTTAGACGACTTAACTGATCGTCTTTTGGGCGGCAAAGCCGTGAAGTGCTTTAATTATCTATTCTATCAATTTATTCATTTTTAATGCCTTTTTTGAAAACGAGTTTGTTCCAAATACTTATATGTTCAATTTTATACATTTCAAAATAAAAATAACATTACATTCTTTTTATCTTTAATTTCCGTCTTTTTTCAACTTCTTTAAGCACTACTTGACAGAACATCAATAACTACAAAAAGCGATAACATTTTATATTTATAAGATATTTAAGAAGTTTTTTTATAAACAAATAAAATAATGACGCAAATCGTAGATCTTAACTTAAAGAAAACTATTTTGAGAATGGTAGGTAATATTTTGAGATTTGTATAAAAAAGTGAATAACAAGTTTCCATGCATGTAATTTCCAGAAAGCTTAATAATACCATACAGAGGGATCTTATCTCGCAATACTTTCCAACGATATGTATTATGTACTTAATATCCCGCTTACATAATAATCATAATTGTACGATTTTATATACGAGATATATTATTTGAAACATGGTGTATTGATGGCGATTAAAAAGTGTGGCAAAGATTCTTGCCAGGTGCACTAATATCTACGATTGAAAACAGATTAAAGATATATTATTTAATTCAGCCGATACACGATGTGTAGTTACAATTATATATCAATTAAATGACAATCATTGTTGGCGTCCATTGTGTAATTTCCAGAGCCGTGTTCAGTGTTATCTAAGCGTCATTATTAGATCAAAGTGTTAATTTCAGTACACCTATATATATGTGGGGAGGGTTGTAATGTGTGTTGGTGCATCGGTGCGTGTGCTGAGCATTGAACTCAGACTAATCTCGACTTTATTGTGACAAACGTGTGAAAAAATACACATTGCGATCAAATAGAATCAATTTCACATTGACTAGCGCTTAAATGGGATCAAGCTTTATTATTTAGTCGTTCGAAATAGAACAAGCGAATTAAAGATTTCATTATAAAGTAAATATCAGTTTTTTTTATTGTTTTTATGTAATATAAATATTGACGCCTCATATGTGTACCATAGTTACCTATGTGAAATAAAGATGTTTTTGATTTTGATTTAAATTATTAATTCAAAATTTAAATCTGACGTGGCGCTAAAAGCAAGCTTGAGTACGGATTGAAATTCCAGTCTAATTTTGTTGGGACATTGTTGGTTGGTTGGATTATATATTGAATATTTAACGAGCCATATAAATTAGTATATTTTCCAGAATTTAGCCTCAGTTTTAGTAAAACAGTTTGATATTATAGCAATATAGGATAGGCCCTTGATTATTCCATTCAATAGTTTACATGTTTGTAGAGCAGCGTACACATTGTCTATGTAAATTCTGCGAACTTCTGTGATGTGGGCTCATGGGGAATGACTGGATTGAATTAACATCTTAGTTTGTACAGTTGGAATAGATAATTATCGATTTGTGTAACTTTATCGTGTAGTTAATTGTATATTTTTATACTTCTTTGTTTTAACAGTCTATGATACCTGTAATTTGTGATAGATTTTTATTTAAACTGTCGACAATATTCTATGCATGAAATCTATTTCACAAACTACCTTAAAAGTTTTTTTTATATTTTGTTTTATATATGATTGTTTAGTTGTTTTTTATAATTGTTCATTGTATACCTGTAATGCTGTGCATCCCTATAATAATATGCACATACATGTCTTTTGTGTTTTTTTTGTAATTCTGTTCGGGCTGTGTTTGTATGTGTGTTGTTGGTGTGCCTTAATAAATAAATAAATAAAATATTTGTATGGTGTGCTATAACCGAAAAGTACTATTGAGTAATATTAAAAAAAAAACATAATATATATTAATAATATTTTAGAATGTAGTGTTGTATGATTTTTAAACGCCCTATCAAGATTTTAATTTGAATTATTTTTGTGTAAACAATAATTTATTTTAGTGTCGTGTTTAACTCAGTATTTACAAAGTTAAGCTAAAAAGGCTAATACAATAATTACATTTTGAACTGATTCAACTGTCAACTAAATAGTCGTATTATAATAACATTTACCACTCAATATCGCTACAATAACTAATTGGGATTCGATCGAATATTAATTTTCAAGGAAATATATCTTTGTCATAATGTCAAGTATTGGTATTAGCTGATTTGTAGCTTATCAGAGATTGAAAATACTATGACACTTTATGTTACAAGCTGTTATTGTCCATACATCATTATTTAAGTTATAGATTTTGCGATTGCCTGGGAAGCTCAGGCAACGAACTTGTAATGATTTACACAATAAACTTATTTTTAATTTAAAGTTACTTTATAATATTTTTACATAATATTTACAAAACTTCTGTTGACTTAAAACGTTTGCAGATCTAACGAGGGTGAGACAAGTTTCGGGACCGTCGCGTCCTTAAGTTACGTCTGTTTCTCAACGCAATCAAAGATTCTTTGTTGGTAATTAAATTTATTTTATTATATCTGTCCCAAACATCTAAAGTGCTTAAAAATATTTAAAAAACAATAAACCTATGAGATAATAAAACTAGGTTTACACATAAAACAATTAAATGGGAACTTAAAACAATTATATAAGGTATACATTATTTCCTTTATAGTATAAAAAGAAATTTCTATATAAGACATAGAATGAAAATGAATTTGGTTTGTTTCCGCAAAACTCTAAAAATGTCGAACTGTTGTTTATTATTTACGGTCACGCTAAACTATAGAACAAATAATGAATTATACAAATTACATTCCTACGTTTACAAATGTATTGAAATATACAAGCCGAGGTCTAATTAAACATTCCTTTGTTTTTCACATACATTTTTTTTTTTTATAGAAGAGGGGCCAATCGAGCAGGAGGCCCACCATAAAGGTGAAGTCGCCGCCCATGGACGGCTCATGAGTGCGTTGCCATACATTACATACATTTCGTGTTCTTTGTATAAGGCGGACAATTTATAAGTTATTTCGTTAATGTTTTGCGTTTTGTAAGGAATATTTTTTTAAAAAGTAGTTAAGATGTAATATGAGACAACTAAGCGTTCAAGTCGCTTATAGTTTTATTATCTTAGGCCACTATAATCCGAATCACAACTGACCTGTTCCCATCCTTCGGAAAGCCGCGACCGGCGTCCGTTGTTTTTCCCAAAAAGTCGACAGCTCGACTTTTGACTTTGAACTTTTACTTAACCGAACTTCACCGATATTATTTACTTAATTAAACATATTTTTAAATATCTCATTAGTTTAATATCCTTTAAATATCTCCTGACTATATACAGTAATTGAGTTCGATAGGAAAAAAAATTGACTTTAGCGAGTTCACCATGCCGTCACGGCTTTCGACAGACTGCTCCAATAATTGTGATCTTTGAAGCCGCTGCGGAGATCGCGAGTCACATCATCCCCTGATTACATCGAGGCCCACCCCCGAGTGAGATGTAGCATAGCTGTTTCCATTGGGGTGAAGGAGACAGCTGTGATCCCATCTTGTGGCCCGGTCTACAGGCTACATTGTCAGAGTATTGGTATCGCCGATTTTGACCGTATACAACGTACGTATTCGTGTTCACGATTCAACGTTTGCCATTTGATTACATATCGGAACGAGATAATACCGTTTATAAATAAATTTACACATTTATAATGATATTTTTCATAGTTTCAGTTATGTATTAATTTTAAAAAAAATTAAGTAAATAAATTCAATATAATATGGATTACTCGATAATAAAATCTTGTAATGTGTAAACATTAAAATGTCAAGAGGCAAGGGAGATAAAGGGAGCGTAATTGGCTGGGCGGCGTCCGCAGCCAATCGGTGCTTGCCTTTAGTAGAGGGGGCGGGCCACGTCGTTTTGAATTGAAATCGAGCTATGAAGCGAAAATGCCACGTGTGACAAAGACTTAGGGCATATTACACTTTCTAAAGGAGTTTCTTACCGCAAGATCATTTAGAGAATACGCTTGTGTTTGTATCCGAGGTTCGATCGAGCGTAAATGATCCGGCTCTAGTCGCCACATTGATGTTTGGTTTACGCGGCCTTTGATAACACCAATGTTTTGCCGAGTGACTTAACTCGCTAATGAGATTTAGTTTCAGATATAAATGGAAGTAGGAAGAGAAAAATATGATACACGAATAAAAGGCGTAAACGTTTTAAAGTATATAATTATAGCAAGCAAAAACTCAAAATGTTAAATATTTATAGGTAATTACTTGTTTACAGGAATAATTAATATTATGATCATATAACTCCTTCTTCCGAACAATTTTCTCAGCGAATTTTGAGTTGGGTGATGTGTTATTAAAGAATCTTATGTCATTTTGCCTTGAGGTCGTAAGTTCAGGCCTTTCCGACAAGGCGGAATTATTAATCGGTATCTAATAGTAAAATGGTTAATTTTATTGCCCGCGCTTTATGGTAGCTGACCGATGCCAGATTATTACGAAACCAGACTTTCTAGACACCAGAAACCAGACACAAATCCTAGATCGTATAAATAACTGTTGTGTAGGTCACCAATAAACTTATGTATAGCGTATATTTTTTATATAGGCTAAGTATTAGCTTTCTCTGTCCCATTTACGTATCACCAAATTTCACAAAACCATTAATTTAAAAGCATGCAAGAATAAAACGTTCGGCGTCTTAGCCAGAAATAAAGTAATAATCACTGCCTATGTTTAACATAACATGATAAGCGATTACCATAAGAAATCAGAGTCTAATCCAACTAAATAGTTGTCGAGTGGCAACACGCGACCGCCACGCGTTGAATTGAATAGAACGTTTAGCAATTAATTTTGCGCTATATTTTGTTTTATCAATTTACCAATCACAAGTGGTTTGAGCGTGCGATCTTCAACTCTGCTTCAGTTGCATGCATTTTATCTTTCTATGAGTGGAAACTTGCTTATATGGTAAACGCAAATATAGTGATGAAACCATCTCTTACCAAAAAAAGTGGACACGCGCCATTTTCAGAAGGAACACTACATACAAATTAAGAAATTACTTACAAATTATCAAAGCAACGAAAGTCCTAGGCTATACTAAGTTTGTGGCGTTGATTATTATTATTGGTAGAATTGGCACTTACTGAACGATAATAATAAATGCACAAAAACAGACGCACACATATACAATGACCAGTGGCTTATTATTCCCTTTTATCATGCACCTCGGAAGAGGCTGGACAACACAGGAAATATATTAGTGAAGATAGCCTTATTTGTATTTTTTTTAAATAAAATATTTGTTTAATATTATTGTATTGATTAATGATATTATCAAGATAAAGCAGAAAACACATCATATTATAATTTTATTTATTAGATGCGGTTACATGAGAATTTCCCACATTCCGTCTCCAATACGATCAAACTAATGTTTTTTAAACTAACACTCAAATTTAAAGTAATTTTAAATCAGTCACGGACTATTGTTGGCTATTGTTCTTTTTGAAAAAATAACATGTGGGGTTTGGGGTGGGGTCGTGATAAGCACTTGAACACATCAAATAATGTGCGCGTGACTGGACCATTGTCAGCCGACACCCGGGTAAGCTCTGTTTGTCCAACGATGATGAGTGTTTAATAACTTCCTTCTATACAACGACACTCTGGACATTTGTACCAACTTTTTCTGTAATTCTTAACGTAGTTGAATACGGTAAAATCGTTTCACGGCGGAGTCTCGTAAAATGTATCTTTTTTTTTAACTTTGGAAACAGTTTCCATAGTATAACTCACGTATTGTTTAAGTAAACGACTATTGGCTTAATATTATTCTAATATCTAAAAGCCTTTTTTGTCTTATACTTAAATATATATTTTAACTCGCTATAATATTGTTAAAAGTAAACAGTATGTTACTTTTGATCTACACTTTGGTAAGTTAAAAGTTCATATAGTTAGATGGTATCGGACAACAGTAAGCTCAGGCAAGTATTTTAATAGCGATTGTATTATTCATTTTATTTAATAGAACTTGTATTATTCATTTTTATAATTATTGTACGGCTTAGTGGCTTTCAGTTAAAATTAAATGATTCCTTAAGCTACAGATTTAAAAATTAAATAATTAATTGAGACCTACTGCATTTACAAGCGTCAACGTACGTTGAAACAATTGAAAATTTATTAAATAAGAAAAAATCCTCAAATTATATATTTCTCAGTATTATCTGACAAATGTTTTACGTATGTATACATCATCCACTTATGTTAAATGTAGGGTTATTGTTTTGTACAAATGATGAATCATTTATCCTTTAGAATGCGTAAAAGGTCTGAACCTTACCTGAAACCTCGTCTTAAGCGACAAAATATATTGTCACACTCAAAAGTACAACTCATTCAGTATCGTGATTCGCGCTTCCATTTCCTATTGTATACAAGATGTAAGAATCGAGTTCTTGGAGGAGGTAAATTGTACAGTAATGATCGGAGAAAAAGGGCGCTACTGGTGTTAAGCCAGCATATATTCTCAGTTCTGACCTGTTTTTTTATATAGTAGAGGAGTCAAACGAGCAGGAGGCCAACCATAAAGGTGAAGTCGCAGCCCATAGACACTTACGTGGCTGGAAGCTCGTGGGTGCGTTGCCGGTCTTAATATATTGTGTTATGTATTAAAAGTACAGTAATAAATACATATATAATATGCCGAAAGAAAGCAATTGATGGATTTTACATAAATTGCTTAAGAGAACATATAACACTCTTTATTTGTTTAAAAATCTTAATACCATTTTATTCTATTAATCTCTGCTTAAATATTTAATAGTTAAAAACATTTGACTTTACTTTTACTACCACTTCCTAAATCAATCGCGTAGAGCGGACGAGAAGAACTGGCAAGAAACTCTCCGCCACTACCTTAAATCACCAAGTACATTACTAGTGTACATAAAGAAAGTGCTCGTAGAGCCAAATTAGATATCAAAGTGAGTCTTCCAGAGTTAAAATTTAATGTCAAAACTATGCCGTATCCATGAAATCATGATTGTTGCGAATAACGCCCCACGGTTGGTAAAGCGACACCTGACGTGACAAACGAGCACTTCGGACATGACGCCGCTCACCGCGTTCGGCTCAATTAATTCGTCTTGCGGTGTCTTGCGTCATCGTTTACGCAGACCTATCAATGGCATAGATACACTATAAATATTACGAAGAAAAATATAGCATATTATATACGATTTAATATACTTAGTTCGTTATGAAAGATATTTAAGATTTTTGGTTTACAACATTGAAATTAAATTAAGTGATTCGACTAGTAATGCATAATTAAAGTAAATAATTTAAATGGGAAAACGTGCATTCGTATCTATGTTGCTACGGCGTAGCATATTTGTAGCAGGCACTTAGCTCGTAGCCCGCGGCACTCTGATTTATGTCCCGCCGCCGTTCGCCGTGACAATTCATTTCAATTAAAGCCTATGCGCCCCCAGCTCAAATCAAACTCAGATATATAATTGAGACTTGCTTCGAATTAAAATAATCATGTGATTCAAAAAAGTATGACAAAGTAAGAACGTACTTTAAATATATATCTAATTTACATGATTCCTAGATCCTTTTATGGATTTTTTTCCTCAATTGGATACTAAACAGTTTACTCAGCGAATCCCAATTGTTCCAGAGAATTCATTTGTTCGCTAAAAGCGTG
This sequence comes from Leptophobia aripa, assembly GCA_951799465.1. NCBI lineage: Eukaryota > Metazoa > Arthropoda > Insecta > Lepidoptera > Pieridae > Leptophobia > Leptophobia aripa. The sequence goes on along the minus strand of OX637269.1, from coordinate 6,670,556 downwards.
ACTATTCTCAAATCCGCCGACGCTCGGCAAACAGAGAGCGGCGGCTGCGAAAAAGTCCTTTTAAAAATGTTGCGGCACGTACGAGGCGCCCATTACACTGGAGCACCACCCGCTGTTGATTCAGCGATCTACATCAACTTCACGATACATAATTGTGAAATTTCTTTAAAATAAAATTCATTTTGACTACATTTTCTAAATTTTAAAGCGTACATTTTCTGGTGTTCCATCTGTGTATAACCAGAACGTATTCTTAAATGTGTGTGGCTTTGTAGCAATCTATCTAGATTTCTATTCTTATATGATACTATTTAAACACAACCTTTTATTTAAAAAACACTATGCGCTATATATTGTCATAAAGCCTTATATATATATAAGGCGGAGGCTGTTCGTAGTTAGGTGTTTTATGTCACATTTTAAATTTCATCAGACTCTTTATTTGCTTTAAAGATTACTTTAGAATTATATTTTCAACAGTCAAACAATTATTTATATTTTCATTATCATTGTATTTCTGTTTGAGAAAGGTCAGTAAGGGTAAAAAAAAAATTGAACTAAATATACTATGCTGACATATTACTTAATTTCTTAACAATATTTTTGACAACACGAATTCCTTGAACAAAAGTTTCAACGTTCACATATTCATTGTTATTATGATAACGTGGAACAGTATTGATACTAGGGTTAAAACCAATCGCCGGGATCCCAAGTTTTCTAACAACCAACATGTCTGACGTCGCGGTCAATACCACCGGTTTAATGGTGATATTCCTGAAATAAATTTTAATCCATGTTTAATATGAATTAAATAATTAAACTTATTTTTTTAAACCAAAAAAATATATGTTTTTATAAATTATTCAATTAAATGCAAATATTGAGTTCCGTTGATGTCATTTGTTTGGAAAATTTTGGAAAATTGATACTGAAAAAAATATGTTATAGTTTGTTGTTTATTGATATGAACTTCACTGGAAGATTAATCACGAGGCCAAGAGATTCGAAAACCATTGGTTGAGGACAAGAGAGCTTGCTTAAGTTTTAGGTTATATTATATAATATATTAATAGATTATTTTGATGATGAAAAAGTTTGGGAATGAATTTGCTCCAACTTAGGTTTGCTTGTGTACTGGCATTATTACCAAAAAATATCCACCAAGCCGAGTTACTTGCCTCCTTCTTCTCACCTTGGTCGCGTTCGACTAGGCGTAGAATCATTTGAATTTAAGACATTTCAAAATGGTCCTATATACCATTCTGAATAAAGATATTTTGACTTTGAATAATTAAAATACAATGTAAAGAATATAATAAATCATCTTACATCTCCATAGCGGACTCCTGAATAGCGTTCCAATAACAGTTTTTATGTAGAGATGTTGCAGGCGATACTTCATCACGACGCAAATACTCAATGGTTGTTCCTGGACCCGTGACGTTTTGCCATGTGTCAATCTAGAATGTTTAGTCATAGTCACCGTTGTAAAAAATCATGTTTATGCTCGTTTTAATGTCGTATTTAATCGAACTATTAGCTTATATATAAAGATGAAGGCGCGATCAGAATAACCAACACTTATGCGTATAAAGAGTATTCTGGTGGAAAAGGCATATAATACAGTTAAAGTATTTGTTATGTAAGTAACATAATTGTATATGAAATATTTATTTTAAAAAAAGCAGCTATCGAGTTTCCTCTCGGTTCTTCACGGTAGATAACTGCCTTCGGTACCGGTGATAATGTATAAAATGACGATTCAAAAGTCAGACCTTTTCGATTTAAAAAAAAGATGTTTTGAATCGTCATTCACTTGAATAAAGATATTTTGAGTTTGAGAATTGAAATTTTTAATTACGCAATTGAGGCATTGGCAATATTGAAAACAAAAACCGACTTCAAATATGGCGGTCGCTAATTATACGTTTCTCACATTTTTCTGTCAGGCGTTACGGCGTATTTAATATTTTTAATAAATTATATAGATAAATATTTTATGTCAAGTAGTTAAAAAGTGACAATGAGTTAAAAAGCTTATACAATATAAGTCTCTTAATAATAACACAGATTACCATTTCTTGTACATCGGCGATATTAGCGTCTGTGGCCAGTCTTAAATCAATGACCACACTTGCAACGCTTGGTAAAACGTTTGTTGCTATTCCAGTCTGTGGATAAGTTTATTCATGAGGACTATACACAATTGATTAACGCCTACACCTAGTTTTAATTGGGAATAAAACTGAACCGGGAAAACAATTATTTAATATGTATATGCCCAAGGGCGTCGCCAGCCGGCGCAGGGGGGTGGGGGTTCAAGTTTTCTCTCTCTTGACTATGCAATAAAAAACATGTAAATAAGTTATAATAACATTTATTAGAAAAATTGAATAAAAAGGAGTTTGAATTTGAATAAGTGTACAGCGTACAGCGTATTTTTTTTAATTATCAATCAGATTTTAATATTATAATGATCGTTGTTTGTTTGTATTAGGTTAATTAAAATATAATTTTCGGGGATTTTTATATTTGGCAACTTTTTTAGAATCTCCAGGGGCAGCTTCCCCCCACCCCTGCCCCGCCTTGGTGACGACCTTGTATATGCCTAATAATATAGTTTAAAACGAGTTGCCAGTTAACTAAAAAATCATTTTGGTATGACTTGGTAGATTCTTATGGACTTACCTTAACAACATTGACATTAACAGTGGTATAACGTCCAAACATTTGATTGTTGCCTCTTGCCATTAATTGTTTCTGTTCTTTTTGATATTGCAATGTATAACTTAATATGTAATTGAGCTGAAATTAACAAATTAAAACACAAAAATAAATGTAACCTACAAAAATCTAAGTTGAAACATGAAGCGAATTTAAAATATTGCTACATCAAATGCAAAGATTTAATGTGTGATAACATTTTTTTTATTAATTAGAATGTTCATATGATAGATAACCATAGGAGTTTTATTGTTGATATCATCTCAAAACGCTTTAGTTTGTAACCTCGTAGCACTATCTATGAGAAGAATTCTGAATGGCTCACTTTGATACCTGTTATCAAATTGGGCTCTGAGCTAATTAGTCTGATTCAGTGCTTAGCTTAGCTTAGCTTCACCGGCAGTTATTGTTTATAAAAGATACATATATTATGAATACAATGCAGATTTATTTCGAAATACTTTCTCCTATATGAAGAGTTAATGTGACATAGCATACTATTTTTAATAATATAAACTTACCTTAACCATAACTCCCTTATCTATAACTTCAGATCCATGTCCCCCTTGACCATAAAACGTCATATTTATTTCTGTAATGAAAATATTTTAATTTTAGTATACAATAGTAAACAACTTAATTATATTTAATTGTGATGTATATACCTACACTAATACATAGGATTAATATAACCATATGAAAGAAATATTTTTAAATAGGTTCAGAACATTATAAAAAACTCAATTTTGAATTTAATTTATGAAAAAAAAGTGTAATTACAATAAATTTCACGGAATATTATAAAAAAAAGTAATTTAAGAAACATAATAGAAATTTTCTTGAGCGTTATTGTAATGTACCGTTTAACATAACGGATTCTGAATTGGTTTATATTAAGTTAGTTTTTTCCACACAAATTCTGAGCAGTTTCCCATTTGGCGCACACCCGCGGCCGTTGCAACAATGAAATATGTTTATTTGGTATATCTATTATAAAAATTATATTATATAATATATAATTAAATATATAAAATACTATATATTTTCACATTTGCAATATTTTTAATGGAATTTGATTAACATCTTAGCCATAAGTAAACTGTATTTTTGTGTGTTTTAACGTGTAATATATTTATTATTCCCTATTGTGTTATTGTATTTACCGTGTGTGTGCTAAAAAAAACGTGTTTTCTTTCTTTCAAAGTTATTCTTTGATTTTGCCTGATCATTTTCCAATGTTCAATTTAAATACTACGATATACAACATTTCAATTGAAGTGCATTTAATTAATATAACTTACGCCACGGTCGCCTGTCCCAGTATGTAGCGATATAAATATTGTCTGGTGCAATCAGACCTTCATCTAACACAAAGCCGACGTTAAGTTTTTTAAAATCACCACTTCTTATAAACGCCTTTATTCCTCGAAAACCACCAACTTCTTCATCTGTAATATTAAGAGCAGTGTTAGGAAATCTATTTTGGAAGCATTTCCTTTATACATACCGAAGACATTTATATATAAAATTGAACTATATTATCTACATATTCTGATATAACATATCATGTTTGGGTTGCATTCGGCGAAGCATTGTGCTTTATACATCCGTTCTATAGAACATTCTAGAAGAGTAGTGAAAGAGTGGTGAAAGATATTCCTGCCAGTGTTCCGGTCCGAACAGGCAATAAATGTAATTTGTAAGAGAATTACCAAATAAAGATATTTTTGATTGTTTATTACGAAAGTATTTTTACTCGGCAATGTTATCCGCCGGTCTACACTAAAAATAGATTTTACGCGAACGATATGGTAACTAGTATATACTTAGTCTGGCCATAAATACTGTTACTATTCAAAAAAAGAAAATATTACGTTTGAATTTGGAATCTGTCATTTTTATATGATTGCTTGATGTGTTTTCTTATTTTCGCGCCATTATATTGTTAAATATTTTGTTATATTAAAATGGAGTGGGGTGATAAAGAGAACCGAATCGCTGTGATTGCCTTACATAAAGTAGGTATGGAGAAAAGTGCAATTTTTAAAACCCTCCACCCGCTTGGTATTAGTCAAATGTTTGTTTACCGGGCTATTGATAGGTACAATGATACCTCCTCTGTTTGTGACAGAAAAAGATCTGGCCGTCCACGTACCGTTCGTGTGAAAAAGGTGATTAAAGCAGTTAGGAAAAGAATTCGAAGAAATCCTGTCCGTAAGCAAAAGATTTTATCTCGGGAGATGAAGATAGCTCCTAGAACCATGTCGCGTATATTAAAAGATGACTTAGGACTTGCAGCCTATAAGAGACGTACTGGTCACTTCTTAACTGATAATTTAAAGAAGAATAGGGTGGTAAAATCCAAACAACTACTTAAGCGGTACGCAAAGGGAGGTCACAAAAAAATTTTGTTTACGGATGAGAAAATTTTTACAATTGAGCAGTATTTTAATAAACAAAATGACCGTATTTATGCTGGAAGCTCTAAAGAAGCTTCGCAATTAGTAAACAGAGTACAACGTGGGCATTATCCCACTTCAGTGATGGTTTGGTGGGGTGTTAGCTATGAAGGGGTGACTGAGCCATATTTTTGTGAAAATGGTATTAAAACGTCGGCACAAGTTTATCAAAATACCATTCTTGAGACGGTAGTTAAGCCTTTAACTAACACCATGTTCAATAACAAAGAATGGTGCTTTCAACAAGACTCGGCACCGGGTCATAGAGCTCGATCCACCCAATCTTGGTTGAAAACTAACGTTCCGGACTTTATCAGCACTGAAAACTGGCCGTCGTCAAGTCCTGACCTAAATCCATTGGATTATGATTTATGGTCAGTTTTAGAGAGTAAGGCTTGCTCTAAACGCCATGATAATTTGGAGTCCCTAAAACGATCCATTCGGTTGGCAGTGAAGAATTTTCCTCTAGAAAGAGTTCGTGCTGCTATTGATAACTGGCCTCAACGTTTAAAAGACTGTATTGCAGCCAATGGAGACCACTTCGAATAAACATTGTATATTTTTAATAGTTATATATTGATGTATTAAACTAACTCACTATGAAAGGAATAAATGTTACGTATAAAAAAAAAATCGTGCTTTTCTTTATAACAATATTTATGGCAAGACTAAGTATTATATACTGAATATTTTTTAATTACATATTTGTTTTAAGTATTTATAATATTTAACCTGGCATAACCGTGAGATGAATAGTCCTCTGTAAAGTGATATTGTTGTTTTTCAGCTCCTTTATAGCCTCAAAATGTTGAATTGCAAGACTTTTAGTGTCTTGTGCTCCGCGCCCATAGAGATCTCCGTTGTCATCAATAACTGCATCAAACGGTGGGAACTTCCATAAATTCTATAAAAACACATATATATTCATATGTGATATACTAAATTCACAAAGCAATTGGTGAGCAAGAGTTTTTATTCAGTTTACTAGAATTTAATCCTATGCTTAAGCGTAATAGACTAAGTAAGTTTGATTTTTTAACTTATTTAGAATGCCATACATCATAGGTGGTAACGACATCAGAGTGAGTGTTCAGCATGATACTAGGCAGGTCGGGGTTGGCTCCGATCCATGTAAGTACACAAACTGGAAGACCTGCTGGCCGATATACCTTCAACGGTAGATCTATCTCATCAGCCAATCGCTGCCAAAACTGAACAACCAAATCTGTAAGAGCTTTGCTGTTTAGTTATAAAATATGCGTTAATTAAGTCTATCAATTCACAGTCCATTATTATCCACAAATTACGACATTTATTTTAGAGAATAAATTTTGTTCAAGTGGCCGTGTGTTTTACCAGAAAGAAGCATGTCTTCAACGTATGAGTATAAGTGTAGGAAGCTAATTCAATTCTCAACGTAAAACAGTAGTTTAGTAACTTTAGTATACTTTAGTGTAAAGGGTATTTTGGTTGATAGGGCATACTATACCGTAAACGAATATTTAAAGGTCAAAGATCCCTTTAATGTGTCGGCAATTGGCTCAGCATCGGGACAGTTCAATTCTTGAGTAGCCTTACAATGCTTTGTTATTTGAATTGTGAGTAACACGGTTTTGTATTAAGTAATTGTTTATTTAAAAAAAAGCAGCTATTGAGTATCTTGCCGGTTCTTCTCGGTAGATGACTGCCTTCCGAACCGGTGGTAGTGTAAAAATTGACGATTCAAAAGTGTCTTTATAATACCTACTTGAATAAAGATATTTTGAGTTTGAGTTTAAATTCTAGTATTCGAATTAGTTAAAAAAGATATAACTCGCAGAATATAGGCTTTAAACCGAATAGAGTTGAAATACCTCTTAAATCCATGCATTATTCTAAAAACACACACTAACCGGTAACACATGTTAAGTAGTTTTATTTAATTAGGTGCGTTGTACGTACATTGTAATGATTAATAATTAAATAAAATTATATTATTCATACTGCTTATAAACGATGAAGATGAATTTTGCATTAATCAATCAGTTGGCATCTGGACCTAAGCACACAGGAACCTTACGGGGAATCGAATGTATGACATTACGCACGTAGGTTAACATACAAACTTTGTTCAAAAATATAGCTTCAAATTTACATTTAAATTATAAAACCGTGACCTTCAAAACATAAAATATACCAACCATAATTTTCCGTTTTGCTTGAATCAATACGAATATATTCCTGAAGACGTTGCACAGCCGATCTATCTATCGAACCCTTTATTAAACTTCTATGGGTGTAAACGCGTGTAATGTCTGTTATTAAAATGAGTAGTAGCCACATCTTCATTGTATTAATAATTGGATGATAAATTGTCACAGTGTCACTACGGTTCAACCGTTGAGTAAATAATGAGGTTGAATTTTAGTGTTCGTAATCGATCGTATTAAAATTAACAATTACTAACCGTTCCCTACGGTTTCAGACGTCTAAAGATTCTCCATTAAACACTATTTGTGTAGTCGTATTAAAATAATAATTCTATTTAATATATAAAATTCTCGAGTCACAATATTCGTTCCCGTAGTCCTCCGAAACGGGTTGAGAATCGGCCAGCATCTATTTTTAGAGACATTTTTTTTTGGCAATACAACGTTTGCTAGTTTTATATAAAACTAACTGATCCCGACAAACGTCAATTGCCAAAAAAAAATGTCTGTAAAAATAGATGTTGGCCGACTCTCAGACCTACTCAATATGCTCAGAAAATTTCAGGAGAATCGGTCAACCTGTTTCGGAGGAGTAAGGGAACGAAAACTGTGACACGAGAATTTTATATATTAGATTTAATGCTTATAAACGTTACTAACAATAGTTGTATATGAGCTGAAAATACTTCGATGTAGCCTTAGCCTTCATTATACGGTTGTAACAAAATATTTAGATAATTTGATGATTAATGTCAAATATTTAGTGTTTTTGAAATTTTGTTCTGGTTATGTTTGTCTGTGTTGTTTGTGTGCCTTACTAAATAGATTAATGAATAAAATGAATAGTCGATAGCCATATCTAAAGTTGGCAATTATTTATGATAGTTCTACAATAGTGTAGAACGGTAGAACTACTAGACCTACTACCGTAGGGATACTAGTACGGGCTCGATACTGTTCTACCTTTTTAAAAACTAGCAATAAAAAACGAAGTGTTTTTCTTGTCATTAGCAACTATGCAATAAATAATTGAACGTTATTATTGTCTTATATATAATTAATATTGATGGTTAAAAGTGTTCACAATGCAAAGTGTTCAAAACAAAAACGGAAAATACACAATAAAACTAGGTTTGTCTAAATATAATGATCAAGAATTTTTCAGTTTTTCAATTAATTGTTTTTCGACATGTCTGCTAAATCGGGTAGATCACCGCTGATTTCATTCGTTATAAACTCTATATCTTCATCTTCCTCCTGTTTCTCCTTCTCTTGTTGTGCTTCTAATTCATACAAGGCCGAGTAAACAGAGTTTTTCTCAATTTTCTGAAGTATTTTCTTATCGTGGAAACTGTGATTATGTGGATTCGACCTATAAACAATAGAATAACTCAATTAAAACTTCACCTTGTAACGGTATCGTTTTGTGTTCGTAACTAATATACTTCACCGCTATACAATTACAGACCATAAATGATGAGTTTTAAAAAATGACCATTTGTAAAAATACATGGCTACATGTCATTTGTCAGCTGTCAGTTATTTTAGCCGCGTTGCGCTCGCACCGCGCCTTTTTTAGAGCGGGAAAGGATACTCTGCGCGCGTCTCCCGAACCCCCGCGGGGAGGGGGAGGGCTGGATGAGTTGCTACGCATTAGTTAATATGTGATGTTTATAATATTGTGCTCTAATGATAGTTTTATATATATTCACTACAGACACACTGTACACAAAATTTATATGTTGATTATTACTATGCAAGTGTCACAATTTCGTAAATTATGTATAAGGGTTATCAGAGCACGAGTGTGTGCACTTAGTCACGCTAAGATGTCTACTTATCAATCTGACATTAGAACTTATAATATATAAATGGCACAAATGGATCATGCGAGATGTGGATAGCGAGCAAAAAAGAATAATGGACAATATTCGGTATATATATGCAAACATCCAAAAACAAATTGTAGGCATAAAATAATCATTTTAAATTTTAATTCGGTTAAATATCCATATCGCAAGTTGAATTTAAAATTTGAATTTTGCATGTTTTGTGATAACAGGTGTAATTCGGTCACTTTATTTTGGTAATACTGTTAATAATTACCTATTCAAAACAACATTGTCTTTGGTTACCAAGGACGCCAAGCACTTGCTGTTTCTATAGTCTATGCACCGCCATCGCTTAACGCCAGATGTGTTTTGCGTTGATTGTAGATTGTAAATATACCGATTTAAAATCACTTGCAACGCACCACGAATTGATACAGTGAACTGGAGATTTGAAGACTTTACTGAAAAAAAAAAACTATACAGCAGCAAATTCTACAGAAAATTGATATGATACTTTAAAATTGAAAACTATAGAGATTAAGAGCTATTTCTGCTATAAATACCATCAATATCAGTAGTTTTTTTTACTTCTTGCGAATCATCACATCCGGCACTATCATGTGTTTCAAATCCTAAAGAATAATCATTGTCGTCGTCCATTGCGTTATTTACACTGCTTTGCCTATAATTTTCAAAATCATATGAAAATATTAAAATTTTCAAAAATTATAGAAGCTTTCACTGCCTATAAGGAATGGAAGTCAAAAATCAAAAATATCTATATTCATATAGGTAACTAAGGTACACTTATGGATTGTCAACAAAATAAGTTATAAAAAAATTCGTCTCTACATTGACTGCCAGTTCACAAATCAAGGATGAAGAGCGGACAAGAATAACTGGAGAGAAACTCTCCCCCATACCATTAAGTCTCTAAGCATGTTTCACCTCATTTAATGTGTAATATATAGGTATATATTTGCAAATAAAAGTATATAAACAGTATTTAGTTGTATAATACCATTTACTAATCTCTCTTATCTCATCTAATTAAAGTAATAAATTATCCTATATGGCACATGACATAAATATAAAGTACTGTTGTAATGGCTTCTTAAACATTGTGTGATACATTTAAAACTTACCTTGCAGATGTAACACTGCTTTCTGCTTTTATTGATAGATTTCTGCTGATAATAGGCAACCTTGTGACCTATAATTTTTTTATATTAGTATATTAAAACTTTTAAAAAAAGTTATTTTTTTGAATACTGTTTACCTGTTGTACAAACTGTTCTGTTTTTATTCGTTTTGCAGGGGTGGCAGCATCATAGTTAGATTCACTGGTCTGAGTAACATTTGAAACTTTTTCATTCTGCTAAAATGTGATTTTTATGAAATTAAATACCATTTGATTTAATTTTAAGTTCCACTTCATTCATTTACTTACAATACTTTCAAGACCCCTTATTTGTAGTGATTTTCCAGCATCCATAAATGCTGTGAGGCCTGCTTGTGGAACCAATACTTCTCCTGTGTAAATATACTCCAGTAACAAGGTAAGTATAGAATGAGAAACATTCTGAAACAAAATTTTAAAATTGATGCTTTTCAGATAATAGAATTTCAGAACAATAACCATAATAGAATTACTTACATTGAGAAATATAACTGGGTGTGTGGATGGCACTGATGTAATTAACTCTTTTAAATAGGGGCTAGAAAGAGCTATCATCACTTGGTGTACTTTAACAAAATGACCATCTGCAGCCAAAGTCATATCAACAAATTCTCCATTCTAAGGGCAAGAAAGAAGATAAACTTTTTTAGATAATGCGAATTGCAGAAGGGTTTGCAGTGCGTACTATGATAGAACGGGACGATGAACTTCAAAAATATTATTGTACGAATCTTGTTTACAAGTTTTCGGCTCGACACTTACCTGTTGCAAAGTACAAAATCCCCCACAAATATTACTTTTATGGGAGTCGCATGTTAACGAAAATTGAGACTGTGTCATTTTTAAAGATGCACTCTCAAAATCAAGTAATCGTAAAATGTAAACAATTTACAATGTATTAATATTTTAAAAACATGTGGAATAAGATTTAAATTGTACTGATCATAAAAACTATTTTGTTTATCTCAGTAGGGTAATTCTAGGTAAAAGATCAGTTAACTGTCAATTGCAATTTGCATCGGACAACCGACATCGATAAAAGTCAAAAATATAAAATGTCACAATAGAAATCGCTGGTCACCAAGATAATTATTCAAAAAAAATTGTACGTCTGATTTATTTTATTGGCAATTTACAAAGGTCGCCTGGCCTCGAGAACTTTAATATTCGAGCCGTAATGACTATTATTTATATATAATTTTTATAATTATATATATATAATTTTTTGTATAAAAATGTTATTCGGCGGATTTGTTAATTTAGTATTCTAGTACAAAGTACAACAAATCTGTTATTTACGAGGGAAACAACCTCAAGTAATTATATTAAATTAAAGCTATACGTATTTCATAGAGCTTCAATTTTATATAAATACTTGAAAGAAGAGGCCAACGATACAGCTATGACCTCCAATTGCTACAGATACTATGACGGATGACCTACGTCAGTCTTTTAACTCTGTGGCTTGTTTATCCAAATTATGAGCGCTGACCGATGTGACTTGTTTATTTTTATATTAATGTAGTTCGGTCCTTAAGGTAGTACAGTGTGGTTGTTTAGTTGTTACGAACTTTTTATAATAATTATTCTCTAACATTTAATCATAAGATGGCCTATCTACGTACAGTTGGTGCATTTTCTATAAACTTTTCAAGAAATCACAGTTTATTTAATAATTACGTCCAACGGTATATACTTTAATACTTTTCTAATGTCGTTCAAACATTTGTAATGGAATATTTTAGATAAAAAAATATTTTCAGATTTAATCATAGCTCCCAACCATGTTATGATATTGTTGTAGTTGGCGGGGGAATCGTTGGATCAGCTTCTGCGAGGGAGCTTGCCCTAAGACATCCAGGACTGAAGATAGCTCTACTAGAAAAAGAAAATAAATTTGCTTTTCATCAAAGTGGAAACAATAGTGGTGTAATTCATGCAGGTATATATTACAAGCCAGGTTCATTAAAAGCCAAGCTGTGTGTCGAGGGGCTCAATTTGGCTTATAAATATTTAGATGAAAAGGGCATTAAATATTCAAAATGTGGTAAACTTATAGTAGCTAGTGACAGAACAGAAGTTTCGCGTCTTCTTGGTTTATATGACAGGGGATTACAAAATGGAGTTAAGGACATCAAGTTATTAGATACAAATGAAATGAAGGAATTAGAGCCACATGTCAAAGGAGTACAAGCTCTATGGTCACCTCATACGGGAATTGTGGATTGGGGAGAAGTAACCCGGTATTATGTTAAAGATTTTGAAGAAGTTGGGGGTAAGAGTTATCTCAACTTTGAAGTTAAAAGGTTCTTTGAAGGTGAAAATTCTGAATATCCTGTAGTAATTTCTGATTATAAGGAAAACATAGTTCAGGCAAAATATGTTCTTACCTGTTGTGGTTTACATTCAGACACTATTGCTATATTAACAGGATGTCCTGAAGAACCAAAAATCATTCCATTTAGAGGGGAATATTTATATCTTACACCTCACAAAAATAATTTTGCTAAAACAAATATTTACCCTGTGCCAGATCCAAGATTCCCCTTTCTGGGTGTTCATGTAACACCAAGAATTGATGGACGGGTAATTTTAGGTCCAAATGCAATTTTAGCTTTTTGTAAGGAAGGCTACAGGTAAACTTGAAATTATGTAATTAATCAAAAAAATCACATTACAATTTGATTATTAAATAATTTGTTTCAGATGGGGTGATTTTAATTTTAAGGAGTTTAAAGACATATTATTATTCTCTGGCTTTCAAAAAATGGCATTTAAGTATACCGGATTTGGGTTAAAGGAAATGAGCAGATCCATTTTCATTCCTTTGCAAATTAAGCAAATACAAAAGTACATACAGGAAATAACAAGTGCTGATGTTGAGACTGGCCCAGCTGGAGTCAGGGCCCAAGCAATGGGCAAAGATGGTATTTATATTTTAATTAACAACTAGTATTGTCTCATAATAAAAATGGGAAGGTACCTAAAAGACAAAATAATTATTTGATTTTTTTTTCAGGGACACTTATAGAAGACTTTGTATTTGATTCCAAACCATCAACTGGTGCAATAGGCAGTCGAGTGCTTCATTGTAGAAATGCACCTTCTCCTGGTGCCACATCATCCTTAGCAATTGCAAAAATGATAGCAGACAAAATGAAACAAGAGTTTAAGCTTTAAAAGTGCTTCCAGTTCTGCACTAGTAATGTTTAAATTATGAAATGGTGTATAGAATCAATTATCATTTGAAAAACTATGTAAAATAATACATATAGTGACCATACTATTTTGACTTTTGGCAGATAACAGTGTTTTGTAAATAGAACAACACTACTGTTGTTCAAGAACTGGACAATTTATAATGAAAATGTGAATATAGAATGTGTAGGACTGCACTAATAAGATGAAAACTTTAAAAGTAAAGTATCACACATAAATTCTCCAACCTTAGCCAAGGTAAAATGTGAAGCTTCGGACAGAGTGTGAAGGATTGCTGTGGATGCCCTCTGTCCTATTGAGGGGACATAGGTTTATATGTCAAGTTGAGTTGTAGCTGAGATACAAATAAACAAATATTTTTTCTGGCTCAGGACTCATTAATTGTTGGCAGAGGTTAGTTCATGAATTTCACAAAAGCCCTGTTCATCCAAATTAATAATTCTCTTATTTTTGTATCAGAATTTGACATATTTTTGACAGGGTTGTTCCATATAAATAGTATAAGAATGATATATTATATTGTTGTATCTGTTTTTTTGCTTCAGCCATAAATAAATTGTTATATAAATAAGTAGAACTTATTATATAGTAGTACTTAGTACTACCGTTAATCTAGTGATTATGATTATTTATTTTATACTGATTGTTTGTTATAAGCTTAGCATTTGCTTTAATCAAATGAAATAAAACTCGTTTATCAATATTTATTTTTATTATTACTATACCAAACTCTATTTGTATTAAAGGTATATTATCATTCAGTCATTTATTTAATAAGTTAGCTATTAAGATGTGTAGGTATTTCAATTATTATTATAATTACAATGTGTTGATAGGAGTAACATTATTACCTAATAATATTAATTCCATTATATGTGTCATTCAAATTATCTGATAATAGGTAAACTTTTAACCCTTCTTATTTTTATATAATATATCGGAAACTTTAACGAATATGGAGAGGCAAGTAATAAAAAAAACATAGTCAAACTAAACAATCTGTCACTGTATAGCTACTATATTTTTAATATTCTCATACAATATTTTTGTGAAAAGTTCTTTTAAGTTTTTCGTGGACTACACAAAATTTTTATTATAATCCTGAGTCATTCATTGTTATACCCTTCCTTGTAAAATAGATATATTGCATGTTGAGATCATATATTGTTGTCATGTGAAATAATATGTTGCTTACCACCACTATGTATTCTGACAAGGCAAACATTGAATAAACTGAAAAGAATATATTCTTGTAAAATTATTATACTCAATTGGCACAGCAATTACAATTATATAATACATACCATATGGTTCACAAAGATGATTATGCCTTAAAAAAAAGTAAGCAGCAAGAGCAAAGGACCCCGCATTGATAAAAAAAGCTCTCCATTTAAGTTTGACTGAATATGTTTCCAAAGGAGCGACAGCTGGACGCCGTCGATATTTAGTTAACATCATGCTTGTGAAAAACATGTAAAATATTGAAGTTGCAATGAATGTTTTAAAGCACGCTTCATGGTATGCTGAAAGATTAAATGTTGTTGTGAATGTTAAAAAATTAATAATTGTTTTAGACTTAGATATGCCTAATTCATAATCAACATTTAACTCACGGTAATTAAGTGATGATGTCCAATATGTTAATCCTAATAGTGACAAATTTTCAATTACATTTAACGCAACTGATATTTTAACTACTATAATACAAAATTTACTAATAACTCTTCTATAAAATTCCCATCGCAAATAAATAAATAAGAACCTTAATGGGGCGTGAATATATATTGCTGTTTTCCATATAGTTATTTGAGGTTCATAATTTCCAATGGAAGCTGATATTGACGGAAAGAGATTTGGGACTTTACAATGCGTACTGTTTGCTTTTTTAAAGTCTTTGAACATAGTCATAAAAACACAAACTATAAACGCAATTAAAGGCAAAGAGACTGTACACAATAACAACTTTGTAATTGAAATCTTAATAAAATACTTTTTATCCGACCCATTGTGAAGAGGTAGATACATTAGAATAGTCTGGTCTATAAAATCAGCTTAAAAATTGTTTAGCGAAAATCACATATATTTAAAAATGAAAAAAATACAGCAATGCACTTATGTAATGCCTCTGATGTAGTAATGCAGATACATTTTCAAGCTTGTGTTTTATCATTTACTTTCAGCATTTTTGATTGCAGTAGATAAAATGATAAACAATAACGAATGTCGATTGTTAAATGAAAACCCAAACCTGACATTTGTAAAGTCAATTGTCAAATAATTCTTAGATGCTTCGTCGGTGTATTTTATTATCTATCTAAAATCGAAATAAAGCAAATATAAAAAAATACTTTTTTTAAAATGGTAGTGGAAAGTAGAAGACTTATTGTTATAGTTTATTAAGCTTTTTTAACCGGGTGAACAGATTTCCTGAGTAAGACTTATTGTGCTCTAAGCGGAATTTTACATTTACCGCAGACACGTTAAATATTCCGTAACAAAATAGTTATATATATATGTATATTGTTATAAAATATTATGATAATATGCATTAGCAATCGTTTGTCATTTTGAAGGCACGTATGAATCTACTAAGCGCGTATCTTAGTTACTTTAAACTCTATCGATCAACCTATTACCTGGAAACAACTATTTCTATAGTTGATTTGATTAGAAGTTCGAATCTTTAAATGAATAGGACAGGTATTAATTTTAATTTAAAACACATACTGATTTTAGAGAGATAGAGGTAGTTTTCCTAATCTCTCTAATATGTTAGATTTATTAACAATTAGGTAAAATATATTAATATGGAAGAACTTTTATCAAAAGATATTTTTAAGAACTTTGAATTGTCAAGGCACGATCCCGACTTCATCTCATCAGACGTTACACTCAGGTTGCAGATAAGAAGAGATATGGTAAGTACCTAGACCGTTTTTCGTCGTATGATATGTTTTTCGTTACGGCTTTGTTTAAGATTTAAGGTCATAAGTAGATAATTACGTATTCAATAGTTAGTAGTAAGTAAGTAAGTTCATTGATATTGATTTAAGTTGATTATTTATTTCAGATGAAGGACACTCATTCTCATAAACCCATAACAAAGACTGACAAAAACACGTACGTAGGATGTGTGTGCACCTGATGTGTTTATGAAATATTCGTTTTATTATCAGTAGTAGATCTAAATTAGATTTAGTCGCTTGTTATTATCTACTAATTATAACGTTTCAAAATTTATTACAGCAAGTTTAAGCGAAAAGTTTGTAACAACTCGTATACGGTCAATAATGAAATCGCAAAAATGCGCAGCTTGTTTAGAAGTATAGATTCAAGAAATAATCTTATGTCAAAGAAACGCAAGATTCGAAATAATATTATGCCAATATACGACAAACCGTCAGCTGATTTTCAACTTATAAAAGACGAAATGGATATATATGTACAGAACTCCAAAGGGATATCTGATTTAAAGATTGAAAGTGCAGATACATTTAAGGTTTTACCAAAGATCAAACGACAGCCGTTCAATGTTGATGAAACTGAGCCTATATTTAATAAAAAAGAAGTAACAGAGGAGTTTGATGATCCAAATAAACACAATAACGTTGAGAATCACACAACATTGGAGACATATGAAGATGATTTTAGTTTTATTAAAAAGACCGATTTGCAATCACTGTTAGTAATGATGACCCTTTCATCTAATTATAAAGATGAAGTCAGTGTCGATGAGGAAAACAAACAAGAGACAGATAACGATTTTGATCACCAAATTGACAATCAACTTGAAAACTGTGACACTGAACTCAGCGCACAAATAAATGATATTTTGACAATTTCATCTTTAAGAAAAGCTAACACAGATCATAAACATTATATAACAAGAAAATATGTTGATAAATGGAAAATGTATGTTAAACTTAAAATTGAAAACAAGCTTAAACACAATAGGAAAGAGGCAGTGGATAAATTTTTAAATAGACTCAAACAAGCCAAAAACAATACTGGGCCAGCAGAAAAAGCTAAAATGTCAGTTCGGGACTACAATAGTTATCATCACAGGTAATGATTTTAGTCTCAAAACTCAAAATGTCTATATTCAAGAACGACTTTATAAATACACTATGGAATCGTCATTTTTTACATTACCATCGGTTCGGAAGAAGAAGGTCCGGCGAGAAACTCGATAGCGGCTCTTTTAAAATATTTTAATTAGCTAAATCACTCACCCCCAATATAATAAGGCTTGTTTATTATTTGTATTTTCCTAACCTAGCCATTAAAAATACACAAAACCGTTTTATTAAACTTTTATAACCATTTTACACCATTTAATTAATGAAAAATTTTAAAATTATCGTTATTACCAGTTAATATTTTTCGTATGTTCAGAGACTTTGTGTACCGATTTAATTATTTCAGGTACAAGGTGCAGAAACATGTTATTGCATTGCAAAAAGCGAAACTTGAGCAGCAAAACAAAGTGATAGAGGAATTGAAATATAATAAAATAATCGAAGCGTCAAAGCAGTCGATGAATATTATGAAAGACGAAGTGCGAAAAACATATTATGAAATCGATAAACATCTGAAACCTAAGATTAAGTGTTTGACGAATGAACTCAACATTAAGGACATAGAAGGTAAAACTTAACAAATACAAAAAAAAATCAAGATTTATTTTATAATAATAAATAATTTTCAATGAATGGATTTGGTTCAAACTGAGCTCTCTTGCTACATTTCCCTTTGATTCTATACGACTTATTTTACTTGTGGAACATATCTAACCTTACGTCACAAATTAGATCTACGTTCTGTGTTTTCCCTATAACAGTTTATATAATATATTTATAAAAAAACGCAATATTTCTACAGAGACAATTTTAACGCTGACAAGCATAAAATTTACTACAATTTAATTATTATAGACCGTTTGTAAGCCTAGAAGTAAAGGAAGACGACAACTTTATGATTAATTATATCATATAAAATCTTTAACATTCCTATATAACAGACCGTCACAATGACTCAGTGGTAGCGTGTTTTTCCAAATTGGTGAACTAAGCCAGATCCAACTAAGTACAACTGGATACTACTCCGATAGAAGATTATTACTTGATCTCGTTTCAGAGCCTTCATTGATTCTAGAATGTTTAAAAGTACCAAAATTTTTACAAAGAATGGAAGCGAGGGCGCGGCTGCGAGATGAAAAACATGCAATAATACGAGAAAGACGAAAGCAGATCGAAGAAGATAAGTTACGACTTAAGCAACAGGTATCGTATTCAAACTTAAAATCTCTTTATAAAGACACTTTTGAAGAACTTTTGAGAATCTATCGAGAGAACCGGCAAGAAACTCGATATCTGCTCTTTTGAAATAAATATTTCAAATACAATTATGATATAATTGGATTAATTCAAATTACAAACACATTGTTAGGCTACTCAAGAATTGATCTGTCCCTATGCTGAGCTATTTTACTGTTATACTGACACAATAAAATCGTCCTCTAAATATACAGTTAAAGAATATTAGAACATAGCTTTTACAACTTTACGAATACTTTATAGGCTTTTCAAGATAAATAAAATAAAAAAGAAGGTCAAATTAAATATAATAAAATTTAAATAAGAATATTTTCCCTGTTTTACTTAATTTAATGTATGTTGTATATTGTTTTTGTATATTTCGCAACAAAACCAATATAATTGTACTTATTCTGTTTATTAACTAAACAATCTTTATTGATTCACACTTTGTTACCCAAAAACAGTAGAAGTAGATAATGATAATACTTGTTAGTAGGTTACATATAAGAGTAACGCGGACGGCCTTATCGCTAATAAGCGATCACTTCCAGGTAACCCACTATTATAAGAATTGCATTTTATACAGTTTCTATTATATTTCGCAGGCAGAGCTGTCAAAGGCTGAAATGGATAAAGAGGAGAAAAGTAAACGTATAAAAGAATTGAAACAGAAGCGTAAAAAGGAGAAAATAGAAAACATACGTAAGAAACAACACGTGGAAAGAATGCGTGCACTAATTGTGATGGCTGATCTGCATTACGAGAAGAGTCTGATGATGAAATACGGCGTGAGGCCATTTAAGCTTTTAATACAAACCCAAAGGGACAATCGGGATCGGGCGAAGGCGCATCACAAGTTTCAATTGATGAAAAATGTTTTTGTACGTTGGATGTTTCACACGGAGGATATGTGGTTCGAAAGGAATTTTCTAGCCGAGGAACATTATAGGAAAAAGGTTTTAATGCGAACTTTTGATGCATTGAAGAAGGTAAAATGCATTTTCCTCATACGATTATGAGGAGGTTTTATTGAATTTTTTCCTTATGACGCACAATTAGTAGTATTTAATATTTACTATTAGCATTAATAATATAAGCCTTTATCGAATACTGGTCACTGTTTTGCTTTTTACACACTTTAACACGGAAAACTTCTCAAAATTCTTCTTTTTGATTGCCAATCAATGAGATAAATCCATACTAATATTATAAATGCGAACGTAACTCTGTATATACATACGTTACGCTTTCACGCTTAAACTACTGAACCGATTTCGATTAAATTTGATATGGAGATAGATTAAACTTTAAGGAAGGACATAGGCTTCTATTTATCGCAAAAGAAGGCTTGAAGGGGAAAATTGCGAATGAATGTTGGAAAAATTTCACAAGAACTTCGCCAGTTATAAACAGATTTTCCAAATGCCTTTTGTATTTTTAATCACGCAGACGAAGTCGCGGGCAAAAGTTACTAGTTTCAAAATAATATGAAATATCCAATAGGTACTAACTAACCTGGCTGTATCACTATTCAATTATTTATTACCTATATAATTGCAGAACCATTACAATTATATTTTAAAGAAGCAAGTTGCCGAAGATTACTATGATTTGTACGTTTGCCAAATAGTTTTTAGACGATTTTGCGAAGGCATCAGAATCGACAAACAAAACATGGATTTAAAATTCGCGGCAGCTGTAAAGTATCATAATTGGTACGTAATATATTAATGTGTAATTTCATGAGTGCCATGCTGTTGCTTAGAGTTTCAGCCGAATGGGCAGGCACGGCCGGAGAAATACCACTCTCTCACAGAAAACCGGCGTAAAGTGATACAATTGGACTTTGTTCATTTTGTATTCGCGTTTCGTTCGGTGAGTGACATCTTCCGGTGCCCATCCTTTCCCCTCCCTCGTCCTCTTCCCCTAACCCCTACATTTCCTAATTTTCCTTCAAAGGCCGGCAATGCACTCACGAGCTCCAAGTCACGTGAGTGTCTATGGGCGGCGACTTCACCTTTATAGTGGGCCTTCTGCTCGTTTGCCCCCTCTTCTATAAAAAAAAGTAAATGTTACTCAATACACTATTATTAACTGTCATCAAATGTAATCATTTTTAATGTTATAAACTCTTTATAGGCGTTAGAAAAAAATACTATTTCAAAAACTAACACTAATAATATATATACAAAAGTAAGTAAAAGAATGACAAAGGGCAGCCGTATCGTTAAAAAGCGATCCTGCCCAGGCAAGCAGAGACAACAGAATAACATAAATAAGTGTAGTCTACGAAAATTAACTGTGAATAGGATCTATATTTTTGTCTTATGTCTTTATATTCTATTGTGTCTTTATCAAATTAATATAAACTCTAGTCCATTCAAATATTCCTATAACATGACGTCACCATCACCCATCACAGATGAAATAACCTGTCGCAGAGGTTAATTCACCAGTGCAACAGTCAATCCCTTTTCTAGTGACATACTATAACGGCAGAAAAAAATATTATTTATTTGCTTGTATCATTTTTCAGTAATATTCTTTTCAAAACATTCACATGCTGGAGGTCATTGCCTGCGCTGAACGCGCTGAAGCGGGACCAAGAGGCTCGCAAACTTAAGTGGAGGCGGAAGGTTATGCTGGTTCTCCCAGATTACAGCCCTCCAGAGGACTGACATTTTAATCAGCATAACATTTGAGGCGTTTTATATATTAAACAATGCGATAATAATAAATTATTTTATTTATATAAAATATTTGATTTTAATTAGGTTTTAAGTAACACTCTGTAAAAGGAATGTACAATTCCTTAACTATCAATAAACACCTTTTAATTAATAATATATGAAGATACCAACAAAAGTCGAGCGACATTTTGTCTAAGCTGTCAAACCTTTATGAAAATTTTGACAGATCTTTTAATAAGGACACATTTAAAAGCGTCACGCACGAACATGCCGAAGTACGCTTGTGCATAATATACGTAATATGCAATTTGTAAAATCATTTTGATAATAAGTAATATCAAACATCAATCAGCCGCCTCCATTGCGGTGCTAAAACAAATAAAAAAATATTCAACATTATAACATATAAATATTTAAATGAAAATGTGTGTGTAATACTTACCAAAATACTTTGGCAGGTAGATAAACACTTGTTGGAGTATGACTAATGCAATCACCGATAAATACCCAATTGCATAAACACACGATACAAAGCATAACGCATTGCTGGAAAGGGCCAGAATATAATAAAAAACATACAAAAATGTATTGTAAACATAAGCCAATATAACCTTTGATATATTGGCCCATTTATTATATTTATAAAATTTTGATACTAGTAGACTAGACCTGAGCATCAACAATCACTTCTTTAATATATAAAACTTATAACGTTTATATATATTGAATTTAAACTAAATTATTAATGTTAGTATACAATAATTATAGGTATACCCTGGAAGTATAATTTTAAATTAGGTTTCTTCCAATATAAGAAAATCAAAACATGTAAGTGTATATTATTAGAGTTTGTTCATAGTGATTTAAATATACAGTTGTGTACTTCTTTTTATATTTTTCTTTACGTAAACTGTATTGGAAAAGAAAATAATAGTGTTATTATAGTGGTAAAGCATAACATGGGTCTTATTTGTATTTATTCTTATATCTTTTTCAAAAGAATGCAGTAATATCATATATCAGTACCAGTTCAAGGTCCAACTCCACCATATAAAATTAAATGTTTTGTATTGGAGCAACAAAGAGAACATAAGCATTCAATAACAATATATTGTTAACAGAACAAACATTTGTGTTCTTACATTAAGTAAGTATTAGAAATCACACAAGAATTTGTACTTAAGTTTTTCAGTACAAAACACTTACTTAAATTCAAAATAAGCATCAGTACAGTCCTGAGGTATCATCAGCGTGTCATACAATATCATAGGATGGCATACAGTTGTAAGTCCCAAGTTAGCACCAAAGGCAAGTGTTGCAAGTGCAAATATTTGCCCATATACAAAATAAAGGTAATTTGGTCTGAAAACACAACAATCCCACCTGTAACATCAACAATACAAACATTAAATGTCTCAGGCAAAGTATACAATTAGTTTTGTAGTGCATTTTTGGTTTTTTTATTACAATCAAGTTGTTTTGCAATAAATAATAAGCAAAAGTGTAACTAATTATTATCAAATAAAATAGTAATTTAAAAAATACATTATTTTATTAAAAAACTTAGGATCATGTTATTAGTGTAGTGAATACAGATTTTCTAAGACTAGATTAGAGTATTTGAAAAACAATGGAGTCAAAATGATTTTATCATTATGCTTACCAAATAGAGTGAAAAAACCTTTCATTCACTTCTAATTGACACACTTGGCAGTAGTATGAATCTGAAGTTAACACAGGGCTGAAAAATCAAATTTCATAATTTCAACTTAACATATTTAAATAGTGTATACCAAAAAAATGCCACAAACTAGTTACTTCTTAACAGACAAGGTTATACCTTTTAGCCCCTTATTCAATATACCCCTATATATATTCTATATGGTTTAAAAATCTTTCTATGTATGTGAACCTACCTGTATTCTTTACCTTTTGAACCCAAGTATAATTCATGTTCTGCAATTGTTTTCATTCTATAGAAAAAATAGCATGTTCCCGCCAAGAGTAATAAAAATATAAAGTTTTCCAATTGAGTTATTTGTAGTAACGACAGAACCCCCAGCTCATACACAAGAAACATACAAACTGCTGATGATAATGTCCATGAATAAAAGAATGGAGATCTGAAATTATAAAAGAACCATAATTAATGGTTTATGCTAGTGGTATAACAAGCCATTATCAAAGTTCAAAAACCATCACTGCTATCAAGCATTGCAACAAATGTTTTGACTTACCTGTTTTTCTGTCTAGGTCGTGATTGTACATACAAGGCACCCATTCCAATAAATATCATAATAACTATGGTGATGGTAAGAGATATTGTAGCTATCAGTAACAGAATTGGCAACAACATAAACGGGACAACTGTGTCTCTGTCCCATTTCTTATTTGACTTACTCGCTCCATGAGATAAAACGTCCTGAGACATTATTGAGAAGGAAATATCATAATACTTTTATTTTTGCTTGCATATGTTATTAATAAAACAATAGGATAGCAATACGAGTTTTAAAAATACATCGTAATAAACTTCGTGTAAAGTAGTCCTCTTCTAATACCATCACAGTTAATTTTGAAAACTTAGCTTATTTGTGTAGGTACTTATTCGGCAATTGAATTTTTTTTCACGTTAGCTTAGAAAATAGCACGCTTCGTTTCAGTTCAGTTAATTTTATTGTTAGTTGTTACTTGTTACCATTATTATGTTTCATATTTCTGCTGTCAGAAAAACTTTATATTAAAATTTTGACATTAGATGACGTATAATCTGTCATAATATTGACACTGGCAGCAATCTTACTATATGTAATAGATAATAATACTTCTGGTTCTATTCTTCACTGGCCATTAACCCGATAATTTAAAAACTATCTCATGTTTGTAATTTGGAAAAATGTTAAATTTTCACGTTATGACGCTGTCTCAAGTACTATTCGATGATTTTTTTTCCAGAGGTCAACAAAAGAGCCAGTCTGCGAGTACACAAAGTTAATCTACGTCTTATTTGACTTTTAATCTCGTTATCAGTCAATTGAATCGAAAAAAAATATAATAAAATTACCCCCAAATATATATTATATCACTAAATGTTCGATCAAGTATTATTATTAAACTTATAACTATATGTTAAAACTTTCCCTGCCATCCATTATGCGCCGGCAATACCCGCAAGTTTCACGGCGTTGCAGATACCTATGGAGGTTGCGATTAATAGCTTACCCGTATACTTTCTCTTGTACTAGTTCTATAAAAAAATATTGTAAGTTAGGATTATGATACATGACTTTTTAGCATTTCTATATAATTGATTGTAGCATAATTCAATACAATATTTCAATTAGTTCACAATAGCCTCGTTCGGTTACGGTTCGCTTGTCTTAGCGAGTTAGGCAGGAAGACCAATTCGCCGGTATTTTTTATGTTACCTGGCACATAGCAAACGTCAGTCAACAAGAGATTGCGCGCGCACGCGTACAAGGCATATTTTTAAGTGATCCGCGAACGACGACATTTTCCTTTACCCAGTATTGATCGGGCTTCTGCCGCGGAATGGTGTCTTGCGAATGTGATATGGACATTGCGCGTTCAATCAATGCGCTGTAATTATTTAATTTAAGGCAATTTCATAATGGAGTGATATAATGGTAAATCTGTAACGTGAACGGAGCGATGTCGAAGGTATGTTTCTGAATTAACGTTTTACAAATTGACCCTTTTACGCGATAAGCAAGGATTTGAGTACTGAATATTTTTTCAGCCATATTTTTAACTACGATTTGTAATAATGTTACATGAAGATTGCTCCGTATAATTAAAAAAACATTAAGTTATCTATATTTTTATCTTTGTAACACACCCAACAACATTTACCATGGTCAAAGATACGCAGTAACAATGTGGGTACCGGTAAAATTGATTTTTCTATCCTTTATCCTGAAATTTCATTTGTCTTGACCATTAAATCTAATTTTTGGAAAAAACTAGTTTTGTATTGATAGTTATTAAGACCGTTACAATTCCTATAGAAAACCTATATTCAAGAAGAAATAATGCAGAAGGCTTCTTTGTTAATACATAAACCTTATCGAGGTGTATTGTATACCATATGATATTTATTTAAATGATCTTTTGTTGATCAATTGTCTTGATATGACCTCATTTAAGGAGCCGCGGCGTTTAAACTAAAGTAGGTATTTCTTGTTTTTATCGGCCTTCATAGTCTATTACAATAATGAGATTCATAATACGCAGTGATGTCCTAAGCAGTCCCAAGATTTATAGCATAATAGTCAAGGCAACTAATGTTTTATTACAAAAACCTTTATCATAGAGATATTATATATCTAAGATTTTCAATTAGTTTGTCCAAAATTTTACAAGAAATAGTTAGTCTATAGTTAAAAATCAGGTAGCCTAACTGATTAAATATATTTTAATTAGTATTAAATATTACAGTTCAAAATTATTATTATTTTAACGATAACTAGACTGCTTCACAGGCTATATAATTAATTAATTAAAATTGCTCCGGTATTTGTTTTTCTCGTAATTTAAAGTACTTTAATTATCGTGGATTTCAAATTCATTTCGTACGGAATCCATCTTAATGCACGAGGCAAAGTAAATGGTGACGTCATTATTTTTTATTAATTAATTTATCACATAAATATTCCTAGTGAAAAAAAAAATTTTTATATGTAGTCAGTCTGGCATACCTCTCTGACATCAAAATTAAAACTATTGTTTGTATCAAAATATACCGCTACTCCAGCTCTCCCTTTGCCAACCTGTTTATCAACATATAATGTTCCTTATTTTAAACGCTAGCGTCATCTTCGTGAGTTGTTCAGTTCGCAAAAAGTGACATAACGAGTTGTGGCAGAAAAAAAACGCAATCCCACTCTGTGCTGATTGCTCACGTTCACTTGGTTACTCATTGCTATCTATAAATATCGAAAATAAGTTCGAAAAAAAATCAAGTAAGCGGTCATTAAACTTGTTGACCTCATCACCAGGTTTAGAACTTAGTATAAAAACCGAAATGAACTAATATTACAGTTATCGATAATATACAAATGTATCGTGGTGTTCATGCTGGAAACGTTTCTAGGATAAAATTTGTTTTGGTATCGTAATAAGGCTGGATTGACAATTGACCACTAAACGAGATTGTCGAACTGTCAAATAATCATTACCACGACTATCAGTGAGCATCATAATAATACCGATTAATATTTAACAAGAATAATAGAAATTTAAAATGTATTTAGTGAAATTATTATTTAGTTAAAAGTTAAGTTTTCACGAGTCTCATGATATTTCTTATCTGTAATTGTATACATTCCACGTAACGCATATAACGTGCAATAACGCATACAAACTGTGATAAATATTCTGTAAATACGTATGCAAATTTATTGACGACGGGCAAACCTCTTTTGACATGTCAATTATCTCATACCCAAAGGACAACATTTCACAACCGTATTTTATTTTTTCATAAATATGTCCCTAAACATTACACATATAACAGACATACTTATTAGACTTACATATTAGAGAATTACAAATCAAGGACCAAAATGGAGACAGATAAATGCTTACTTACTACAAAACAATAACTAACCTATATAATAAAAATAATACTACCATATTGCGAGATGTGCTAATAATTTGAGGTAGTAATTGTTGAAAGTGTGTGCTTAAAACATACCTTGTGACTGTTGGGAAGAAAATTATAGTAGAAAAACTATACGTCTATATTGATTGAAGCATTGCATTTACGAATGTCAGTTACAAAAAGAGGTTAGTTAAAAAGCATTTTTTTAAATTAAATTTTGTATGACCTTAATTAACAACTGATTTATTAAAGTAGTTTAAACATTTCATCTGTTTTTAGTACCTCTTCGAAATGATAACTACCTTATTTATATTTCACGAACTCATCAATGATTAATATACATTTTCCGGGCTGAGCAACAAAGGATTTTTTTATATGTGCGCAATTAACACTGCATTGTGAGACGACCATAATGTCTTACTCTTTTAAGATTAGATTACTAACAAAAAAACATAATCTTTACAATACCATACGCGCACCATAAGTGTTTTAAAATAAGGATTTTCAAATGTTCGTATTTTTTTTTCAATACGTCAAGAATCGTGGCGCCATTGATAATTCGATGTTTTGCAGGCTAACAGGTTGTATAAACCGGCTAGTGTTATAATTATAGTTGCAATCGTATTGATTATGTTTAAAAAAACATATATGGAATTTAAAATGTAGCTTACAACAACTTACAACAACGGTAAAGTTTGGTCTTCCTGTAAATAATTTAAGTTGAATATTTCTTTAATTAAATGGAAACTTTATTTACAAACAGAAAATGCATACTATATGTTTTCATAGATTTACTTATGACTTTTAATAGCCATTGTAATACGAATATTACACAGCATTCTGTATGCTATAATAAAATAATAATTAATAAGTAATTAAAATTTAACGACGTCTTTTTATGTCAGTGTTGTAAGCGTGTGACCAAGTCTGTGCTGAACGGATATTTCTAAACTCGAAATTGTCTCTTGCTCGTACCATAGACAACATAGACGACCCAATGGGGTTGTAGCTCTGGAATTATTACATTGTTTTTACATTGAATCTTCATTTTTATTAAGTGGGGGTCAAGGTTCCTTAAAACAAATTGGCTAATTGAAGATTAGGCTGTAAGTGAAGCTTATCAAACACTTGTGCGGCTTCCATTGTTCAAAAAGTATGCGAATTACATTTAATAACCGGCTAATGGTTATTTATGTATCTTGATATCTATGTATTACATGCGAACATCTTTATGTACAGAACACTGAGATATATGATAATGATAACACACTCACGAGCCCCCAGCCACGTGACTGTCTATGGTCGGCGACTTCACCTTTATGGTGGGCCTCTTACTCGTTTGCCCCCTTTTCTATATAAAAAAAGTTAAATTGTAAAAGGGTATGTGTTTATAACTACATTTTTCGTATATTTATTACGCAAATATAATCCTTACATACATTTATTTATTCATATATATTTATTTTTTCAAACATTAGAGAGATATTTTCGCAATTTCTCTTCGCATTGAGGACTGAATGCCTTTGCATTATTGGCACTTACAACTTATCATGACAAGCACATTGTCAGTAGATTTCACTTTGGTATCGTGCTTTGATTTAAACGTAAAAAGCTACTTATAACTTAACTTGTAAAGGGATTTGTGTCTGCTAAATTTATTATTATTAGGTTTTTTCATACATGTACGAATCTACGCTTATAATAGTCGTCCTTTATGCTTCATAATGTAAATTATAATGTAAGAGTTAACCTCCTAAATTCATTCAACCTATATTGTTTATAAAGACAAATCTAAACACAATACTATTTTATGTCTCAGTTTTGTAGGATATTAAACACAAGTTAAAAAAAAATGTGTCAACGTAAAGTAGAGTAGTGTAGCATTGTTTCACTTGTTAGAATTCTAAGTAGAGCTCCACCCACATACTTCAGGAATTTTTACATTATTTCACATGAGTTCACTCTATAATCTTTGCTAATGTCAACTTCTCACGCTGTTTTTCTCTCAGTACATAAAGATGTTCTCATGTAATACATAGATATTAAAATGCTAGGTAGATTTGTAAACGTGCTTTGTAGCAGGTGTATATGCTATGCGATATATTTTATTCATTATTTCCGTATAAGGTATTTTGTGTTTGATCTTACCCTATTGTAACACAACGATAGTCCACACAAAAGGCGACCTCTCTGTGCCATGTACGCAATACATATATCGCACATATTTATAGAGATTAAATTAAAACGTAAGTCCAATATACCGATTGGGTAGTCTGGACACGTAACTTGGTCTAATTTTGCGCGGTAGGGGAAAGTGCGTATTTACCGTTAATAGAAAGAAGACTAAATACTTGCTCAATGCTTAAAGGTGTTTAAAAATCTTTTTGTGTCATTAGTAACTTGATATATATTATAGTTACAAATTATATTACGTGAAGATATTATTTTATTAAAGTCAAACTCAGGTCACAAAATACGAACAAATATGAACGTCATAAAAATACAATAAAAGATGAACAATATGTCAATTAGAATTATATGTATGTAGGGAAGAAACAATCCACCACACCTTCAACTCAAAATCTTTAAAATATTGTCTTAGTCTTTAACAAAAAGAGCAATTGATTATGCAATGAAGTAGTGATATGTGTAAAAGCTAAGAGAAAACCGTCACTGGTCTTATAAAAAAGTAAACAGGTGTAGAAAATGTAACTTTCAAACTGTAAGAAAAACTCGTATAGTAATTTACATTGGTAAAATACGTATCGGGGCGCCTCAATAAGAATGCCAAGGGCAATCTTACAACACTATGAGATATCTTGACGATCACTTGAGATAAAATGTATTAAATAGTCTTAAAGTGTTAACATCTATACAATATTGCTTAGTAGCAATTTAATAAAAAAAATATACAAATAATATTATTATATTTCCTTTACTTTTTCATATTATAACACCCACATCACAGCCAATATTGGACATAAGTGTTGACTGTACCGGGGTTCAAACCCGCGACACTCTGCTCGGCGAACCGGCATGGCGTAACTGTTGCGACCTAACAATGAATTAAAGAAGAGAAATATAGCCTAAAAAAAATAAATAGAAAAAAATACTAAAATACAATACCAAGATACATATTGTCTTTCGATTGACTAAATTCAAAAATTAAATAAATAATATTTGCGGTATATTCACAGTTTTCTTACATTTAATTTTACCAATAACCCAAATGTAATGTTTAATATTATGGTAATTGATTCGGATATTACAATCTTAAGATTCACAAGTGTTTTAATTCGTCGGTGACCTTTCCACACGACTTCTAAGGTCAACGCATACATTTCGTTTATCTGTTTGTGATATCTTGTGCTTGTATATTGTGTATCACGATTTCCTGGATTAACAAATGTTAATTAAGCTGTTTGATATTTAAAATAACACTACACAGTTTTTTTTAGATTATTCTCTTCAGGGACTGCTTAACCTATAGTGCAGAGAGTGCACGGGCGCCGATGTTTCAGGGGGCTCTCCCTGAGACATATAACAGCATCGTCTTGGACCGTCATGATACATGCTAAATCTTAAAACACAAGACGAAACATGAACTGTCGCGTTCGCCGGTTAGTTTCGCAATAGAGATGTGCTACAGGCATAAAAACAATGAGTGTTACTCTTATAACATAGCTAGTTTTCATATGAAATAACTTTCTTCTTACGATGTAAAGTTAATAGTTAAAGCATGAGCTAGAGAGGTTCTATTATGGAGGCGGCACTTTTCTCACTAAAACCAAACGATTTTTATCGTTTTCTCTATACTCATCTAATGATACGTAATAGATAAAGTAAACAGAAATTCTTGTGACGTAAGTACCTATTTGGGAAGAGAAATTTATCTTCGCGTTTAAGTATACCATGCATTTAAAATTGGGTAGTTCGTAGCATACACGTTATCAATTAGTGATTTCCAGAGTTTTCTTATATAAAAACTGTAAAAAAACAATTAGTAAGCTTAACAAATACATAAGAAAACATCCACAACAAGGACGAATTTACAAAAAAAAAACAAGTGATGAGGGTCAGTATGTACTAGTGTGTGTGAAGGTGTGGCCTTGTGAGTGTTGGTTGGTGATTCTTTATTTTGCTCTTATAAGATTTTCTTTTGATACTTAATAAAAACAAGCTCGTGCTTGCACGGGATAAAATAACATATGTATTTTTTTAATGAGATGACTTGTCTATGCAAAGGCAAATTACGATCTAGCCTAAATTAATACTATGACTAATGAGTAATTTGTTAAGTTTGTATGTATAATATTTGTTTATATATAAAATCATCTAATTCGCTTCAAAGGTTAGCAAATGAAGTATCTTAACTTATATAATATATTTACAATATTTTAAGTTAGATACCATGGTTCGTGGCACATACATGATTTTTTGTTCAAAGTAATTACTAACGGCCTTCACGATAATTAATTCACTAAACCGATTGCCAACTTTTATATAAAGCATGCACAACCAGTTTTCGTGATGAAATTGTATTGTTTCTAATAGTATGCTATGCACATAAATATATATATAGTTTATTTTTTAATATCAGTATTAGGTTATATGTATGTCTATAGGCGAAATAGAAAAAGGTAGAGAGTAACTAATTTTATTTTGAAATGAATATGGCTTCGCGTGTACCATTTATCAAAACTATAATCCTATTCCCCCCGGCTGGTCCCTCGGGAGATGACCATCTATGACCTCTATCAAGTTAGGGAAGACCTATGCTAGGCACGCTGAACTACGTGACATCTTATACAAACGAAATTTGGTATAAACAGGCATATCACGTGATTTTTCTACTTCGTGAAACTAATAATTGTTCATATATCATATCATAATCACGACGATCAGTTACTATTTCAATATTATATTAAAGACAATTTTAATGTTACGCCTCAAGTACGGTTAGTACTCACAAATAATCACTAATAAATAATAATTTGTTTTATATATGATTGTTTGGTTGTTTTTTAAAATTGTATACCTGTAATGCTGTGCATCCCTATAATTTATGCACATACATGCCTTGTGTGTTTTTTTTTTTGGAATTTTGTTCGGCTTATGTTTGTATGTGTGTAGTTGGTGTGCCTTATTAAATAAATAAATAATTAAATTCAGTTTCAAATCCGTTTAATAACAAATAAAAATATTATTAAAAGGCGGCCAATCATTCTGTATATAACCTGTTATTATTTCATAAGTTCATACATTTTAATCGAATGAAACTTGATAATTGAGTTTTTTTTTTTCATTTATCGTATGTTAACTAATTAAGTTCGTGTTAAGTGATACCTTGGTAACGAGCGGCTGTAATTTCTACGGCAATAAATACCGTGTTACATTTGCCATTTGAAAAACATTTAGATACTTCCGATCATTGCCATTCGTGACTTCGCGCTCTGATATTTATCACTGACATATTTTCTTTTCGTGAAAACAGATTTGATGTTTGTTGCGGAGGTCTCGGATTTTAACGTTTATCATGTCTTTGGCTAGTTGGTTTTAGTGTGCGCCTCAGAATCGAGAGGTTGTGCGTTTGATGTCGGCAAAATGCTAACTGCAATGTTCGTGGTCCGTAATTAATACGTCATCGGTGCATTCATGGAATCAGGCATATCCTGGACACAATAATTGAGGCGTCAGTCCGGTGCGCTTATTTGTCTAGATGTTCTTTTACATATTTTGAAGACCGTACTATATAGTGTATGTTAATTCTGTTCCTGTTACAAATACAGGCTCACCCTGCGTATCGTCACTCATTGATCCGAAACAGCCCTATTAACCTACGCGTGGGGCTAAAGAACAAAGTATTTTGTGACAGGCGAAGCTACGTGCTAAGTCGGAATAAGTGAGACCATCAAATTTTCGATATTTATTTGTAACACGTCATATACGAAACAAATAACGGATGGACTTTTCACTTCTAGCATATTCAAAAGATAAACCATTTAAAAGAATAGTTATTAGATGTTACCTAGTAAATATTGTTCACTGCTTTATCGATTAAAAGTATATCGTTTAAGCCGCTCGTCATTCTTTCATTAATATTTCAATATTCATGAGATTTGAAAAGGTGAGTTACTGACTCGGTACTCAACCGTTCGTACTATAAAAGAATATCATTACACTATACGTTTCGAGTAAGTCGCATATGTTATGTAAAATGTCTTTGTTTAAATGAAATGGCTGCAAATCTTATGTTTGCATAGTTATGAACTAGTCCCTTACAAATTAGATGTTCATAATGTTTGACTATTAATAATTTTCTAATAACTGTGTTTCTCATTTCAGATACCGGTGGATAGAAATGGGAAAGCGAGATCTTTAGAAATACGCAATATATATACCAATGAACATACTAATATAAGAAGTTATTCGGCAGATATAAAAAAATCATACGCAATAGAAAAAAGTAGAACAAGCGATGAAAAACATAAAAACGATTTAAAGGAAAAACTATATTACAAACCGTATACGACGTTAATACCGAAAATGAATTTTAACATGGAAAAAGTTGTCGACAGAAATCCAAGAATTCTCGATTTGCGTGAAAAGTTAAACGAAATATCCAAAAAACAAGAACAAAACGTAGATAAAAAAACGAAAAGTCTGCTTAATGACATAACACAACAGCTGGTTGAAGACAAAGAAGGGGATGACTCAGGACCATATAGTTTATTATTTGATATTCATAACCCTTCAACGTCAAATACAGATAGCAACGAGCTACAGTCGAGCAGAGTTGATTACGAAGAAGTGGATTTACACTCTCGTTATCCAAACAAAAGCTCACTTATTGAAATGGAGCGACTACCTAATATTTTAAACTTTGATAATAAACCAATGAATGAATTTGAATACTCGTGTGAGAAAGAGTCTAACCCGTTACCTATAAAAACTTTTAATACTCATTCCAGATCAGATCTTTGTCTACAATTAAAGTCGCACATACGAAACATCGATACGAATTGCAGTCCGAACGACAACTCTTTGACAAGAAATAACGAAGAAAATTCTCTAGATGACAGTTTAGGTATCCTAACACCCGATCAGATGGATGATATCTGCTATTTAGAAAATACATTTTCTCCCACCGTTGAGGGATTGCCTATATTTTGTGAAAATAGTGATTATAAAGTTTCACCAGATAACGGCGATACTCCATCTACCGATAAGACTGAATCTAACTCAGCAGCATCGACAATACATAACGACTGCTATGAGAATATTATGAATTTAAGAAAACCCAGTGTCGTAAAAGACACTTTTGCCCCAATCGCAACTATTGATGCGCTTGAAATTGATTCCTGTGATAATGATGTATTACTGTCGTATTCTGATAATTTCTTGAACCATCCCGATGGTTGTACTCCACAAAACACACTACGAAAAGATGAATTTTTAACAATAGACACTGAATCGTGTCAGGATGTCTCTGTGTCAGAGGCTTTAGAAGAAGACTTTTTACCTTCTATACATGTTAGTATACTAGAACCAGCAAGTTCTATGGCTGATACAACAGTAAATATGGAGATACCTTTAGATGTTAAAAATGGTATTCCTGTAATCACAAACAGAATAGAACAGACACCATCACCTGAAGATTTGCCGTTAGACAATTCTGACGTAAATGGAGAAATAAGTACCTATTCTCAATTTTCCTCATCGACTCTGCATGATTCCCAAACATATTCAGATAGCAAGAGCAACGATTATACAAAATCTATGGAAACCTCGAAGGTATCTAATAGTTTTATAACTAGCATAACAAGCATTACGAGCCTAGATGGGT
Organism: Leptophobia aripa; assembly: GCA_951799465.1. Lineage (NCBI taxonomy): Eukaryota > Metazoa > Arthropoda > Insecta > Lepidoptera > Pieridae > Leptophobia > Leptophobia aripa. The sequence goes on along the minus strand of OX637269.1, from coordinate 6,635,473 downwards.
ACCAGGGTGATGGTGAAATGTCAAGACCTGTAAGTAGAAGTGCAGAACATAATTTAGGTCCTCGAGAAGAGGTCATAGATATGGAATGGCAGAACATGGCAGTTCCAAGAAGGGTTGATCCCATGACAGATTCCGACTTCTTTACGGAGAGTGACGCTGATGGATTTGATGAGCAAATGCAAAGAGGAGATAGGCGTGCTCAAGTTATAGATGGTGCCTTATACGGAGGAAAACATAAAAAAGCAAACCAACCCTTGATAGTTAACAGAAGTGAAGACTCTTGTATGGAATCAAGCGGGGTTTATACAGATTTTGAAAATCATCGTGCTTCACCCGTTTTCTTAAATGTTATAAATGATATGTCACCCGCTTCTACAATATCGTCGCGGTCTGAATGCAGTCAAAAAAAGATGGATGACATTTATTATACACCAACAAATAATCATCTAAACAATACATTCGACCAAAGCGATAATAATATCGCGTGTTTATTGGATGAAGACAACATAACACCCAAGAACACAAGCAAACGGAATTCTATAAAGAGTGATAAAGGCGATGTAAACACATGTGAAAAGGGTAAAGAAGAAAAAAGGAGTTTCACTTTGAAGAAATACAAAATGCCGAAGCGCGACGTTCCAAGCAAGCTGAAGACGATGTTACAAAGTAGGAAGAGTGAGGTTGATAATAATGTTGGTGTTCAAAATAGTCCTAAAACTGTTAAGAAAACGGAAAGACGTGAAAGCTTCTTGAAGAAGAACGTTCTCGACAGCAAAACAGATTACAGAGTTAAATCATACAAAGATATCAAATCGAAAGTCGATTGTTCGTTTTCGTTGCAACGTTCACAGACTTCATGTAGTGTTACCAGGATGATGGGTTCCAAATCACAGACCGCAAACACGAAACCAAAAAGGTAATTATTATGGTAGTTTTTTTGCATGTAAAGTATATAGTATAAAGATATTAGGACGACATTGATGCATAGCAAACTAACTACCTAACGTAAAGATCTATAAATATTAAATAGCTGGAAAGTTTCTTGTGAAAACATACCTGGTTTTAGCCTTTTAGTAGACTAAAATTGCTGGTGAAATTTTATTATTAAAACATGGGTCAAAACATTTTTCACACCAATAATGTTGAGAAATACTTGGCAAAAGTTTTACGAAGAGCCACTAGAGGCGCTGTGGTGTTATACTAATATTTTATGCAGCCAATATCGTAATATGTCAGGAAATCCACGAATAAAATAAAGACAAACATACATAATAGAAAATAATATTCAAAGAATACATAATATAAGAGAAGCCAATGCGTTAAAAATATTCACCATTGGCTGTAAGGGCTGAATAAACTTTAAATACCATAATTATAGACGAATGATTATTTGGTTGGTCAAACATAAACACTTTTATTGAAATATAAACTTTTTTAAATCTCTCGAAGCTTAGAAATCCGTTTGCGGTTAAATGGCCCCAGATTTTTTTATTAAACGAGGCCGCGAGGGGAGGAAATAACTAGACCTTTTCACCGCGCTTTCATGCTTAAAAATATCTATATGTTTTATAATTCACAGTCGTCATATGCGAATGCGGCTTGAGCTTGGATCGGCCCACGGCAGTGGCAAGAGCAGCCTCCACAGCTCACAGAGCGACATCAGCGCCACCAGCTCGCCAGCACCCAAACATACCACCACTCGCTTCCCCCTGCGTAAGTATTTTTATATAATATATACGTACATTTAACCTCAATAAGCATATTAAGTACTGGATAATAAGGCAAGTAACAAAAAATAGGCACGGCTCTGTACGTTAATAGAAGTTCCACTAAAACAAATATTAAATATTAGGCATGACAAAGAGGTTTTAACGTTTGCTATGAACGTTTAATGTAGAAAATTATATTCTTTATTAAGGACCACAGTGATACGCCATATCTTAACTATGCTTATGAGCGAACCCTTTTTCTAAGCAAAGAAAGACACTACAAAGTTATGTGACAGTATTATTACACAAGTGTTTAAAGTCAATTTTTTTTAAATCTGCTGTACATTTGATTACAAACAGTTATATCTTCAGATTTATATCATAAAAAAAATGTTTATTGTTTGCAAGTTTGCTTCGTAAGTTTTAAACTTCATAAATTAGGAAATTAGGTTTTGAATAAATATAAGCGGCGTTGATGGCCAATTTACGATTGCTAGAGTGCTTTTATCGATATAATTGTTTAAAAGCCTACTAAAAAGATAAAAAGATCATTACATTAATAGCAAGTACTTCTGATATTTTCCTAATTACGAAACCAAATATAAAACACAAAAAATTGCGCCTACTGTTTTATGCAGCAAATGTTGTAAACCATATCATTGCTCAACATTGTTAGACTAAGTGCAATACTAAAATAAATGTTTCTAAAATGGACACAATAGTACATATCAAAACAGCGTTATATGAATTTTATTTATTTGAAAAATTTCTGCCGGTATGTAAATATTTTGACGATTGTTAAGTAAATGTGCAAACGAAATATGTTTATTGTAGATCTTTTTAGTTATATATAATTTCGTCATACAAACATAAATATCCCGTGTATATCCTCACCACTTATCGAATCAGCTGTGGACTTGTGGCAGTGGGTGCATAAATCGATGCAAAGGTCACGAAGAGTGATACTGGTATTTAGGGTTGTCAAAGTCCAATTATAATTAATTACATTATGCTTCAATTGTCTCTGAAAATTATACACAATTTAATATGCCTTATAGTACAATATCGATTGTGATATAGCATAGCATGGCATATTGAAATTAGTGTGCAGTCCGTAAGTGACAACCCTATACAAGACCGCATGGCAACTGACATTTCCTCTTGCAACCAGCTACTCGCTAGACAAGAGTCGCGAGGCGGCCAGTCGCCGACGAGACGCGACCGGCGCGCGCCGTCTGCGCTACTTTGCCGCGTCGTCGCATACGCGAAAAAAATCAATGGTTACCTCTTCGACACTAAGGTTAACCGCATACCGCATTTTAAGGAAAATGTGATCTATGCCTGTGAAGTGCTGAACGATAACGACCGCGAGTAGTAAGCTGATCCATGATATGTGAACGGTCCCTGTTTTTGAGTGGTGTCATAACTACGTTTCCAACAATTTTCTCACTTAAATCACTTTCTAATTTTCACGGGGTAAAAACACTTAAATTACCAAACTAATTTATTTTCACAATTTTCCATTTGTTTTTTGATTGTTTCGTTTATTTAACATAAGTAAGATAAGTAGTCACAAATGATTAATAATGACTTTCAATTTGACCCTTCATTAAATTACATAACACCTGATTAAACTTTTGGCTTACAAAGTAAACTGGTTGAACTTACCATCGACGCGAATGCTAAAGTAATCTATTGTTTATCTTTATATACGGGATAATTAAACAAAACACGCATTAGTTTGTCTCATTACCCATAATAAATAATATCTCAATTACACGCTAGAGACGGGATTCATGCGACAATTTATCCAGACATTTTGATTTTTCTTTAATTTCTGGCTACCTAATAATATACACAAAACTTTAATGTGTACCTCGTTATGTAGACTAGTCGTTCCCTTTTACATATTAAAGTAAACCTTGTGTCATTTTCATCTTATTACGTAGATAAAAATAGAACAAATGAGGGCTTAACATAACTCAATTATTATCTAGTGGAATCTTACACGGTCGTTTCTCTGCAGAAATAATAATCGATCGCGAAAAAAATTGAAAAAAAAAAAGAATTCACTACCTTTCACTATTCAATATCTTGACGATCAACACGCAATAAGTAACTGTAGACTTGATTAATTTGAATGTCATTATCCTTGTATTTTGACCTTAACACGGTATATGCAAACCATATTGTAAATCGTTAAAAAAAAACACTTTAGGCTTATCTATAAATACTTGTCAATCACTGATAACATTTGGACATAGAAGCATTGGAAACTGTAGGTTAAGAAATCTATTTGTGATAAAATAGGTTTAATATAGATAACGAACGTAATGATCACGAGGTAGCCTTTCGTTTAGTTACTCATAGGTGTGTAATGGCCATACAACCTGGTTAGACACGGAAGAGAGGTATTAAATGGTCTAGCGTCTTATGAGTGGAACCCACTGGAAACCGATGCAGTGTAACGGGTTATTCTCGGCGATGGTTTTGTTGACGAACGAAAGACGTTGACCCCACCGTCGAAGGCGAAACTGATGTGCAAACTTGCAAATGTTTGATTGACAATAGGATTTACCCATTTTTATTACCCATATAGGTCAATGATATCTGGTATTTGTAATGTAAACGCTAGCATAAAAAAGACAGGAGCGATTGCGCCTGGTATAAATTGAGCTGTGAAATAAAAAACATTGACAATCATAGATTGTCGTGAAAGAGGAACATTTAAAACACATTCGTGATATTCTTAACAAATTGAAGATTTAAGATAATAATACTATTATGAAAGCATAACACCGCATCGCGATAACTAAACTGTTTGATTTTATTAGGAGTGAAAGCCAACTACATTCAATTACTTTACATTGTTAGGACGAAGTATATTCTCGTTGATGTCTGGTTATCATTCTCGTTGGTCAAGTTTTTCATAAAGTCTATGAAAATATTAATAATTGTATTGTGGCCTAAATATAACACATTTTAACATTACGTAGAAGGCTTAGTCGGTAACAATGCGAAGCAGCTGTAACGGATGTTCAGTGACAGGAATGTCGGTAAAGATGTTGTTGATAGTTACTTAAATATTACCGCTGTTAAAAGAGTAATGACATATTCGTTTCCAAGTTTCTATGTGGAATTTAAAAAAAATCTATAGTTTTTATAGATATATAGATAAGGCTATCGTTAATATAAACACATACTGCATGGAGTATAGATTACAGAATAATTGATATGGAAAACTTTCTACCAATCCCTTGACACTTATTGTTGTATTGGTGACGTTTATGCAAGTGTCTATGGCCTGTTTGTTTATGGTCTGTTCCAAAGAAGGTTATACTGAAATTCGAAAAATAAATAAGAGTATTAATTGCCAGTGAGATAACTGCATCTGTCTAATTACCTAACTAGAGTGTAGTATCGTATCGCGTGTTGCTAAATTTCACATTCACCATTCACTTGTCAATCAAAAATATCACTTTGTTATGCATGTTTGTGGTGTTATATCATAAACATCAAAAATTCTATGTCTGGATTCACAAAACAAAAATTTGCCCTGTAGCTTATCGACATTTATTTGATTGGACATCTATAACCAAATAGGTATAATTAGTGATTTAAAATTCCGCCATACTTATAGCATACATTCGTTAAGGGATTTCTTTAGGAATCGTGGAATGGCTTAATTTTTTTGAATTAAAGTGACAACTTCACTGAGTTTCTCGGTCCTTCTCAACTGAGTGCGCGTAGTGAACTCATATAAACTTAGTTTTTGAGACGTTAAAAACAGGTTGTTTACAATCCTAATTGAATAAAGAATTTTAGAATTAGAATTGGAAATTTTGCCCTAGATTCATTATTAATTTAAGTAAACCTAAAACTGAACTCAGTCAACATCTAGACATTGAAAGATAGTCGTCGAAGTCTGAACTTGTATAAGATTTTAGCAGTCGAAAGCCTGGCTGCCTTTTTGTACTTTTGAAACCACAACACTGAACAGACCGGTTTTAATGTGGAGTAGAATGTACAGGTGATGTAGCGAACAGGTCCAGGTACTCGTTGGTTTAACTTTTATCTAGCCATAATACAGGTTCTTCAAGCATGATATGAATGCGGCATAACAAATGGCTTTATAATCGCTCATGTGGTGATTATCTTAAACGCGACAATTTGTTTGGCAATTAAAAATAAAAATTTCACTTTAACGAAACTGCGGTAAATGTCACAAAGTGACAACAACTCGTGTAACACTGTGGTACATTTGTGGCCTTAAAATATTTTTATACCCCGACATAATTATAATGTGTTATAGTATGTAGAAGCAGAAAATTGGTTACAATGAAGGTTATTTCACCATGTTCACGTGTCTGACACTCATGCGTGTTTTTTGTTCATACTTTTCCTGGCTGACGGGCAGCAAAACAAAAACACTCAAATACTTTAGTGATTTCTAGGATAACTTCTAACGCTTTGTTTCTAACAAAAATTACCTATCTATGTCAAGTATCGTAATGGAGCTACAATTTTCACAGCTTAATTCGTAATATTCTGAGGAAAGTAGTAAGCTTTTAAATATGTTATTTCTCTCATATGCATTGATTTGATTGCGATCAATCAAACATTGGACAAAATGGACTGTTTTTTATTGAAATAATGTTAAAAATGCAAGCAACATGACATTTTTGTTATTCGTGAAGTAATTTTAAAACATCATTACTTGAAGCACAAGTTAATTATTCAAACTGCTTCTTAGTTTACAGTAAACGCATTCTAATTGTTTAATTTGTGAAACAAGTACGCGCTTAGTCGAGTTAGACGTAAGTTACGCGTTTGGACTGTGTAATTTGTTACGTGATTTCAATTATTATACTTTCGATCGTATTCAGTTGATAGCCATAAAGAAAATAATAATAGAGTTCGATATATCATATATCGTATCGTATATATACGAGTATATCGAAGATATTTCTTTTCTTTGCTATCAACATTTTCGGTAATATAAATCTTGGTAAAATCGCGACGACGTATAATCGCCTAGTGTCACGTACAGTCTGATCTTAATGAAAATGCAATTGCCGTATACAAATTTTCCTGTTAATATGTAATATCGTATTAGTTCACAGTTTATATTCTACTCGGCATATGCCACAACAAAAGCACAAGAATATAGCAATATTAATACGTATATAACATACTTAATATCACAGTGCTAGTGCTAATACAAGCAAAAAAGATTATCAAGTATAAAATGATATAGATATTTATTCCACTGATAAGCCGGATGTTGTATCTGTCCTTAGGTACATAAAACGTAAATATGGGCTCGTGTACAGTGGGGGAACACGTGTAGAATTGCCATATGACATTGCTTAAGAGTTATTGTATGCGCCCTCTTTTGATGATGCAGTTATACGCTTTGATTAAAGGATTGACATGGCGGCTCTATGGCAATTATATTGTAGTAAAAGTATATTTAAAGTGTTTTTATTGAACTATAAATTATTTACACTCATATAAATAAAATAGACTCTGGGGTAACACAAACAAATGAGATAATTGCAGCGCTTTTATAACTTATATAAATCTGAATGTGTATATAACATATTTTATCTGTGAAACATGTTTTAGGTTGCATCTATATTTTTGTCATATATCTTTTCCGGTTATTGTATTTTTGTGATGTGTCTGTTTCGTTTTCGTAAAATAAATAAATAAATCAGCCTTTACTAGTACAGAGGGCCGGCTTGATAAGGTTGTTCGTTCCTGCAAGTTATTTTAAAACAACGACGATGTAAAGTATATTATATTCCAGAAAAAAAAAATATATATATATATATTAATATATTATCTATATTTCTTTTGACAGAGGAATTTCACAGAAATTGTTTAATTATACGACAATATTTAGCACAGCATGACCTATTGATAAAAGAGGATTATTCATCTAAAACTCTTTGCGCTTTGCTTTTTATTTTAACTTATTGTCTGAAGTAATCTCTGAAAGCGATATCTTTTACACTTTTTTGGCGCGTTTGAATTTGACAACAGATAACCTAATAATTAAATATAGAATATAACAGTTTTATTTAATGGTTTTCTATCAACAAACATTTAACATGGGTGGCCAACATCATTCAGAACACGACAGAAGTATTTATTTTATTTTTAGCATTTCTATAAATGTTAATTTCTTATTCCGATCATATCTCATTCTATATTCGTGCGGTTACATTTTTAGGTACTATACAAGTTTTAATGGACGTATATTTTAGTTAAAAGGTTTATCTCGGCTAGAACTCCCTTAAGTTGGAATCGTGCCAAGTCAATAATGTTTTGTTTATTACGAAATTCCGCCAAAACTGTTGCAATACATCGACCTAATTCCGCACATTTTGTTTATGTGAGCCTAGTCGCATTTTGATTGATCTTAAAATATTATCAATTGGCTCGTAAATTCGAGAATTACAAAATCTGAGGAATAGTTAAAAAATACTGTTAGTAAAACATAATGTTTTTGGTTAGCATATAGACAACCTGATTTGTATAAAATATTGAATTTTCAAATTTTAATAAAGTACCACTTAGCAATACATCCATAATTATTCAAACTGTAAAGTATTTCCATACAAAAAAATGGTTGCAATTAACGGTATCGTATAAATAAATCATCGAGTAAACATTATTCCGATTCGATGACCTAGAACTAGAAGTGAATCTCATTTGAGAATCTCGTATCGATTCGCTTGAGTGGGCTTTCTGTCCTATTAACCATTAGTACTGGACTACTCCGATTATTCATAAGAACGAGATCCTAAGTTCAGCGTTTCACAATAGTCTTATTTGTATTCCCGAACAAACCACATCCGGTTACGAATCTATTGTGCCATTTAATGTTATATGGGTGAGTTTAGAAATTCCCAACTAAATATGTTTATAGAGCCCATCAATAATAATAGAATCGTCAATTTGCACCGCCTAAATTGAAGTCTTGTTTCGTTCTATCACAGTGTATAAAATTTGATAGAAAATTGTATGCGCTTGTGGAACTGTCACTCGACTTATCGCTAGAGTACGTCCATACGAGACGAATCGAGACGATCTCTGAATACAAATTCAATCTGATTAATCTCTGTAAAAATCTCTGCTTGTGATTTCTGAATATAAATATTTGCAAACGCGTATACTTAACTTAAATTCACGTTTAATCTGTGAAACATTAAAAATACAATTTATCTTTTTTATATTTATATATCTATTTGTAAAAGTGTAGTTAAAAACTACACTTTTACAATACAAGTTAATAACATTAAAGCGAAAGCAAGAGAAATAATGAAGACTGGCTAATCTACAAAGCAGACATTTGACAGGACAGTAAAAAAGTTTAAGTTTTATACATTTTACATGATTTCATAGTAGTCTTATATCATTACTACTAAGTCACGGGAAACAGCTAGTTTAACATATTCGTCAAGGCTATTTCAATACAGAAAAATACCCAACTGTGGAGACAAAAACAATTACCGTGTATCTGTTAAGTATTTACTTAAATACAATTTTAGTCGATGAACACACTCAGGTCGTTGTGAATAATTTCAAATGTATTGCGAAGACCTCGCATAGATCTTATGAAGGTGTGTACATTGCACATCGATGTGTGATGGCCGTGACTAGTTACTAAAAAGAATAGCATTTGAGGTAATGAATATTGTTAAGAATTTGTTAATACATGCAAAAACTACGACTCAAACTCTCCGTGGGTTAATTTTATGACAGGTTTGTCGGCATTACAATTGAAACTTATATTTAAAAGCACATAATTATTTTTAAACTAATTATTCACAATATTAAAGGCCACAGGTTTGTTACTATCATAACACATATTTGCAATAGAATTTTTTTTTTTTAATTTTAAAGCCCTTGACGAGTTTTGCACTTAGCAACGTTGAGTCATGCAATATTATTTTAATATGCATACAGTTGGGGTCACCCTCACAGCCCCTCGGCTATGTCAAATAACATGGAAAAACCCAGTACATATCAAGATAGGAAAATATATATTTTATATTAATTTGTAGGTTTAGGTTTTAAGTTGGAATCTTAGTCTGTTATATGTTTTATATATGTTAATATGTTTTTTCTATTTGTTCGCGGCCTTGCTGAAAAATCGCGCACCTTAACCAGTGCTGTGCAAAGCCTAATAACACTTCGCAGATTTTTTAAATCTTCGATTTTAAGTGTGTGCAGGTTCAAAAATCTTTCTTTTTTTCCTTTAAAACGTTATATATTATTATTAATCATATAACATCCGATATAAAAATTATATATTTCAAATGCAAAAACTTATAAGGCATTCTATATACTAAAATTACCCAGTACTTTTTGTCCATGTTCGTTAGTACCAATAAAAAAATTGCATTAGGAAGTGAGGAACTGTATCGTGACTGAAGCTTACTACGCATAATCTTAATAAATTAATGGGAGGGGTAGAGCCACAATGTATTTACTTAGTTTCGCATTGATCGCGAAAGCGGTGTGTCTTCTGCAAAGGCTCTTGACCCTGCAATGCGCTTAGAATATTGTTTGTGCTATTGTGAATTGTTCTCATGTATAAAAAGTCATCTTAGTTGGTATTTAACTGTGGTTTATTTAAAGTTAATTAATATTTTGATTAAACAATGGCTTTGTTTTTGAATATTACTTTACGTAAAATAACCTTTATGTTTTTTAATAATTAATATTTATTGCAAGCATTAATTTTATGTTGAAAATTAATGAGCAAGCAAATAATGGAAAATTAATTCGGATTAATAACCAACTCATTTAAATTGAAAGACCGTGGAGTTAAATTTAACCTACTTGCGAAAATTTCATAAGTTTGCGACCTACCTCGTACAATTTTTTGTTCTGACATTTACACAATATGCATTTTGTTCGCTATAACTCAATACATCGCTTTAAACCGGTGTTTTTGATCTAAATACAAAAAAAAAATTTTCGCGATGGTTCAGACGTCATTACAGAATAGCATGGAGCGTAGAATGTTACGGTTTGACATTTATTAGCCTAATTCTTTAATTTTTTATATTGTCAATATTCAAACGCGATTTTTTTTATATAAGTTGACGTTTTTATTCCACCAATCATTGATAACATATTTTACGCATTTTATTTGTTTGATGTATTTATACAAAATAGCTTTGTAGACTTTTCTCTTACATATAAACATCTGAAAGCGCCATTTTGAATTTAAAACTGTAAGAGAATTTACGGTTTCAAATTTTGTATCTAGAGTGTAGTAGTATATATATAGTTCGTATTAATAAAGTATTATTTAAAAATTACAATTTATAGTTATAGAGAATGGCACGGTTTCAAGTGTCCTCGATACGTTATATATGTCACAAGTTACAAGACTAAATATACCGCGAGTAGCTTGCATAGAGTGACGGCTAAAATATCGCTGGAAAGGACAAGAGCCATCTTAAGTTATTTAACCCTGTTAGCTAAAATAACTATCCAACTGGTGACACGTTTCTTGCTAAGTAAAGAACATTGTTCGATTTCTAAATACGTTAATTAATTCTTTGTTTGCTATTCAAATATTTAGAATTGTTTATCACGTCGTTAACCGACTTTAATAGCCACGATTTGACAAACTGTCAAAATTTAATAAATGTAAAATATTCCGTATGTTATTGGGAACTGGGAACCCAAATTTACGGCATAAAGCGAAGATCCTGAAAAAGCAGCAGTGCAGTTTGAACTATCATATCTGTTCATAATTTTTTCATTATACTTAATACTTGTAATTAAATGACAAACATATATTTGAATGCTATATTCTGCATAACGATTAAACACTAGTCTGGACATGCTTAGTTAAATCTTGAATGAAACGAACCAATTAATGCGTGTAATAAACGGGCTTTTTCTTCGGCGCGATCGTTAATATTTAATATTATGTATTGACACGTCTAACGACTTAAAACTTTCTTTTTGCACTGAATGATACGTTTTCTATATTCAGGTTTTCTAATAATAATAATCCAGTATCACTACTCCTACATTAGTGGGGCTTCGGTGTTTCTTGGATATTATTTTTCATTTATAGACAAGTTGGTGGGACAAGTTTGAGAAGTGTTTTTGACGCACAGATATCCGATCTTTAGGTTAATTTGCGTTCACTGTGATACATCGAATGCACGACCCTGCAGATGGGAAGTCGCTTTTAACCACTGAATCAACAGAGATTTCCAACATCTTTAGATATTTAAGATAACAGTTGTGAAAGTTATTGTTTCTTTAATAACGGAAATGAATTTCAATTGCGTTCACACATTGTAAATAAAATTCACGGTCAATATAGTAATGTCTTTATTCAGGTACAAAACAGTAACATAAAATAGGCTGCGACTAACAAGTTCTTAGAAGACCTTTTTGACGCTTAATGCGTTCTGAAACCATTTATTATTGAACCACTGAATGAGAAATGTAACGCTGTGAGCTGTTGTTTGTGAATAGAAACGTGATATAAGTTGAGGCTCTATTTATCCTGGCCGATGCAGTGAGTCGGCTACAGAAATAGATTAAAGCCACAATAATTATATCAGCGAACGTCGCTTTCTTGATCGCGTTTTACCACGTGTGCCTAATGTCGTATGCTTTTAACAGTTTGATAGTTTATTGACTGGCGTCTACAGTCACGACCATTAAAATTGAGTCTTATATGAAAAACAGCCATATTTTAGCACTAAAACTAACTAAATAGTAGTAAACTGTATAGTTTGCACCGAAAAGTGCTCAGTGATAATTAATTTAAATGAATTTGTATGAACACGAAAACGAGTAATTAAAAAATTACGATGAATTTTACTAATTAGCCCAGAAAAACGCGTCTTGTAGTCCCCCACTACAATAGAATTAAGCCTCATTTGTTTTAATTTCTATGATAATTATGACATTTACTCATTAATGCAGCCAAAGTTTGATAATGTGACAGTGATAAATTTGATGTACCAAGTGCTAAGACTGTACGTAGTTCCTAATAGCGTAGAGGTGAATATGTGCTGACTTAATGAAGTTCTTCAAGTTTCTGAAGATGGGGGCACACGGGTCCAAAGAGAAGCTCTATAGAAGCAACTCAGAAAAACATCCGTCCAAGTTACCTGTTCCTAATGATAAGAAATATAAGATATCTGTGAACCGTGAGAGGTTCGGCTCCTTCGGTACTAGAGGTGAGTTTCATAAACAGAGAGCTCTATTTCGATGTTTTAATTCTTTGTAATTATATTGTTCTTAATAAGATTTTATGTCGATGTATGTGTGATAGAATTCTATTATCTCTAACGAAATGTCGTAATTTTTGTTTATATTGCTAGCCTCACTTCTAACGTTACATAAACGACAAGGACAATTCTGGTAACATATTCTGAGCCTCATACTTTAAGAAAGATATTACACGAAGTGAACTAAGATGTTTTAACCCACACCCAATATAAAATATAAGTGTAAAATTCTTAACTTATGCTTTTACGCGCCTCAACCGTATTACCGAACTAGTGTTTTACAAGTCTAGGTATCGTAATAATTTAAATTCTCATATGTTTATTTATAATTTTAAGATTTTTTTAAATTAATATATATATATATATATATATATATTTTTATATTTATGTGCAGCATTGTTAGGGCAGACATACGTGAATGAGGCATTATCTTTATAACGCAGTCGTTAAAATTATATTCACTTTTAACGTCGACGTCAACTACACTCCATATAAAGTCACCAATTGAACTTCTCAAATAGGATGGAAACTTTATTTCAGACACATCAACATTTACTGCTAGTATGTGTATAATCTGTATTTACTCATACATAACAAATTCGTATATACATGCTGCTATATAATATAGTAAAATAACTTATTAAGCCTGTGAAAATGTGGTATTAAATCATTCAAGTAATTGGCATCACTAAAATGTGCCATCCTTAATATTTGAAATATACTTCACGACCAATTCTCAAAACTACTTAATGTGAAATTACATGAAAATCGGTCAAGCCAAAGTGCGGCAACAAACATTGCGACACAAGTATTTAATAGACATATTTTAATGCGACTATTAAAACTATATTAAGTTAAGCTATTAATACTGTATTTACATCATACTGCATTAGTGCAAATTATGAACCGAAGCCTTACGTTTTCACGTGTCCAATGATTCTATATGCTGTGACTTTCTAGAATGAACTGTGTATGTATTTTTCCACGCACCTTTTTGCCGATTGCATTGTTTAAAGTTATTTCCCACGGCGAGACTATTTTAAAGATATAAGGATGTTGTAACGCTTTGTTGTATGAACTAATATTGTAATATGTTCCCTGTATGATTTTTATTTGTGAGACAAGCCCGGGCGTGTCAAGTGAATCAACATTTAGGCGTTAGTAAATTGAGTCTTTTATATTTTTTATAAAGTTAATGCTGATTGCAATGTTTGCAGTAACTGATATAGTTATTTCATAGTGTTTAGCATAAACTGGAATGTGTTTAAGGAATGCTGGTACGGCATAGGAACGATTTGTATCAGCATATTCACAAATTAATTTCAAATTATGTTTAAAGTACTAATTACAGAAATTTCTCAATTACATTACCACACTAATAAATATATATATAACCCATTTTAGGTTATAAACAAAATAGGTATGACAATATGAGGTAGAATGCTTTAAAACCTTATTTGTAATGTTCTTAAATTCGTGCCACGATATTAAATCATGGACCCAAGAAATGCTCTCGTCCTTGATTACAGTTTTAAAATGAAATCAATGTCGTCTTGGTGTAAATAAATATTTAAAAAAAAGCTTAATTTTTGTATTAAGTTTAAATATAATTGCCGTAAGCAATGTATTAAGTACTTTGGTGTTGTGTACACCCAAATTTATATCTGTATTGTGAGAAGCAGTATATATATATAAAGGAAACAATGTAACTAATTTTCTAATTAATTATTAATGAAATTGTATCCTGTTTCAGGAAATGGGAAAAAGAGGGAGCCGTCAACACCGGCCAACCGAACGCCGACGTTGACTGCGTCAACTCCGCTGCCGCCCCCAACTCAAGGTATATATCCTTCAATCTTTGGAATGATTATCTTCATATAAAGTATTAATGAACAAAAATCACAATACATCCGATTTGGACACTAGGTGTATACTGCATATGCCAAGTTATGTATGTTGAACTAAGGAAAGGAATTTTAAATATGAATAGAGAGATCGCTCGTTTCGCTACAAAAATATCCCAAACAAATATTCAATGTATTGTGATCTACGGATTCCGTGAAGTTTATAAATTTGAAGCGTCTGCTTGGGAAATTCTTTAGTTTTGACGTAAATTGTCAATGTCGTTGTCATCTCACAGTTTTAAGAAGTAGATAAAAACACGACTTCCGTCCGTACAAAAAGATTGTTTGTTGCTTAATTTATCAGCCCTGTAAACCACTTTTCCTCAAGTCTTTCCTTTTCATATAATGATAAAAGAAACCTATACAATAAGATAAAAAGTTAGTATGAAGTAACAAAATTATCATTGAGAGGCATTTTATAGCGTTGAGGCGGGAACAGACTATCGTAATAATTAAGACTTTTATCTGATGTGTTTACTCTGCGACTGTTTTTTTATTTCATAATATGTTACGAAAGTAGTTCTCTTAACATGGTTGTATGTGGTAATTTTAATTGTGTTTGTAGTTTGCAATGTTGAGACTAATCGATATGTAGGCTATTCAGAAACTTATTACATGACGTGTAAGGTATATTTTTGTATTAATTCCAAATATTATTTTAATAAAATATATGATAAATTACATAAGCATTGCTTGTTAATATAAAAATGCGTTTAAAGTTAAGTGTTATGGCTAAGTGGTTGAGATTCAGCCATGTTTTTATTTTTATTGCAATATCTGTAATGTTCTTTTCAGCCAAAAAGAATGGTGTGGTACAAAAATTGTCTTCGTCGCCTGTGGCCGTGCGACCGCGCACATCGTTGGCGCCTCCGCCCTCGCCCAGGAAACCTGTTCCTCATAGGACAACGCCGCAGAGACCTACCACGCTGCCCACAACTAAAGGTCAGTTTATAGCTTTGTAAAAAGTGATTAAGTTATTTATTATTAGTAATAATATTAAATTTTTCATCACAAAGTGAAGGTTACAAAACTACATAGAAAATCTTCTTTTTGGCGATAAGGCCGCCCGTTGCTCTTATACGTATTAACATATTCTACTTCTACTGTTTAAATGAAATAAAGTGTGAATAAATAAATAAAATTTATTGTATGATTGCTATGAATCTTGTATGTGCTGCCACCTATTAGACATCATTCGCACTACGAATAGACAAATTTATCTACGTTGAATTCAAACGTCGTGTTAGTTCTCTGTGTCGCCAACAGATGTCGCTGTTCACAAAATTACATTAAATTTATTCACACTCGAAATAATCGTGTAATTAGAAGATTAGTTATTCTTTCGTATATTTAAATATTTTATATTTGTCGACAATTCTTAAACACTGTAACGTCTAGTAAAATTATACACTTGGCAAATCATTTGGCTAACGTCGTAAATTATTATGCTACACCGAAATTTACCTACGCAACAATTAACAAATATTTTATATACATGCCTTGTTACACAGTCTGTATTATTAACGTGTCTTAACTCACTATAATAAGGCAATTAAGATGAGAAATTTAATTTAAATTCAGCTCGTAATACGATACCTACATCAGATATGTGTTTATATAATCATTGTTTTCATGTCAGGGAAAATTAACTATGGCGGCAAGTGAGAATTGGGCTCTTTTAGAACGCACTGTCATCATACTTATGGAATTAATTCTTACAAAATAACAATATTAGTATGATTTAATAAATATGTAACGTTTTTAAATAAATACAAAGTGTTTTAAAAGTATATGTATATACAATATAGCCTTGGAGATAATCTGGCCGTTTGTTTTTTAAATCGATTCATTTATTTTTTGTTCTTTACAAATTTAATGAATAAGAAATTCAAACATACAATATCTTGAAAAACAATGAATACGACTCTATATTTCATGGACAGTAAAACAATGGAGTGTATAAAATTTTTGACTGATCTGTCAATGGCCTTCTTTTAGGCGAATGAAAGTTTTTGCTGCGGTGGCGGAAAGTACATGTCTAAGAAACATTGTTGTTCGCGCTTTCGGCTCACGAGCATTGTTTTAATTTATGTACTATATAAGAAATATAAAAAAATAGTGTTTTAAACACTTGAAATTATGACTTATTAAATTAATGTGAAATGAGTCCCCTACATAAGTTCGTGTCGTTTTTTCAATCGGACAGCAAAAATCGTAAAAATTTAATCGGTCAACAAAAATTTGCCAGTGAATTAAATATAAGTGGTGAGGTCTTGAAGAATAAATGTGAGAAACTAGTCGGATATAGGATAAAAGGTAATTTTTTACAAAATATATTTTATAGTACATACACTTTTATACTACTGTACTGTTGAGTTTAATTCTCCGACGAACTGAGTTACTTAAGCTTTACTGTGTAACGTTTATGTTCCAATATTTGCGACTTATAGGAAAATTGGTAACCATGGTAACCAACAAGGTTTAAATCAGCGTTTTCTTATTTCATATATGTACGTAATCGATTATAAAATCAAAATATCTTTATTCAAGTAGGTTTTTATATCGTCAATTTCAAAATCTACCGAGAAGAACCGGCAAGAAACTCGATAGCTGCTCTATTAAAATAAACATTTAATACAAAATTATGTTACTTATACATACCGAGTCCTTACTAGTTTCCTCGTCATTAGTCTGTTCGTTAATTTTTTACTTGAGTCCGTCTTAACTGAACTACGTGCCGGATGGAATATGAATATGGGACTAGGCCTCTTTAGAGGATGTTGGTATTTTTCTACGGAGACCTTTACATGTTTTTTTTAAATTGTGTAATGCTTTGCGTGCCTCCAGCACAGCAGGTACCCTCGTCTGGTTCTATGAGTTGCCTTTTTTCCGGTAATTAATTAGCGTATATAATATTTATTTTTTTCTCGTAAAGAGGAAATTAAATAACACTAGCCTTAAGTAAGTTAACCTGCGTAGTATAAATTTAATTTGATTTTTCTGACGATTCAGTATGTGAAAAGCTGTAAGCGCCAACCGTCAGTTTACATCTACACGGACCGACAATCAATTGATATTTCACGCTTATAACTTTAATTTAAAACGATACACTATTACCATTAAGACAAGAAAATCTTATCACCACTCTATGTAACTTTTTCCATACACAGTGCTTTGTGAATTTCAAACAATTGCATATAGTAATTAATGGGCAGCTTAAAAGCTAATGCACTGAAGTGTTTGACGTGCAACGGAAATGCAATGCCATTTTATAAACGCACCGCCGTGGGTGGCATCTGATTGACCGACCGACATTTCCATTTTGGTTCGCATTCATTTGAATACAAATGTCCGAGAATCTTACTGCCCCATGGGTACCGCGGGTAGCCTACAAACAATATTTACCGTATTGAAGGCTGAATTGAGTATATTATCCATTTGAGATCGTATCGGAAAACACTTGTATATAAGTAGATGACGCAGTCACGCTAACTGTTCATAGGTGACGATTCTAATTTGAGTTCAGTTATGTCTTGTTGATCTTTTCATATGTCATAACTATTAGTTTGTGACGGTATTATCAACAAACGAGTACCGCGGTCCATAGATGGCTGTATATAAGTATTGAAGAGGTTTTATTTAAGAGTACACTCTTACAATAGACTCTCTTTTACAGTAGAGTATTCTCTGAAATAGTCGGTTATATTTAAATTTAAAAATATTTCTTTTGAAATTGATTTATTTGTGTATATCTTTACCAGTAAATACAAACATGTATTGGCAAAAAGTAAGGCTATGTCGGAAAACTATGTTTATATTTTAATTATACATATATATTTTATAATAATTAGTTGACATACTTACCGATTTAAAGGGAAGAGTTTCTTGCCAATTCTACTCGTCTGCTCTACACCCTTGATTTGGGAACTGGCAGTAAATCTAATTGTAGTCGTATTTTTTTTATAATTATTCGACAATCCATTGGTTAAGTTACCTATGTGTATAAATAAATTTTTGGTTTGTTTTGATTTAAGCGTTGGCATTCGGTAATTGAACTTATTTCTGTTGAATATACAAATTTATTGATAGATCATTTGATACGTCACAAATATTTCACATTTGTATTCAATTAGAGAGTGGTGTTCCCGGAATTTCAATTTGTAGCTCACGACAACTGAAAGTAATTACATACAGTAATTATTCTGTAATCTGTAATCAATATTCATGTGTTATTAAAAATAGAATTACTTATTTTAAATCGATATACGACGATTCACAATGCGTATAGTTTCTATCCAAGTTAAGGCATAAGGTTAAGGTTTTTCATTTACCATGGGGTGTGTTCGGAGGAGTTGTTCGGATTATTACCTGCAGCTAAATTTCACCTTCGGACATCAAGGCAGAATGCGAAATTCCACCCGTATCACCTTGATGTCTGTCGTTCCACCACTGCGCGTTTCGTAAGACATTTCTTACCACGCACCACCACGTTATGGAACAAGCTGCCCGCCACGGTATATCCGAACCACTACGACTTAGGGTCCTTCAAGAAAAAAGCGTAAAAATCCCTAAAAGGCCGGCAACGCACTCATGAGCTCCCTGCCTCTTGAGTGTCCATGGGCGGCGACTTCACCTTTATGGTGGGCCTCCTGCTCGTTTGCCCCCTCTTCTATAAAAAAAAAAAAAAAAAAAAGGCTCGGAGTTAATTAACCCAAGTTCAGTTACACCCGCGCTATTAATTTACGTAACTGGTGTGATTTATGAAAAATATATAATATTACAGTATAAGTTACAAAATCATATTGCCAATACCCAAACGGGATAAATTATCAAGCATTACTTTTTGTTTAGTGGTTGTAAACCAAACCAATAGTTTTCATTATGGAAATCTATAATAATAACCATGAAAATATGTAAGTTGGTCCTCAGATAACTGTGCTCATAATATTTGTTTATTAAGTTTATGCAGCGCTTGTTAACTAAGAACAATTTTGGAGTGAATATCCTATGTTATATAATAAAGGTCGTAGCTTTTGTCGCGACATCGTCCGCGTGGTTTAAATACAAAATTAATTTGAAAAATCGGGTAATAAATGGCAGACTTCTGGTGAAATTGTTATTCAAACGCTCCTCTTCAATTTTCAACCCCTTCCAATCCTTTTTTCGCGATAAAGGCTATGTTATTTCCTAAAGTTAGTTCAGTATATCGCTATACCAAATTTTATCGAAATCGGTTTAGTAGTTTAAGCGAACAAGCATAAGATACATACTTTCGCATTTATAATATTAGTATGGATTATGCAAAACTCCACAATATAACGCAATTTGAAATGTATGAATAATAATACTGTTTTTTTTAACATATTTCATACAATCATATTCGATCTGCATCCACGTTTTGAAATTGCGCAATCACTCGGAAATGACAGCTTGAAATTTTGTAACTCGCGATTCGTGTCGATACCCGTGGGTAGATGTTTCTTTCTACATGAGAAAGTGTTACATGGTGTGTCGTGTGGGCCGAGGGTACTAGCGAAATGGCATTTATAACTACGTCTATTTTTATGACCACTAGTTGAAATTTAATTTAATTATAACTTTTATTTATGCACACCTTTGTGGTAATGAGTAAATTTCACGTTATCTGTGGTAGTTCAACATTAGATTGTTTAGTTTATGTTAATAAAAAATCTCTCTGATAATAAACAAATTCTTTTACATAAATGCTTTAATTAATAATTCACTGCGCTGTGCATACCTTTGATTGTGCACATACATGTCTTGTGTGTGCCTTAATAAATAAATAAAAAAATAAATATTTTTATTTTTCACGTCTAGAACCTTATCCATTATACGTGCTATGTATTTATGATAAATAATAATAACGAATTATTATGTGATAGATAAAGTTTTGTGGTCTTTAAGAACAGAAGTCTGATATTCTCTTATAAAGACTTGGTATATGGTAGGGAAGACATTCATTTGACTTAGCTTAGGGTAATTAATATTAAAGTTTCACCCAGTTATTTTGATACATCGTATTTATTTATCGTGTGTAATAAGTAGATATTTATGTTAATTATAATGAAGTTTTAACATAAAGTAAATATGCATACATTTTTTTTTGCAATTTAGCATAGTTAGAAACGCAGACTTCGCACTTAAAAACTAGCTTTCCCTTATTACGCAGTAATCTAGAATAAATAATTTGTGTCACTGTAAGTATTGAATACATCAAACGGATTTTCTTGTGGGTCTTCTCATAGGCTTCGTTATATGAAGATATTTGAGCTCACGTTATTACCTCAGATCCAATTGGATCACTTTCTTGAACCGGATTATTGATACGGTGGTAAAGATACAAATAGAACGTATTTTTTAAGAAATTCCATCGGCCACGACATTGAATGCATCTCGGCCATCATTCTGCATGTCATCGCATTGTCAGATCTCTTCCTCGTGTTAATGAGCGTTCAAAGCGCACATCCAAGAATCAGAGAGACACTCCCACACTTTATTTATTACTTCCTCACTAATTGTTCTAAGAACTCTATAAAAACAATTAATTTTTTATTTCAATAAATTTCTCGAGGAATACATTTCGCATGTTTCCGTAAAATCTATCTTTTTGTTTAAATTTAACTTCACATCACGTCTGTAACTTTTATTGTAATCACCTTAATATATTTAGAGGATTTTTTACTGAAAAGAGATGTTTGTTTATAACAATAGAACTGATTAATAATAGTATATTTAAATTATAATAGTAATATTATTAATTTATTATTACGGCTTGAAACAAGTATGTGTCAAGTCTTATAAGTCTTAAAAAGTAATAGACCCAGTCTATTTGGAACTCTCTTAGATATAAGAGGAAAGTTAAACACTGGAGTGCACAATTCGATACCACTCGAATTGGGCTCTTCAGGCACTTTCTTGACGTACACAAGTGATCGCTGATACGATTCTATGTGGAAAATATATAAATAAATACTCTTATTGTATACAGTACGTGTAACTAGTCAGTTCATACATAGAATTAAAATATCTTCGAAGTTCAGTCACCGCAAAGTCAATTTCTGATTATTCTACATAGCCATTAGATGTGATATAACTTTTTATGAATTTTTATCTAATTTTTACTGAATAATTACAGAATATTTACTATGTAAATTGACGGATACTTTAAACCGATGTTCTTTGATCTACAGATGAAATGCCACTCTTTGATTTACATTCATTAGTAACATTCTAATTATGTATGGTATCGTTTTCCAGTACAGCGTTAACAAATACATTTTAAATATTTTCCTGGTATTTGAGTTATACAGTTACAACTTTAATTTTGTTGTTAGCAGTGGTTCGCAAGATTTAGTTCGTTGGTTCGAAGCCGGTGGTTATTGATATTTTTATCATAAACCTGTGAATCTTCTTGTTTATAAAAACATGATCAAAGAATAAGGTATAAGGAAATATCTAGTCCAGCCTTGACGGATGTCTTGTCTCGAAATATGAGTATGTCTAACCTACGCTTTGCCCGTATCGATGGCATGCCCCATTCTCAGAGAACGGACTCTAAAAAATAAAATCTGTTTAATTTGATTAACAATTATTCCTTAATGTGTATAATAATTATTTCTTTATATGTGGGATTTATCTAAAATTGGAACACGCACTCGGTAGGTTTTTATTTTATGTAATTACATTATTTCTAATACAATTATGTTTTTTCTCCTTCCGTCAAATATATGTCAAATATATATTAATGCTGTGATTAAAAGAGATTTTTTTTTATTTAGCTTATTTACAAAATATTTCCTTTTAGTCCATAGAGACAAACATAATAGGGTTGCCAATATTTATATAATCTTTATGGTGTCTTATGAATATCAATACAAAGTTTATCTTTGTAAACAAACTGCTCATAAGTGATCATCATTTTTGGCAGTAAGCATTAAGGCGCAGTATATCAATTTGAACACTCAGAGCAGCCAGATGTGAATTTTATCGTTTCTGGCTAGTTTTCAAGTGCTAAAAACCCATTAGAGGTGTATTATGTGAATAACTCTCAGATAACAGCATTTTTGCGGAGTATAACGACCCTTACCTTAGTAGTTTTAAATTCGCAGACTTATTCGTAATACCTACAAATATCATCTTATATAGATTGGTAGTTTGTAAAGAGTATATCTGAATCTAGAAACTATTTGTGTAACAAAAAGCTGCTTTTGTTATGTGTGTGGTACCTTTTTATTAATGTTTGTCGATTAATAAAAATAAATAGCAAACGTATAACGGGCTCAGGAAATCGTAGGTGCTTTGCCAAATTTGCTTGTAGTGGCTTTCAGCCAAAAGGTGTTTGGATTTATAACCACAATGTCTTGGAATAAGTAACTGTTATATTTTTAACTCTGAAAACTGTCCGGATTGATTATAAGCCTAATTGGATTAAATAAGAATATGATTGAAAGAAGATAATTTTTATAAAATATTGTTAGTTCCCAAATAATTGTTAAATATTTATTATATAAGTTAATTTGTATCATATATTTAGCACATGCATTGTTTAGGTACAGTTTTAATAAAATATAATATGATTGTCTATTATATACGCTAAACTTTTTATCGCTTATATAACGTTTGAAGTAAGCAGTCGTGGTCAGTGACAAAATCGTGTTCACATACGTTTAAGATTCATTTTAATGTCTAGAATCCGCATATAAATAACAACATTCAAGGGATTGGCGATACTATGTCGTACTAACCGGATGACTTACAAAACGGACGGATTAAATATGAATACTAGCTGAACTTATGTACGTGCTAGTCATGCTATTGAATTGTAGCTTATATGATACGTGGGTCGGTTTACCATAGCAGTGCCATCTATTGATTACTTCCTCAATCCAGTCGAAAAGTATCGACATCTGTTAGAATCAGTTAACATAATTGTGACTCTCAATTAATTATATAGACAAATAATTTGAAATAAAATAAAATTGCGACTATATCTCAAGTTGGACCAGACTGCTCACGGTGAGCCAATTGAATTTAAAATCGGTTACGTAGTTTAGGAATCCATCGGGGACAAACATCGTGACCACCATCGTGAGGTGATTTATATATATAATATAATTCGATACGAAACCAAATTTGAGTAAACATAGTCGCTCAAACCGGTTAGCAAATTACAAATTTTCTCTTGTACTATCTTAAAACCTTCACTCAACAAACAGAATAATAAATATTTTCATAACATTCAGGTAATTAGCATACATTAACATACGAATTATTGAAAACAATTTCGAATCGGTTGACTGCTGCTATTACGAAGGAAGCTGTTAACAGTTCATATATGGTAATTGTGTTTTACGTATTGATGTTGTAATACAATAATATTAAAGTCTAATCAATTGCAACATGAAAATTGCCCGCGGAGCAACTTTCTTATACCGACTTTAAAAAATCCCTATTGACACTCAGTTTTGACAATTAACATTACGTGCATGCTAATATGTATGTATGTTATATATTTTCCGTAATGTCAAAATCAAATCATAATAAAAATATCTTTATTGACATAGATAACTATGGTACAGTTATGAATCATCAAAAATAAAAGAACTTTTCTTTGTCGTATTGCTTTGTTTTTATATCAAATTGTTGTCATCACGATGTCCTCGACCCACGAAATCCTGCTAAAGAGTCTAAAGAGTCTTTAGATATAACTTTTTATGAAGACCGTTTGTCTTTATAATAAATATCGCATTCTTTAAATTAAGTTATGGCAAATTGTGATTGACTTATTAAGAAAACAACAATAGACATCACTATATATAAAAGGTTCTAGTATGGTTTTCATAAATCCAAACCTGACAACGGGATATGAAGAATACAGCAATATAACACATATGAAATATGATATTAAAGCAAACACAGTAATTCTTAAATAAAGCCAAGAGGTGAGAAAATTTCTAAGAGTAAATACCTACTGAGAAGAGGCAAAATTATATAGTTTATTCTAATTCTAATGACACCTGTTGTGTTACATATATCTCTTAAAACATGCTCTTATAGCCGCTGTCTTGCAAGTACCAATAAAATTATGTGGTAGGCCTGCTGTTGAGTGTTTAGAAATGTGAAACATGGATCGAAATGTGCTTTATAGTCTTTTCAATGACACCGTACAAGAATAGACTACGTACCGTTAGGGCCACGTTTTATTTCATTCGCTACCGTTTGGCCGTAATACGATTAACTGATTTATTGCCTGAATTATAGCGTCTATAAACTTATTAATTAGGTACGTATCGGATAAACAAAATCACAAAACTCATACAAATGGAATTGGTGGAACAAAGTAAATTCTCCTACGGTAAGATCCTTGCCTGTATTTTTTTTATAGATGAGGTATATACGAGCAGGAGGCACACCATACAGGTGAAGTCTTCGCCCATACTTGGGAGCTTGGGAGTGGTACTCTTTTTCTTGTGATTCCATTTTTAAAATGTCTGTTGTTCTAGTAACTGTTAGACGATGAAGACGCACAGCGTTCACAAAGCCAAGATATTACATTGTACCATGGCAATGAGTATTTTCAATGTCACCACAATCAATCACACTGCGTCGTGTGACGAGGCGCGGTTCCGCCGCGCCACAACACTCGACTATTTACGTATCTTTCATTAGTTCTGAGAAGCAAACTCGCGAGGAAGTTCAGTTTTTGTATCGGAAACTGTTGTACTGTGTCCTTTTTTAAACTTTCACCGCGTGCCACCTTTTAACATGTGCATACAGATGGGACTTTCTAAACGTAATTAAATTGTGCCTCGGGTTTTGTTACTAAGCTATAAAATTAACATTGTTCAATGTTAAAATGTAGTCAGTTACGTAGAATTTTAGTTTACACATTTTCTTTGAAACTATTACTTTCTTATATCGTAAACACTTAATACAGGTTTTGTATCAAGTAATACCTGCAAGCCTAACACTAGAATTCCACCTAAATGTTTTTCGTATATTTTAATTACCGCATCTACAAAATATTAAACCTTTTGCTACCTTAATCTGTGTGCTATTTTAATACATTCGTTAATATTTAAATGTTTATGCGCTAAATTCCACTTAAGTGACTTATCGAAAACCAAACATCTAATTGAAGGTTGTTTTGAGGATTCGCGTGAACTACACTGAATTTATGAAGCAGGTTTGGCCAATTCTGTTAAGCATTTGTATACATCCGTTTGAAAACGTGTGTTAATTGTAAATTGAGTTCTATTTTTATGTAGTATATCTACCGAGACGTATAGGTTTGATATATAAGAACTTTGACTAGGGAAACTTAAAAATGTTTGTTCATTCTTTGGCTATACGGATTCGAGTCAAGCTTAGATTTAGAATATTAGACTATTAGATTATTATTAATAAATTAAAGAGATATTTGTATAACTATGAATCAATAATTATTTATTATATGCTATAATTCGCACACTTTTCTTAAGGTTTCCTGAATGTTTTTTTATATTATAGTTGTGTGACATTTATTTGTATATATGTGTAACAGAGCGTGAAAGCAAATGATTATAATTTTAATTTTTGACAATTTCTATTAATTCCCTAATATTACATAAAGTCAAGTCGTCTCGATCAATAGTTAAAACATGTGTGTGTATATATTGTCCACGTAAAATTAAACTGTGGCACGAATCAGATACTATTTTGTTGCATCGTATTTTATATATTTAATTAAATCCACCATAAAATACCCGTTATTTCTATTTCTTAAAAAGCCAAAAACAAATTAGTGTTGTTTCTTGAATCTATTGCAATCGTTACCAGTTTTATGGTGTTAAACATTCTCAAAGTGGTCGTAAGAATGCTATTAGATAAAAATTAACGATTCCACAAAAACTTGATTGTTTAAGCAGATAGCTCAGCATATTATGCAATCAAATATGACCTCAATATAAAGATAAATAATATGAAGGCGTTACAACATTGTTTAACTTGTATGATTGTTACTGTAACTTAATGGTTTTACTTTTGGTACACATCATGGAGTGACACTCCGCAGACCAGTCTTGACCAGACCAGGACAGTCCCGAAATAAGAATTATCTTCAGCATTCAACTGGTTCGCTCCATTGCTGGATTTTAGTTACAGAAGGTTCTTTTACACTTAAAAACTACTCGCCACATGGCCAGTAACTAAAATGATTTACGATGAATGTCTTAAGAACGGTTTAAGTACAAGGAGCGAACTGGTTGACGCAGTAGCCAGGGGCGTGCTCGAGCCCCCTCCCCCCCCCCTGCGCCATTGGCTGGCGACGCCCTTGAGCCAAATAAAGCCCTTAAATCAACAAAATTAAATCAAGTAAGTAAATAAGCAAGCAAGTAACTTTCTTACACTAATGACAAGTGAAAAAACTATTAAAAGATTGACTACAATTACATTTACTGGCAGTTCCCAAATCAAGGGCGTAGAGCAGGCGCAAAGACCTGGCATGAAATTCTCCGTCACTCCTTTAAATCGTCAGGCATCTATAGCACCATTGTAAAGAGCTGCAACCATTACACACCATGCGCCAGTGTATAATTATGACTTGGTTAAATAATATTTTCTGGTTCTTAATACCGCAAAGATTATAAATTAAGGACTTGAAAATCGCAATTAAGAATTTTTGATGTTACTGTACTTCTGCTTTCTATTTTTCTATTATTCAAGCTAATTTTATATTTAACGCCAAATGTCTGTTAAATTTTACATTAATCAATTCGTCACGCTTTTATTTGTTTTACACTTTTCCCATGAATTTTATTCCATACAAGGTCATGATAACTTATACAATAAAACATTTCCATACGTAGTTAAGCCGTATGCATACGACATACCCTGTGAAGAAAATATTAGATCTCGTTGAGCCAATACCTTCAACTGTCTGGCAAAAGGCCTGGCCGTATCAGTTGAATTCTTTAGTCTAGAAGTATATAATGTGTGTATCGTTTACTATCTTCAAAAAGTGTTAATAACACGTATGTATTGAACATTGAAAACGCATTTTTAGTCCTAATTGTAATTTAGAAAACTCCAGTTTATATAACCCCAAGGGTTTATATGAACGTAAGAATCACATTTCAATATATATTTAAATGGTAAAGGAGAGAGATATCTTTTAAATGCAATAGTTGTATAGCTTAGCACTGACGATCGTCATTTACAGTACTGGATACAGTTTTAACGTTATTTTTAATAACGGTGGAAGATGTTAGCGGTCAGGCAGTGGCGTGTGCGCACGACATGTTCTCTTCATTCCTTATTATTGCAATTATATATTTACTTGGTAATGATATGGTTTAAAAAATGTAGAGAGGGACATTAGACATTTGTAACGAACACGCTTAAATAATAAATAAACCTAAGTCTTAGCTACGTGTTCGTAAATTCGGATAGATTAGAATTCGAATGCATTTTCAGAACAAGAATAATATCAGGAAAAAAAGTATGTAAAATATATTATATAGCCCAATTATCTATAAAACTATAACCGTCCATAGTTTAAACTCTTAAATTGTTAAAATCTAAAATTGCGCTAACTTAAATTGTATTCGCGTTTTGTATGCACATAAAATGTTTGCGGATAGTTTTAATAAAATAAATAGATTAAAAATTTAAGTGTATAAAGAACTAAACTGAAGCTTGCTTTAGATAGTCGGAACAGAAGACGTGTATAAGTAATTGCAAAGAAGTGTTTGGACCTGTCAAAAGATAGCGAAACTATCATAAAATTCGTGCTTAGGATGTTAAAATATGTTATGAGATATTTCTCATCCTACACTACACAACATTTGTAAGACAATAATTACTCATAGCAGTTCAATACAATGAAAACGTAAAAATCTAATCAACACAAGGGAAACACTTGCGTTGAAAAACAATACTGGATTTTTACGTACGTGGATAAGGCGTTGTTAGCCCGCCTAAGAACAATAAGTTCATCCACGTCACGGAATTGTGACGCGCGTACAATCATTAATTTGATAAACAAGCGAAAACGACGTGACATTAATAATAAAAAACAAAAATGTTTCAAACGTACGCACGAGTGCGTGTGCAGATTGGATCTGCAGAATCATAATTAGTAAGTGTAAAGAAAGTTAAGTTTCCATCTAATGCATATGGATGTGTGTTAGATGCAGTAGACCGAGACGATGCGATAGGCAATGAACAATCCCGACTTATGAGAGCCGGGTACTCTGAGACTACAACTTGGACTTCGGCGTAACGCTATCATGAATTATTAATACAATATTTTCCATTTATACACAGTATAGCATAGCATATATCTTTAAAATTAGATATATAATATTGAAAATGTATTTATTATATCTGTAGCGGATTTCTCGTATATTAGTCGTACATATATCGTATTAGTTATTGCAGAACGTAAGAGAAACTCCATCAACATCAACGACATTAATGTCTTTCAAAGAACACTATTGTACTGTTTTAAATATTTGATATTTAAAAACGGTCTTTGGCTAGATTACAATTATATATTATGATAAGCCGCTTAAGTTTGTACATAAAGTCCCGTCGGTAGCTTACTAAATGTTATTGATTTGTGTTTAGTGAAAATTCAAATGGACCAGGTCATTTATTAGCCTTCAAGCCGTACACGTTGGCTCGTGATGTACAGAGCTAGACTTGCGTATAACTCGGGTCTATACACCATGCTCAATCTATTTATAAATGTTAATTAATATACTACGCTTGAACCTTATCCCTACAATGAATTTGTGTTTGTCAACTTATACGGAAGTAGCGGATATGCACATTCAGTACACGTAACAAATGTTTTCCGGTACGTTTGTTGAGGATTAATACTTGCATTAATTGCTTATAGTATAGCAACAAATAAATAATACTATAAATTTTATACCATACCGAGTTGGGGAAAGCGGAAGAAGCCGTTCCGAATCGTAGTTTAATGAACCCAGTAATCAATATTAGTTTAATAGTGTATACCTATTGAGTAAGTATGAATGACCCTTAAGACTAGAATAAGGTTTGTTAAATAAAAATCATCAGCTAGGTATGTTGTGTGTATCTCTGACCACTGATACAAAAATGTGAAAAAGATGTTTAATATCTGAATAAAGCTCGCATCAAATTAAAAATCAAATATCTAATTATGAGTCCCAGTATCTAGATCATGATGTTAAGTTATGAATGTTCATAATCCCTTTTCCAATGCTTAAAGGAAATTTTAACGGATTAAAAATATGTAAGCATTAACCGCGTTTTTTTTCTTTAACCGTGCAAATTATGATTTATTTTTTCACTGTAACTTTCGCAATGATTACTTTGATATAACGCCATATTATATAACGTATGTTAGGCATCTTACGTTTCGTTCTAAACAACCTTCCAAATAGTACCGCTACACAGTACGAATCATAAATGGTAACTATTTATTATTCTAAACTCGTTAAATATTCAAAGAGAGTACATTATGTGGAACAATTAGCATTGTAATGTTTAACCTTATGAAACCTGACTTCTGGTAGGACCTTGATATGTCCCGTGATAGGATATAAAAAAGTAATGCATCACTTACTGAGGTTTAAGTTACCTTAAATTTTAATACAATAAAAGTTCAGTACTGTAGGCCTACTAGCGTGCGATTTTCAACAGTTGTGTTCGAATCAAGCCCTGGCAGTTTCTTGTATTGTTTTAAGCATGTTTGTTACCAGCCTGTGTCTATACAATGTTTCTCTTCATAATACCAATGTTAAATTACTTACAGTGTCTTCAAATGCACAATCTCTTTCTTGAGAATAGCATGCTTAACCATTAATCACTAAACAGCTCACAAATTTAGCTACTTTTATTTATTATTGTTATCACAGTGAATTACGTCACACATCCATAAATAATTTTCATAATTTATAAATTGGTATTGAGTTTAAAACTTACGTAATGCGTTCGAGTTTCGACACTAGTAATCTTTTGGCAGACTATAGCATATCTTAACAGCAAATTTTTACGCAGTTTCCATGGCTATATTAAAAATAAATAAAACTTCCGTATCGCTGAAAGTGAATATGACATATTCCAATGTATTCATAACATTAAAATTTGTCATCCATTCCCAATTATTGAAACTAATATATAAGTGATGTGTGTATTGAAACAACGATGCTCAGTAATTTTCTTATCTACACTTTCCTTTTGAGTTCATTGAACTGTTTAGTTGAAGAGGGAAAAGTGCGTACTATGTGCAAACAATGACACAGTTAATAAAATGTTTATTTATTTTTGCTCGCGATTTTATTATTGCAAAATACATCATTATATACTACTAGCTGATCTCGACAAACGTTGTTTTGCCTTAAAAAAATGTCTGTAAAAATAGATGTTGGCCGATTTTCAGACCCACTCAATATGCTCAGAAAATTTCTGGAGAATCGGTCAACCCGTTTCGGAGGAGTAAGGGAACGAAAACTGTGAAACGAGAATTTTATATATAAGATTCATATTAAAAAAAAAACACTATTTTTTATATTTAATCAAATAGCATTAAGGTAGCTACTCTAGTCGTTCCAGGTTTGAAATTAAACTTGTATTCGAAATTCAAATGATATTGCCAGGATGTTCCAAACGTTAACCACTGAATAGCGTTGGATTCTGACAGTGCCACATACATCGTTCAATCGTACGCTCGCGTCGCTCGTCTGTTTTGTTTTTAGTGTTGCAATGTGGTTTAGGGGTGGTGTAGTGATGTGCCCATGTGGATTGTTCATAGATAACATGAGTTAGCTCTTTGGAAAATGTTTTTGGACGGAAAAGGTTAGTCTATTAAGTAGCGTTTAGTAGCTTGAATTATTTTTATAGCAATAAATTTAATAAATAATATTTAAATACATACGTAATATTTAGAAACTATTGAGAATGTTTTTGTTATTAATTTAATATCGTTGATAAATTTAGATAATTGTCTTTTTTTGTAGTATGTCGTATAATGAATGACGTATTACGGTAAGCGATTTTGGGGCCATGGTCTTAATTACCGGTGACGATTGATAACAATATATAAAATGAAGATAAAAAAATTTCAACAGACAAAACCTACCCAGATCAACGCAACAGTTGCATTATTTGTTCCGATTCGATTGGTCCAATCAACATACGTTTTTTTTTTAACATAGCATCAAAATTCTTTTATTACTAAATTTAAAGTAACAATTACATGGTGTTTTAGTATATTAATCTTACGTTAATTTATTAAAGAATCTATAAGCGATCCTATAATAAATCAACAATTGCAATTGTTTTTAATATGTTTATCTATTGACTTGACACTTACCCAATATATATTACGCAAGTGTATACATATATTTCATAGCCCAACATGATGGGTATCGATTAGGCGTAAAATAGACAGGTCAACACTGAGGTGGTTAATCGTCAACTATCTAAAAATATGATTATTGGAGACAGTTTTTACTAAATTAAATTCGGGAGAGATAAACACAATTAGACTGTTATGTTAGTAACTAAAATTATAATTGTATCTAGAACACATATTTTTATTTAATATTGTTATAGCTTATCTGCTATCTCGCTGCTAATTAACTGGTCAACCATTGGTCACTGGTCATATCATTAATTGAAATGAATTATAATACAGCCCTAGAAAATCTTATAGAAATACTAAAGAGATGGTTTATACCAGCAGTTAACAAGCGCACATCTTGTGAAGTATTATTGCGAACTAATAACACATAGACAATTACTAATAAGGACTCATCCTTTTTTGATAAGAATCGAATGATGAAAGCCGCTTATAATTTTAAAAAAAAGTGTTACTGTCAAAGTTTTAAAATAAGAATTACGATTGTTTCAAATCAATCCAACCTTGATTTCACCTCAATATAGCACCACTTTCGTATTACATTCGTTTATTATCCACCATGTGAGAAACTTTCGGTTAATTAATAACAGAATACGGCCTCCGTTTTAATTTAACCTAGACATTATCGTTTAATATAAACACGTCTTTCACCTTGAATATGGATCCAGGATTTATATTCGATTACAAAATAACCGATAATTTTACGCCTTCCGGTGTATTTTGATGCTAATGTGACGTGCAGAGAAATGTGTTTATTTTTCATACTCAATCTGCAACAACTAATTGTAATTAGACATATACTGATTTGTCGAAGAGTTATTAGGCTAAAACAAGCAACTGCGAGTAATTATATTTAATAGGTTTGGATTGCATAAATTATTTACGCATTTTTTTGTTCATATAAAGAATAACGATATATGAATCGTCCTTTTAAAAAGAATCTTAAAGAAAAAAAATACGTCAACACAAGATTTTCTAATTTTATTGTTTCGATATTAATTAAATACGAGTACATATTGATTGTTTTATGTAAAATCTCTTAATATTTCCTTTAATTAATAATAGAATTAATATAAATGCAATGAATAGTTTGTGTTTATTTTGTTCGTGTTACGTAATAAGTCTTTTAGATATTGTTTATTTAAGTGGTATTCAATGTATGGACCTTTGTGCAAATGTTTAAGATTACATATTTGCATATTTTTTTTATCATAATCATATATATCCATTTACAGAATTGTTGTAGTTAAACAATTGTTCAATAAGTTTGCTCCGTGTTAAAAATCCTTCTCCAATATGAGTAATTTAAGTCTGTTTGCATGAGGCATGGTTATACTGTATATTGTGTACGTCCTTGCCAGATATTAACCGCATTTAACTGCGCCGCCTAAATAACTTTGACATTTGCACTGGTTCAATTTCATTGGCATCGTAATGTGATATAATTCGCTAATGCTTACATCCGCCTTGTCAATTTACCAATGACATATTTATTGTTGCTTTCTCTATAATTATAGCAAATATAAAACCTCTTTCGATATTAAGTTGGTTTTACAAAAAAAAAATGTTTGTCTCATGTATTATCCGGTTCCATATTCAAAATCTTACCATAGACCATCTGCTTACCATAGCTATCCTACCTATATATTATCGATTGTATGATCCTTGTCATTGTCATAAATCAAGCGTGAAATAATAGATATGTCAAAATCAAATGTAAGGAAGTGGTGTCGCTCGAAAGTTGCGTGAACATTAAAAGATATTGCAAAATATCATATATATATTTTTGTGGCATGAGATTTAATGATTATTCATACGTATAGGATATTTTAGTAGTTTCTCTACGTTATTTTATTTTTTAAATCACTGAGGTTTTTGGCGCTGCTACATAGGTTCTCGAGTTAGATTGACTTTGAAACAGATAACCATGTATCATGAGCGTGCTAGGCCCCATTGAGTTTTTATTTATTGTTCCTAAATACGAAATTGAGTGTTGGCAGCACGCCAGAGTTAGCATTTGATAGCCATTTACAGGCTTCGAGGCCACAAAACGTACCTCATATATTATCCTTTGTTTGGTGTGTTTTCATAATAAATCAATTAAGATTCAAGTAGGAAATTATTTCAGTTTACTGAGCGTCAACGATCAACATAGAATTAAATTTGAAGATATACAGCCTTTTTTAATCGAAACTATTATTACAACCTCAATCTGTTGTCTCTGGTAATTTGTTTTAAAAGTGGGCCTATATATACCTTTCAGGATCGCAAATTGTCTTATCAACGTTGTCTGTATTATTTTCCAAATGAAAACATTACTGAAACGAGATATAATTACCACACTCACTCATGTGACATGAACTTGATAAAGTGTATTAGTAAAGACTAAAAGATTATTTGATCATAATTTCACGCCCGTCACGACCGATCAATTATGATGCCCTTGCGTAAAAAAACATTGGTCGTGACGTCACTGCTAATTTAAACTGTTTCACACGAAGGATTTTATGAACGCAATAACGATAATGAGATCATTGTTTGTGAGTCTATTGTATGGTCGTGAAATAGTTTACACTGAAATGGCTAGTTGACACGGCAACTAGGTTCATAAAATTTCAAGATCTTGCAAAGTATCAATATAATTGTGACGCTATATGGAAAGTAAGAAAGGGTATTGCAACTCTCTGGCCTTCATGCTTGCTGCTTCTATATTAACTGTGTGCCCACATATGCCCACCGTTATATATACAAACAGATATTGATTCATTTGCTGGAGCATGGCGTAATGGCTGCAGGACTTTACAACCGTTCTGCAGAACCTGCTTGCGATTAAAAGGAGTGGAGGAGAATTTCTTGCTATATCTTCTTGTCCGACCCATGATTTAGGAAGTTTGTGCTTTTCAACACAAAAACATGATAAAAATTTACGAACTAAAATACGTACAATACAAAATAAAAGTTTAGAAAGTTCTATTAGCATTATACTTTTCTATGTGATGTAGTATGCACAAATCGTATGGTTCGTTATGTAATTATAAACAAGCGGAAGTTAGGGAAGTGACTGAGACCACTCTGATTAAGATAGACGTTAATTATGACGTAAATGTGTCGAATTAAGCAATTAGATCATTGAAATGAATTAAATGAACTACACAAGAGTTAACAATCTCTTCATTGATTTGTAATAGAAATTTAACATATTTTTGTGTGTGTGTAACTTAAAACAATGGTATTATGAATTTGGGTTAGCGTTTAATTACAAATTGGGACTGCAAATTTGTGCTGTGTCGTGACTGACAGATGCGCTTTATGACGCGAGGTTAGCGTCCCCGCGACGACAGCTTTATTGGATGCGATAAAAAGGCAAATGATCCCTTAAATCATCTATTCTTACCCACCTTTGTGTATTAAAGTATTGGGAAACGGATATGTACTTAATATAGCTAAATATATTTTTTATATCATTAATTTTGTTTCAGTATGATAAATATAATATAATAATCATGAATATCACATATATACTGTAATGTATTAATGATTATATAATCCGGTATAATACATTCCGTATATCATACACTATTTTCATTTGGAGCGCACATTTTAAGTATATCGCCGGTCGCCGGTGTGCAGAATGATGACCCTGCTAGGGCGGGCGGCCCCCTGACACACAAACACAACTAATTTTAGATTAGTGATTTCTTCGGACTAGACGCAAACGTATGGATAATATTAATAGTGCGATACGAGAAATAACGGTGTAAATGAACTGTTGCGATTGGTTTTTTGTTGCGT
Organism: Leptophobia aripa; assembly: GCA_951799465.1. Classification (NCBI taxonomy): domain Eukaryota; kingdom Metazoa; phylum Arthropoda; class Insecta; order Lepidoptera; family Pieridae; genus Leptophobia; species Leptophobia aripa. The sequence goes on along the minus strand of OX637269.1, from coordinate 6,599,370 downwards.
TACGTTTCATTCATTAATATTTATATTGTGAACGTTTCTGGACTTTCACGGTTGATCGATTCGTACAAGGAAACGTAAGTGCGTCTAGTACGTTTTAACCGGGGTCGATTCGTAGTCAAAATGCCCTACACAACTGTACTTTATGCTTATTAAATATAATACTTTATAGTTTTTTTCCGTCGGTATCTTAACATTAACAATACGTGAAAAGTTTTAACGATTTCAATTGTAGTTCGTGAAAAAAGCAACAAAAAAATGCGTATCCCATCGGGGAACTGAGTTATTATGAAAAATCGGAATTTAATTGCAACATGGCGAAAAAGTTATTTGAAAAAGGTATACAACCTTATTTTGGTCGATAATTTAAAGTTAAGCTTTTCTAGGGCATGAAATATCTAAAATTGGGCTTTCTCGTTTTATTCGCAATTCTAAATGTATCTATGAATGGACTAACGTTAACCCTGCGTTAATTAATATAGCTTGTGTTACGATGTGTAATCTACTTTTATAATGTCTCGTTTGAGTTATTCATTACATATATCATATATTACGTAATAAAACTATTACTGATAATTAAAAACAAGTACTCGATTAAAATCGATTCGCAACCTAATGAATTTTAAATTGCCTTCAATTTTGTACGCTCCTATCAGAGATCTTGAATACTCATAAATTTTAAATAAATGGGAAATAATTAACAGTTCGGTGAATAGGTTAATCGCATAACGGATTATATATTCGTATTAAATTCACTTTAAACGTCTCGTTCCACGAAATGAAAAGTTTGTCCGTCAATAACCAATAATTTTAAACTACAATATTTGTTTCAATAAGTGATTTCGACGGACGTTATATTGAGGATAAGCTAACATTTACTTTAGTCTCTTTAATGTTCATGTATAAAGATAATGAATAATCAACAAAAAATAATCTCCTATATTAACGTGCTTGAAGGGACAAAATGTGTCGATTGATATTAAATGAGTTAAAAATAATATTAGTTTCAACCCTAGATCGGTGTTTGGATTGCATCTTATTATTTTACAAAAATAGTAACCTTATTGTGTCTGACACGTGTTAAGGCATTATCAACCAAGGTTATATGGGGCTAAAGGTAATCATAATGTAATGTAATCAATTGGTTCACAGTTCAGTCGCTTTAAACACTTTCCCCCAATAGCGTTAGTAACACACTTCTTACCACCACAAGGTATACGTCACGGTATTGCCGAACCAATACGACTTGGGCTCCTTCAAGAGAGCATACAGTTTCTTAAAAAGCCGGCAACGCATAAGCTCCCAGCCAAGTGAGCTGGGGGGCTCCTACTCATCGAGCGGGGTAAACGAGCAATTATATCAAATAAAAAATTTCATTACAAGTAAATACCGAGTGATTTATATATCTTTAACTATTGTCTTAAACACGTAGCATATGAGAAAAACATCCGTAGGCCTAAAGTATTTCTCAATGTTGTAGATAATTGAAGTATCCAGGTTTCGCACGTGTCTTATCTACTAAATAGGCCGTATATGTGATTTACGAGTCAATACACCATGATTGATTCATGGCACGCTGTATGTACCGTTATCTATTGTAGTGTTTGTCGTTGGATACAATTATTTGGACATTAGATGCGATCGTCATTCTTCGATGAACTTTTTACATATAATCGCTTACCTGCGATGTATCTGGGTATAAGCACTAAATAATATCTTAGTTGTGCGAGATTTTGCGTGGCAGGTTTATGTCGGTTAAGTAATGCGTAAGTTCTGCCCATTGATTAACGCCATCCGACGCAATAATGTCTTGTGCTTTGCTGCTCTTCGGTGAAGCGTTTTTCGTTTTGTTATTAACGTGAGTGAATGTTTTGTAATAGGTAACATGTTTCACCTGTTATATTGCATTTTTTTATTTCCGAAGACCCCAGAATTTGACGGTATAAGCAATGACTTAATTTTATACTATATAGATGAAGCATAGAGTAATTGACGTGCTAACCACCTACGCTTTATAAATTATGTGATAATAGAAAATACATTTTTTCAAATAAATTGTGACAGTAATAACAGCGTTTAAGATAAATTGCCGAAAGTGTCAGGCGTGGGTTTGTTGTTAGGGGTGTTGCGTAATGTGATGTGAAGTATTAGCTTTGCATACGTAATATTTTTTTGCATCAGGTATCTATAAGATACCTGAATAGGGTCAAATTATTATTATAAATGACCGTGTTTGTATACAATAAATAGTTCACTTTGTTCTTTTTTTATATATTCTATAAATATCTTTCCTGTATAATCTTATATATAAAATTCTCGTGTCATAGTTTTCGTTCCCCTACTCCTCCGAAACGCTTTGGCCGATTCTCCTGAAATTTTCTGAGCATATATTTTTTGGCAAAACGATGTTTGTCGGGATCAGTTATTTCTCTATAAATCTTTCTACAATTGTCTTATCCTGTTATATATCAATCAAGTCAAAACCGTTATGCGGATCAAATTTAAAAGTTTAAGTTAGAGATAGTTTTAGGTATTATTCTTGGCCTATTATACTTTGACTTAAATAGAATCGGACCTAGCCCGAAAAAACAAGAGAGGTTCTAAACAAAAAAAAACAAAAGAAGATCTACGATAAGCCCGCACAAATTATAAAATATGTGTATAGGACAATTGCCATATATTTGCACATCCTTATGTCCTTGTTAATTTGATAACTCAACAATGCTGTGCTCCAAATTGCTGCCCACACACGGGCTGACCCTACCGAGTGCCGAGGGACTAAATAATGTCCAGTTACATAAATCCTTAGTGAATTATGAATTTATTATCTGTCTTTATGTGTTGTTCTTTTTGTTAAATCAAACAGAAGTCATAAAAAATCTTGATGCATTAATTTCTTTATGTATAGTTCGCTTCTTTATATTTAAGAGAATTATACTTTTTAAGCATATCATTAAAACAACGAATTGTATTTGCACGATTCTTAAGACAAAACGGGAAATTGCGACAAAATATATGAATTTCGTTAAATATTGACATATCACCATCAATATATTCGACCATGTAAACATATTAAAATAATAGATGGAAACTGTCAGAATTAATAAAATTTGTCCGAATGCTTTTGCTTCATTTAGTATGTTGACGGAAATGGGATGTTAGTAAATGGTGCGGAACATCAACCAGGAAAGTCAATGGAGCGCGTGGGAAACTTGCTATTTTTACAAAAAGCTGTGGTAGGGCTTCTTTATTGATGATCAAAATTAAATATGTCATAGCTAATCTACAAACACGAAAGGGTTCATTACAATATTTTATTTATAGAAAATACGACATACTATAATCATATAAAACCTTAAATTTATAAGGTGTACATATGAGATACAAAAATCTATCAACTATCCATTAAAAATCAAACATTCCTAATTCAATATGAACTGTTGCTAACCAATTTTAACTTCACTAAAACTAAGTTTTCATGAGTTCACTGCGCGCGCGCCCTCAGCTAAGTAATAAAGTAAAAAAAGAACCAAGAAGAAACTCAGTGGGGTTTCTACCGTTTACACCATCAGGCATACATAATAAAGCAATCCACAAGCTAAATTTACATATCTAAAAGAATATTGATGGCGAAATCGTATCAGAATTAAAGTATTGATTCTAACGTCTAAGAACAAGAAGAACTGGTACTCTTATGAAGCTGATCGTTGAGATTTTTATATTAGCGATACATAAATAATTAAATGAAAGTGGTCTAGACGTGTTACATAACAAATCCGAAGAATAACAAAGTTTTATGTAGGAAACGAAGCATGTATGTTAATTATTAATAACGGGTTTGAGAATGTGGGATCAGTATCTATTTATGGCTAAAACGGAACTTACTTTTAAAGGTACTCGTGAAATTTAGTTAGCGAGTCGAGAGTGTTCGTATTCGTGAAAAGTTTTTATAGTATATTACTTTTTATATAGTTCGATAAAGTTTATAATGCCATCTGACATGAAATAATAGATTCCTAAATAAAGAGATAATAAATCAAAATAACCAGCATCAAAATCACAATCATAGTGACAGTATAGTAAAAAGTAAACAATATACAAAAGTACTATTTTAAGCTGTATGAACCGCCATGTAACGAACATTTAGGCTAAAGGAATAATTAGATAACATAGTCATAATTTTAAAGTGAAATTGTGTGGAATCATTTAAAATCTCTCGTGTTGCCCCATTGGCCCGTCACATCATTTAATGTGAGATCATCACGATAAGGGCCGTATGAAGATTCACAATACTCTACTTTTCATGTGATAAGATCAACAATGAAATACGTTCTGTTTTGTTGTGTTGTTTTCTATTGTGTTTATACCGTGAGAAGTACATTGTGTAATTAAAACAAACGAAGGAAATCGTTGTTTTGATTAATGCCTTATCAAAGATTTTTTGGTGGCGGACTTTATAAAAAAATCATATTAAACGTGTGGATTGATATTTATATGTTATAATTTTATTTTTAATTATAGATCCACCTCGCGTAGCGACAGCTGTGGGGCCACGAGGCAAGCGGGCGCAAACACCGCAGCAAAGTGCTCGATCGCCGCCAGCCCCGCTACCTACGACCACGCCAGCTCCGCTTCTCCCGCTAACGTCTGCCACTACGGAACAGATTGATGCTTTGGCTCACGCCGCAAGAGGTGTCGAAGCGCTGGGTGTATTAGTACAATACTTAGTATTCCGGGTAAGTATCGTTAAAGTTCTTAATCGATTTTAAAAGCGATATTAATTATGCACACATCACTCGGTGTGTAGTCTAACTACGATCTCTCTTTTTTTAATTTTGCCGACTAAAATAACATAAATATTTCCCTCTTTACATACTGACGCGAAGGACTTATATGTCAATTTGAATGAGTTCTTATATATTTTGAAATTAAAAAAAAAACGGAATCCGTACTAGTGTATTATGGATAATGATTTCAGCTGGATGCGCTAAACGGCAGCTCATGGCGGGTGGAAGCAGAGCGGTGGCGGGGTGTGGCAGCAGCAGAGCGCAGCAGTGCTGCACGTGCAGACCGCGACCGGCAGCAGCGAGCGCAGAAGGACCTCGACACCAGTATGTGCCTTATACGTACCTTAACATTAATATATGCCATATTATGGTTAGGCATTTGCTCATAATTTCTTTCTAAACTTCATTTTTTTACTGCTTATATCAATATTTTTAATTAAATTAAATTATTAAAAAGCTCGTTATTGCACATGCATAGGTTTTTTTTAAAAAAAATAACACTTATACACAAAATAGGGTAAAACGTTATACAGAAGTAGAAATTTCTTCATCGTCTCAGCTTCATTATTCATGTAAATTTTATTCTACAAAAGCTTATTGAAATATCTCTTACTTATAGTCGCAGAATGCCTGAGCAAGATCTCAGAGCTAGAGATGGAAGTATCTTCAAAGGAAGAGGTGAACGCTCGTTTACAAGCCACACATATAGAAGAGGTCTCAACCTTGACCAACGATGTTAAAGGACTGAAGGTTAGTTTGTATTTTAAGTGTTTTTTTTTAATAGGGTGAATTTTATTTAATACCATTTTTTTCTATATATTTAAAGCAATAGGCCTATTCCACCATGGTACAAATTTTTAAACGCCATTTTAAAATAGGGTTTTACCATTTTCAGGAGACTATCGAATCCTTAAAACATGATGAACTTGAGAGTAGGGCGAGGTTGCATGCCCACAGTGAGATTGAGCGTACCTTGCGTGCCCAACTCGCTGCAGCACGGGATGATCTTGCCCAGGGGCCGGGTACTCCATACCCCTCTGGGGAAAGAGAGCAGAAAAATACACGTGACGCAGCTTGTGACCCCATATGTTGGGAAGCTGAAGAATGTGAGCTGAGGATACAGGCTAATGAGGAATTGAGCAAGGACGCCACTGAATTAGCCGCAGAGGTAATACTTGAAATATTTATATCTATAGGAATAAATATATGATAACAAATTAATTTGAGGTAACGGTTTGTTAAGACCATGGTAAACCCATGTGACAAACACTACATCTTAAATACATACAAACTTACAATTTATACACCACACTCATTACACACCACAATCAACTATTCTGGTTAACCATACCAAAAATCGAACCCGGGGTGTCCTCTGGCAGTCTGGCAGGTAACCATTGAGCCGGATAAGAAACGAGTATCGTGATTTTATTTATTGTTTAGACTTAGTAAAGTCACTACAATACATTTGTAATACTACACTTATAGCTTAGATATCAAATAAATTCAATACCATATCTTTTTCCATGTACCGTATTACTATATCATATGAATTAATGTGGTATCACACTTTATTATATAACCGTTGTTCACAGGTTCGGTCACTACGAGCGGTGGTAGAACTGAAACAAGCAGAAGTAGCGATACTTCGGGACGCTCGCAGCGAGCTGGCAGCCGAACGCGAACGGCGTGCCGCGGCCGAGCGCGAGGCGGGCAGCGCCCGACAGGCGGCCGAGGAGTTGCGCGAGCGAGCCGCTGCCAGGCAGCGAGACACCGATCGCATCCGGGACGACAACCGCCGCTTAAGAGAGACCGCCGCTCGCGACCGGGACCACGCCGCGCGGCTCCTGGCCCACAACGAAGAGCTGAGATACAAGCTTCGACAAAAGTCACAGGTACAGGTTAATAACATTCTACTAACTCCCATAACTTATAGGGAGAACAAATAATTAAATGCCCATTTTCCTTTTAGGTGGTCTCTCTTCTAGCGGGTGGGGCGTATGTAGAGCGCGGTGGTTCTCGGCCCCACACGTGTTCGTCCGGGGATTCGTCTCCGCCCTCATCTCCCCCCGCATCTCCCTCCACCTCCCCCGCACCTTCTACCCCACCGCTACCCGCTGTCAAAGGAGTCGTGGAGAAGCATGACTCTGTCAGTTGGGTGCTCGAAATAGAAGAGACGCCCGAGGAGATGGCGTCGAGGTAAAACTGTTACACAACTTAACACTTATTCCTTTTATTTTACTTATCATTATGTATACTGTACCTACAATAACACGTAAAATAACTGATTGATCCTTCAACAATTTCAAATTGAACCTCGGCAGACTTGCACGCAAATCGTCATTTCGCTCGTCGGTGTCCAGCGGCGTGAAGCGTCGCGGCGAAGGCTCCCCTGCGCCCGCGTCGCCTGCCCCCAACGCGTCCAAGCTGTTCCGGCCCGGAGACCTGGACTTCCCTCCACCCCCGCCGCCGCTCAAGGAAGCCGCCGGTGAAGCCATCTACATATACGACGAAGGCCACTATTGAATTGTCACAACCCGGACCGAAGGACCATAACCACGGAGAGACTGATTGAGGTTTTTTTAACCTAACTGATGGTGAAAAACCCGGTTTATATTGTGATCGAAGAATACTTAAATTCGTTAAGACGAACGACACGTCGTCTAAAGACCCTTTGAATGAGAAATTCTTGCCGAATTCACTGGATCGTGATTTGCTTATCTATAATCATTCACTGTAACGGATGATACCCAATGTTTCCTACCTAAGCTGGCACTCGTTGTGGAAAGCTATAATTTAACGTTTCTCTCATATAGAGCCTTATATATCGGCTTCGTTTTGATAAAATATTTGTGTGTACCTGTTCATTGCACCAATAACACGTTTTAGTTTCATTGTCTGCATTAACTGATCATTCGCATGAAGAGAACTTGGATCACCTTGAGACAATAACTACAGTTATCCTGTGTCTGATCCAATCGCGAATCGAGATTTTAACTTAGCTCGTTCAAGATTCATTGAGCTGGTGTTGTGTGAACGCTTCGAATAAACCTCAAACTGTAATTAAAACTCATATGAAGCCTTTAAAAGAACTCGTTACATCAGTCGAGTTAAAGATTCAACCGTGCAATACGTATGATTTGGTTTTTTTCATGACATCCAAATTGTACTACACTTAACTGGTTATCGTCTTGTGGTGTTCAAAGCTACTTAGCAATTTAAGATATACTAAATCTCGTCTCGCTTCCCCATAATATTAATAACTTCTAGTCCTCTTTTTCTATCTCTTGTCTGTATCTCATTGGTGCAATATTGTTTGAAATTGTTAAATGTTGATTTTGATGATAATGCGATACAATACGCCGTGCTCACGAACAGCGACGCAGTACGTATACGGATCCGTGTTGTTTGTATCCATTGTTGTTACGATAGTTTATCTTGGTTGTTGGAATTGTTTTTTTAATTTTCATGTACAAATGATTGAGAATAGTTGTAAGTAGGCGTTAAGGCGCGGTATTAGATTTACGAACGGTTCTTTTTTTTTCACAATGTAGGCTATTTATTTAAGGTTTTGATAGAACAATGAACCAAAGAGGCAGTCGGTCAGCTTCACTCTTTGCTTCTGTTTGCATGTCATGTGCTTTGTCAGCTGTCATGTTTATTTATTTCTAAGTTATGTATAAATAGTATTGTCATTCCAAATAAAGAAATGTAAGCGTAAATAATTTGAAAATTAGAATATCTATTATGAACGATTAAAACATAATATTATAACGAAATGACGATTTGTTTTATTCTTTACCTTGGAATATTTTGTTTTTTCATTTATTGCTTTTATTGGCTGGAAATTCTGTAAACGTTAATTGGAATTTTTCTAATATTTCATACATCAATCAGCCATTCAATGAATTGTGTACTGTAGAGGATTACTATTTAGATACATCAGAAGGATATTAAACAGTGGAAGTCATTGACATGGGTAATTTATCAATTAGAACAATTACCCTAATTATAACGTCCGCGTGCCGACGTCCTGCGCAAGAGTTGACCCGTTGAACCGACCACATTCAATGCAATTTTGGTGCATAAGTATTGTATAGTTAAAAATAACTTGGGTCTTGGTACGTCAGCTATACTCCAAAAGTCAAGAACAAAGAAATGAAAAAGACTTAATACTAGACTAATTAAATATTGGTATTAATAGTAGAATAATCTTAAAATGGTTGGTATTCATAAGATATTAGATAGTTAAAGACAGAACCAGGATTTTTGAACGAAAAAAAGAGCGTTCCGCAGCAAATCCACTGCGTGGTGGGAAAGTAGGACAATTTTTGCCGATCTTGCTCTATAAGCAGCCGCTGGTTAAGTGCAAGAGCGACCCAAGGTTTTTCTATTTATGAAGGGGTAAAACAAGACCCCGGCCACGTGAGTGTCTATGGGTGGCGACTTCGCCTTTATGGTGAGCCTCCTGCTCGTTTGGCCCCCACTACCATAAAAAAGGTACAAGCTAACGAGCCAATTAAAAATAGAACATTGTATCCCTCTATTGTTTGCGAATATATTATATATAAATCGTATTTAATGCTTCATATTTAATAAATTGCTTCAAATTCAATTTCCCAACAAAACTGGTTTAATTTCAATGCGTTTGTTTACTATATTGGTAAATACTACAAGCTTGTTAACATACTATGAAATGTTAGCACAGGATGTATTTAATATAAGTTTGTTGTGAAATGTTTTAACTATTTGCATATTGTTTTAATTTAATCTATTTATAAGGTAACTATATAATAAGGTTAGGTATTTTTCTAATACCTCTGTTTCTATTTGAAGTTAAAAGATACAAAAATTTGTACGTCGCTTCGAAGAGATCGCTTATTAGCGATAAGGCCGCCCGTTGCTCTTATATGTATTAACATCTTTTACTTCTACTGCTAAGTACAATAAAGTGGCTCTTGGTTAATAAATAAAAGGCTGTTAGAACGAAACTATAAATTACACTGTGTGGGGAAATTCCGTCAATATAGTAATAATACGTTATATTTAAATAATTAAAACGTTATACGTAATAAACATAGCTAAAATTCTATTATTATGTTAATTATAATTTCGAAATTATATATTGAAGCCTCAATGTACTCAAGGTTTTTCAATTAACACGACCGATCAACTTATAATGACTTTTAACCGAGTAGAGAATGTCTTGCTCATTCCCCGCAAACCAAAAGGTACAAAAAACTCTTCTCATCTCACACCGGGCATCCTCTGCTACTACGAACCCCGGGTGAGCAATACCCACTATAACACTCTTCGAATGTAACCGAGTTTCCACATAAGGAAACTCCTGCACTCGTGTTTCTACAAGAGTTATGAAAAAGAAATCGATAATTTAAGATGCGATTAAAATTCGCGTTAAACACATCGTACCCTCACCAAGTATTTAACCTAAATGATTATGAAGTAATAAAACTAAGCGAAAAATGTGCTTTAGATTAGTACTGATTGAATAATGTCAAATCCTAAACAAATAAAGATAATTCGGCGGTGTCAAGGAGACTAGTGTAAGGACAATGATATCAGCCCCTATATAAACTTATGGAAACACGATTTCCAACAAAACCCGCAAAATGATCAACAGTGTGGTTGCGTCTTTATTATCGCTATTATTTGGTAAGTTTTATATACATTTTTATTTGATCTAATATATAAAATTCTCCCTAATGTTTGCTCACTTACTCCTCCGAAATGGGTTGACCGATTCTCCTGAAATTTTGTGGCCATATGGAGCAGGACTGAGAATCGGTAAACATATATTTTTAGAGACATTTTTTGGCTAAATAACGTTTGTCGGAATCAGCTAGTTTAATATTAAACTCAAGCTTAATTCTACTATTGGCAGAGATCAAGACACATTATAATATACTAGTAGCTTTTGCAACCTCGTCCACGTGGTTTAAATTCAAAGGGAATTTGCAAAATCTGAGTTCTCGTGAAATTTTTATTCAAACCTTCATCCCCTAAACCCTTTTTTTGACGATATGTCTATGTCTTTCTCTAAGCTTTGTCTATCTCTATACCAAATTTCATGGAAATCGGTTCAGTAGTTTAAGCGCGAAAGTGTATCATACTTTCACATTTATAGTATTAGTATGGATCTATAAAATATTATATGTTATATATGTTTATCTCTATAAATAACATTAAAATTGGTTTCATAGTTCATGAGATCACATTAATTAAAGATTTAAAATTCAAAACAGGTTTATTTCCAGTTCCGTAACTTTCTCAAATATAAATTAAATCAATTCACTCTTACACTTATGTTACCTTAAACTCTGTTTGGCAATATTAATTTTAAAATGTTAATGAAATATATATTATTTCAGTATTCTCTGCGGCCGTGGCCGGTGAGGATAACGACGCACATATTCGAATTTACAGGTGAATTCAATAATTATGTAAAATAATATTAACTTATGTTAATAGTTACTAGTAATTTTAGTACATAATCACAAATCTATAATACTTAGGAAAGCAGGTTTAAGCATTATATAACAGCTTTTTTAAATATTTTTATAAATATAAATTATAAATTATGATAAGTACTTTTACGCGATATGTTAATAATAATAAACAACAAAAAAAATAAAAACACTTGGTTTTTGCAGAACGATCTATGATTTCGAAGAGGCGCCGTTAAATTTGTTGCATAATATTTTTAATTCATCCTGGTACAACTCAACTCGCAACACGGTTATATTCTGCCATGGTTTCACAGGTAAATATCAACTTTACGAATCAAAGTTCTACAATAAGAACGAGACAGGATATTAGGAACCATTACAATAAAAATGTATTGAATTATTTTCAAGCTCTGTCAAAATTTATAATATTGACTTTATGGTAATTCAGTAGATTATAGAAAGACACTATTATACAAGTTTGAAACGGTTATAAATTGAAAAAGTTATTGGTAATGGATGATTTAACGTCTGGTAATAAGATGATTTGTATTGGTCTAGTGTTAATCTTTTAAAAACAGCGATTCAAGTTAATTAAGCATTGTCGCGACACTATCGTGTTGGATAGTGTAGTGCTAATATGATAATAAAAGATAACTTAAACATACATAAAGCTATCGATAACATTGTAGGCACTGGCTGATAGAAGTAAGATATCGATTGTTGCATTCTTATCGTAATACCGTTTTTCCCACTCAAGTTGGATGTTAGCAGCGTATATTTCTACAGACTGCACCTGCAAATAGAATCAGAATACTTAGGTTTAAGCTCTAGCCGCTTGCACTACGATATGTATTGTATGAAGAGATCCGCAACCGGGGAAGACTTTTCATTCCGTTGTTTAATAAGATAAAATTTTTTTTTTCTTTTGGATTTTATCTGTAATTACGCCCCACAGGTTTCCCGACCGGTCCAGCTGTACAAGGCGTAATGAGAGCGTATCTGGAACAAGGTGAAACTAACGTGGCACTTCTCAATTGGGAGCATTTGGCAGCAAACTCATTGTCCACTATCCCCAATTCCTATATCAACTGGGCAGTGCCTAATGCTCGGCAGGTGAATATTTCCAGAGATAAATACTAATAACAATTAAGTAATCATTTCTTAATAATAACTATTATATTGGTCTGGTTTAAAAATCATATAAGATATGAATACTTTTAAGTTAACGTTATTAATAAGCAATGACTGTCTGTAATTCTTAAGCCTGCGGTCATGCGGCCATGCATACGTCATCGCTGAAGAAAGATATCGTTTTTAGATCTGAAATCGAGGATATATGGTATGCTTTTTAAAAAGACTATGGTCTTTTTAAATAGATATCAATTACAGTCGCATCTCTGTGAGTATTCCGATTGTGAAGGCGTCGCTAAACAAAACTACAAATATTTTTTAAAATATTCTAACACCTTTCAGTATTTTGAAAGGCAAATATATTATATATGAATTGCATCGCTCGGCGATTGAACAATCAATAGTTGGCATGCAAACAAAGTTAATTGGGCAAAACAGGATTTTAGAATAGAACAAATGTAAAATTGCTTTTCAAAATATGGACAAATTTAAAAGCCGGCTCACCGTGAAACCAGTTGTTCGTAAAATGAAATCCCTTTAAATAATAAAAACACTTTAGTGTCACAAAACAGTTATAATATTATTTTATTTTATTTTTTATTACTTAAACCTATACTTGATGCTTATCAAAAAAAGTTTAAGAATAAAGCTAAAATAAGGTTTGGCTTAATGTAATGTAAACATAGAACCGGAAATAGAATCATATAATATAATAATAATAGTTTTTTATTTCAGACCAATTGGTGTCCATCGATTGTTAGTGTGTTATTCAATTGTATTAAACTATATTAGTTTTGTTAGTCAGCCTACCTATATTTTATTTCTTCCTATTGCCTAGTGCTGGGTGTTATAATAATAATAAATATTCTAAAATAGCATTAACATTAAAAGCGGTCTCTTCCAAGCGACTAGAGATAATTACTTAGCTACTTAAGAAATAAGAATCTAGTATTATACAAAACAATAAGGGTTGTGTTAGCAACCCTTAGCAAAAAAAAAACGTAAAAAGTAATAATAGAAAGGAGAAAACAAATGCATAAGATAATATACTTAACGTTATATAACAATAATACATGCAGATAAACTATATTTAACCTTTTCTCATGGTAGCTGGGTGTTAGCTTGGCCGAGGCTCTGAACAAACTGTCAGGCGTATACGACTTTAGCAGGCTGTATTTAATTGGGCATTCTCTCGGAGCACACGTCTTTGGAATTGCTGGAAACAATTTAAGAGATAATGGAATTCTTTTGCCGTGGTAAGTATATAACACTTATACCTAACGTAAAACTTGCACATTAGATCTTCATTTCTTTAGATATGCATGTCAAATCTCATTTAAAACGCTTTAAAATATACACGATATCAAACAATTTTATAATTATATATAGTACATTTATATATAAAGTAACAAGTGTAAACTACTTGTAACACCACTCGATATACCGACGTATTCTCTAAAGCGTCGAAATCAATTTGCTTTGTTTGGTTAAGCTTGTATTTCATACAAGCTTATAAAGACCAGTCTTAATAACGAATTGAGTATCGATATATAGACTTGACACCATAAATACATTCTTGATAAATTGTATAATGTTTGCTTGTGCTTAATATCATCACACATCACACTACAGGATTATCGGATTGGACCCAGCAGCTCTTGGATTTGAGAATAAACGACCGGCGTTGCGATTGAATCCTGACTCAGCCGAGTTTGTTACTGTGATACATTCAGACCCTAGTAAATATGGTTCAAAGATGCAACTAGGGACTGTCGATTTCTGGCCTAACTACAGAGGAGTCGGGAATGTTAGGCAACCAGGCTGTATGGGGAGACCGTCTGCCGTATTTTCGCTAGATGGTAAGCGATATTCTATAGAAAATATTCCTTTGTCCGCAGATATTTTAGATTGCTTTCTAGACAAGTAGATTTTCTTACACGACATTTGTATCAAAGAAATCTCTATATTTCTATTTGTGATTTTGTTTTAATTTATATTTTTTATTACAATACGGATAAATATATTTATGATATATTTATTTATTCACACTTTGTTGCACTAAAACAGTAGAAGTAGATAATGTTAATAGATGTTAGTGGATATAAAGCAACGGGCGGCCTTATGGCTAATAAGCGATCTCTTCCAGGCAACCCACAAAATAAAATAATACTTATCATACAATTTCACTGGTGCAATAGGTGCTAAGGATACCAAACCAAAACACACCTATATGAAATTAACTATAACAGAAAAAATAAGCTAATTTAAATCTAAAAATATAAATAACTGCATTACGGACAATGGATTGATCTTAAACGGATGTAAACACGATATGTCACTGACCACGACTGCTTACTTGAAACGTTATATAAGCGAATAAAGTTTCGCGTATATAATAGACAATCATATTATATTTTATAAAGACTGTACCCAAACATTGCATGTGCTAAATATATGATACAAAAAACTTAATTAATTAAAACATAACAATTATTTGGGAACTTTTTAAAAGTCATAAGTATTTAGTGCAATTAAGCATATAATCAATTCGCACAGCTTTCGACTTAAAAATATAACATTTACTTATACCAAGACATTGTGATTATATATGTTTCCGAAGAAGAGTTTTAAAAGACGATAGATATATCTATAAATAATGATAAAAAGCTTTTTAAATTACAATCTATATTCCCATCAAACCATTGGCCGTATCCTACTTAGAATTCATTCAATGCGTGGCATGTGCCAATTACAACGCACAAGGGGATAACCGTCATTCGTTCTATGAAAAAATAAACGCAATGAATTTATCTATTGATATTTTTACACTTACAGGTGTAACAGATTTTAATACCTTTTTTTTAAAATTCTCTATGCTTTATGAGTAAGCTTTATAAGCTAATTCCCTGCGACTTCGACCATGTAGATATCTACAATATAGCCTAATTAACAAATTAAAAGTTCGTTTCTATCGATTTAGAATCTTCTATCGAGCGTCTAAACTATGACCCAACTAAGTGTAGCCTCGGACTGGGGACGACTTAACCTAGTCCAATTCAACCCCAAAAAGACACAAGTTTGCGCGTTTTCCACTAAAAAAACACCCTTTGTCGCTACTCCTCTCTTTGAAGACACCCTCCTTAAAGCCTCAGCCAGCATCGGAATACTGGGCGTCGACATATCGGACAATGTTCAGTTTCGCGGTCATCTGGAAGAAAAGGCTAAACTTGCCTCTAAAAAGCTTGGTGTGCTCAGTAGGGCGAGACGATACTTCACTCCGGGCCACCGCTTGCAACTTTATAAAGCGCAAATTCGGCCCCACATGGAATATTGTTCTCACCTCTGGGCGGGAGCCCCCCAGTACCAGCTCCTTCCTCTTGATCGCATTCAACGTAGAGCGGTTCGATTAGTCGCTGACCAGTCACTCTCCGACCGGCTTGATCCTTTGGCGCTGCGTAGAGATGTTGGATCTCTCAGCATCTTCTATCGCATTTACCATGGGGTGTGTTCGGAGGAGTTGTTCGGATTAATACCTGCAGCTAAATTTCATCTTCGGACATCAAGGCAGAATGCGAAATTCCACCCGTATCACCTTGATGTCTGTCGTTCCACCACTGCGCGTTTCGTAAGACACTTCTTACCACGCACCACCACGCTATGGAACAAGCTGCCCGCCACGGTATTTCCGAACCACTACGACTTAGGGTCCTTCAAGAAAAAAGCGTATAAATCCCTAAAAGGCCGGCAACGCACTCATGAGCTCCCAGCCACTTGAGTGTCCATGGGCGGCGACTTCACCTTTATGGTGGGCCTCCTGCTCGTTTGCCCCCTCTTCTATAAAAAAAAAAAAAAATGTTAGGACTGTGATTTTTCTGATCGTTTTTTTATATCACATGACTTGTCGTTTGGTTCATACATTTAGCGTTGACGTTTGTAGCATAAATTGCGCTATATAAACTGCCTCCTTGCTTAGAATTTTCGACATTTTATATTCGTAGCAATAATTGAATTATTACACATACATTATCAGCGATGACTTACGTACGTGCCCAATTTGATATGATGCATCAAAGTGAGCTATCAAAAGATTTTTTTATAGCAAAGGCAGTTAATAAGAATAAAGAGAACTTCTGAATTGTGACCTCAGTACACATTCAATTGCATTAATGAAATTTAAACATTTTTCGATATAAACTATCGCTGGCAATATTTTCAGACCTCTGCAGTCATCACAGAAGTTGGGAGTTGTTAATTGACGCAATAAAACATCCGGGGACAGTCATCGGATCGCAGGCCAGGAATTTTAAAATTTGGAAACGCTACTCTCCCTCACAACGCGTCGCAACAACCATGTCAATTGAGACATATAATAAAAATGCGTATGTTATATTTTATATACTCTATATAAAGACACTGAAGGGACTGTGTATTTTATAGCGTTATATACAAAGGTCTTTAAAAAAAATCATAATTAGAATACAAGCTCATACAACCGAAGGAACAATTTTCGACGATTTCGACGCTTTAGAGAGTTTGCCGTAAAATCAAGTGCATTAATTAATTACATGGAGGTTTCACTGTATTGTTATTAATTTCATATTGTTGTTCATTGTTGACATTAAGTGGAACATAAAAAGATTGTTGTAGAACAATTAATAGTATAATTAATAAGTAGAATTAAGTAGTTATTAGAGTGTAGTAGTTTAACAGTAGCAAGTGCTACTGTTAAATATTTAAATTGGTAAACTACGCATTTACTTATTAGTCTTAAAAAAAGAATGTTTTCAGAATGTTTCATGCAGGTTACAAAAAGAACCTAAATTCTAACTGCCATATTAAAATGTCCTATCTTTAAAACAATGCTGTCCTTGTTACCATTCAGTCTATAGGAGTTAAAATTTTAATTGGACCTAGCGTTTTAATATGTTTTTTTTTCTTTTCAGGAAACCAGGCAACTATTACCTCGTGACAAATGCTCAATCGCCGTTTGGTTTAAGTAACAATGGATTATAAGTTAAAATCATTTACATTTACTAATATTTATTTTCCCTTATGATTAATAATAAACTAAGTCATATTTTTAATTTATTTATATTGTAATAAAATCAGAGACACTAGCTATAGTTAATTCAATGGGTTTTTTATATAAGTCATAATTGTAACGCTACGGGATAGTGAATACAGAGATAACTATGATTATTTAAGACGTTCGAAAATTGAAAAAATCCTACTATGACTTAATTTCAAATTAAGAATTACTTAACAAGTAGTTAACACTTAACAGTAACTATTAGCAAGCACTCGTATTTTTGAAGGCGTGAGCAAAACCGCAATAGTCAATATTGCGGGTTTGCCCGTGTTGTCTGCCAAGTTATTTATTCACATCAAAAGATGAATCGACAAAACTGATCAAAGCATTAATGATAACTTGAAGCGGCTGAATTTCCTCAAATCATTAAAGCACTTAGCCCACAAATAGCTTCGCTCGTGCCAAATGGATTTTCAACGACGCATACACACTATCAAAGCATTTTTGAAGAAATTTTAAGTTTAAATACAGAACATTTTAACACTGTACGTTAGAAGTGAATTTCTTAATTCTATCTTTGTGTACTGACCATGTACTATTCTTATTATTATTACAAATATATTTAAAGAAAATCGAATCTATGACATATTATTTACTTATTCCAATACGTAGACATCATACAGAATGTAGAAGTTCAAAGTGAACCATGTGAAAGGCTAAATAAATATAGCGAAGTTGAATTATGTACATCTGGTCATCTTCAATGATTCCCCAAGGGTAGCGTCCGAGCAGGCATAACAGAGAAACTTTAATGGACACTCTAGACCTTTGAACTGCCATCTTTATTTACATTCAACTATAAACTTGAAAGGAAGTTAGAAAATGAAAAACCAATATTTTGATAATAAAATTTCACATAATTAAGTATTTGTCAGTGTTGTGTTAAAGAATAACGAATATCTACTGATTAAAATTTATTTTTAAAACAGAGATTTACAAGTGTTTCCTTTTCACAAATAGATTTCTTATTATAGTTATATTGTATCTCTCTGTTAAAAAATATCCAGTTACGTCTATAAAATGTTAATTGCATTTAAAAACATACACGACAACCAAAGTCGTTGACTACATCTGTCTGACAATTTACGCTTTTAATAATGGCCGCCACCGGCTCCGAATCGGTCGCTCGCGAATTAACAACCTGCTAAATTAATGCCTTCAAACTTTTTACACGACCGTCTCTGATGCGACCACTTTTTTAAATTGTCCTTGTTCTAACTATAAGGAAATTGTACACGCTAAGCGTATTTTTATTGCGACAATTAAGTATCAAAGGAGCTTACAGAGCTGACAAAGATTATTCAAATTTAGTAATAAGTGCTTAATACTTTTGCTTAAGCAAAGAATGTATGTACCATTAAAACTGTAAGCGAAAGAGGAAAGTGTATGCGACTATCTGTTTATCTTCGTGAAATGTTTAGATTACATTGTTCAATGTTTTTCCATAAATTTCCTATTCCTCCTGTTCTGATATTATAGTCTGAACTAGTACAGCTTTAGGTTGGATAAATTTAAAAGCTACAATAAAGTGTCACTGACCAACCACGCCAGTCACTGTAATTACGCACCACTACTAAGAGAGTATTTTTTTATAGGCCGGCTATGTACTCACGAGCTTCAAGCCACCTAAATGTCTATGGGCAGAGACTTCATGTCGTGTCTCCCAGCTAGTTTCCTCTTCTGTGAAAACGAAATATATTTTTTAATTAATTAAATAAATAATTAAATAAAATTCGGATATATTCTTCTTCCACGTAATTTAAAACATAGAAGTTCATGTTCATGACATGAAACGAATAGGGTTGATGTATGCGTTTAACCAATGCACGCCTTCAAACAAAAAAAAACCAGTAGAAATAGTCTTCAAGTATTGATTTAAGATTCTTTAATGTAGGGAAATGTCAACAAACTTATTGAGCACCGTTCCTCATTCTAATGCAGACATCAACTAGCGAACCATCCATTTATTGGAAATCCACTTCGAATGCATTTTTATTAAAAGTAAACTTACAGAGCACTTTTTATAATTATGTACGAGAGAGAAACGCGTACCTTTATGTATTTTAGTGTCCGTTCTTAGATTTGTATAAAACATATACTAAAAAAAACTTTGTAGCTACATATAATTAATAATTAAATAACAATTTTTTTGTATAATAACAATCAACTAGGACTAGTAGGTATTAAAAAATCATACACTCTGTTCGTTTATATTAATTATTAATCAAAAGTTTATTAAAAAAAACACATGTAATTAGTGAATCTAATATATGACAAAAGATGATATACAGAGTAAACGACAGTGAAGGGACAGTGCATTCTATGGCGTTATAGAGCGTGGTCGTTTAATGAGGAGAAATCATTGTATGGAAAACAAGCTAAACCGAAGCCAATTTTTTTCGACGCTTAAGAGAGTCTATTGTTAAATCCAGAACGTTACATGGAGTTTATACTGTATTAATTTGGCCAATTTTCTTTTTTTTATTACATATTATCTATAAGTGTTATGGAATCTAAGTTATAACTAAATTACAATCCTTTTAATAGCCTGTAGTAATGGTTAGCTACATGCGGTAATAAAAAGCAATGCGTTCACTCAGCAAATAGCTAGCCGCAGAGCATTAGTTCCATTTTGTAATAAACCTAACCGTAATGATACTTTCCTTATACAAGTAATTGTTGATTAGACCTGCCAATTATTGATCTTTTTTCTTATGTACCAGGAGGCAAAATAACAGATCACTTCGAGTGAGTAACCGCCACCCATGGACAACCGCATCGCCAGGAGGCGTACAAGTGAGTTGCCGGCCTTTAAAAAATCTGACTAATGTTTTGTTTATGAAATTAAATAAACAATAACGAAAAAAGTGTATAATAGTTTTTCTTTAACTTTAATGATGTTTTTTCTTTTAATTTTTTTAGTGACTCTGTAATTGTTATATGTAATAGTGGCATACAAGTGAGGGTTGCCTGGGAGAGATCGCTAAGCAGCGATAAGGCCGCCCGTTGCGCGTCACATATGTACTAAATTTATGCAACAAAGTGTAAAATTCAATATGATATTTTAATATTAGAATAGAAAATACGTTAGAAAACATTTAAAAAACAAATATGACGTTTGTGTTACCGGGGAAATACCATAAAGTCACTAAATCATTTATTAAAAAAAACAATTGAGTTTACTTACTAATATAAAAATAAATAAATGAAATATAGAAGATTTGTGTGCAACATTTTGAATGCACTTAAACTTAATTAATGCTTTTACACAAAAAGATCAAACGCCATCTTGCGGTGAAGCTGAAGTGTTTAAATTTAAATTTAATCAGGTACACTTCCCGTATACAGTGGACATGCGCAGAATTTCTTTGTAGCTGATACATACAAAAGTTTTCAGTCCACGCGCTTTAGCGATATTGTAAAGTCGTAATACACGACAGCGCGGAAAACATCGCAATGTATACAGGGCACATTTTTCTTCTCGTCTCTTTAAGTAATTTTTTATTTATATGTGCGAAAATTAGAGATAAGTTTCAATTAAAATACAACAAATACCCTGTTATAAAGTTAAATAAAACAAATACAAATGTGACTTAATTATGTACATTTTTCTATTATTTCTATGTAACAATAATACAATAGATTTATTGTTAGAACTAAATAACTCTAAGAACTCATATGAAAAATAATAGTTATATTTGTTACACTTAGCATAGATTTGATAATTTTGCGTACTGTTGAGCAACAAGTCGTTTAAAAATTTAATTACAAGTAACTTATTGTTCGTTAATTCAGTTAAAGTCAACCTCGACATACAAATGCGAAGTATTTACTGTGTATGTGTTAAAAAAACAGTATGTTTATATTGATTAAGCGATATTATTATTGTATTTTTTTTATTATGAGAAATTAATTGCTTTCAGATTGTTTAGCAGTTAACATAGATCGAATAGATGTTCCCCAAATGGTGGAGTTGGGCACGGAGGCGGTGATACTCGACTGTCATTACACAACCAAAACACTCTCACCCGCTGGGCTGGTGATGAAGTGGTTTTTCAACGGATCTTCTGGCCTGGTCTACCAATGGATACCACCATTACGTCCGCAAGTGATCGGACTCTTAAAGGGAAAAGTGGATTTGAATTTTAAAATTTCAGGTAACATTTAAGGAGCGTTTTATTTTGAAAAACGCGAACCAAAGGACAACAAAAAAAATAGAAACCAAGATAAACTTATGTTACGCTAATTATTAATAATAATATTAATTATAAGTAATATGGTTTTTTGGTCTTTTGCACTCCAAGATTTCTTTTCTAGAATTTACTTTTTTACAAAATTAAATAGATAATATGCTATTCTTGCAAATCAGCGAAACGTGCGACCGATTCCGGGTCTTAAGAATAACTAATAATGGTCCATGCTGATGGGTGTTATGACCGACTCGAAGGGACCTATATAAAAGAGAATTTCATATCAATCCGTAATTTAATAATATTGTATAAATCTTATTGTACACATTGGACTAAATTCTCCGTGCCTTTAATTTATGGTCTTATTCCATTCGCCTTCAGTTCATGTTAAATGTTTTTCTTAATAATCACTATTTATCTATTTTTATACACACTTCTTGTTATCGTGAACTGCTGAAAATCAATGGTGTGAAAATCACTTTTCACACAAATCCTGATCAGTTTCCCATGCAATATGTTTATGTATCTTTCATGATATTCACAACATATATGATATATATATGTTATATATATAGATGTTAAATAGGTCATGAAGGTTTTCTGTTTTTTATGGGACAGTTAGACGAGGAGTGACTTATAATGAAGTGTTAACCGACGCTCATGGACACTAGCAACACGGGAGGTACGCTCACTTCCTCCGGAAATAACTGTAGGAGTAACTGGTTTCACAAAAACTTGTGAGTGGAAAGCCAAGCAAGGTGATACGGATGAAATTGTTATGAAGGGTTTTGTTTTATATATGATCGTTTAGTTGTTTTTTTTAAATTTTTCATTGTATGCATTGTATACCTGTAATGCTGTGCATTCCTATAATTTATGCACATACGAGTACATGTCTTGTGTGTTTTTTTGTAATTTTGTTCGGGTTGTGTTTGTATGTGTGTTGTTGGTGTTCCTTATTAAATAAATAAATAAAAATAAATGATTAAGTGTCTAGGCAATTGGCTAATTTATAATCGCTTTTCAGAGGAACCGCTGCAATCATACCGAGCTATAAAAATAATAAGGCCCACCACACACCTAAGTGGGAATTACACGTGTGTCGTGTCGACTTTTACTGAGGAGGATTCGCGGACACGCGCTATGATTGTGTATAGTAAGTAAAATTGAATCTTGGACCTGGACAGGAAGTTAATCACAAAAGTTGTATGAAATCTAGAAATGATAGGTGTCCGGTGAGTTTGACGCAATTAGCCTCCGGCCGGTCTGTTTAGAACCCTCTTAGCCTTGCTTAAGAAAGAGTCCTGGAGTACTCTTCATGTACTTTCTTGACGTACACAAGTGCTGACACAATTCTATTTTGAAAATATATAAATAATACATATATCCGCTTGATAATATATTGGATGATTTATGTTTTTTTTTTAATTTGACAGGAACCAAGGTTATCTATATTTTACTTAATGAAACTTAGGAAAAAGTTAGCCACAAGTTTTTTTACTAAAGCTTATTAAATAAATCTAGGTTGCCTCATTCATAACGATTTCTGAGACTCAACTTGTGTCCTAGACTAAAGCCTTTTATCCTAAGTAACCTTAATCGCTCTCAAGCACAAAAATAACGTTAACTTTCTAATTTTTCAGGTCCGGCAAAAACTTTTCGCTTTATTCAAGACAAGAAATATGTGTTCTTAGTGACACTTACCTGCTTCGCACAAGATTTATATCCAAAACCGAATATGACAATTTCGTCACAAGGGTGAGCATCGGAATATATCTCATAACAGCGCAAATATTAGACAGAAAGAGACAAAACATTAAGCCTGACTTAGTTTCCATCAATAAGCTCAATATTAATTCAATTTATTCCTAGGGTAAGATAAAATAAATGAGATTCGAAGCTAAGAGATATACTAGACTAGATGGGCTTTGAATTGCATTTCTTTGATTATGTTTCCTTATAAACAAGACAAGAGAGCCACTCATTGATTCTAAAGCAACTTTGGTTCCTCGCGATTTCAGGACTCAGTCCTTTTCCTTTACCGTTATATAAGTGTTAATTGCACATCTACAAAATTCAGCAGCCGATATTAAATTCACGTTTAGTCGCTTCATATTGTAATCAAAAATAACTAAAGAGGCGTCTATAGAAACTTTACTTTCAGCAAGATCCTGACACAATCCGTGATGGATACAAACATGAACTCTTGGGGTCTTTACACGATGGCTGTGACCGTCGAGGTACATGATGACCAGATAAGCGGTCCCGCTGAAGAATTTGTGTGTCAATTATCACTACCTAACACTAATTATACAAGAAATCTCACAACTGTATATTATCCAGGTATTTTTTGGTTCTAAATTAGTTGGTGTTCTATAAAGAGTTTTATTCTCTTTAGAGATGAACAAGTTATGAATTAACGGCTGTATATTTAACTGATGAGGTGGTATTTGAATTAGTATCAATGAAACAATTAAGTGGGTTCAATTTTGCAAAATTATATTTTGATTACAAATTGTTTTCAATTTTAATTGTTAATATCTGACATATTGATAATTTTATAACAGACAACTCGTGTCCTAATGCCCCACGTCGGGGTAGATATGAAATTTCATTCCTCTCTATTAAAAGCCATTCGCTTAAATTCAGACCAAAGATGAATATCAATTGTACAGTTCATAAAATATATTTTTAGGACTAATGCCGACCGCATACACCGCATATGAAGTACAAAGGCCGCAACATCACCAAGCGAACGGTAAGATTCTTAACAGAATCACATAAAATTAAATTTCATTGTTAAAATATTAAATATTGCTCCGCTGAACGTCACGAACGTATTCTTACAATGTGAAAAGATTTACGGTCTCTCTGTAAAAATACAATCTGTATATTTTTCTTCTTTTCAGGAAGCAAGAACGGTGTACCATTTCAATTGGTCGACCTGTTATTTTTTAATCTCTGCTATTTGCATATTTTATAAATATAAACGTTTTAACTATTACATTGTTTTATTACTAGACTAATAATTGAATAATGGTAGGGTAAATCTTGATGGTCACTTCCATTGAAATCTCAAAATTGGTTCAGGGATCAGGATAGTCAAATAAAAGCCAACCCGTTTGGCATATTTTAATAGCCCATCCTGTCTGTCTCGTTCATATAATTTAATTGGTAATTATTTTAATGTATTATGTAATAGATCCATTCATTTGTGTCAAGTACACTCTGTAATTCTTAAGTTTATTTTTATACTGTTGTCCGTATTTATGTTATATTAGATTTCGTTTAATTTTTTCTGCACAAAAATAAGATAATGACGTCAATAACTTGTGAGATTGTGAGATCGTCATAATAACACCTGTAACAAAACAAATGTTACAATCATATGATATAATTATTTCCATTCAATATAACAGTATTACCCAAAACAAGTCTAAGAACAGTTAAATCTTACATAATGAAATCAAATTTCAATCAATATTATTAAAAACAATTGAATATTTTTTTTGTTTTCACCATACTCCATTTAAACCTACTTGTTTTTGGAGAACACGCTTTCTGTCATATTAATCGTAAAAAAACAAAAAGGCAATTATACAATATTATGGATTTGCAGAACCATCTGTGTTCACTAAAAAATTGTCTTTGATGGCTTTAAACAATTTGCCCGACAAAATTCAAATTTTATTAAAATCTTCGAGTTAGATAATAAATGTATGTAACGTGCCACTAACGTGGTGTTCCTGCGAACCGCGAGCAAAAAGGGGGCTCTATCAGTTGATAAGTTGGTAATTGCACTTCAGTGAACGGAAATAGGCTAAAAGCGGGAACGAAGAGAACACGTACGATGCGGACGTGCTTAGAAACATACTGCATTGTTTAACGATAAGTGAAATACATCTATGGAAACTTGAACCACGCTTTAAGTGGTTCAAATAGTTTTGTTGGAAATTGTTATCTATTAATATTGATACGCGAGGGAGTGTATTTTTCTCTATACAATTTGTAGCGCGAATTGTTCAGTTATATTTGCTATATGTAATGTTACTTAAAGTTATTACCGTGTTACCCCTAATAGTTGATAAATGTCTTTTTGACACGTGGATTTACTAAGAATAGGGTCAAAGTAGAATTGAATTTTAGAACAAAGTGGAAAAAGATAGAGAAGAAAGAAATGAGATTATTACCTAAGTTAGCTCGTGACTTGAAGTAGTGGAAGGCAGCTGTGTAAGGTGGATAAGGATAGCCAGACAAATACTTTAATTAATCCAATTTTACCCACATACTGTAAACACTATTTATTGTGGCAAAGTCTTGTCTAATCTTTTACTAAAACATTCTATAATGTGAATTATTAAGTAAGCTGAAACTGAAAACAACGCCATCTAGTGACACGTAATTGTTCATTTTATAGTCACTTTGTTTTGTAGTTGGTAGTACGATTTATTATTTGATGGAAGTTTTGATACTTTGCGCAAGATGGCGGTAAAACAACCGTGTGTGTGTGTCCAAATAAACGTATTTTCTTTCTTCTTTCTTTCTTTCTTTCAATCGAACCTTTTTTATAGAAGAGGGGGCAAACGAGCAGAAGGCACAGCATAAAGGTAAAGTCGCCGCCCATAGACACTCACGCGGCGGGAGTGCGTTGCCGGCCCTTATAGGAAAATTAGGAAATGCAGGGTAGGGGTAGGGGATGATGACGGGGGAGGGGAAAGGATGGGCACCGGAAGATCTCACTCACCGAACGAAACGCGAGTACAAAATAAACAAAGTCTAATTGCATCAATTTACGCCGGTTTTCTGTGAGAGAGTGGTATTTCTCCGGCCGTGCCTGCCCATTCGCCTGACACTCTAAGTAACAGCATGGCACTCCCACTTAGAAAACTTTTTAATAATCAAACTCTCTTCACCACAGCGTAAATAAACAATAAAAGAAAGACCCGTAGAAAGAACCGTACTTAACAGTACGAGAACGTAAATAAAGCTACACAAATTGTTTTGTACCAATACAGAAAGTTATAAAGACAATGTATGCACGTAAAAATAACATTGACAGTATTAAAAAATCCAATTGATTTTTTAATAAGTGTACTAAAAATATATTTATTAAGCGAGTGAAGACGCGCAAAACGCTAGTTCTATATAATAATGTATCTAGTAATTAAAATTTAAGCTTAAAAACAAATTTCTATTTACTTTTGCATTAACATCCAGTCTTGGGTGCTAATGAGCTCGGGAAGTGATTAAAGTTGAAGGTCAGCTATTTCTGCTAAAACGGAACACTAACGAACACCGCTAAAACATTATGTATACAGATGAACTGGTTTTGCGAACTTGGTACCGTTAATGTGACCTGCTGACCAACAAATAATCACTTTCACACCAATTGAACTGGTTTAACGGGCAGATTTAAATTTCTAATAAAATCTCGTAGTATACATATTGTTTACTTAATCAATCACCTTATGTAGACCCACTACTACCGTCTTGTTCAACTTTTCTATAAGAATGAACAATAAATATGGAACACCTATAAGCTACTTGTTACTAATACGTGTTATAATTATTCATAATCCTTTAAAAGTGCATTAAAACATTCTTGCACTACTAGGGATGCAGGTGTCCGCGATATTTACATAAACTACTCACCCATTTTATGTTAACCTGTTTGTCTCCCAAAAAAATAACGAAACCCTTATTTATTTATTCACATTTTGTACAAAAACAGTGGAAGAAAATAATGGTAATAGATGTTAAGTACATATAAGAGCAACAGGCGGCCTTATCGCTAATAAGCGACCTCTTCCAGACAACCCACACAATAAAAGAATACTTACATTTGGACTAGTGCAATATATGTGATGCTTATTAATTTACAGCCGAAGCCAATTAAACATACAAAGATAATACAATATACTTATATTATTGTTTAGCCGCTTATATTCTTCCTATGTATTAGGACAGACAAACCAGGAAATAAGTCTTTATAAAAAATCTTTCTCAACTTCATTTTATTTTTATTTATTTGTAAATAGGTCCCTAAACATTACACATGTTATAACAAAACATGGATCAAAACACGGACATGCATAACAATGCTTTAGGAAGTGAACTTAATAATTAAAACTATATCATAACAGTAATAAAAATAATTCAACGAATGAGCCAGCAGATAATGAAGATTAATAAATTCCTGAGCACTATTCTTGATTTCAATCTTCGTGCGACGTTTTTACGAGACACGATAATGTAACTTTTATAAGTCTCACAACTTATTTATAGATGTAAATTGTAGGCTTTGCAGGCCATCATTGAAAAATTTAAATGAGTGTTGTAATTGAATTAAATTATCTTGTTTAACGGTGAAATTTTTTGTTTTTGTATGTATGTATGCGTTTTTCTATACGTAGTGACCTTTCATTTTAGACGCGTAATTAAAATTCCTTCGTACGTTGATACACTTACTAAACACTATGCACTTACTAAAGCATATTTATTTTGAAAAATGAAAGAGAAGGAAATATTTATTGTTAGTTATGACCCGTGACGTCGCCCGTAGTAAAGTGGAAGTTATTAGGAACCATGAAAACAATCATCTACCATAAAATCAGCTTTGTCAAAACTCCTTTGTCTACTCATAAACTCTAATGCTGCGAGCGAGCTTATACATTTACTATAGATCTTAGAAATTTACCTTAGACTTTTACTTTAGACCGTCCTTTACCTTAGACCAAGCTCTCTTGCAATATTCGAATGTTACCCACTTCTACCTGCTTTTAACAATTCAGAGATGGATACTTAAATCTTATCATATCGTGTGTTCTTATTAGCCCCATGAAATATTCATTTTCAGAAACTCAAGTGAAATAAGTACGAACTTAAAAAACTTATACTACGTTAAAAGCATTTTTGCTATCTTAAAGCCTCGCACGCTACAAATTTGCATTTAAAACCTTAATTATTGTTCAGTTGCGGCTATTTACGGCCATAATAAACTTCTTTAATACTTATCCTTCGGTTTATGCCAAAATATATTTACGTCGCTTTGTTTACTGGGCTACGAAGATGAAGGAAAATTATAAAATGATTATACACGTACCTCAAGAGTTTATTGCATAGAGAAGCTAATAAAGTATGTTAAAAAATATGTAAATAACTATTGTTTATGGTGTACTTTTTGAAGCTTCACAACGGGTGATTCTGACATTTCACATCCTGTGACGTCTGATATTCAACAATATTCTTTGCTTGTTCAATCTATCTTTCTAGTTGAACGTGTCGTATTTGATTTTAGAATATTTTGTACCAATGAACGCACTGTTATACTGCGCATTGATATACGAGTTTTTTTAAATTTTAAGTTTCACTAGCGATATCAAGAACGACAAGCGTCTGAGTAAGAGGCGAATGTAGTACTGTTGTTTAAATATCCCATTTATTTTGAACCCAAAACGTGTCTCATAAAATGCATACCAATCTGTATATATATAGCACGAAAACAAAACTATGTAACGAATCTAGATATTTAATATGATCGCGTATATGGTAAATGTTATTTTAATATTGACGATTACAAATGACCATTCCATCGTAATTATTCCATAATGACACATCGCATTCTCTAGTTAAAGAAATACATAAATGATAAAACACTTTGTTATTATTCTTAAACCAATAAGAGCTTTAGCAAATTAGAACGTGTGGACATTGCAGTGATAGGTGTGAGGTGAAATTATCGGGGACTACGACCGCTCCGGAGAGTGCACGGTCAAGGCACTTAGCAGGTGGCAGGAGATCGCCATCTCCACAATCCGCATGCCATTCGTGAACTGACCGCTGTCATCAACACAAGGGAACCAGGGATATTCCATTTTTAAATAATTCACGAGTGAGTACACTTTAATCTATTATTAAATAATTAAAATAATTTTATTCGACGTCTCTTATGAAGTTTACAATCTAATGTATAAAATTCTCGTGTCACAGTTTTCGTTCCCTTACGCCTCCGAAAGGGGTTGACCGATTCTCCTGAAATTTTTTGAGCATATTTAGTAGGTCTGAGAATCGTCCAACATCTATTTTTAGAGACATTTTTTTTTTGGCAAAACGACGTTTGTCGGGATCAGCTATTATTATATAAAGAGCAAGGATTTTTTTCATATCATCAACATGTATGAGCCCTTACTAGAAGTCACTTTTGTGTCTCTTTTAAATACGTAACAAACGTACCAAAACACAGAATAGTAGTTATCAGGTAGTTGATTTAAAATAAATTTATTACAAAAATCTATTATAATAAACCCTTAATTTACCAAAAGAAATGAATGATTTCTTTTGATCCAAGTTTTATAAACAAACTTAATTTAATTTCAGAATAATGCGGCTTTTATTTGTGCTGTGTATAATAGCCATTGTGGGAGCTGTAGAAATCTATACAGACGATGATTTTCACATAGAAGATGAGCCTTATGATACAGATAACTTGATCGACACTGAGTCAAGAGACGGGCGTATGTTGCCATATCCTTTACAGAGGGAGAGTGACTCAGAGACGATGAAAAGAGAAGCTAGATTTGCCCATTATACGTATCCACAAAGCCCAATAGTGGATATGATGCTGCAAACGGTTGCTGTCAACTACGCGCCGGTTAACACCAACGATCCGTTCGACTTCTTACGTGATTCGTATCCATTACCAAAAGGTAAGAAGAATATTTTAATAATAAAGAAAGTTGCCGGTTGCCTGGTAGAGATCGCTTATTATATAGAGTACTAACATCTATTTACTTTAACTGTTTTTGTGTGAATAAATGAAAAAATAAATAAAGTTCTTAATTGTGTTCGAGTGAATTGGATTTAATTGTTTGTGTTGTTGCCTGGGGCAACCGTTCAGTTTTCAGCTATAGTTTTTCTACTGATATATTTATAGTTTTCAATTCACGGGGAATTAATTCACATTAAAGATTTATGTCTATTAATTGTTGGCTTAATATAAACGAAAACAATTGAAAAACTTCAAGATCGTTTAAATCAATATTCATGGTCAACATTTAAAATAGATCTAATCTATCGTTCGAACTTGGTATGTTTCATTGTTATTTAAAAAATTCACATGTATTGTAAACTGGTCAAGTACTTAGTTTCCTATATTTAAATAAGTTATACCATTTAAAGTGTCCTTAAAGTAATTATCCAGAGTCCATGTTAAGTTATATTTAATTATTTTCCTTTGTTTTTGTATATTAGTAGTTTTCGCACTTCCCACGACTTTTATTTCCGTATTTTTTCCTATCGTTATGGTTGTCTGGTAGAGATCGCTGAGACATGTAAGGCCAATTGAGATTGAGATTTATTTCTGTAATTTATGTTATTTGCAACGAACGAATAAAATTATTTTACTTTTTATCTATTTATATGAATGTTAATCGACAGGTTACAGCAAGGCATTGGAGGAATACGACTATATAATTATTGGTGCCAGTTCAGCGGGGTCTGTGTTAGCCGCTCGGCTGTCAGAAGACAAACCGAAAGCCACAGTGTTGCTAATAGAAGCTGGCAAGCCGGAAATGATTCTGTCCGACATCCCGGCGCTGACGCACCATATGCAAGACACAGATTATGTGTGGCGATACTCTATGGAACACCAAGCGGGCGTCTGTCTTGGTAATTATACGTAGGAATTATCGATTGTTAAGTCCCCCTAACAAGCTTGTACAACTTTCTTACAGCATACACTTTAAGTTATTTCTAGTTTAGTAAGTGATTTTGTATTAAAATTGTATGGGACAAGCAGAATTTTCGGTTTCAAAATCACTTCTTTACAGTTCTATCTCAACTATCTCGTTTACTCTCTCGATTGAACAACACAAATTAATAAAGAAAAAGAGTATTTAAATTAATATGCTTAAAGATAAAAGTTCCATCTTATGGACATTAAAACGTCTATCAAAACAATTTTTTAATTAGTATATTATAAATACCGCAAGTGATTTTGAGTTGAGTTTGAGTTTAGCGTTCAAAAGGGAAGCTGCATTTTGTTAAAAAACAACGGAAACTAGTTATGAAAAGTGACACACGCTCGAACAGTTAGGTACAAACAGACGTGCAATTGTTTGTTTGTCAGTTAGTGAATTGTTGATAACAACGCAGTGCAA
Source organism: Leptophobia aripa (assembly GCA_951799465.1). Lineage (NCBI taxonomy): Eukaryota > Metazoa > Arthropoda > Insecta > Lepidoptera > Pieridae > Leptophobia > Leptophobia aripa. Next base: position 6,567,552 of record OX637269.1, on the reverse strand, counting down.
ATTAGGACAGGCCTTTTAAAAAGGTTTTTTACCTAATTGACATGCTATAGAAAGTACTCCCGGCGTCTATGGACAATAAGCACTTTATTTTAAGTGGAGGGGCCTACTGTCCCGTAAAACATATTTAATTTAATTAAATGTTTACGTAAAATATATTTTTTTAATAAATATAATTTATATACTATGACGATAGCTTATATGTTTAAATCAATTTGTATTGTTTAAACAAGTATTGTTTGAGATACATTTAAAGATACACTGAACCTTAAACTAACAGAAAACAATAATATCGCAAATGGGAGAATTGGTTTCTTCTCGTCGTCTCTAAATATTAGTCTAGGTTTATATAATCACCCGTAAGGAACAGATATTTATGTTTTTTTTTAAATATAAACAGTAAGCTTGTTTTTTGTTAACACCTTTTCAATTATAAGCAAATATTTGGATTGTCGTGTTAATTTCAAATTTTACATTCTAACGAGTGGCTAACGTTAAGTAAACAGATCTATGGATATAAAAGTTTGTTTCGTTCGTAATTTAATGTTTTTTACTCGTAACATATGGTTTGAGCTTTCAGCTTCGGCTGTTAGAGGAATTATTCCAACAAGTTGGGCACAGTTTATAATTTAATCTTCAATGTTATATTAGCTCTGTGTTACTTTAAGAACAAACTGAATATAGGTGATTATGTAGGTGTTATCTGTGGGAGTACTGTGGGTGTGTTTATTAAGTGTAGGACGTGGTATTTATTTGCCTTATAAAGACTTTATATTACTGAGGTAGTCAATATTTAAGAATAATACCAACCGAAACAAACCGATTTTAAATTAGCAAAATATTTGTTAAATTTGCAAAGATGGGTAAGAATAGGTATTAATTAAATTTTGTTTTTTAAATCCTTGTATGTAAATGTTAATTACAGGGAGTGAAGAACAGCGTTGCTATTCCCCCCGAGGAAAGGCTCTGGGTGGAAGTAGTGTCACAGACTATATGTTCTACTCACGTGGTCGTCCAGAGGATTGGAACAGAATAGCGGCAGATGGAAATTACGGATGGTCAGTATAATACATATAAGCGGTATCTTATATCAATCTAAAACTATAACCGATATTTATTTATTGATATGCCATACAATAAAAAAAAACAATCGTTTTGTTTCCTTAACTAACTTTTAATTACATTTGTTTTATGAATATTAACAGTCTGTACTAATATTCGCGAGTATTCCACATTATAAATTCAAGTTAAAATTATTAAACAAAATGTATTTTACATTAAATATAGTTACGTATTTCCTGTTAATTAACTATAATGAATACAGCTTAACAATATAAAATAAACAAATAATAACAATTAATATTAAATTTAAATTGTACTTGTGTAAAAATTGCAATAAATATTTTTTCAAATGTGATATCAAGGTCAGTTGACCGTTACGATGACCTCAACGGCCCCTTCATGAAACTGTTTCACTTGAAAGTTGTACGCCCTCAATGATAACTTGATAATAGCTCTCGAGACACTAACGAGGTAAAAGTTACTTAATTAGGATTCTTAAAATGCGAACTGCGACCCACCTACAAATTAAACAGCCTTATCATTGATATCTCTTTCATCTCAAAGAAATTAAACTACAAATTTATTTTACGGGACAATATAAATGTCGTCTATTCTATTTGACTATGTGTGGCAGCTTTATACTTAAGAAGTCTATTCTCGGCCGGTGCACGTCTAGCCGCCAGCAGTTTTACGAGCTGGCGCTCACGATAACACGTCCCGCTTAGTATTCCAGTGCTTAGATAATCTGTCATGCATTACATACTGTATTTTCAGGTCATACAATGAGGTGCTCGAGTACTTTAAAAAGTCTGAGCGATCCGAGCTTAAAAAATATAAAAACACGCCGTACAGAGGTCGCGATGGAGAGCTCACTGTTGAAAATGTGCCCTTCAAGTGAGTACACTTCGAAGTATTTCATGTTTCTTTCACTTCATATTATAATTTGAATGTAAAGGAAATTCATATTAATATACACATTTCATTTGCACAACAAAGATTGCCAATAATTGTTAATACAGAAGCAGCAATTTGATTGTTAACAATTCATTTCATTAACTCAGTATTAGAAAGAAAATAAACTGATTTATTTATTGTATTTATTCTAGAACGGGTCTTGTAGAAGCGTTTTTAGCGGCGGGAAGAATCAACGGACACCAAACTGTAGACTACGTGTCACCCGATCAACTAGGTTTTGGTTACATCCAGACAATAACAAACAGGGGACACCGCCTCAGCGCCGCTAAAGCATTTTTACATCAACATAAACGTCGCAAAAACCTCCATATCTTAACTGACGCAAGGGCAACAAAAATAATAATCGAGCCACAAAGCAAGAGAGCTTATGCAGTTGATTACATAAAGAACAATATCAAAACTACTGTCAGGTGTCGCAGAGAAATAATACTTTCTGCGGGCCCTATTGCGTCGCCACAATTACTTATGCTATCCGGAGTTGGACCCCAAGAACATTTACAAGCGTTGGGCATTCCAGTTCTATCAAATGTCCCAGTTGGTAGAACTCTATACGATCATATCGCTTTTCCAGGAGTTGTATTTAAACTGAACAGCAGTAATGCGAGCCTTATGGAACCAAAAGTAGCAACATTACCTAATTTGATGCAATGGCTTCAATTTGGCGATGGCCTTTTAACAACACCTGGAGGTGTAGAAGCCCTAGGTTACATAAAAACAAGTGTATCCGATAACTCTGAACTTGTACCGGACATTGAGCTAATTAATATGGGCGGATCTATCACATCGGATGGAGGCGCTGCGATAAGAAAAAGCTGGAAAATTTCAGACAGAACATACCACAATTCATACGGTTCACTGACTGGTTGCGATACATGGCAAGCAATACCAGTTCTGCTTCATCCGAAATCAATAGGACGTTTAGAACTGCGTGACGTTAGTCCATTCTCATATCCAAAGATATTCGGTAATTTCTTATCAGACGCGCGAGATATACAAGCACTTAAGGAAGCTATACAAGTAGTGATAAGGCTCGGAGAGTCTGAATCGTTTAGAAAATATGGTCCAAACCTACACTTGGCACCTTACCCCACCTGTACGAGTTACACCCCTGGATCAGATCCGTACTGGGAATGCGCGATTAGAACAATGGTGGTATCTATGAGACGTCAAACGTCAACCTGCAAAATGGGCCCCGAAAATGATAGCGAATCTGTGGTTGATCCTGAGTTAAAAGTGCGCGGCGTGCAGGGACTCAGGGTAGCTGATAGTAGTGTCCTACCAAATACAATCAGTGGACATACAATTGCACCGGAAATAATGATTGGCGAAAAGGCAGCCGACCTAATAAGAAACGCCTGGTCGAATTTAGTAGCTTAAAATCTGTATTAATTAGGTTAAATAAATTTATCCAAAGAAAACCGTTGTTTTTTGTGAGAAAAATGACGTTTGATTTCACGTCGCTCTTAATAAAGGTGATAATTGAGAGTGAAGTGATTAATTGCAGCTCGGTCGGGAGATAACGTCAATGGAAGTCGCTCTCAGGCAATTTCGGCCTCGTCATGTTGACCCCAAAAGTGAAAATCGATCATTCATATCGATGAAACTCCATTATGATTGAAATTTTTCGCATCTCCGTGAAGATGTTCTGAATGTATTAGCGGTTCATTTAATTAGCTCCCCCATTCATGATTTAATTACGCGGTGATTTTTCACGAAGTCACTCAAGCACGTGATTGATCCAATTAATCCAACATTTGTTTTAACTTTTCAAGAATATTAGTTATAGACTATGTTGAAAACTAAGCGATGGTTACTTAAGGCAATATCGTAGTTTTTAATTTTGAACATATAACTTGTTTAATGACAGTTAAGATACTTTTAAGCTTACTTAAGCTGTTTACCAGATAACCAATAAGTATTTATTCAATTCAAAAATGTAAAGAAATATGAAAATGAATTGACCGGAAAAGAGTAACAAAACGTAGTGAGGTGCAGTTAACCCCGTAGCGACGAAATATGAGTGTCACATACAAAGTCTCCTACTACGAAATCCATGATCGAGATTTAATATTTTAATAAAAATATAGAACGACCGACTGTATTATAAATAAACAAGTATACCGTTTTATTGATATCTCAATATCAGACAAGTTGTAACTAGATTATTTACTTCCGAAATCTAATAATTATAATTCCCGAAGGGAAGTTTTTCATTCACTTACAAAGTAATATTATAAATGCGAAAGTAGCTCTGTATGTATGTATGTTATGCATTCACGTTTAACTACTGAATCGAATTCGATGAATTTGGTATTGACATAAACTAAACTTTAGGGACGGACAAACACCTTTTTCATCGCGAATAAAAGTGTTGAAGGGATTGAAAGTTCGTATAATATTTTCACCAGAACTCTGCCATTAACAAACCGATTATCTAAAATCCTTTTGAATTGAAACCAGAACCGTACGGAGTCACAGGCAATAGCTACTAGTATTTAATAAGCTTTGAAAATATATCTACTGTTAATTTTACTTTGCCATAACTTGACCACTACTCACAAGTGAAAATAAAATACATTTTAATTCGAGTAAGCTCGATCGATTGTAAGTGCAAAGGTAAACACGGCCTCAATGAATGAAGGGTAGCGCAGTCGGTCGCGAGCCGAAGAGACGTCGTGACGTGTCGCGTCCCTATAATAACGGAAAGCCGTCACGGCTACGAATGTGATAGTGATATACAACGAAAATATGTTCGACACATTTTTTTAAATAATAATTGCCGTCACATTTAGTACGTAACTTTAATTTGCTTTGCTTAATAATTTTAAAACAATTTAAAATTAGTCTACATATAATTTACTACTTTTAACTGTATAAACCTCTACGCCGTAGCATATCCGGTGTAAGTGCTACGAGTTATCAGATAAAATGCAGGCAATATACAATTAAAGCCCTCACTATATTTATCTTTTTATATTGGCCTTGGACATTTATGATTTGTATCAGTTTTACTAGTCACGAAGCAAGAATGACAAAGTGATTTACAGATCTTGTTTTTTTTTAACAAGTATAAAGTCAGAATTTTTTAATTTTTGTGTGCATACTACATAATAAAATTGGTTTGATTAATCAAATAGATGATTTTTTTGCGTCCACATAAGTGTCTATGGGCGACGACTACACCTCTCTAGTTTTAGCCCTTTTCTTAAAAGAATCTGCGTCTAGCAACGTCCGAAGATTTTTCAAAGTCCAATTTATATTTTACTTTACAAAATTTTTCTAGAGACTAGATAAAATGAAACCTCCTTCCTGAAGTACATTTGCATGAACGTTTACCAAGTTTTTTTTTGTAAGCTGGTTGTATATTTTTGTTCGTGCTAGTTGTAAAATAACAACTTTATTACAATGAATTTTAATACAGTTTCGTGAGTGGGTGTGTTTTTAACCAGTGCAGTTAACATAAATAAATAAATTTAAAAAAAACCTTAACATAACATAACAAATCAATTAACAGCAATTTTGTAATGATTAAGTGGTTTTATTTACAGTCGCGTAAATACAATTGCACTTTAATAATAATAATAACTTTTTATTTCAGACGAATTGGTGTTCAAAGATTGTTAGTGCGTTATTCAATTGTATTAAACTATGTTAGTTTTGTTAGTCACTATGACTATAACAGCGTTCCTATAATTTATTTCTTCCTATTGCCACCCCAACACAGTGGTGTTGGATGTAGCATTTTAAGATGTTGAGATATAATTATACTTTTATTATAATACAAATGGAATCTTATTTGTAATGACTGCTTAAACTCAAAATTACACATGTCTTCATGAATTACTTCCGTTAATCCCAGGTCCATAACACCACCTCTGTGCGCTTTGTATATGAATATAATCGTAAGAAATCTATATAAGATTGCTAAATATAGTGTCGATCGATATATGACCAGAATTAATGTTAAAGTATTGGTAAAATGTGTATCGTTGTAATTTTATTTTTGGCGTAGATTTTTATCTATGCCTTTTACCTGTCAAGGCCAGACGTACGTGAAACCATTACGCTTTGAACGTGAAATACGACAGAAATGGGCGAATATACCATTCCTTCGTCCATGTTACTGCTCCATGATAGTCGCGATAAATTTAAACTGCCACGTCTATCATCGCATCGTGATTGTGGCATCGTTTTATTATCCAACGTTCTAATGACACAATGTTCGGTAACGGTACTTTTATGTCTCCATTTTTATTGTTTTTCCAACTGCCCGTTTTTGTTAAATCTGTTCCCAATCTTATGTGCTAAATATATTAACAATAAACTTATAATAATAATAATAATGTTGCCCTTTATTCGGATCTTAATACAAAACGTGTTTAAACTTAAAGAAGAAGTACTTATAATAATAGTAATCTTAGCCTAGTTACTCTAATATTTTTTTTCTTGATTCCCTGCAGATCCGTTTGCCGGTCGGCATAGGCCTTTTCCTTCTCAACCTTTTCCATTCAGCTCGTTCCTGAGCCACTCTACTCCACGTCACTCCTGCCACTTGGCTGTGAAGTTTCCTATTGTGGAAAAAAAATATTAATATAAACAATAAACTTATATGATAATAAAACAAGGTATACACACAAAACAATTATATGGGAACTTGAAACTTTTAAGAGATAAAACATATAAGATACAAGTGCAAACACAATCCGGATTTAAAGGTTTGTATTTTTATGGTCTTTAAAATGCCTCTTTTTATAACTCTTTCTCGATCTTTTCGAAAATCGAATTTGTATCGCCCAAAGTAAATTATATACAACCTTCTTTACGTCCTTTTTCCACCAAAAACTAAAACATAAGATTATTTTTTTAAGAAAAATGTGATAGTTATTATCGAAGCTAATTATACATTATGTTACGTTGTTTACTAACAATTTAGCAAAAGCACAAAAAGCTTGTGAGCCTGATCGCGCCGTAAAATTGTAGCTAAATTACGAACGTAGTTTCGTCCCGTAATTTGGTACGTCATTGTCACAAATAACAATGAAAAATGTACGAATCGTTCTAAAAATAATTTACTTTATGAGAAACTATAACGTTTGTGATATTTTTACACATTGCAGCTTTTAAAGCTTTTAAGAATAATGTATTTGTAGCCATACCGAGTTTAGATAATGTCATATCTAAATATTTATATATAAGTAAATACTAATTCTTACAAGTATTTTCATTTAAGTGTTTAATAGCTAATCTAGCTTACTAAAAATAACACTTAATTATTTAGTTAACAATGCGACAAGATGGGATTAATATATATATATATATAATAGTCAGGAAGTAATTTTGTTAAAATTAGGTGCTCCGTAAGCCATTAGTCCGAATAGTCCTTAACACTCTCCGATCTATCTCTATTGCCTCAAGGTCTGTTACTTTTAGCTTCAATTTTGGTTAATCGTAGGTAAAGTTTCAAGGCTGTTAAGACAATTATAATACACAGACAACACTGAAATGACATAGTGCGTGTACGACAACGCCTTGATGCCTGTCACGCAACGCGTTCGTCTAATTTAACAAATGACTGTAGCAACCCCACATGGATTCGTTTCTACGGTTGTTGAGCGATAAAACATAATTATAAAGGAATGTGCAGGAACAGGTATGTTGATAGAAAAAAGACTTTACTTAATAAAAAAGCGAATTATGTCCAATAGTGGTTTGAAAATAATTAGGTTGAAGAAGACATACACATAGACAAGAAGACTTTGAGTCTTTGCATAATACAAAAAAGAGATGTGCATATTATAAGTATACGTGTTGACTGCTCGTTTTTCTCCCGGTCCATAAGAAACACATACATACCCCGTAATTTGTAAAATGTAAATTAGTCTAGTCTCACCGTTCGTAAGTACTACAATTTGAATTACAGCGTAACATTTAGACAAAACGCGAGACTCGCTTAACCCGCCAGGTACATAAAACCAAGCCCGGGACATAATATTAAGAAATAACATGTCTGGACGAAATTTTATTACTTTGTTACTGCCCGTAAAGATAACTTTGCAGCTGATATGTTTCATTCTATATTTTATTTAAAAAACTCATAGAAAATCTTTCGGTATAACCGTGAACTTTAAACTGTATTCGGTCCGTGAATTCATTAAACGGCAGATTTTATTTTCAAACAATACTCAATCAAACCGCTGCGAATTCACTGAATTCAAATTTAATAATAACTTGGCAAGTTTCAACGTTCAAACTACCTCGTATGTTGTCACAATGACCTGTATGCACGAGTATTTACATTATTAATTATGCTGCTTAGTTTGTTTTTGTTGAATTTCTTTATTGACTTAATTATTCTGAATTCTCAGTTGTAACTACATTTTGTTATCCAACCCGTCATAATATGTTAACCCACGCGTATTGTACAATTACGCGTATCGTAATAGTATAAATCTATATATAGTATATATCTATATAGTCTATATATAGTATCTATATATAGTATATCAGTTTGTTCATTTTATTAACTCGTTTGCCTGTTAAGCATAAAATAATGAAATATGCCAATAGTGGGACACATTTTATAACTTTTAGTTATAAACCGGAAAGTTTAACTTTGAACAAATGTACTGACGTCCGAACTAACTGCTAACTGTTTGCTTAACAGTCGAGTCGTAAGATGCACTATAATACATATGTAAACATCAAAGCTTTGTTAATAAAGCACTAGTTATAGCTATATAAATTAACAATTGTTTAAGTATTGGTTGTATTTTTGAAACAGGCAGGTTTAATAATTAATATATATTTTTCTCAGCACATTCTATCTCAATGATTTATAATGTTAGTAGGGTTAAGATTGCTAATTAGTAACAAGGCCGCGCCTTACAAAGGTATCTTACATACTAAATTAAAAAAATTGAATTATAGAATTGATATTGATGTGTGTGACTTTTTTTAATGACTTTCAACTATATCTATATATATATATTTAGCACAACTATATGTTTTGTTACATACATAACATATAGTTGTGCTATGTTCATTATTTTTGTTTATTTAAAAGCCTATACAATTTTCCTCTTTTTTGTAAGCATCAATAAGGTATAGGTAATATATATATAATAGAAAAAATCACATTCCGCATTTATTTATGATGTCAAAATTTAGAACAAAGTGTTACCATTATAATACAGGTGATGTGGCCCAAATTGTCTTATGCTCCAAAAATAGATAACACCTTTCGAATCGAAATCGTCTCTTGCTTCATCTAGTCCATCACCATGACTTATTTCCGGCGATGTCTGAACCGGATCGCCGATCCATTGGTATTCCGAGAAATTGCTTCCTTACATTTAGTTTCTTTGTTCAATCCGTCTCAGTTTATGGATTTAGGCATATTCTGTGCTCGATTACTTTGGTTGTCTTAAACGTGAATAAATTTTACGTTGTAAATTAGTTTTATTTAAGTTTAATTATTAAATGAAAAACTACAATTATACTTGAATTATGAGAATCCTACGTAGAATTGGTCGTCCATTTTTATTTCGCTTCTTTCATTTGGGAATAAAAGCTGGTTAAAACTGTTAATAGAATTATGACTTCAGAGATGCGGTTTAGTTTGTTTGTTAATAACGTTTTACGTTACGGAAATATTAAACGTTAAATTAATTAGTTTCTCTTTCTTTTACATTGTTTTTGTAGCTCTTTTTCGAATAGGGAAAAACGTATATTATTTCTAATGAAACTTAATATTGTATACGTACCATAGTAAGTCTTACTGGGGAGAATAGGATTTCCAAGTTAAATGCCCAATGTAACTACAAATTATTTGGCCTCCTTGCTTGACATGTCAAACATTGTTTTGAGTGTTGACAGCTTTGACATTTAAATGGACTAGTGACAATCGAAGTGTTGAAATGAGAAATATGAGTTGGTTAAGTTGATATTGGCGGGAAGTAATTACACAAGATGGTGGCAAGGCATAACGGAAGAGTGCTGACGATTGTCTTCAGTACGTTGTTGCTGGGTCGGGCGATTGCAGGTAATGTTTTAATGTATTTAATATTATTATCGCACCTCTTAGATTTTATCTATTTCTTTGGTATTTATCTTTATTATGGTTGCAAGTTTGCTGAAAGAGATAAGGCCGCCAGTTGCAACGGCGCTCCTAATTTTTATTTCACTTGTGTGTGTATTTTAAAATTTAGCATGGAACATCTAATGTAAAAATTATTATTATTTTATTTACTTATTATTCTAAAGTGTGAACGTAGCTGGTACTTTATAATTTCGAAGGATTGGGTTCAATATCAGCATGGACGCCGCAAGTCTATAAATGAATCCAACAATCATTGTATACTTCTTCAGAGTTAGAAAACATACACAGTCCTGAGCCGCTTAGCTTTGCGATTAGATGAAATTGAATACATTACTAGCTGGGAATTTTTATTAGGTTCTTTTGAGGTTAAAAGACAAAAATGAAGGTGCGGTTAGTTATAAATATGATAACGTCCTTATGGATAGCGATTGTTTGCGTAGTGTTAAAATTATTTTGTTATATTTACATTATAATTTATACGACGAAAAACGTTTATCATTCGATTTGTCTGTTAAACTATTTAATATACTGTGGATCTTATTCGATATCTGTCCTTACATAGAAACTAGGCCGTCAACTAGGTAAATCCTTGTAAATATTTAAACATACGATTCTCAACACTTTAAATTCTAGAATCGAGTTTCGATTTATCGAAAGTCCAAACAGCTAAGTTCAAAGTTGCTCATAGAACTGGATAAAAATTCCTTTTGATTTCTATCAGGACACAATGAATATTCGGATCACTTAAGGAAATGGTAGGGCACAGAGAGGTATTAAAAAGGGGTAAGGTAGAAACAAGGTAGGCTCTGGGAATGTAATGCACTAGGTGAATGTACCTGAATAAACCTCGTCTGTTGTCTGTAAGGAATATGCCTATGTCGAAGCCAAATACAAAGTGTCCCAAAGACGACTGGCATCCTTACTCTAAAAAAAATAATTAGATTTCATTTCAGAACAATAACAACTATTCTGCGACATCAAAAACTAATTTAAGTTGAAAAACTGTATACTCGGATAAACTTTGCCTTGGTTCCATGTAAAAAGTGATTTTAGCTGCCATTAAATTTGCATCTAACAATTCTTATTTAAACAATATTGTTTGTTTTTATTTTTCGTCCACTTCCTACGAAAATATCGTAGATATTTAATTACAATTTGTTACAAAAAATGACGAAACCCAGAAAAAATATACGAACTTTAAATTATAAAGTCTATTTTTTATTGTAATGTAGACAGCAATCAAAAATCACGCAACCACACCCGTCGCCTGCTCGTTACACTAAAATCACTAGATACACTTTATGGTTTTGTTAAATGTATGAATTTCATTTAACATTTGATAGACTTTTTTACCAAGGCTACGAGAGTTAGTATAAACGGGTACATACAATTACAATTTTTTTTTTGCCAACAAAAAAGATAAGCGTAGATAGAATATTATTTATAGCCCGGTCGGAACATATTTCAGCACGGCTAATGCTTGCAGGCAGATTTAGTGAAGCCTCACCGAATGAATCATTAACAAGCCGAAGGAAACCGGAAGTGGAAGTGGGGGTGGGGGGGTAAGGCAAACGAACAACTACTAAAGTAATTTGCATCAAGCTATCGTGCGTAAGGCCGACGTTATTAGATTATACACGCATACTGCAATTTTAAGAAAGTTTTCCCTTATCTCTTTTGTTTTAAAAAGGCTTATATGGAAATGCTAAAAGAATATTAAATATCTTTCGATACATTTTTATGTTCATAAAACTTACTTGAGTGACTTGTTTATAATTATATAGAGCAATTTCCGTAACATATATTAGTATAATATTTTTATAATAATGTTAATCGGTAAGGTAACATCAAAACCATTATGTTTTATTTTGGAAATTACAGTGCAAGGTGCGAATGGCAAAACATAAAAAATATGAAGAAAACTTGTCTAGTATCATTTTATTCATACAAGACAAAAAATGTTTCGTGTTTTGTTACGGTTACATGTTATAAACAAAAATTGTATTACCCTCTTAATAAGACCTGTAGTCACTTACTATAGGAGCACATACATTTCCTTAGTATAGTTCTCAATATCCTCTCAGGCAGGTGATCATTAAAGTTTGTTTGGGCACTCTGGCGCCAGCGGCCTCGATTAGGTCGCGAGCCCTCATTTACACAACATTTTAGATTGCAAACTTCATTTTCATTCATACAACGATGCTTTGTTAGAAGTTGCCAGTGTCGTGATTATTCAAAAATTAACTCGCTAAAAATGCGTGACATAATTTCAGGTTAATGTTGATGATTTACAAGGTTCTTGTTATTTATTACAAAGACCTCTCACGAAATACAGTCTGTTTACAAATGTCAAATTCAGAGTCATTTAGGTCACAAAAAGACATTTATGAATGTCAATACAATAAAATACGAATAATCTGTCAATTAGAATTATATCAGCTTGGTTCGCAGATTGTTCATGGTAGAGTGGTGAGAAAAGAACCCAGACAAGAAACTCACCACCACTCTTTTAACTTAAAATCTTATAAAAATAGCACTTTATCTATAAATAAAAAAACAAAATCACTTTATTGCCACACAAGAAATAATAACGATAATATAACACTAAAAAGGTATAAGAATATAAACCCAAAAAATTAAGAAACAAAGTGCAAAATGCGGTCTGAAAAGCGTATCTACCTGACAACCGAAGAAATAGATATAGAGTAACAAATACAAATAAATAATTGTGTTAAAAGCCTAAGAAATATTATTTATTATATTATATAAGAGTGGAGCAAAAGATCAGAAAGCCAATCCCAATGGGAAACAGCCGTAACGTAAATAAATACATAAAAAGAAACATTCAAAAAAAGTGTATCCTGTATCTTACTTTTCGTCAAGGACGTTGTCTGATTTAAATTTTAATAAATCGCTCACAACAAGTGTACCTACCTGCAAAATTGGCTCTTCATTTAAAGGACTTTACTAAATTCAATTTCATATATTTCTATAAATAGTTACACGAATATCATTTACAAGATTTATCACCTATATTTGGGATTCATCAATGAGATACCAGTACGTGCATACGTTCGTCCTTTCGGTAGATATATAGAGGTCGGTGATACTTGATTGCGGTTCTTTTCAATGTGTCCTCCGGGAATGGAGTTGTATCGAAAAACATTTATTTACGTGTAACTGTCCGACCTCGTATCTACATCGAAAACAATGAAATGATAATTGATTTGTAAAAATGTTTGATACGTTTTGTTAATACACGAATGTCTTGGAAAGAATTTACCTGATAAAAAAGAACGCTGTAAGGCTTGCAAAACATCAGTTAATTGAGTTTCCATGTGGCCAATCCTTCATCAACCACCTTCTTTATGGGTAAGTTACAGGCACGTTTGCGTGTTTTATAAAAAAATAATGTTTTAAACAAATTTAATCAACATACCTACAACTTCGCCTCTTATGAATTTAAAGCAAATGGAACCTCAGAGTTAAACATACGGTGATAGCAGAAGTAATTTGTAATTAAATAAAAACACCTTTTTATATACTTTAACTATTGATATACATACAATATATGAAAAAATTAAGTCTCATTTTTATGAGAATCGAAATCCAAATTAATTAGTTACGATTACCCCGCTACATTTATACAACACACATAAACGTGTGTGCACGTTAAGTTTTGTGTTTCAAATGTTTACAAATTTATTTTTAGCCGCGGTGAAGTGGAAAGTTTCAGTTTAACTTCGGAAACCGTAAAACAAGCGAACTCAAAGATTCAATAGAGCGAAACACTGCGCTCGAGTTCAGCGTCTCAAACGATTTCAGCACCCACGCTGCATTACAAATGGATAAATTGCATCCTATATTACACTACCTGTAATTAATTTAATACATACCCGCAACGGTATTTAAGAACCGATACGACTTAGGGCCCTATACGAAAAAGCGTACCACTCTCTAAAAGACGTGTCTATGGGCGTCGACATTACCTTTATGGTGTGCCCCCTGCTCAATAGACTCCTCTTCTATATAAAACACGCCATATTACACCCATTGCAGTAATCGACAAAACAATATCACACATAATATTAGTGTAAGTTTATAAATATAGGTGTTACAGTTCAAACGCAAAGCTACGATTCATGATGCTAGACGAACGAATTTGTTAAACCGCATACTTGCTAAATCGCTATGACGTCAACACATTCATTTGTATATTCCCGCTATTAAACACAAATAATTTTATGTATAATGCAATTTACTTGGATGCTAAAAAGACACACAAAATCTTATTAAGACAAGGCCAGTTGGGCAAATGCTGGGTTTTTCGTAATTTTACAAGCGAAAAAATTTCCAGCAGCGTAACTAGATCTAGTCTTTCCAGACTTTATTGTATACTGTGTTTGTTCGTTGTTATTATTATAACGTAAATGTGTGCTCCTACTTTATAATGGCCACGGGTAGTAAGGTTTTTTTTTAAATTTATATATAGACAAATTGATGCATTCGCTAAGGGATGTTGTAAAGCTCTTTACAGCCATTCTGTTAGACATTCCTTTTCAAAGAAATTTCGGAGTTCTTCAGGACCAGTTTTTATGCGGTCGTACATAAATGTAATCGTAAAGTTAAAAATGTAAGAATTTTATGTGTTAAGAACATTTGAAAACATACAAAATATTTCAAATACTATTAACAGATATAACAGTTACTTGGGAACTTACAATGTAAATAACACTTTATTAAAACTATTTATTTTTGAATAATTCATTTAATTATATCTTAATTGATTCAGATTGGCTTCAAAGCGACAAGGCGCCGACGTAATTGGAGTATTGTCAGACTAATTACTTAATCAAGAACATCGTAAATACATAACAGTGTATATAATATTTATACGTATTATTTACATTCAAATTGACTACATGGTTTTACGATTTTCGATCTCGCTGTCAATATTTGTACAATTAAATTAAAAGCTGTTTGCATCAAAGTATCATTTAAACATACATTCGTTAGTGCAACTGGTTTACTACGTAAATATATAATTATTTCGTTCGTAATAACGACACGCACTGGCGTAGTCATTTAAACTAAGTATGTACTACGTACCAAATATTACAAGAAAACAATCCATGTCGAAAAACTTGAATACCACCATAAAAATACGTATACATAACGGCTTACACCATAATTACGTAGGACTAAATTTACATAATCATCCTTGTTTAATTTGCCTTTGAGACCGTAATTAAGAAAAATATCTCGCGTGAGTCAGCGAAACGTCGCATTAATTATCAATTTCATTTCATTGCACAGATATCACGCTTAATCACGATAGCGATTCAATCTCACAGAGCATATCTCGATGGACGTATAATTATTTTTAGGATATGAACAGTCACAGATAACACATAGGGAAGTATTCAAATATAGAATATTATATTGCTAAGTTCATAATTACAAGCGGTTGTCTAACCAGTGCACTCTAGTCTCTATGCATACGTGTTTGTAATCTATTGACATATGGCAACTGTATCACAAATTGTTATTCCGTGTTTTTGATCGCCTATAACTTTAACATAATAAATATTTGCAACAAATTAATTAAGGAATGGAAAAAATATTTCAAAATCAAAATATCCAATTAATAAATCAATTGTTTCCTTTATTGTAGCAATGTGCCATCTTTATATCGATATAATATACAAGACGTGCTGCGATGTAAAGCAGGGTTGTTAGTCATTCACAAAACTCAGAAATATTCAGATAGATAAGTCTGTTGAATATTCAAGCGCGAATATTTAAAGAGATGAAAAAAGAAATAGAAAACTGTTCGAATAATAAAACTGTTGAGCACTTTTCGGATATGCTATTTATACGCTGAATAACAAAATCACTAAACAGTTTTTGTAACCCGTCGATACCTGGGCACATCGTTTCAGTCTTACTCGAGTACACTTGTAAAATTTTGATTATCTGTGGAGGGCTTTACATTCTGTGTGACTTGCGCACTTCTATACTTTATGTCAGTAAAGAATATTCTTATCTTGTTTCTCTCGAGGTCGATATGTATAATTTTATAACTAAATATTTATTTGTTAACAAAATGTATTTGTCTTAAGTATACGCCTTTTTTAATCGTTGGTCTTGACTTGTAGACGAGCTTTTCAAGTGCTTTGTTTAATTGAAATTATATTCTTACGAAAGTGTATATAAAATCGAAATTGTAAAAGCAAACTTCACAGAGGTATTAGGTACAAATTGTGTTCAGTGCCCGTCTGGCAAGCAGTTGGGTGTAAGTGAAATACAAATGTATTCTACGCCTCGTGTATTTTGATTCAAATTTTCAGAGAAATGCATTACTATGAGAATATTTTTTTTTATGCTTACATCGATTGCAAGTTTTAGAATGAGTTTCATATTCAAATTGTCGTTTTTAATAAGATATATTGAGACTACAAAACCTTACTTGATACAATTTTGTCTTAATAAACATCGAATTATTGCAATTAAAGGTATTTAAATGTAAATTAGTGCAATGTACTATAAATTCACATACAATAAGTAACAAATTAAAAAACTCATCAGGTGCCGTAAGTATATGGTCAGTATGTGTCTTGTATTTGATAAAACGTAGTGTAAATCACACGTTGGAGACACACATACACTAGTACTAATAAACTGAAAATTACATTTCATTTTCATATCTATCAAAGAAACATATGAAAAAGTCATTTTAGACTTTGTTGGCTTTTTAATATTCTAGCCTGAAAATAGGCACTCGATGACCCAAGAGCTTATTGAGAGACCTAACCTCGCACAGCTCACAAATTAGCAACCAAAATCAATGTTGCGACGATTTCGTATTCAGAGAGCGTAGAGGGGCTGGCATCAGTAAGTAAAATTGCTGGTGATATTTCGTTGGTAATACACCGATACATACATGTCTTGTGTTTGTAATTTAAAAAAAAAATGGAACAGTTTTAAATATCGTTTAAGTTTAATCATTCAACGAAATTTTTTCAATGCATATTTAATTTTTTCAAGCCGCGTTGTATAATATAAAATACGTGTTGGCATATATAGCATATTGTGTCGGGTAAAATACTTTAATACGGTAAAGTAAAAAAACTCAATAAACCTATTTCTAGACTTGTAACTCCATGTACCTAAGTATTAAAACAGAAAAATATATATTTTACATAACTATTTTTTAAGAAAATATGAATTATATCACGAAACTAAACAAACACAGTAAATTAGAATAAACATGTATGAAAAACCATCGTTCGATAATTTTCCAATATATTCCAACACGCGTCGTTTAATGATATTTTGTCTAGATCAAGATACGATATTACATTTTGATCGCGTGATCTCCCCGCGCCTTAATCCCACCCCCATACATGTGTACAAGTTAACACAACTTTATGGCCGCACAGCCTTCTTTTGTTTCCTTCAATTCCCGATCGTTATTTCATGTTCATTAGATTGAAAAGTTCATTAGTATGGTACACGTGGATTACCAGTAATAAAATTAATCATTCTAAAGCAAATACTTTGTATAAAGCACAGTGTCAACACCAAATAAAACACGCTATGTGAGCTGTTAGAGTGTATTATGATTTTTAAATATTAATTAACGAACTATAGTCTAATATTACAATGATTAAAGCACACTTGCAACAGCCACATAAAGTTACTTCAACCATCAACAATAATCGCATAAAGGACTAACGTTATGTTAAATATTGAACCACAATTGTGACTCCCCGCTGTCTGTTAATCGTGTTATTAATTGTCTTCCCCACTGTTGAAGTGATACTGCTCCCTCGGGTTCGAAATGGTTACATTTTAATATTTAAATACGGAATGGGTCGAGAAATGAGGACGCATGACGACGCATCTTATGTCAGGGAGGTTGTATGGTAGGAAAAGGTTCGTGTTATAGAAACTAGGTGAGTGAGAGTAATTTCATACATAAACAAAAGGTTTTCCTATAAAATGAAGCATTATTGATGTGTGATGTCTTTGTGTACTCGTTGGCGGCTTCACAACGGCATTGTTTATTGTTATAATTTTTTAATCTTTTTATGTGCGTCGTATTGAAGTTTTTATAAATATGTCCCTACACATGATATTACAGACATACACATGCATAACAATAACTTATAAACAATGAAAACTATATAATAAAAATAATACTACCTACTAAAAATTACATTTAATGCCAGCCATCAATAGCCGAAATCTTAACAGGCGTTATAAAATACGTCTACTAATACGTATGTGTTTATCAGTTTTATTTACAACCTCATACATACGTACATGTTGTCTAAATAGATATAAGTATTGCAAATGAAACTTAAAGTTTCGTTATATTGTAAATAATTCACTTTTAGCACAACTTTGTAACACACATATTCAGCTTTTCTGTAATTAACGTACGATACAATTATTTAAATTTTACAAAGAGCACTGTTATCAGATTGTGTGGCTTTCTGCAAAATCGTTTTAATATATAACGCTTAAATGATTCTTATAAATGAGTGGGTTTCACGCTAAAAGGTTATTCGAAGCATATTAATGACGGACCATCTGTACCTGTAGTCATTAGACTTCTCTAAAAAGAAGTTACAACTTCTTGAGTTTGAAAGAACTGTATGACCCGCTTTAACCATATTTGCAAAGACTATACAAACCAGCCTTTATAAATTCATAAATGGTTTTTCATTTATTAAAGTCCTTATCTGGCCTTTTTTCACCACAGTGAAGTCACACGACAGAAACATTCGTTGTTTAGTTACGAGTGTTATTAGAATTTTTTTAATAAAGTTTGCGCAGCGTTATATGAATCCTGCTTCAGCAATAAATGTAATTGTTTGCCTTAGGATTACAATGTATTTTTAAGATCTCCTTAAAATTGGTGCTCACTAAACAATTCTTTTATTTTTAACACGTTGTTTTTGGGTACAATTTTAGACGCACACTAGCGATACCCTGTGGAGGCTAGTTTGCAGTTCTTCATATTGTTGTAGCATTTTGTTAGAAGGGGTGAGTGGTTAAGTCAGTGGGTGTGTATTTTTGTCTGTAATATACAATGAAGGCACTATAAGGAGATGTTCTTGCAACTTCAGCTTCGGAACCACGTCATCATATGAAGTGTTTCAGTTGTGGTGAAATCATGACATTCTAAACGAATTTTTAGTCAATCATGTATACGAAATAATCGTTCTTCAAACATAATCAATTCTCTACACTGTTGCGCGTGCATTCAATTTCAGTAATCTATCAAGTAGTACTGATTATTAAGAAGTAATAATGTAGTTTAACTTGCTGTCGCCCTGCTTACACCTCGGCTGACCTACTTGCCTGACATTTATCACGAGACACTTAATGCTAAAATAAACTTTAACGGTTAAATGTAACCACCCAGTACACTTTACCGATCGAATACTATCTTGTTGTGACATTACTGTACGGTAAAAAAAGACACTTAATGGTCATTAAGCTTCACTCTTTTGAATCTGACAAATTTGATTTACGCCATTAATTAAAAGAGATGTTTTTTTAACAAAACAATGCTATCGGATAGTTTTAGTATGTCCTGCAATGTTAGATAAGTTTAATTAGCTCTAACGAACGAAGTAGCCTGTTGGTTTTAACTCAACAGGGTTGTCAAGGACATAACCTGACATAGCTTTATTAGGAATAAAGGAATTATAAAGTGTATTTTTAAAAGTGAATATTACTTAACACTCAAATTAGCACATTAGCTCACATTAGACACAAATAGGGCGTAAAAAACCCAAAATGGCAAATTTGTGGTGGGTTCCGAAAGTCGAAGAAATTATAGTTTGCACGGGCCTTAACAATGCGTGTGATGTTACTTTCAGGTAAAAGACTGGACGCGCTCTACATTAATCCGCAATTAAGTATGCTATTTAACTCCAGCACTCAATTCTTTATCCGCGGTTTGAGTCTTGTAAATACCACCTCGCTGCAAAGGTGGATTTTATGTCGCGCTGCATTTGACTTAGTTGGAATAAGTGGTAGATATAGATACAATAAAGAAAATTTGTTAAGAAAATATGGTCAATAAATATTCTTCTTCTTCTAGGAGTGCCTCTCCATCAAGTGAAGGTCGGCAATCAGCTTCCCGGCAGCCTCTCTATCCTTAGTTCTGCAAAATAGCTCCGCAGCTATTCCGGTCCACTCCCGGATATTCCGCAAACACAACTTCTCCCTTCTGCCAGCCTCCCTTCTACCGGCAACATTCCCCATCATTACCAACTGCCGGCTGCCTCGCTAAATATATATTAAACATTTCTATTTTATGGTAGATTAACAAAAAAATCCACGGAAATTCCGTGGACTATTCAATTCTATAATCCTTACGAATTAACTTCTATAATAACGTTGTATTATGAAAGTACACCTGTGAGACAAACGCCTGCAATTGAACACTTCACTTATATTACGGAGCCTATTTTCTTTTGCCCTATAAACTGATATTGAATTAAATTCCCTTATGGAGCGCGCACCCCAGCGAAGATTTCATTGTTATTCAGTAGTACGGCGACACTTCAAGTATCCGGAGATGAACAGTGTCAAGATAGAATAAATTCCACCTCTCTGCAATATGAAATTGTAACAATTTTTCATTGTAGATATAGCGTGGAACAATCGACCCCTTTCAGTATTTCTTTGCTTGATATTTTTTCACTGAATTTGCATATGAATATTTACATAGCGATCCGCAATACTTTGACAAATAGTTTAAATATAAAAAAGTCACACCTTAAAGCAGTTAAGTGCGAGCCAGAGACATATATAAAGCTTAAATTATTATATAACATTTAAACAATTCCGAATTAGTAAAATCAAATATTACATAAGCTGTTAACGTTAAGTTTGAAATGCGATAGACAGAAATAAAAGTATCAGTTGTGGACTTTCAGACCCGAAATAAATCTTTCAGTTGAAATCTCCAAAGAGAAGCTTTTGCTACTGTATCGGTAAGATCTAATGAAACTTTGCAAGCTCGCCTTCGACGGGCAAGGTTCTATAACTACATATAATTTGTAACTAGTCCCGTAGAGCTCTTAAGGGCAAAGGAACATTTTTCAAGTTTTGGTATCATACATTTTTAAACCATAACTGGACAGGCTGGCACTTTGAGGGATTCTGTCCATGGGCGGAGATATTATGCCTATGAGTCCTGTGCTTGATGCCATCTACTATAAAAATGGACTGTAAATTGTAAATCCAGACTGAGCAATTGGTTTATATAGTTAGCACAAAAACATTATATATAAAAAACCGAATCTTTGAATCGTTTTTAACGGAAGGTTTACGCGTTGCCGGCCTTTGAGGTACTACTCTCACCTTGAAGGTACTACATAATGTACTTACGCTGAATATCATACAAGTTTGGAAACTGCTGGGAGCTGGTTCCACATCGGCGTGCGTGTCAGTAAACTCTGTTTGAAAAGCGTCGACCATTGTAATCTGATTTTTAATCTAAGATAAAATCTTTTTGTTGTAAAATGTGTAGTCCATTTTTTGTTTAGGTTACATATATAGACTTAAATGGTACGTACAATAATGTATAGGCTGGATGTGTGACACGTTTTTACGTTAATTAATTACTGTGATCTCAGAATGAAGGGCGGATAACGATTTTGCACAACTTGCACACGACTAGTCACCCCACAATGAGCTTGATGAGGGTCCAATGATCCACTTTTCCTGTTATATAACATATTTATGACCCAGTCGGATATCCTTTCACTGGAAAAAAAATATTTATTACTATTTATATTTAAGATAATATATAACACCGTTCCATTATTTGGATGTCTGAAATCTGTTATATTTATTACACGTATTTGAATGGTAGAAAACAAATGTTGTTAAAAAGAAGGGCATCATATGAACATATTCAAACAGGTTCTGTGCAATAAAAAACTCTTTACTTCCCTATTGTTTAAGAAGGAATATCAGATAGTTGGGTCACAAATTTAAAATATAAGTCATTTGAATGATATAAGCATTTATCTACTAAATCATCTAGTAGACTTTCAAGCACTTAACAATGAGTTAACGAATGTAATAGATTCGCAGCGTTCTCCGTTACAAGTCTTAATATAATGCGAAATATCAATTGCTACTACGCCTTGCACTGCTGGCCAAGCTCACTAGCCATGTAACATAACAAACCTCATGAAACTGATTATATCTGATTACATCGATTGTTATGAAACCACAAAGTGTAGGTAAGTGAAAATCACCAAAGTTCTTTATTTGTAGGCTTAAGAGCTTTGCGTATGCGAGGCATGAATGGAGGTAAACATGTTCGAAACAAAAGGACTGCACATGGATGTGAGTGGGTCGTGTTTGCGCAATCAACGCGGTCACTCGGCAACTGGTCGACATATATTTTCTAGAGGAACACAACCTTATTGTTTTAAATTCAGAAACAACCTTTTTTTATGTCAGTGTTGCACTGGTTTGTTTTTATATAGTATTTCGGTTATAATACAAAAATGCTGTTAAAAATAATACAAGGAGATAATGTATTTTTTTTTACTACGACTCTTGTCATTAATTTTCTAGTTTGCACACAAATAAACGCTGATTTAGTTCTGATTAACTGTATGTTGTAAAAACTCGACTAAATCTACTCCATACTTATTGCTTTTTAAACGAATGCTTCGGGTGACCCTATATAATCCGAGCCTGTAGTATTTTGAGCAAACTTAACAATAGCGTTCTGTTAAATATATATTATTTTATTTGTCCCTCAACAAATATTTGTCTTCGACTTGGTTGCTTGTCATATGATTGATAGCGTCTTTATGTCGGATTTGTCAGCGTCAACCGACGAAGAATAAATAGTAGTTAGTAAATATGTATAGAAATAAAATGTTTTAATCATGATTAACTTAGTGGCAGGCGTTCTTCATAGTGTATAGTTAAAATGAAACGAAGTGTATGTCGTTTCATACAAAATAGTATTGACCGTAAACTTGCCTCAAAACACTTTACACAATTACACACCTATATGTAAACAGGGTCTGGTCTGGAGCATTCGCCGAGATGCGGCTGACGTAATTTACTTGATGAAAATTGCTAATGCCTCATTTGATTCCCTTGAACTACTATCCATAAACATTAACGCCCACTCTAGAGTCTCACTCCATCGTTCCCATGTGTTTCAACACACTAAAGGCAGAATGCGTTTTGCGTGAAGGATTGAAGAATATCCTAGTTTCTGGATTTGTGTTATTAATTGTGTGTTATGAAGTTTATTTATCACCTGTTCCATTTGCAAAGTAATGTTTTAATCATGTCTCGCTATTGACCTGATTAAAACATGTCTTCGAATATATAATTCTAGTCTGTTGCCAAAATTTGAAAAGCTATTATTAATTAAACGCCGTCATTTTCAGCGATCTATTCCAGACAACTATATATAGTTTATTAAAAAGGATATCGTATATTTTATTTATTTCTACTTATATACATCCGTGACAATTAATTTGCATGTTTGATGGCTACATTAAAGTAAAATTATGATTTTATTTTTATCGGTGTACTGTGTTTGCGGGTTGTTCTCATTAAAATGTAATAGACTTAACATTTTTTTAATCATTCGATGATCCATAAGTCTCTATAAACATATATTAATAAAGTTCTTTTTGATTTGATAACTGAAAAGTTACAGGATAAGTTTTGTATAAGTTACAGTGTTAGTCTGAAAGTTTCTTACAATAGTGTATTTTAATTTAAAATTTGTATGATGCAGATTGCAGTGGCATTTCGCGTACACTCGTAGCGTGGAAAAGTTTTGTAACTTTTCTAATAAAGTATCTACATAAAAAACACATCAAGATTGTGCATATACTTACATTTTATAAAACTGCTATGTAATATATATATATCGTATAGCGATATATATATTACTGCGATATATCATATATATATCGCTATATGATATACCTATATATCGCATATTTTTATTTAATAATAGCTATATAAGGCTGTACTACTTTTGATATTATTATTGGTTAACAGAATAAGATAAATGATAATAAAGTCAATAGTTTGAATAGATTACTTTTTAATGCAATTTACAGTTTAAATCTAATTATTTAAACAAGTTAATAAAAGTAAGGTTCATTACTTACTAATTCAAGTTTATACAAAATGGTAATGAATACTACTAATCCTTTGGTGGTTTTTATCAGCATATGTGTAAAAACTATATTTTTATATATCTTTAGTTCAGCATTTAAAAACTAAAAAAAACATTTATGTTAAGAAATTTGGCCAACTTCGAATTCAAGGTAAAATTTAAAGCAACATTTAAGCGAGGCTGTACTCCAGAGGGAAACGCGGACCGTGTCTTGTTGTAAATTATTTATGAACGTTCCTAAACAGATTACTAAGCATGCGGATTACCTTTATTTTGTGCATACATAAGCACAGTTGAGCGCACTAATATGTTTTAACGAACATATTATAAAAAGTAAAGCGATGACTTGAAGATAAGTGTAAAAAATAAAACCAACCAACTGTTAATTTAAAATAATTTATTTACAGCCAATAAAAAAATCTTTCTTTTCAGCAAGTAACTGGGGGCACGAGCCGTAAGAGATTAATTGTACATATCTTAAATAGTAAATATCACAGTTAGGTCTATAATTAAAGTAATACAACTTTTTATTATGTAATAACATTTATGAAAATTACTGAAAAAAAAATCGTGCAACAGTTCTCATTCACGCAGTGAAATCACATTGTTTTACAGATTTTTTTATACAATCCATACAGTACAATAATAACATTTACAACTATTAAAACACCTTTTAAAAATATATTACACTTGTATATAACATCGTTATCGTAATGAATTCAAAGCTAAACGAAAAAAATAATGGCGGGCTATAGCTGTCAAGGTTGTACGATGTTGGAGCGATAGAGACACAAGAATAAGTTTTCTAAACTATTTTTGTGTGTATTGTGTTAAAATTATCTTATTAACCGACTTCAAAGTTTCTCAAGTCGATCGCATATGTTTGTTCGCGGATAAATTGCCAAAAAAACGAAGACCAACTCCCAAAAATAACGCCAGAGAAATTGATTCGCAAATACACGAACATTAGTACTTTTCGAGAGAAAAAATAAGTTTGCGGATTTTTCAAGCCAACCAAAAAACCAATGACCCCTATTGTTACGGACAGCGAGCATGGTATTTTATAATAGGCAAAGGCGAAGCTGGCAACCAGATGTTCGAGAACCTAATGGTCAGCGGAGTGCGGGCTTGACGGGTCGCGACACCATTGTGTAGTATTAGAAAGATAGTTTTAAGTTTTTGAATTATATAAGAGAGATAGATTTACGCAGCCGTTCCGGACGGACGTTAGTGAATAAGCTGGTGTAATCTGTATGGCACCCACTAACGTTTGATAAATAAGAAAGGAACGTGTTAATTAATACCGCTTCGACCCTGAATACCTCAAAATGCTTCAGGTCGCTGAGCCAATTAAAACTGAGCAAGTCTGGCTCTTGCTCAGGAACAATTGCACCCAGAAGAGCTGAGTCAGTTTCAGCGTCTAGCAACCGCAACGCTTCAGCTAGCTCCAGGGTCAAATCATTTTCCTCTTGTACACCTATAACTGAGAACCCCGCAGCAGGTTTGTCAGACTCAATGTCGCTCCCATCTCCATGTGGTGTGAGCTTCCGTTTGACACAGACATCAATATCTAGTGTAAAAGAAAGATGTGATATGAAAGACGATATAGTAATAAAGATTGAAAAGTGTATGCTGAGATGGTTTGGACACCTTGAATGTAGGAAGAAAGAGTTTCAAAACATATATATATATATATATATAAAATAAAAACTTGAATAATAACATGTTGCTTTAAAGTAGACAACCTGCGCCTCATAGATTTAGTTCATCGCAAAACAAAGGAAGTATCAATACAAATACGCCGGGTATTTGACTTTACCCAAAACATGACTCAATTGGCGCCTTGATTTACGAAATTGATGAATAACCTAAATAAGTATATAAAAAATAACATCGTTTGTCACAAAATAGACATTTTACTGGTATTATCTATAGCAGTCTACAATTGTATATATTTTAGTATAAAAATACATGGACTGACTCATCGATTAGCTCTACCTTTAGATTACTATTTGTATCTCCTGATTTCTCATCGCCAACCTTGTTCTACGGCCACTTCACTGTTTTTATAATTGGAGCTCATGATTATTCTGATTTTATATTACTTACTAAAATTAAAACAAGTTGAATAGACAGCAGTTCGTAACTGACGGGCGACTGAGTGATCAAATGAACGGTCAAGTCCGGCGCCCGGCGGAGACTAGACGTCAGACGAATTTGAAATCGAAGATAGCGCCTTATTCCCGCCACGCATTTGATTGGCCGAGAACAGAAAGCAGCATGTGGACGATTATGCAGATAAAAATTCAGTTATATTCTTACTGACAAATGAAATATAATAACGAAATGTAAATGTAACAAAATGTTTTAATTAAGTTATTGTATTTTATAATAGTGGTCAATGTTCATGATTTATGGAAATCGAATAAATTTCGTAAGGATTTTGTTTGTTTTAATTCCGAATTTCATCACTACGCAGCGCTGCATGCTGAAATGTCATTCATAAATCACAAAAATAGCGGGAAATGTTGTACTTTGAAAATTGAAGTTGACGCGAATAATAATTCTAAGTTAGTTTCTGTATTAATTACCAAATTTAATTGAGTATCTAGTTGAAAGTAGGAATATAAAAGTTATAAATATAAAGTTATTTAAATGTCATATAAATCAAAATGCAAAATTCCATTCCATCTTTTGATTTATTGATTATGTTAATCGATTCTTCGATTAATATGAAATGTATTTAGAATAAAAACTAGTAAACAATAATCATCTGATAAATAATTAAAATGTGTGCTTCCTATTACGTGAAAGGCAATATATAGTTCAGGGAGTACAACTACACAGAGATTTTTACCTGACCCATACTTTTATATGGCCATTGAGTAAATAGCTTTAAAGCATAATTATAACCAATTTTTACAATAGACTTGGGAACAAAAGGCATTAAAATATCTAATTTAATATTTACAAAGGTTTGTAGTGTCCATTTGCCCTTGTTATTTTTGAGTTACATTGCAACTGTGGTTTTCAGCCAGTTGATTACTATTTTTCAATATATAGTTATATAACCTTACAAGAAACTCGTATTCA
Organism: Leptophobia aripa; assembly: GCA_951799465.1. Classification (NCBI taxonomy): domain Eukaryota; kingdom Metazoa; phylum Arthropoda; class Insecta; order Lepidoptera; family Pieridae; genus Leptophobia; species Leptophobia aripa. The sequence continues at coordinate 6,540,127 of OX637269.1, read as the reverse complement.
ATAATACTCAATAAGTCAAGTATTAGATAGAGGAAATTAAGTAAGCAACAGAATAACAATTAAAAACCATTAAGAAATAATATAACCATTGTAATTACCTTAAGAGCTCAAATATGTTTTTAACTAAATATTTCTAGCAGTTTAGTTTATATATGAGAGAGCAAACAAGCAGGAGGATTTTATTTCATAACAATTTAATAACAAATTAACAATGATATTTAATATTATTTACAATTGATTGATTTATGAGAGTAATTTAATCACATTAGAGGTGCAGTACTACTACAAACAAAAAGCAATTATTAATCTTAATTATACATGCATATTCCCAGGCATCATATAACCATCAATGCAAAACGATGACTTCATGTTAAAAAAAAGTATGGATTTTTTCACATGTAGGTACTTCCTTGATGCTAAATTGCATCACTGAATCTTACCCAAATATTCAATGTTCCTTGTATATTGCTACATATTTTTGGTGCATTTTAATGTTTTATTTGAAGGGAAGAGCATTCCTGTATCAATTCTTAGTTTCAAACTCTCATATTCAAAAAAATAGTGAAAGGCTACAACTTTGGTTCACTCTAGAGAGGAAATAACTTTTTTTTACCATTAAAACTCCTGGGCATAGACACAGGTACACATGACTCAATAATTCTGTTATATAGTAACAATGTTTAATAAAATTTAATTTAAATCAATTGAATGACTAAAAGCAACAAACAACATTCAAATTCAAACAAAATAAACCATTTTTATTTTTTACATTAATTACAATCACATAGAAAATAATGTTATATATTAACTGTTCAGTTATTCTCCAGGATATTGGGTACAATACTTTTATTTAATGTTCCATGAAGGTTATATCTGAGGCTAACTGACCACAAAATATGTCTGTTCTATAGTTGTTAATAAATTTGCATCTAACAAATGTTAAAAAAAAAACGTACCAACAGACATCAGGATTTATTTTCATTTTGACCAGGTAATTCCTAACAGAAATGGCAAAGAAAAGACCCAGATTGGCCAAAATGGTTTAGGTAACTCGTATTTGCTAAATTTTCACATACGAAAAGTTTTTTATTCATTTAGTCTATTGCTTTCAATAACGTTGTGATAGGGGAACATGAGTCGATGCGCACGCACATAAAAATCTACCTCCACATTAAGAACTTATAAAATATCATTACTCTAATTGCATATTTTATTTAGAGTACTCTGTCTTAACAGAGTGTTAACACGTGACAAAGAAGGTTTATAGAATGAAAAATTGTATGCTCTAAAGTTGTGGGCTCCGTGATGTTAAGGCATCACGCGAACTGTTGCTGGTGATCAATCTCACCACATTACTTTCCATCTGCCAATACGCCATACCTGCGTATGTTTCTTCAAATGCGTCGTAAAATAGCAGAAACAATAAACTTGCTCCCCTCGTGTCAATATACGATCTAGACTAGGTTTAAGAAATGAAAAATAAAATAAAATAAAATAATAGACATTTTTATAAATTTTATTATTTTCGATTGAGCGTCTTCATCCCGCTCAGATGCCATTGCGACTTGCTAAGAATACACCGCTATCAGCCTTCAACGGCAATCCCAGGTAGTATCGTCGGCTTCGAAATTGTTTAATGGCACAAAAGACAAATCTTTTCCTATTAACATTTTTGCTGTTACTTTCCGACGCGTTTATTGCCAAGCTTTTTTTTGATATTACTTGTAATCCTTTATCTTTATTTTCAGTGTAAACGTCGCTTTTACTAATTTGTTTTATAGTTGATCTGCATGAATATTTGGCGTAGTAATATTGAAACCAAGCGTCGGTCCTGCTTTTAATGTGTAACTGGCCGCTACATTATAGCGGCCTTGAATTTTTAATGACTTAGTTGGCACGTTCACACCCAGTCCGTGGACTATTCTTTCAATTTCTTCATCAAAGTCTCCGATGAGTTGTTCCTTGATTCTCGGATCGTGTTTTATGTAATCTTGTGTCATCTTTAACCAATGTGGGTCGCTGCCCTGTTTTGCAAGACACGTGGTGTTTTAATAACTCCGCGCGTTCAAGGAGCACCACGTCTTGTTCTATATAATCTTGAAATAGATTGTTCTCGCTGCATCTTAGCCATATATTTACTGTTGCAGTGGATTTCTTTAAATTCCGCCGATCAGGCGATCCACTGACAGCACTTGTTGCTTTTTCTATTCTGTCTATATCAGCAGTGAGTCGGTTCTTTATTAATTCTTTTTAAAGTTCAGCAATTCGATTGCTTAATTCAGATTGTTTTCTAAACTGGTCTCTTTTTAATGCGACTAAGCATACTTGGGCTTCGTATTCTGCTTGCTTGACACGTGACTCTCGACTTGACCTCATTGTATTTCTTGAGGTCCTTGACGCCGAATCCACAGGTAACGAATGAAGTTAACTCTTTACTTGTACTCCTGGGCTGACAGTGAACGCATCTTAGTGCCACAGAATAAAATTAACAATTGTGACAGATTCATAGTAACCTAAAAAACAACAATGACGGTGTCAGAGAATGCGATAGCGAATGTAAATTATTTAATAAGATGAAGCAACGGCTCATGTTGTTCATTAACGTTGTGTTGACATAAACTAATTACAGAATTATGAAAGCGTGAAAATACTTTTGAAATACACGTGGAAGGATATATTTTGTTTATGTAGGTCGAGTATAACTTGTGAGGTGGCACAATTATGAATAGAAGATTCATAGTTACGAATTATGTGGTCAATTCAATAAGAAAGAATATTTAATATTTAAAATAATTCTAAGAGTGAAAAAATAAGTTGAAATATAGCACTGTACAAATCAAATCTTTCAAGTAAATTCGTTAGTGAAAACAAATAAACCGTATTTGGATATTTTTAATCTTGGCACAATCAGCTGTCATGTGATATGCAACTATCATTTTAAATCAAATTACGATGCAAAAACTATTTAGAATAAATAACTTGCTATCGTAAACGTAACAACTAAAATAACAATTAACGCACATCCAATATTTATTAATTACCTAAAGATGTATTAAGAATTACTATTCCCTAATTATAATATCATGACATCTATGATCAGCACCTTTAATCAATAAGATGATGTAAGCCTTTTGTATGACCAATTATTTATAATATATTTCCTTCATTTCCTAATAGTGTGACGTAACTGAAATGAAAATAAAAACGATCTCTTGTGGTTTGTTTGACTTGTTGGATTGATTAAATGCTAAAGGGCTCTCCGTTAACCCCATTAACCCAAAAGTAAATTAAAAGGCCACATATTTACGACCGATACTATTAACATCTAGTACTAAGCGAAAAGATCTGTTCTCTGAAGTTGTTGGGTGTTCCGACAGCGTTGAATATTTAGATAAATTTCGTTTCGCGCAATCATATTGAAATTGCTTTATAACGTTTAATTTCATAATATTTTACAGAAGCAAAACACAACGGCACAGTCATAAACGTAAAGATTACAATCTTATTTCATTGCCTCTACGAAAGTTATGCATAACACCCTGTTAAATATAACAGTTTGAACCCTTGTTAGTTAAACTAAAAACAAACTGAAATGTAACTAACAATTCTCTCAAATGGTTAAAATTTATACTTTCTGTATGGATTCGAGTGTTTAAACTAAAAAAATATATTATTTAGACTTTCCAAAGTAGTGCTTAGATCCTTCTGCTAGAATGAAGTCTTAGGTGGCTACATTTTGAAGCTCTATTTCAGTTGTTGGCTGCTCAAAAAGACAAAACTGTGGTCCTTTCTAGAAGTGCACTCACGTGTTCAAGTATTTTTTCGCGTTGATCGGCTACCTCTCATTGCATAGACATAGTGTGGTGTGTAGTTGATGATAATATTTTGTTTTATTTATTATCTGTGACCCACATCTATGACTTTCGGATCCCTTTCTATAAAAGGCTTTTACAAGCCCATCTGTTAAGTAAGCTATCTAGCATCTGGTTAAGCCATTATATATAGGAAGTACATAAAAGATCCAGTACATTTCAGGTATTGTTTTGTTCATTTTAAATCTTAATAGGTAATACATATTGTTTTTTAATGTAGATATTTTCTTGATTTGATTTTGTACTCTATGCCAATTTTATCTATTTCAAAAGTGTCCATTCTTTTAGAACAAAAGACGAACAATAGATATTTACAACGAAACACGAAACGAAAGCTTTCAAGGTATTACAATTTTTGCAGAATATTTCTGACGGCAAAAATGGTTGCTCTCGGTTGAATTTAAAAGATTCATCTAGTCTATAACTTACAAAGAATTTAGTTTATTAAGAATATGCAGTTTAAAAGTTCCAATTGACGTCGCACTCTGGAATCGTTCAACTTTCAAACATAATGATTAAATGTTTTATAGGGAACAACATCTTTTTCACGGAAACTACATAATATACCAATCAAGATAAAGCGGTGATCGCCGATTAAGATTATAATTTTAGTTAACAAGCTGATTCAGTTATATCCACGAGCACCCCCACACCTGCATACACATATACATACACACACTCATACTAGCAACGTTCACTACGTAGTTCTGTATTATAATAATTTAATTGACATCAATCTTACTTCTTATTAACGTAAATTTTATGGATACAGCTTTTTTCTATAATACAAATCCATTGAAACTAACACAATATCACCTATTATTCACTCCTATAATTGAATTAACGTGAATAACGAAACAAAGTCTTGTAGACGAAACATAATAAAAATTATTTATACAGAACGTATTAAGCAAACTCTTAACATGAAAATTTAATGCAATTTTACACAGTTCAAGTTGCGAACATCGCTTTCATATTCAGCAATTTGCAAATTATACCTTATACAAAGTAAATTAAATAGTTAAAATAATCTATTGCGAGGGTGTAGTACCCCCGCGTACCACGTAGAAAGTTGCATAGTCGTGGCGAAACTCGTAAAGCCGTGCAAATTATAATGGCAGCCACGGGAATGGTTTACGGCACGCGAGTAAGATGCGATATATCCGCGGGTATCCATTCCCCGTAAATTACGCTCGCACCTTCACCAACATTGTATGTGTATGCATAGAGTTTGTATAAGCTTTCTACACTCTGTCTGTCTGATTGGCTGTCTGTTAATATTTTATACCTTCTTTTCTTGCCAGTTCTTCTCTTCCCGCCGATTGGGCAATGTATCGCCTTAAATGTGTCTATGGAACAGAACGCTTTTCATCCCTATAATGGATGTAAAAACTATATTGCGTTAAATTTTTAAACTGAGATAATCTCCTGTAACCAGGAATATTCAATTAGCACGTTCTTTATTAAATGCCAAGCACATAGAAGTCGCGTGTTAGGTTTAGATGATGAAAAGAAGTTTATTGGAATCCTTTCGACAGGTCGCGGACATACGGAGGTGCTAGTGGAGCTCCAGATGGAGAGATGGGTGGGGCGCGGGGGCTCAGTGCGGTTACGCTGCCTGCACGATGTGCCCTCCCATCTTCTCGATAAGGTGGTCTTCTTGCGACAGGGAACCAAAATCTTCCAGTACATTAGGAACCGGAAGCCGCCATACAGAAAATTCACCACACCCGGTGCCGTACTTAACGTAAGTTTATATTAAGTTCACTCTCGTTAAATTGGTTAAATTGTATTACATAATAAAACGTTTCTATTTGCAAAGCTGTATTCCACCTTATCTAATAAATAAAATACAATGTAAAGTTTATATCAAGCAGTTTCACTTCACAATCGTTCCACTTGTCCAGAATACAAGACGAGAGGCATGCGCAAAAGCTCATTCAATAAAATTCAGTTCACAGCATATGTTTATTATTACCGTGATATTTATTTATATCTACAACCCTCACAAATACTAAACAATTACATTACAATTAAGAAAAATAGGGTTAAAACATAGGTAACATAAAAATACAGTTATATAATAATATATGAATGGGGTATTTTCTGGCTACATCACTGTGTAAAATCAGCTTATCAAGACTGCAATAGTCTAAAGGTTAACTAATAAAGAATCGGAAATCTTATTACAACAAAACTGTTTTTTCTTCACTAAAAGAGCGTATGTGTACTGGTTTATTTTATTACTAATATTTATATTCTAGCTGTATACATCCTACATAATTTATTTAGGCGCCATAATTATAGCTTACATAATAACAATCTGTAATTTATGGCCAAGCAGATTTCGTGCAATAATCATGAAATATGTTTGCTATATTTTGATTGACCTCATTAATTTTTCTAGGTATCATAAATATGTTTTTAACTACTTGCTTATTATAGAGTAATATCTAGTAAGTTAAAAATTAAGTACTAAAGACATTATATTAACGGATATGATATAATCAGCGAATTGAATTGCCGATTTACGTATACGAACTGTATACGAACCATCATAAATCACCTATCTAGGTTTAGATATGAATGTTTTAAGCGTATGTTGAGCCTACATTTCCTTCACGTTTACAGGCACTCGTAAAATCAGCCCGCATGTTGCGAACTTATTCAATAACTCAATTCAATTCGTAGAAAGAAAATTTTGCACCGCAACAAACTTATTTCCACGGAAACGTGTGTACTTCTAAAGATTGTTTGTAATACAAGAATTGTACTTTGTATTACAAGTATTGTACTATGTAATATTAATTCAAAATATTTTTTCGAAAGTACCTAAGCAGACACTGCTGCCACCCAAATTATATTTTAAGCGACTTAAAACAATCACTTTTACGTAACTGGTGATTGAACACGGCGTTCCAGATAATTTATCTCCCTCATTATAAACATTAAAACTATGTAATTCTATATTCTATAAAATAAATCAATTAGTATTATTAATCTAATTAAATTAATAAATGTATTTGTATTAATTGTAATTATATTTCATATAATATCAATACGTAGTTAAAACATACTCAGTAGCAAACACATGAGAACTAAGGACTCGTCTTATGCTTGATATTCGTACGTGTCGTGGCTAATACCCCAGCTATAGTTAATTTTCCGGGTCAGGTGTAGAGGCACTATGTATAATGAGAGTAATATTTCGGACAATCAAGGAAGAGGTTAGTTCTAGTGTTCTACCAATGTAGCTCTGTACAGATGTGTTCTGTGACATCTATACTAATAATAAGACAGTAAAAATCGAAAATCTGTACATTAAATATTTTTCCAAAAAACTGAAAGTAGGCAATTAAAGAAGAGTCATAGAAACCAAAAAAGCAATTTTTGGAATTCTTGTCTGTCTGTCTGTCTGTCTGTCTGTCTGTCTGGTACGTTATAACTTGAAAACTACTAAATGGATTTGAACGCGTTGGATTACATATAATTGGGAGCGTTGTCAAAAGTTTATTTTGTCAAAATCGGTTAAGAGAAAAAGAAGTTATGGCCAATTGAAAATTTACTCCAACCACTGCTTCAAAATTTTTAAACACTTATATTGATTGATTAGTTATATATTGTTAAATATGTTCTAATATAAGTTAATCATAATATTAAAACTTATGAGAGGTAACAAAAATAACGAATAACGTAGTGCGCGCGGGCGCGGTTGAAGTGTTGAACAATGTGCCCCATAGATGGCGTTGATAAAATTCGTCATCAACCTAGATTTATTTTATTTTTTTATTTCTTAAACCTATACAGCTTATCAAAAACAGTTTACACAAAATAAGGTTAAAATATAGAACCGGAAATAGAATCTAAGATCAGAAAAAAGAATAACAAAAAAAAACACGAACAGAAAAAATAAATAAAAATATATATACACATGAACAAGTGGAACAATGTGTAGTACGAACATTTAAGTGTGTGAGTGTGTATGAGTGTGTGCAATGTTGTTGCTGTGTGAGTGAGTGTGCGAGGTTGAGTCTTAGTTTTTTTTTTAAAGAACTTCTACTTAGGCCAAATATATCCATCGCGGTATTAAGATGCTTCATTGTGTAATAACTACCATGCAGTTCCAACTTTCATTAACGTTTTACCCTATGATTATTTTGAGTGAACACTACCTATACAAACAAGTAAAAGGAAACGAGTGAAGAGACGTTTATCGTTTGTCCGCATCCATTTTTCCACCTACGTCCTTAACGTTAATGAGGTTTACCTTTTATTATTTGGTCAAGCTAATAAGTAATAACCTCACAAGTACGTATTTCGTACTCATAACTTCGTAAGAATTTTTTTTCAACTCTTAACCGCTGAGGAGTTTTACCTTCCATCATCAGCTCATCCACATAAGAAGATGACTATCAGAATATAAAATTGTCAGAAAAGTAATTGCCTGTAAGTTAATTTGAAATTTATCTCGATTTCCCTGAATCATCGGATCCTGTAAAGCTACATCATCCCTGAGTAACACAGGCTATATATAATTCCAATTGTACCAAGATTTTAGCCCGTGAAAGAAAGCCCTGTCGAGATCATTAAAAAAGTATATAGCGACTTAACCAAATTACACGTGGGCGAAGCCGCGGGCGGAAAGCTAGTTCAAAATATAATCAGACATTTAATTTGTGTGTATTAACGCTTAATAAGTATCACATTACGAGCAAGATAAATTCCTTAATAAAATAAACAGCTAATAAAACTGGCTACCATTAAAAGGTCAAGGGAGCTACATATAAATGTATATTAGTTATAAATTTAATTTTGATAAAAGCATACAATTCGACTACATCTATACTATATAATTCATTTATTTAAAAGCTCTGGTTACTAAATCTAAAAGCTTTAGTGTTTTATGTGCAATTGAAGCCGTTCAGATTGAAATAAAATGGTATCGGAAAAGCGCATTTAAATTAGTTTAGCTAGAAATTCAGGGGTGTCTTTTTAATTACACTGTGTAGTAAGAACAAATTTAGTTTTTGAATATAAGATTAATTATGTTATTTGTCAATTGGTGTTAAAGAAAAATTGTGTTTTTAATCACAGAAAAAATATATAAAATGATTGCCGACCATATTTAACAAGAAAAGGCAAAGTAGTTTTCAACGAATACTACATTATATTCAGTAGCGTTGTTTGCTTTAATGTTCGTTAGGTTGAGCACCGAAAGACGATCCACCAAATAAAAAACAAAGTACATACCAGAACCATAGAAAAATCTCATACGTTATTGCTTGCAATATGAATATGCTCGTTGAAAATTATATTCAAGATATTCAAAAATTCCTATAAATTCCAAACATATTGTGTAACGTTATAAACTTCTTAATGATAGTTGTATTGCATTTAGTTTCCAACTAATTTGTTCAGAATCTGCTGCACAAATAGCGGTGAATAGCAATCTACAATATACTAAAATGATCACATTTATAATTTTTTTAACACTAATTATTACTTTGGCCTCTACTTACTGCAGCCCTAGCATGTGGCCGTCTCATTCAGGCTTCGAGGGCGTAACAGGTCGAGCTCACAACTCCCCCCTCCCAAACCCCGGGTCAGACCGGGGCTTGGGAGGGCCGAATAGCCTGCTACAGATGCTACGTCGTAGCGAGACCCTGTCTTCATTGCATTGCAATAAACTCAAAAACTTACAATATGATGTACAATTGGTTCTCTCTTATATTGGAAAGTAAGGTGTAGCACTTAAATGTATAAGTTATGAAAACTATGACTCATAATGGTGTTTAATTACATGATATGGGTCTAAGCCTCAAACACTTATTAAATTTCTTGCTATAATAGTATCTCTTCATTTCACAGATAGCCCTTGCAACAGAGAACTCCATAATTCTACAGAACTTGGAGCTGGAGGCAAGTGGCAGATACTCTTGTGAAGTGTCGTTAGATACTCCAATCTACACGAAGGCCTCCACTGAAAAACAACTTACAGTATTTCGTAAGTATCACGATAATTATATTAATCAACCGCGCATTAGGAAGTTTCTTTTTCTTATTAATATGTTTGTGTGTGATGGTGAATTTAATGAAAAATTACAATGCATGTTTAATGTCATGTATTTCATTCATTTTGTGAGTGTTTATCCTAAGAGCAGCGAATTCTAGATTTCCTCAGGGAACGTGCACGATACACGGAAAAAGCCTCATTTAGAATAGGTGCGATTGAACTAGAAAATATAGAATAACATATTCTTTATAGTATTGTAGTTCTGGCGGAGTATTTAGTTCCAAAAACAAAGAGGCGAGTTAGCAATACTCTTTTTCACAATTATATTTATATTACAGATCGTAAGTACTACAAAACAAAAACTTATGGGAGTTTATAGCTAAACACCAACTAACCGAGAGGCTAACGAATTAACACTAGATATGAATCAGTTGTAACTGTTTTAATAACAATAACTTAAATTGTAAAACAAATGAAATATAATCTTGTTTTTGTAATATACAATTTATGGTTTTAATCACTGGAAAGAAAAGACGAAAAAGTACCAGTGATTAACAACCGTCGTTGTAGGAAATACTCAGTACTATAACAAGAAGCCGACAACAGTTGGCACGTAGACGCATTGAAGTAATGACAATCACTTAGATTAAATTAATGATATTAAATTAATAATTCGTTATACAATTTTACAAAAGCCCAACCTAAAATAAAATACCAGACTTAGTTACATTTTTACATATCAAAGGATCAAAATATTTACGCAGAGAATACGTCCGTTGTTTATTCTGTTGATCGGCCATTTATCAAGTACGGGTTTGCAGAATCTTTAAATTCTTTACTATATGCAATAGTAAAGAATTTCAGGATTCTTTTATTAGTAACATTCGATCCCGAATCGTGATATCGCTTTCAGAGTTGAATAAATAAACCATCAACGTCTTCTTCTATTATAAATACGTTTCATACACTACAATTCATGACAACGTATTATAAGAAATCATTCATTCTAGTTATCTTGTTGGGCCATTCTCGTAGCCTAGAAAAAAAGTTGACTCCAACAGTACTTTGAAATCTTAGATCAAATCGGGCTCTTCAGGTACTTTCTAGGCATATTATTGCTGATAGATTAGAAAAGATATAAATATGTAACATTTTTAACATAGATATGTTGATGGCTCTGCTTGATACGGATTACAGCAACTACTAGATCTTCATTCGGTGTGACCCAAACATAGTAATGGTTCATATGGCCAAGTAAATTACACCATTAGCAGATTGACAAATGGAACGGAAAGTGTTGGTATTGCCCGAGATTGTAGTTAAAACAGACTGTATAATTAGCTACAAATGCCAGAATATTAAGGTCGTGAAATTTTTCACATTTCAGTTGAAATCTGTTTAAATAAATTTTAACTTTAATTTTGAAAATAACAAACAAATCTTATGGTATTTATATTATTTACGTATCAGTGAGTGATTAGTTGTGTCTATTATATTTTTTCAGCTGATAAACAAAAACATAGAAAATACCTCGACACAATACGGTTTATGACGAATCAAGAATATAGACTTCAAATACAATTTGTATACGACGCTCTGGGTCTTTCATTATTTCATCTTCTCAGTTTAGTACCAAATTAACTGATTTTGAGAAGAGGATCCTTAATTATTTATAGTAAAATGTACGGATGGAATATATCATATAACAGAAACGAAGCCGCATTGTCTATTATAGGGATATAGATCTTCATTCGGTGTGACCCAAAAAGAGTAAACGTCTACTTAGAGTTCTAGAAGTATCTAAGATAAAAGACGGCAAAAGCTGGCGTAGAATCTTTTGTAGTCTTTTTAACTGGTCAGTATCCTACAGAGCCGCAGAAGCACCACCCACGGATCGAGGTACCTCCACGCGAGCCACCCCCTGCGCCCCTACGAGCCCGTTGTACCACAGCGCCCTCTGCACCCGCGCCCCACGTCACCTGGTTTATTAACGGCAGAAAGGTAATCTCATATTCCATTCACAGTTATGCTCTCGCTCTTGGTCTTCAATAAATAATTACATTGTTACAGTTTTATTTTACTGTGGACGGAAATTGTTTTGATTGCTCCCTTATTAAGCATAGACCATAAACATTTATCAAATTTACCGCTATTCTCCGTAAGTTTGTTTTATTACATTGAAGTTCGAACCAAATGATTACACGTGCTAAATTAACACTCAACTTTGTGATTTTTTAAATAAATTAATAAAAATATATCATCCCTCAATTTAGAAAACGTATAGGAAAATCTTATTTCTATTACATCTTTTAAGTGCGGGCATTAAACTGCTAGATCTTAAATATATTTAATGTAGTATTAGATGTATATATTTTACTATCTTATCTAAATTATGCTCTATAACAATTTCCAGATGGATGAACTATTAGCTAACTCACAAAAGTACAGAGTGTCGATGAGCGAACGGTCGTGGAGTGGTCGACGAGGCTCTATCACCCGGACCAGCCCATCACCTCTTCTCACCCTAACCCACATCACACATATTGCCACACGACCGCCCGGTTGTACACAGAAAGAGAGAGAGGTATTAAAAAAAAATAAGTATCACTTCATTCCACTTGCTAATTTAAACATTAGGATTTAAAAAAATCTCATAATTTGGTGTCATTTACAATATCGTAACATAGATAATTAAAAATATAGCTAATATAAAATTCCTAACAGTCCGTAACACTATAGCACAAGTTAATATAATGTAACATAGCCACAGATCTAAGCTAACAACGGTACTAACAAATCATAGATACCTAATATTATCTATATATAACATTATCTTTGGTTTATGCGAGTGTCACAAATATGTCGATAAAGTAGTTGTCTTTAGCGATTGCCTAACCGACTGCTTTATCGACTCACTAACCACAGTAAATGCAAAGCACTCAAAACGTCAAAGAATTTCACGTCTATAAAAGTAACATTTATAACAGCAGCTTCAGCTAACTTTGCTAAAGTTATTTTATCAAGAAACGCATACGCATTAACATAATAAAATGGTTTTTCGTCTCATTGTTATAAAGTTTTATATAAAGAAAATTATGCACGTTATGTCGTAGTAGTGCGCCTGGAATGTTTAAGTGAAGAAAAGTCCGTGAACTAAAATTTGCATTTATATAAAATACACTGAAACTGCAAAGGAAATTTCTTTTAATACAAATACTTCTGTATCCTCGCATTAGCTAGTTTGATTTAACATCTTTCCATTCAACAAATCTCTGATAAGAAGTTACGTCATTCAAAACTTTTGCTTCTCGAAATAGCTTTCTATTAGAGTTAATTTTATGATGGCTATTAAGCATTTAACAAGTTTTCCCATTAAGGAAATTACTTGTATGCAAATGAACCTAACTACCGACACTCAGTATGCGTCGACTGTAGTGACGATACCATACATCTACCGTACCTAGTATGACCATTATATCTGCAAGCGATTAAACCCTATAATTAAGTAAAATTAAAATGCAGCCGTTTTACTAAGCGCGGACGGCGTGCACAAATCAACAAAACTAAATTTACAGAAATAACAAAAGAAAGTCTCACTGAGACAATACTTAAAGCTAGAGAAATGCCTTTCCTATACTCGGAAAAGTAGCTATAAAGCTTTACCATATGTATTGAGTCTTGTTCTTCTAATTACTAATAGCACGAACCAAGCGTCGCCAGCCGATGGTGCGGGGGGGGGGGGAGGGTTAAGTTGACTTTACATACTACAATTCATACTTTTCTCATTCTCTATGAATGAGAATTGCAGGTATTCTGTGACAGTACAGAGTCCAGTGTGTAAAGCTACACCAGCACAAGCTCTTGACGATGCAATAAAAAACATGTAAATAAGTTATAATAACATTTATTAGAAAAATTGAATAAAAAGGAGTTTGAATTTGCATAAGTGTACAGCGTACAGCGTATTTTTTTTAATTATCAATCAGATTTTAATATTATAATGGTCGTTGTTTGTTTATATTAGGTTAATTAAAATATAATTTTCGGGGATTATTCTTGGCAACTTTTTTAGAATCTCTAGGGGGGAGGGGGGCAGCTGCATTGGCGATGCCCTTGGCACGAACGATTACTAGTGTTCAATTAATTATAAGTAACAACAGGCAGGTCGGGCAGAGACTAATGCGGTCCAAGGAGTAAGCAGACACAAGTGGCGAGGACGGGAGTTATTCGTGACAGTTTCTGAGGTGACAGTCGAGGCGAGTGGCCGTCTGCAGCTCACGTGCGTTAGCACCATACCCGAGTTTAGGAGCATTCACGACAAATTCGCGGATATTAGAAATGAAACTGTCATAGGTACTATAATTGTGAATATACTAACTCTTTCATTATTATTATTTTATAAATGTGTGATATACATTTTTTTAAACTTCAGTGGATGTAATAAAAGCAACGAGCCAACCGGAGCCAGCTTCGAATCTGACAAAGGGGCACAGCACGTCCGACAGCGCCACTCTCGCCTCACCTCTTATTAATATTATACTAATACATATTCTTTATATAATTTGACTGTATTTTTTGCAAAAATAAGTAATCAGGCTGTGATAAACATTCGAGGTTGGATCACACTCGGGCTTAATAACAACGCGAGCTTCGAAGTATCACCTAAACATCGATGTTTCAATTAAAAATATGTTGAGGACAATGTTTAAGTTCTTTACATAAAAATAATATGTTCCGATTAATTCATTCATCGGGATAATATTCACTCATAATACTGAAACATATCAATATTTATTTATTTATTTACAGTGTAAACTGTACATAACGACACTGAAGGGGCTGTGCATTTTATGGCGTTATTGAGATTGGTTGTTAAATGAAGAAAAGAGAAAATTCATTGTATACACGCTAAATCAACCAAAGCCAATTGATTGTCGCTTTAGAGAGTTTGTCGTTTAATCGATTGACGTTACATGGAGCTTACACTGTATGAAATATGTAGATACCTTAAAGTCCAAAAGCCAATACGGCCGACATAAATATATATATAGTGACTAAAAACATTGTTCTCAACAAAAAACTGTGTTCCTTATATTAGTTAGTAAATACGTTACAATTAGATAGATTTAATTACATCGTAAGGTATTGAAATTTTCTCCTCTGCTAGATTTTTAATATATGTAAACAAATATACGAATCTTTGATCATATTAAAACGCTTCTCCTATGAAGAGACATGAAACATTTCATCAATACTTTTATATATAAGACTTTATCTACATTTCAACAATTCTATTCACTTAAGAGTTTAATAATTAAAAAAAAGAAATTCGCGAATAAGGCTTTAACGATAAATTACCTTACTGTGCCTAGATTTTATCGAAGTCGCCAAATAATACATATCACTACTCCGTTGGAGATAAGACTATTATAAAATGTATGTAAAATTAGTAATTTGAAATAGAATTAATAGTTGGATAATAGTACATTCAATACATTTACTTGTAATATATAGCAGTTTATTTAATTGGGATCAAAGTACATAAGTAGGATGCAGTGTAGCTAAACCTGAGACGATTACATTTAAGAAGACCATGTCGTTAGTGTCAAAGATGTCGAACCCATCAAAGGCTGCTTACGTAATGATATGACTTAAGTCTGTCAGCATATTTGTAGATGTTGCTCGTAAGCCTTGTAACCGAAGTACAAGTAATGACCAACTTTTGGTCGGCGGAATTGTATGAATATTAAAACATCAACTTTCATCTAGAAAGGCTGGAAAATTAGCTAGAATCATTTATGGGCCATCGCGTTCCTATGTAACCTCACACTTCACTCGCTTTTATGTGTAGTCATCTGTTTAATTTTAATTAATTTATAATTAAAATTGTTACTGTGAGAGGCTACTATTATGTCGTAATGGTTCACCTACTCATTACATCATAGTCGTTCGTGTTTGAATAATTTTTGTATTAATTATTTCTAAACAAGTTCAAATATAAAGCGACATTTATGTCATCTATTCGTTATCGGTCGTTAAAAATATTAGTTTAATCCAAAAATTCCAAAGCAGCGGAGAAATTAGTTTAAAAATGTACCACTTGACGGCCGTATATCCGAAGGTCTTAGACATTTTTAAACACCATCGTATTAAATATTAAACCTAAATAGGCTTTTTATGGCTGTTAGTTAAGTGGCTTAAAGCATTACGTTTAATTTTACATTAACCTCAATCGTAATATTTCTATCAATCTAAATAATGTCTTCGCTGTCATTGTTAAGTCATATCAATGCATATTGTGAACTTTCAATATTTTCATATTTCTATAGAAGATTATAGTAATTTTAACTCGTTTTAAAGTTCTAATTTATATGATACAAATTTATTTATTCAGTATAAGTTGTAACTGTCAATTATATAATTAAGCTTTGTATTTTTTTTTATGATCATGTTGAATAAACTAAGATACATTGACTCTAACTGCAGTTTGCCTATTGTGACTAGAAAAGCTCGACACAAAATTCTTTACGCTTTCCTTTCCGCTTTTCCTTTCCGCTTTCCTTTCGCTTCCATTTATTCCTGTTTCTCTCTCTATTATCGTTGAACTTATGGATTCGTAGTTTTTCTACTACGAACAAATCCTGTTGGCTTTTAAGGCTCTAAAGTCACGAACGAAAATCTATCTACAGATTAAATTATGAAAAAAAAAACATGTCAAGTATTTTTATGAAATATATTTCAATAATAGCTTAATTAATAAAATCTTTAACACAACCATAACTTAGTATACAAAACAAAATATTCTGCTGAAATTCAAATAGCATGTGTAACATTTCCACAGATAATAAATGGGCCGAACATCAAATATGCAGAGACATCAATTTCTTATAAGTTCTATAGACTATCTCTCTCTATAGACTCTAGACTCTCAATAGACATAATGCGTGTTTGTCATTAGAAATATATGTACAAATATGTGTGATTAAATATCGGACGAAAGTTATGTTGTAAGATAAAAATAAATATATTTCATACGATCTGTATTGCTATAAAAGCTTACACAATTATCACATGAAAATGGAATAACGAAGCGAAAATGAAATACTATCAAATATATATGACCAAAATATTTGCGCAAATAAAATATTACCTACAATAAATACTTTTTAATACTCTAAAACCTTGTTATTTAATCACTTAAAACATTAGGTACTACGATCACAATAATAAAAAAACTTAATTTAATATACAAATTTAAAAAAAACTAGAATTAACACAAGAATATTAACTATATCCTGGAATGACTCAATAATAATTAACAAATCTAAAGAATTTATTACTACTACAATTCTAGAATCAAACTAGTGAATGGTAAGTAGATTTTCTAAAGCAGTGGTACAAGACAACTATTCAGCTTTATTGTCCAACTGCATAACGATCTGGTTGGAAACCACTTTAGTCGCGAGCGCAGCATCCGGAATAAGAAAACGGTCCATATCTTTAATGAGCAAGTTGTCACCATCAGGCACTCCATACTTGAAGGTTATCAACTCGGGGTGCCTTTTCTTAGCTGTAATCTTGACAATCGTTGACAGCAGCCGTCTCGACAACACCTTAGCGTGACCCTTCTTATTGGGTATATCACGTAGAATTACCAAGTGTGTTTCAGTTACAACTAAATACGAATCGTACATGTAACCATTGTATAAGACTTCTTGACATTGGAAACTATTGATCACATTTGGACCTTTAAGGAATGTCTGTGTCTGTACGATCTCGTCTATAAGCTCGGTGGGGTCAGGCCGCACATCGGAATAGGACTCGTCGTCGTCGTCGTTAATGGAAAACACGGGTGGCACGTTCCTGTAGCGGCTGTCTTTTCTCTCGGAAGTGGATACATGCCACTCACTCGGTTGACTCGATGAATTTGGATTCACAATATACTCAATTAACTTTCCTTTGACCTCTTGACTTTTGGCTTTCATAGCCGAGGACAACTTGCCAAACAACTGAATAGCCGGTATGTTATCTCGTTTCTTTGACTCGCGTAATTCCGTTTGTACGTTGTTGTTGTTTGGGGCGCAAACTAAACATTTGGCCAGATTGTGATCCTCTAGACAGTCACTCATGTGCGGGCCGAAGTAATCGTGAATCGCCACGAAGCCACCGTCAAGCATGGACACATGTTTTATATTTCTTTTGAGGAAAGATGCCACGACCATGTGAGCATAGCTATCTTCTTCAGTTCGCCCCGACCCAACAAAACATAAGTGTTCACCAGCTGCCAGCGAGCCTGCGGCTAGGGCTTGCTTCTGAGCACTCAGTAAGCCTTGCACTGCTGTATTAAAAGCATTCGGCTCTTGTAGCATAAGGTTGCAGTCCAGATGGAAGGCTGTTGATAAATGGCCAGCATTATACTGATCAGCTGGACGGCAATCAACTAGGAAAAACTTTACAGTATCAGAATCCATAGCATCAATGGTAGCACTCTCAATAAGCTCATGGACAGCCAATGGTAGACATAAGGCTTGAGAATAAAGCTTTGAATTTATTTCAACTCCACTATCAGAAAATAATACCTCTAAAACATCTTCACGGAAGGAAACAGGTGTCTTTAATGAATAATAATGGGCTAAAGAACAAAAATCTGAAACATCGTTCGCTTCCAAATCTAAAGGCATTTTTCTTAAACATTCAATTATAGATGCCTTACCATCCTCTTTCATTTGTAAAAGTTGTTCCCTGGCATTTATAATCATTATCAAACACAAAAAGAATATAAAGAAGGGGTCAGACCTCTGGAAGTATAAATCCCACATAAAGAGAACTACCTCCAAGTTACAAGTCCCAGAAAACAGAGACCGAAGCCATGGCATACAATATTGTTCTGGTGTAATCCTTTTAGTATCCAAAAAAGAGCAGAGTTCTGGATCGTGATACTGAATAATTAATCGTAAAATATGAAAAGGTACACCATTAGGTAAACATCCACTTGGAATGTATAGCTTTAATATCCTTTCAAAGAGGTTGTAGGTATCAGAGCGTGGCAATTTTAAGCTTAAAAGGGGATATAGTATTTCCACCCATCCATTTTTAGATGCATAATTAAGTGATTTAGATTTACAGTAGAATGTTATAATTGACTCAATGTCTGATATTACTGATAATTTCTCATCGTCATCATTGTCAAGTTTTTGAACAAACTTTTTTACATCATCTCTAAGATCATTCTGATTATTTAAATCAAAAATTTCATCAAACAAAAGTAACTGGTTGCCACCGTCTTGACAATTCAGGCACACTAGCCAGACATCAGGCCGAAGGCTATCGGGAATTCTTTTACCTTTTGTTATGTTGTTAATTTCATATGATGAGCAAGAATCTAAGAGTGCTGATTCTAGCTCAATCAACCTAAAAAACATAAGATATGGTATTTATTATAATTTAAAAACTAAGACAAGAGTTATATATCAGGCTTAATAAACACCTACCAGGTTGTATCCTCTTCTTCTTTTGTCATTTTTGTAGATTAATAAATTAAAAGTTTAGCACGAAATACAACAAAACTCTTTTTATAAGTAAATCTCCATGAGTATGTAACAGCCCTTCAATCTCAATTCATATTCGACGTACTTTGTAATAATAATGTCACTATTTAAGAACACACTACCACCAATTAATAAGAAAAATTCTGTTTTCTTTTCAATTTCTTTATCATTATTGAGTTTTCCTGTTTTTAAAGGAAAACATTTTTGTTATCCCATGAACATCAAATTAATATGATGAACGACAAATGTCGTACACAATCAATGATAAAAATAACCACAGATAATCACTAACCAGTGTTGAAAACTCACAAACGTCATTAAAAATCGAAACAATTGTCAACCTGTAGTAAGAGAAGTGCGGTCATAAAATAACCACAGAGAGCTATTAGAAGGAATAGCTATTTTAGCAGCGGGGGTTTTTTTTAACTTTCCATATTTTAAAATACTATTCATAATGATTATGGTGTCATAATCGCAATTAAATGATAATAAATAATTATCCTTTGTATATTTATGAAATCTGTGGTAGAAACGTCTAAACTTCGTTGTCTCTGGCTTTAGCGAAAATCATAAAATCCTCCGAAGAATCAAAACAAGGTTGTATTATTAATATTCAGTGCGATTCCACATCATATAATTTAATTTTAACATACCCCATAATAAAACTAATGATAAAAATTCTAGATTTATGAATTATTAATATATTTTAATGTCTTTAAAGTTTCGGTCTATTTAAGTACTCTGGTCTCTTACAATGGGTAACGCAGGCAGCAATCCACCAAAAGAATGGACTAAAGATCATCAAAGTAAACCCGTTGAAGTTGGACCGTCCTCTCCAACAAAGGACGGAGAGGCCTTTATATTTGACAAGAAAACAGATGATGACCGAAGTGCTCGAGACGATGACAATAACCTTGAAGAAGGAGCTCCATATTATACAAAAGCCGTTCCTGAACACGATCATGATGAAGAACCTGTGCCTCGTAAAAGATCAAACACGTTAACTGAAAGCAATAAGTCTATAGAAGATGTCCAAGTGCTACCCACAGTCTTCAAATGGGAAGGAGGAGGAAAACAGGTGTTTTATTAACGTCGTGAAATAGATTACAAATCAATATGCTATTCTGATGTGACTAATTATTACAGGTTTTTATCAGTGGTACATTTACTGATTGGAAGACAATTCCTATGGTTAAATCTCATGGAGATTTCGTAACTATTATTGACCTTCCAGAAGGTGAGCATCAGTATAAATATTTCGTAGATGGAGAATGGAGACATGATCCAGCCGTAGTAAGTACTATAGCTAATTACACAATATAATTATACCCATATCTAAAAATTCCTTACATTTATTTCTAGTACTTCAAGTTATTTTCTCAATATATTTCATGCACCTTTTCAACATATTACATGGGTTTTGTAACAAATTCTTATAAAAAAATTTATTTAGCTACTCAGATAAGTACCATTATTTTTAAATTTATATTGCTTAGTAGCTATACCTTTGCCACAATGAGAGTTTGCATTTTTAATTCCTAAAGTTTTGTCTAAAATCATTCCAAAAACAATAGAAGTCAGACTATTAATTTTTTTACAAGTTTAATGGATCTGAATATTACACAATAATGTTAACTTGGTTCAGCTTAATCCTGTCTTAAACAGCTACAATATTTTTTTAATATTAAAATACTTTGAAGTTAGTATTGAAGTTGAAACATTGTTACTTTGCTTATCATAAAATATGTTGATAGTATTAAAAAGAATCATATTCATTTCAGAAACTTGTAGACAATGGTATGGGATCTAAGAACAATTTGGTGACAGTTAAAATGTCTGATTTTGAAGTATTTCAAGCTCTTGCTAAGGACAGTGAAGGCATTCACAGCTCAGCTCAGACTGAATATTCCCAGGTTACTATATTAAAATAAATTTTTTTCTTTAAAAAAAGTTATTCAAATATTCATGATTATAAAAAAATCTGTTTATAGGAAATTCCACAATCCAAGCCCTGGGAAAAAGTGTCAGGGCCTCCAATATTGCCACCACACCTTCTGCAAGTTATTTTAAACAAAGACACTCCATTATCGGTAATTCTTTCAAATGCTACTAATTCTAACGAACACAAATTAGACAGTACTTTATCTAAACCTTAATATGTTTACTGATTTTTTATATAATAGTACTTCTAAGTACTTTTTATTTTTATCTCAGTTATAATGTGTGTTAATAACTAAATGTATATTTTTCAGTGTGAGCCGACACTTTTACCGGAGCCCAATCATGTGATGTTAAATCATTTATATGCGTTATCTATAAAGGATGGAGTTATGGTGCTCTCTGCAACTCATAGACACAGGAAGAAGTATGTCACAACATTGTTGTATAAACCAATTTAATGTAAATAAAAATTGTAGGCATTTTAATCACCAATATAGTATTAAAACTTAGGAAAAAAACATTTCAAATTATATTATTAATTTATTATCATTTCAACCTTAATTACCAATACATTTTTTTTAGATCTAACATACCACATTTAGGTACATAAGTTTTTCTTATAATAGACAAAAGGTGTAAGGTATATTATGGTAGTATGACCTAACTACAAATCTGTATAATATAATTGAAAATTTTGATTTATCTTAACTTATATATTTTTAGTAAATAGTATTACATAAAGGTTAGAGACTAATTGCTTCCTTCGCATTGTATTTACTATATCCCACACATATGACTGACTATTACAACATAATACTGATTTATTTAGGCCTTTGGTAAAACTACAATTTAATTAAATAATATTGATACTGAATAAAAAGATTTTTTTTAGAATGAAGCATAATTTCATAGGCCAATAAATAAATGGGTTATATTCTTACCAATTTCAATTAGCCATGTTATATTTTACAATATTCTGTATAAACATTATTGATGTATTGTTGTGTATTTATTAACTTGACAGCACACTAATGGCTTCTTAATATTAAATAATACAGATGTAATGGGCCACATTATGTGAACGTAAGTAATATATATTGTTGATAAATAAAAAGTATGTGTCATTCAAAATCAGAAATATCTTTATTCATATAGGTAACTAAGGTATAATCGTCAACAAAATATGTTATAAAAATTTTCGCAAAATAATTAATCCTTGTTTTTATCTAATTATTGAAATGATAGCCATCAGCTATTCTATCATGTTAAATAAAATTATGATAATTTTGAGGTATTAAAATAAATCTTCCCCTTAAACACTTAATTTTTGACTCAGTCTCAATACTACTTATTTGAGACGGATGACATTGAAATAGGTTTTAACTCTTGCATAAAATGCTATCAATCAATGTTGATGAAGAAAACTCTTTTGATAATTAAAAACTCTAATTGATATCTATTCAACCACTACATCTAAAAGAGGCTTTTTGTCTCTTCTCAAATGTTCACTATCAACGTTTGAATTATTGACAGGATTTTTGAAATACATAGCCACAGATATAACAACTAAACATATTGATACTATTGTGTAAAATGTAATGACAATATTAAATAAAATATAACAAACCACAGCTGTTATTATTAACTCTAAAGCACTAGCATATGTTTTGAGAATTGAGTTTAAATTCTTTAAAAAGAAACTTGTCACTATGCCTACAATCGCACTGTTAACAGTGATTAATATCACAAACACATCACCTAATGACTGGAAATCTTTAAACATGGTAACGACTTCCCCCTTACACATGAGAATAAAAAAGTTACAAATCACAGAATCCAAATACATGAACACATTCTGTAGGAATATGTCGACATTGGATCCTTTAGTTTTTAGCAAATATTCATTATATGTGCCCGCTAAACACGAACAAAAGTTTTGGAAGTTAATTGAAACAAAATATATGTTAAATACTTGAGACCAGATATCGTCAGCATCACCGTTGGATGTAATTGTTGCTGCATCGAAGTTTTTCAACATACAACCCAGTGTGAGTATACCCAGAGATAGCCATTGGATAAATGCTAATTTTTTCTTGAATAGAAACTGAAAATAAATATTTTGATAAATTTTATATTGATAATTGTTAAATTATTTTGGCCATAGATAGTAATTACTCACTTGAAAAATAAATGCCGTCAGAACTACTCTGAACTGCAGAAGAATATAGTATGATGTTGGATCATAATGTGATAAATTAATAAATGCTAAATTATTGTAGAAACAATATAACAATGACGGTATGAAATATTGAAGCAGAAGGTTATAATTATTTGATATCGCCTTGAAAATATGTGATTTATCCCTGAAAAAAGGAGAAAGTTGAATTATTTTGTTTACATACATAATAATACTAATATGTAGAAAACCCAAGTGACACTTGCCCTTTTTTATATGTATACAGAGCAGCAGATATGAATAACTTTAACAATTCCGATAAGAATACAACAAGTGTAGTGTTGTAATCATAAACACCATTTTCAGTTTTAGATGCAGTAATGAACACACCTGAAAAGTTATTTCAATATTATTTATAATATGAATAATAATATTATTTATCTTATGCAATATATTGTTCGTACATCAAAATAAATATTCTTTAACACTTAGTGGAGATAAACACGACCACAACGCAAGAAATAGAGAAAAAATTTATGTGCCTGATTCTCGCTTTAGTAAAGTTCATAAATCGTTTGTAGGTATAACGTTTTTATAACAAAGTCCCATTACTTATAACCAAATTGACTTCCGACAAATTTAAAACGCGCTTAAAGGGTATTTTGGTTGAAAAGGGAAACTATACCGTAAACGAATATTTAGAGGAAAAAGATCCCTTTAATGTGTCGGCAATTGGCTCAGCATCGGGACAGTTCAATTCTTGAGTAGCCTTACACTGCTTTGTTATTTTAATTGTCAGTAGCACAATTTTGTATTAATTGTTTATTTTAAGAGTTTCTTGCCGGTTCTTCTCGGTAGATGACTGCCTTCCGAACCGGTGGTAGTGTAAAAATTGAAGACTCAAAAGTGTCTTTTTAAAGACCTACTTGATGAGATTGAGTTTGAATATATGTGTAATAAACTAGTATAGTACAATAAATATGTGATGACGGTTATTGTCACAAATATTTATTATTTATAATAGAAAAAAATTACCTTGAAATACAAATAATATTATATATAAAGCGAATACAATGAATCCCTCTTTATTTGGAAAGAATTTTTTACATTTATCCATTTTTTGGATGGTTAAATTTAACCTTGTACCAATGTTGTACTTCCAGTGGTCATACCTTTAATCACAAAAGAAATGGTAAATGTTAATTATGAAAAATCATTTTTACATGTTTAGCAGTAGCATTTAATCAAATGCATAGTTTATTCAATGAAATGATAACAAAGCCAATAAAAAAGATTGATAATTATTATAGGCACATAAAATATTCAATTCTTATAACAACATAAATAAGTTGACTTTTAGCCCGAATTAAAAATTAAGGATATAAATTCGTGTTAATGTCGAATTAATACGCCCACAATCCACGTAACTTAAATCGTAGCATTTGTTATACGTATAATTGTTATAAATATGTTAAAGGTTTATAACAAAAAATATATACCTATTTAAAATTTTATTAAAAAATGTTTACATACTTTTGATTTAAATTATATATCTTGGCACTAAATAACGATCTAAGTTTTTAATATAATCAACTTAGTTTTCTATCGTTTTTTCCCACTATTTATATTTCTTCAAAATACTTTCTACAAAACTATTGATTTTCCTCAATTTATACTTAATTAATTTAGCACAGGTAACTGGAGAGATAGTTCATGACTAATTGTACTAAACTACTTAGTGCTTACTACTAGAGTACTACTAACTATAAGTGTAAAGTATTATTAAATTGATTTTGTTGACACACAGTTCCTACGAATACAGATAACGAAGTGTAAGCAAGAACCACAGATAACTTAATACAGAGTACAGTTCACATTTGTAAATTGTGCAATCACTTTCGATTAAAATAAAGTTAAGTTCAATTACCCCGATAATTAATGGTTTCTGTAGTCTGATATAATAAATATAAACCAATCACTTTACTCCCATTCGCATTGGTTGCTAAATTTTAATCTTAGATACCGCTATTGTTGTTACTTCTATTTTTTCTTAGGGTTCCGTTTAAAATCAAAAGGAAGATGTTTACTATTTGTGTAGTATTTTAATGTACTTGTCAATCTGAAATATTATCTTTGTTTGGTTTTCGTAGTGCCATCTAGTAGAATTCAACAAAAACTCGTTCTATATACAAAACATGATATCTATTAAATTTTATTTGAATTTCTAGAACATTTATGTTATCGCTGGTCGTTCGTTATTTTTTTCAGGCACTATTGCGCTTATGAAGCATTCATGAATTAAAACATTGTAATTGCCCTCTAATTATATATTAAATTCTTATTCAGACCAAAAAACTGCTATAATGAAACATGAATTAGTTCTTAAATAACACTGTGGATTTATACAAAATATTATAAAATGTATATTGTAAATGTAAATTATATAATAATGTAATTATAGTATAATGTAAATTAACTTACTATTTCCAAAATAATTATTTAATATACTATGTAAAAAATTTAAAGAATTCTCAACGGCATTTTTTATTAATTGAATTTGCCTTAAGATTATAAAGCATTCAAATTGAAATAGTATGTAGGTGTGCTCAAAGAAAGACGGCTTTAGAAAGCAATCAAAGCTTGGAAATGCATATTTTAATCAAGCCGAGCCATAAGCCTCTGAAACAAGCTAACTATGAGATCACTGATCAGATCACGCAAGCGAGGAAAACAAGAGAGTGTGCGCAGGCGCGAAAGAGCAGCCCGCGGGCGGAAACAAGCAGCAGTCCCACCGTGACGCGCCGCACGGCTGCTGCTATCTGCGGCGCGCTGTAATGTACAATTCACGCGCGCTGCACACGCTCAGGTAGGTCTCCAGTATATTTTCATTCACACCCTGACTGCTAAACCTGCAATTTCGATACATTTGTGATACACAAATTATTCGTATAATTGACATGTTGATCTGTAAATCACAGTGACCTAATCCCAAAAGAATTTGCTAATTCCCGATGCTAATTTCGTATGCCTGATTAAAAGTCTGTATTATAAATTATCAAATATTAAGTAATTAAGGTGGAATGCCATTTTTTTAACCGATTACATATATGTAGAAGAATATTTACACGCAAAATTTAAAGATCTAATGCGTAGGTGTAATTATACCATTTTAACGTTAGGTAGATTAAAAGAGTGTAATTTCCCTTTCGCCTCTTCTAGCAAATGATGTTCACGCAACTGGCTAAGGGACAAACTTAAAAAAAAACGTAAATTTGTTTTGCTTCTAGGTGAAGGTTGTGCTATTGCCTGTGAAATTTTAGGTATATCAGCGAATCATTAGCATAATTTACAATCACCACATTGCATTCATTTGACTATTACTACTACCTTATTCACTGGTAGGTACCACTTGATAATAGACTGAACATTAATTCCTCTATCATTTAAGTGATTCTATTAATCCAGGCAACCAAGTCACTTCTCTTAATTGAATGAAAGTGAGTCCTGTGGCTAGCCTGTATGTCCACGACGAGAATATTGTATGAGAGCAAATAAATATTGCGTACTTATTTTGTATTCACATTTTGAATACAAAACAAGATTGTTTGGAATCATTTTGAAGTTAAACAAACGCCTGTAAATATTTCGCTAAATCTATTTTAAGGTACTTAAAATATATTTCCTAATTACGCTTTATGTTAAATCGGTTCAATGGCTAAATAGGCAATAGGTTCGTTATTAAGTAGAGTCATAAACAAAAATAAACTTTTATCGATGTATTTGTAGTGAGGAGGTGTCGAGCCAGTTTGATGTTGCGCGGTGAAGCGTGGTAATACGCAGCCAAGCGTGTAATCAACACGTTGCCCATATGAGGGCCGACCCGTAGCGCTGCAAGCGCCCCATAGTGCCATTGGGGTCATGCTATCTGCTGCTCTCGCGACGCTATCCACCTTTGCTGTGCTCATCACCACCACTGCTGCTGGGCCTCTGCTCCTCGTGCTTAGGACAGCCTGTCGTTACAACGACACATTTTTATTCACCGAAACAAGTCTCGAGAAATTTATCGAGTCTTCAGGACTAGTTACACTACCGCGACCTTTTACAGTGCTGAACTACAACGGTTTGTGAATTCATCATACTCATCAGGGTTACCATATAAATGATTATAAAACATATAATGCGTTATATTGTTGTAGAGACGTGCGGTGCAGGATGGCAGCAGCATGTCGCGGTAGCTGGTCTGAAGACAGTAGTGCAAGGCGGGGTTGTAATCAGCGCAGGATGGGGCGGCGCTGCGATGTGTGGCGCGCTGGCAATGCTGACACGTGCGCCTGCCACCTGCGCTGAACCGCACGCTCGGGCTGCTTCGCTAGCAGCACTTGTCCGTCGCCTGCGCTGGAGGAGTGCTACATTACTTAAGCACCGGCATAATGACTCGGACCTTTGCACGTCTATACTGAGTGAAGTTGAAAGAGCCCTTCTAGATATAGGATTACAATTGCGCCAAACAGATATTACATCTAAATATAATGAGCAGACACACCGTAAGTACTAGGTCCTTTATTCAATACGACAAAATTTTAATAATTTTCAATAAGGAAAAGTAGACAAGATATTAAATTACTTTTTCATAAGACGTTGATGTTTTTCATAAGACAAAATTATTATGATTGATTTCATTTTGGAAATCACTTTGAACAACAACGTATTCTACCTATATTAGTATATTTATACGTGTCTAGTCAAATTCATATTTAGTGATATATATCTAAAGATAGATAGATTTTACTTTACTTAGACATAGATAAATAATGCTCTGAAACATTGAATAAATATTTTTTTTATATTTTTCATGTTTTTCTATTATATTATCATATATTTTCGTTGCAGTCACTATTCAATGCGACTACATTGAACAGAACAACTATGAAGATCGCCCCGTTTTAATTGTGCAGCGCCCATTTGCTTCTGCCACTATGCCCTCTACACTTAAACAGCGATCATTTGCGTACATTTATGACAATTATTTAAAACTCCAAAACGATTCAAACATTAACGATACACGGAAAAAAATAAGATCTACTCATAACGATTCGGAACGAGAGTTTGACTGGGCCGATTTCTTTAAATATTACAAACTCAATTCATTAAGATATCCAGACACAATAGCCTCAGTTGATGTTGGTAAAACAAATAAACAAAATACGAGATTTCCAGGGATTGACCCCTGGGATTATCCCCACAGTCTCCTATTAGCTGAACGCGCTCCTATCGACGCGTATGACTACTTGCTTGGAATACCATATGACAATTCCAGACCTGTAACATACTCTTTTGATTTGTACGAAAGTAAAATAGTAGAGGGATCAGCTAACTGGGAACTGGTGACGACATTAGAGACAGAATCCACCCATTTGACAGACAGAATTTGGCACACAGACGTAAGGTGGGAAGGAGGAAGAGATTTCGAGGCATGGTGCATACAGCACGCTCATGTGAATCAAGGTATTGGAGTGGAACGGATCTCTGGAGAGGGAGTGTGCGCAGTAGGAGCAGCAGGTGTGGCAGGAGCAGCCCTAGTCGCCATTACGGTTACTATTGTTTTTGTACGCCGTGCAATCAGGTGGCGCCGAGGCGTGCGACGAAGACCGCGAACTGCTGTCGTACTGGCGCCAGTCGACTTTGAGTTTCCGGCGGAAGAGCAACGGCGTCTGGGTGAAGGCATGGAAAGTGTACTGAGCTGGTTGCAGCAACTACACGATCTTCCCGACCAGCCTGACTTGCTGAAGCGACCCCTCGCACCGTCAGCTCCGTCGTCAGTGTGTAGTGTCTCACGATTGTCGCCCGATGGACGGGTTCGGTACAAAGTAATAAAGTAAAACAGTTAAGTTTTCAAACTTAAGTCTCTGTTTTGGATCATCTTGAAAATTATATTTCACAGGGCGATCCAGTTCATATGAAGTACTTGCCTGTACCAACGTTGGAGCTTAAGCGAAAGGCGGTCGATGTTTTACTCGTCATGCAAAGCTTACGACATGAAAATCTAAATCTATTCATCGGTAAGTCTCCTATCTACATCGTGTCCACGTTCTATTGAGAATGATAATATCTTATGATAAAAACTCTTATAATACACATAACAACCCACTAAAGTACAGTGTGTGTGCAGGGTGTGTGTGTGTGGCACGACCAGCATTGGTATACGGTGCTGGAGCACGCGGCTCTCTCCAAGCGGTGCTCCAGGCGGATGAGTTGCGGCTGGACTGGACATTTCGGCTGTCACTACTGACGGACTTGGTGCGAGGAATGCGCTATCTACACGCGTCACCACTACGCGCACATGGCTGTCTTACGTCACGTGCCTGCCTTGTGGATGCGCGTTGGGTGCTGCGGGTGTCAGATTATGGTGTTGCACAGTTAGGGCATGCTCAAGCAATGCCCATAGCACTACGATGCGCCCGCGACCTACTATGGTGTGCGCCTGAGGTGTTAAGAGCTGGTGACACAATGCCACCTACTCAGTCAGCAGACGTTTTCTCTTTCTCTATCATTATGCAAGAAGTCATCGTTCGAGGGGAACCCTACTGCATGCTCAGTTTTACGCCTGAAGGTAACTATATTTTAAAAGCTCGAACTGAGATCAAAAAACTAAATTATATTTCGTAAATCGTAGTTATTATATAACAATAAGTACCTACCATCATTTTTTATTTATTTCATGTGATAATTACCTGCACGTGTAAGCAAACTGAATGCAAACCTTTTCCTATATAGAAATAGTGGAGAAACTTTGTCGGCCACCGCCACTGATCCGGCCATCTGTGTCGATGGGTGCAGCACCACCAGAAGCAGTCAGTATTATGCGTCAGTGCTGGAGCGAGCAGCCAGACCTTCGCCCTGACTTTGACCGCCTTCATGAGGTTTTTCGCCAACTGCACAGTGGACGGTACTGATTGAAGTTACTACATCTATAATATATACTGTTTCTCAGCTTTTCATCACATAATAAAACTATTGTTTTAGAAAGGTTAACATCATGGATTCAATGTTTGAAATGTTAGAAAAATACAGCAATAACTTAGAGGAATTGATAAAGGAACGCACAGAACAATTGGATATTGAGAAGAAGAAAACTGAACAATTATTAAACAGAATGCTTCCCAGGTTAGCCCAGTCTTACACCTGCCATGATTAATAACTATTATCTTCTAATATAAATTTTCATACAGGTCTGTGGCAGAACGGCTACTATTGGGACTACGCGTGGAGCCTGAAATGTTCGAGGAGGTGTCAATTTATTTTAGTGATATCGTCGGCTTCACAGCTATTGCTGCACGAGCAACACCTGTGCAGGTGGTCGACCTTCTTAATGATTTATACACTACATTTGACGCTGCCATCGAGCAATATGCTGTCTACAAGGTTTGAATACTAACGTAATTGTAGTTGTACGCTGAATTCTGGTAAACTAAGAAGATTCGGTTGCAGGTTGAGACGATTGGCGATGCGTACATGGTTGTTGGTGGTCTCCCACTGCGTAGTACGGACCATGCTCAAGCAGTTGCCACTATGGCACTGCACTTGCTACACTTAGCTGGCCAGTTCCGTATCCGGCATTCGCCGTCCACTCCTCTGCATCTGCGTATTGGATTGCACACAGGGCCATGCTGTGCTGGGGTTGTGGGCCTCACGATGCCAAGATATTGCTTATTTGGTGATACAGTCAACACGGCTTCTCGCATGGAGTCAACGGGAGCTGCGTGGCGAGTGCAGGTGTCCACTGCGACAGCAGAACGGTTGGCTGTGGCAGGCGGGTTTCGTTTGCGATCGCGTGGCCTCACTCAGATCAAAGGGAAGGGTGCTATGCACACCTACTGGCTACTAGGCAAGGAAGGCTTTGATAAGCCGCTACCGACGCCTCCACCGCTTGAGTAAGTTTAAAATGACTGCTCTCATCATTTGCTCCAAATACTCATTCATTACGAGTGAATATTTTCTTCTTAATAATGGCACTAAGGCCGCGTTTCTTTTATATGATTAGGTCTGAAGAGGTATTATTTGAAACGGATGGTGAGAATGATAGTGAATCATCTGATTTCTCAAACCCCGGAAAGATGCTCACAACTCCGCAACTGACAGTTGAACGGCAAAGCTCTGACCCCTGCGCCCCATTCCTTGGTAACAGAATTTTCATAATTTGTACTTAATTTAACAGATTTAACCCGTATAATCAACAATAAATGAAATTATTTAGGTGTTAATTAACAGTTTGTATATAATTTAAATGAAACTATGATTTAGATCGAGATGGTGCGATGTCAACAGAGAGCAGCCCGTGTTTACGGTCTGCGGTAGATGGGCAAGTCAGGGGTAGCGCCTCACTCGGCAGGAGCAAGGCAATAAGTGGAAGAGGTGGGGCTTGCGCGGCGCGCTTTCGCTACCTTCGTTCATCGATTTCCAGCTGTTCAGTGTCGGGATCCCTAGATGCTGCTCCAGCACCTCGCGTATTGCGCCGTCAATGGTCTCTGGAGCGTGGGGATGCTCTAGCTGCGGCGGCGGCGGGTCCAGATGACGGAACCACAGCGCTAGAGCCGCTAGCATTACGAGCCCCACCACCACGACCGGCACCACCTCGCTATCGGACCCGCGCCGACACTGAGCGCTAACTTTCACTCCCATTTAATGTGTCCCCGACAATAATTACTTTTACGCAATAATTCGTTACGTCCCTGATATGATCCTTAATGACTTTAAGTCACCGCAAATTTGGGTATGTTTCTAGTGTATCTAAGCCCTAGTCAAAGTCCTTCCCGTTGCGTCGGATGGCACCCTCCTATTTCAAGTGTAGCCTTCGTAAGTATTGTTGTGATTAAATTAATAATAAAAATTGTTTATCAATAGATTGTAGATATTGTGTACTTTCACTGTCGATGTCGATTATTCATATTTTTTATGAGTGAGGAGAGTATGAACATTTCTGCTCCACAAATCTTGTATTTTTGAAATTTTTCATCTGAATAAATCTTAAAATTATACTAGTTATGTTTTTAAGGACCCTTGTATCATTGCAAACCCTGTTAGGTTTACGCTTACGGTTTTTAATACACATATACTTATAAAATAACAAAAAAAGTTAAATACAATCAAATAGATTATTTATCGTGTAGGAAGGCCGAAGACCATCAGAGCCATCTCTATAAAGCAGATTAAGACGTCATATAGCTTACTCCACTGGTTAAGTCGGTGATGACACGTCAGCTTGCTAGATGTCGTTTATTTAAATCAATAAAGTAGCGCTAAAATATTCTTTATAGTCTAAATAGGAAATGATTATTTATATTTTTACTATAATTAGTCGACGTGTCTTTTCGAACATTCACATGCATTTTGCATGTCACAAGTTAGTGAAGTATGGCGAAGATTCTTCTAGACATTCATGTTAGCTATGTTAAGCATTAAATTGATTACGCAGACAGCGTTATTAACGTTGATCAAGAATAACATGCCCATAATTTAAATATAGATTTATATTATATTATACTGTAAAAAATGCTGGGTGCTGGGGCGGCGGGGCGCGGGCGGTGGCGTCAACTCTCGCGACGACCTCCGGCGAATGGCGATCCGCGACCGCGCGCAGATCTCTCGCGGCGTTGACGCGATGCGCCGCACTGTACACGCGCGCAGCACCCCTACCACCGCCACACGATGGCCACAAGGACCGACTACCACTTTGGTAAGTTACCCCATCTGTTATTTCTCACACAGTTCTTCTCACAAAGTTTCTGTCACTCAGTTCTTGTATGTGTTATTATACTCAACTCTACATTTACGATGGTAAAGGTTGTTATTAATATTAGTTGAGCCAAGTCTATATAAAATATAATTATCGAGTAATAATAATACTCGAATGGTATATTATGTTTTGTATTGTTATAAAAGCGGTCGACTCCGAGCACTCGTTAAAAATGTCAACGTGAACTCTTGGCCCCCTTATCGCAAGTCGGCCCTCGCCGAGCTGTGACACCACCACTCTGGTCCACTGGTGACTGGCTCCATCACTATGCCAACTCGTACCAGTATACTTATATTCTGTTAGGAATTAGCTTTGGCTTATTTAATTAGTTGAAATGATTGAATAAAGTTAACGACTTAAATTGGTTTCAAATAAAATATTAATTCACTTTATGAAATTGAATTGTATACGGCGATGCCAAATTAAAGATAACCCGCCTAATATTTAGTAAGATCTAACTATTGCTATATCTAAAAGTAGGTTGCATGCATAGTTAAGTTGTCACCCTTGCTGACGACCAGCCTTTGACTTAAGTAAGTCCTCATCCGCCTGGTTTCATACAACGTAAATACTATTTAATAGGAAGTGTCAAACGGTTATTTTTTTAAAAGTTAAAATATATAGAAAGCAACAATTTAACAAATAAACTATTAACTATGTGTTAACGAAATACGTAGGTACGGTAAAAACAACTTTTGAAAATTATTAAATAAGCTTTATCATGTTATTTGTATAATTAAACACATTAATATTATTAATATAACGAACAAAGGTTATGTTTGAAACAATAACATTTATTTTAAAATTATCCAGCCTCATTATTTTTTCCTCCATATCATTCTGTTTTGACCAATTCGCTTTATTTTTGTACACGTTTCGAAATACATAAAATCCTCGTTCTGCTAGTCAATAACCGAGTAAATCAGAATGACACTCAGCGTCAGTTTCTGGATTGTATTTTAGACTGTACATAGAGATATTATGAGGTTTTATTATTTTAGTAAACATGTTTAGATCTCTTCGTTTGTGTGAAATTATTAGTTGCCACAATATGAACAAAATACTAACTATACATGTGTGGGTCGATTGATTCAAGGAATTGAATGAGAACATGTACCAGCGCTGTGCATTGTACCGCGTCAAACTATGATGTAGCACGTACAACATCAAGGCACTGGGCGGATATGTAAGTAGCTAATAAGTCAACTTGACACACTGGATAGATCTCACAGTTCACTCATAGGACGCTTATTAATTATATTCTGGATAAATTAAAACACACAGAAAAACTGGTGTTGCGTGGTAAGTAACGGAAAATTCTAAAGCACGTAAAACTGTTACTGGTAATCGAGCTATTGTTTGAAATTATTACGTACTTCGAGGTTTATTGCTTACACTATGCACGTGACCTACCTGTACCTACTCGCGTATAGTACCAACGAGACGTTAAATATCGTATCGCAAAAAGAAATTGTGATGGGATAATAGGAACAGCTGTTGAGCGCATCAGGCCTGGTGGAGTTAGTGAGGGCAGTGGGGGGCGGCGGGGCAACGTCGAGACACGCGGAGTGGCTGCGCTTTATCATCCCGCGATTAGATAAAGCAAAACCGCTGAAAGCGAGGTGGAGGCAGTCAGTAGTAGCGACCCGCGCGCGCGCCCGCGCCACGCTTCCACCGCTGCTTAATCCGCTTCTGTTCTCTGCTGTTACGCTGTCATTTCCGCTGCAGGAGAGAGCGCACATAGTGATAGTGGTGTACTGGTTACAGTGTTACCCAGCGCATTCGTTAGCAACCAAAGGCAGTTGACGGCGATAAATCACCGTTGCGTGAAATGTCTGCGTTGGTGAGTTCTGTTGTGTTTCCTCTTCATTTCATTACAAAATAAGTATTAAAAATGTGAAGCGGCCTGTTGTCGCAGAGTGCAGGCCGCGATAAGCGACACCCCCCCCTCACCCACTTCCGCCCGCGCCGCTGATAAGGGCCGGTAATGCGCTGCGCCAACCGTTACAAACATCAAACATTACCTAGTTCTATTTAATGTGGTACCCTTTATGAAAACATTGTAATTCATTTGTTTATTTATCGTATATATCGTAAGGTATTCTCGTATGTTATCAATTAATTTTGAGGAATTTTCAAATTTCCACTCACCTTCCTTTTCTTTATTTACATTTAGATATGTACTTTTGTATCAATTTTTGTAATGGGTATATTTAGGTTTATTATGTTAACGAGCAATTATTGTCTAATGGCTATTGATATTTGGCTATTCAAAAGCTTTAATTAAAGATTAACGATACCTTAAATCAAAAGCTTGTGAGCTTGCAAGGTTAGCTCCGTAGGCTACTTTGTCAATATATTATACGTGATTAAACTTTGTAAGGTTCGTTTAAATAATAGTTGTTTATGAAATTTTATTTTAATAGGTACTTCGTATTGACATAAAACCACATGATACATGGAAGCGCAAGAAAGATACATTAAATGTTCGAGTGATTTTTGTAATGTGTAAGTTCCCATTTCAAAATGAATTACTCTTCTCTTACGATTGTGATTTTTAATAACTCAAAGTCAATTGTTCTTGTATTGTAGTATTGGTTAAGTACTACCGGTTACATTTATTCACCTCATGATATATGCCAAGCACAGAGAGTTGACTTGCTTATAATGAAGAATGACTTCAAACCTCAGGAACACTAAACGTTAAAGAAACAAACGACTATCTCACATTAAATTTACACTATATTGAAAAGAAAAAGATTATTAAAAAGTAGAAAAGCACTTTAGTTAAAATTATTCATGTAAGCTAAGAATACGCGTTACGTTGCGGTCATAGACAATGTTAGATTTGTTCTCGGGCTCGCTTAAGTTATTTACCGTGCACCAATATAATTACATATATAATAATTAAATCCTGAATAAAAACAATTCAATATTTACCATTTCGCATAAAATATGTATCAAGAAGAACAGTTTCAAGAAGGTACCATTTGCTTATTTGAAGTTAGACATTCAGAGGCAAGCATATGAACTAAATAATACAATACTTAAATTAAAATAATTTCAGAAAAATAATATAAAGCTAAAGGAGAAAAGCTATAACTAGCTTAGCTCAACCTTATGTTGAGCTTCTACATAAATCAAATCAATTTCTTGCATTAACGAAACCATAGAAAATTATTCAATTAATAAATTCTACAGTAAAGGCTGTAAAGACGAGAGATGTTGGGTCTCTCAGCATCTTCTATCGCATTTACCATGTGGAGTGTTCAGAGGAGTTGTTTCGATTAATACCTGCTGTTGAATTTCATCTTCGAACAATCTAGGCAGAATACGAACTTCCACCCGTATCACCTTTATGTCTGTCGTTCCACCACTGCGCGTTTCGTAAGACATTTCTTAACACGCACGACCGCGTTATGGAACCAGCTGCCCGCCACGGTATTTTCGAACCATTACGACTTAGGCTCCTTCAAGACAACAGCGTACCACTCCCTAAAAGCACTCACGAGCTCCCAGCCACGTGAGTGTCTATTGGCAGCAACTTCACCTTTATGGTGGGCCTCCTGTTCGTTTGCCCCCTCTTCTATAAAAAAAGACTCTTGTAAGCTAAAAACAGAAGAAGCATATTAGAACCACAACAGACTCTTTGGAACATCCAATGTAATATTAAGAAAATATATAAAACATATGTTATACAAAATAAAAATCGATAACCGATATTGATTGGCTTAGCGGAAGTCAAAAGATGTCGGGGGTTTCCAATATTTTTCAGCCGGCGGAGAACTTAGAGGTTCAAGTTTTAGTTACGACCCATACCTCAGCCTGAGCTCAGCTATTTAATATATACACAGGCGAAATAAAGAGGCACATACAACTAGTAATGATTTTTAAATAAAGTAATTGAATTATACATTATTGTAATTGGCTAAATTTAGTTTAATGTTTCGGATAACAAATGTTAATAGATAGGCTCACGGTGCCTACACATTCTCGTTTCTATCTACAAATAACTGTCTACTAATTAAATTAAAATTAAACAAACTCACATGTGAACTTAATTTTTTTTATAATAATATTCATACATTTATAAACCTGTGAATATTATTTTAACAACTCCAATATAACGTGTACCATAAAAAAACAGTTTCACAGATTTAAAATGAGATAATTGATGCCCTAGAATATACATTATGATAACATTATGTTGTATGGTATGACTCTCCAATAATATATCCAAATGCTTGTTGAAATCCATAAACCGAAATAGGTATGCCAAAATCATGATTATATGTAAACTTTCATAAAAATTATGAGAGAATTAAATCGATTTTCACAACACTTCTGTCGCAAATAAGCCTAACATAACATTCATCACCAATTAGTTATGTTTTGTTTAGATAAGCGTAAAAAAAAACTCATTAGATTGTGTGGTCACAAAAAATATGGCCTGAAACCATCCTGTCACTTAATAATAAAAATCCGATAACATTTTTAATAAGTAAATGGTCAGTAGTTATCATGTAGGGCCACGTTCTTATGTCAACAATAGACGAAACTGCCATGTATTGCTGTATCCGGGAAATGTGGGCTGACACGCATCCTATTTTATAATGTCCGGATTTTTATTTATTCCTTTTAGTTAACAAGTCTAGTAAGATGTCGTTATAAACCCATAATAGCCAGCTTATTTATTTCCTAGTATTGAAAGATTTATTTAAAAATCTCTCTCGTAAATCTTATGCATATAATAATCCCTAAAGTTGTGATTAACTTGACAAAGATAATGATTACAGCTGTAGCATTATCCGTAAAAGTAAGATTATTTACTTAAGGTTATCTCGCACTACGTTTTCTCCGGCGGTAGGGTAGAAATTGTAACGAGATTCGGTTCGTTTTCGGTTTTTGCCAGTGCGTTCACGTTGCATAATGCGCAGCGTGAGGGACGGTGGGGGGCAGGGGGGGGAAGCGATAAGAGCTGCGGCCGCGCTGACCCGGCCCCGATACACCCCCCACCACCCCGCGTTACTCTAACTTACCTCTGTCCAGTGTGCTTTTATAACCAGCTGAGTTCGGCTCCACACCGATTTTGAGAGGTTAGATAAGATCTGGACCGAAAACAAAATATACTTTAAACTACTGTATCATCAGAAACAGGAAATGTCAATAATAAAAATGTTACGACAATAATAAAATTATCTGAAAATTAACTTAATTTTTGCATGGTAACCGTCACAGTTGATAAACGAAGTAGGGTCTAAGTAGCTTCTATCTAAACAATTTGTTTTTACCAACGATACTGTTATTGTAAGTTTAAACAGTGCTAACTCTAAATTATTTATATTTTAGTTTTCTCGAAGGTATTGTTTAGTCGTGATAAGGCTGTCTTCGTTCCGCTTCTGTCTAATAAATTTTGTATACTTAGTCATATGTTAAGACAAAAATGCTTAGTTTTAAACGAAGTCAACTACGAATGATTGATATCAATAAAAAATAACACCTTTACTTCTGTCATCTAACTGTAATGCATTAATGCTGTGAATAGCTGAATTTAATAGAAACAATCTCTGGCTTAGTTACATAGTTTACATACATACACAAAACGGCAACCTGAAGTTTTCATATGTATATTTAATAGATTATATATTATATAAGATATGTAAAAAACTGTTTAAGGTTCGACTGCCTAGATTAGTATCTATAATTTTGTAGTTACGACTGAGTATACAAAATTATATATATGTATATGTTATTTAAACAATTCTATTTAACAGTCAAATATAACTTTAACATTCGTTTAAATCTGTCATTTTATTTGAATACTCAATATTTAACTTACATTACTTAATACGAGCGGGTTTGAGGGGAGGCAGAGATAACAAATGACCTCCGGCCCTCGCTCGGTGCTCAAGTATTAACAATTAT
The DNA here is from genome assembly GCA_951799465.1 of Leptophobia aripa. Taxonomy (NCBI): domain Eukaryota; kingdom Metazoa; phylum Arthropoda; class Insecta; order Lepidoptera; family Pieridae; genus Leptophobia; species Leptophobia aripa. Next base: position 6,500,859 of record OX637269.1, on the reverse strand, counting down.
TTACCATTATCTAAACAATATTATCTTAAATAACTCATCTATAAAAAAAATAGAATTAAATGAGTTGTTTTAAAAGCATATATAAATACGAAACTGGAGATGAAAATAGAGTATTATCCATAATTATTAAGTTTAACTGCGAAAGCACTGAAGCTTAACACTATTGCCTACAAAGGTCTTTATCAGGAATGATATTGTAGAAATCGAGCTGTTGATATATTTAAGTTTTAATTTTGTTTGGCTCCAGCATAAATAAATTAAAACACGTCGACGTTTTGTGTAGTCGGTGAAAATAATCAAGTAGTCTTTTTTTAGAGGTAGGTCTTTATAAAGACACTTTTGAATCGTCAATTTTTACACTACCACCGGTTCGGAAGGCAGTCATCTACCGAGAAGAACCGGCAAGAAACTCGATAGCTGCTCTTTTAAAATTAACAATTACAACAAAATTATGTTACTTGCAATTCAAATAACAAAGCATTAAGTAAGGCAACTCAAGAAACTGTCCCGATGCTGAGTCAAGCTGAGCCAGTTATGTGTAGGTACCCAGCATACGATCAGTGAACTACTGAACCATTTTTGTTTACAGGAACTGAAATATACTTAAATTAAATAACGTTTAAAAATATACTTTATGTATATTAAATTATACTTACATTTATCTTTCTGAATGAACAAGTTTTTTTTTTAATGATTAGATAGAACCTTTGAGACAATTTTTATAGCGAAGTAAACGTTACACCAAGATGGTTTACTCTATAAACCAATAAAAGGTACCTCCGTGCATTTTTAGTCAAGATAAAAAACCTCCTTAGTTATATATATCGCATATTTGTATAGCTACTAGACTACAATCAATATATTCTATCTATTTCATATTTCTGACTTTTTGACTACGTAGTTTCTATAAAATTCTTGATACAATATGTCTTACATAAATCTTAAAACATAAACATACGTCTCTCTTTGTAATGGCCGCTGAGATGAAAAGAGACAAATATCGCGCTAAAAAGAGACAAATATTATTGTGAAATTTGAATATTTTTTTTACTAAGCTTTTTTACCTATTCATGAATTTATGGCAAGCGGCACATTCAAAGGCTTTAAATCTGAATGCCAAACGAATTGTATCTATTGACCCTCTTTCGTGTACCCAAAAAATAATAATATGTAATTAGTTAATTACCCGTGTAACTAAGCTTTTTCTGTGTAAAATATGTTTTGAAAGGATTAAGAATTTAACCAAACAACAATGAAATCAATTAGGTGAAAGTTATTAATGCTGTGGTTTGAAATGTCCTAAAACAGATGGAAGTTCAATACATTCTTAAAAAAAACTGTACCTATTATTCTAATTGCAGTATTATAAAAAAAATAAGGAAAACCGGGAAATTCGAATTGGATTGTATAAATACAAGCTTTGTTTAACGTGCTTTTGTAATCTAAGTTCGACAATAATTATTTTATATGTGCTTCCTTAACAAAAAATAGGTTTCTCAGTTATTTTTTTTAAACACAGACACACAAATGTGTCTGCCCAGTGGCCCATGACGTGAAGTCTAACCCGTTCCCACGTGCGGGCAGTCACAACATGGGATTAACACGACGGGGGTCGTTACTGGGAAATAGGAAAAAAGCGATTTACAGCGATCTTAAAGCTAACGATAAAAATATATGAGTTCCGGGAGATTTGTGCTGATGATTTGTGGGCAAAAAAAAAAATGTTTCATAAAAAAAAATTCACATCGATGACGTAATTATCTATGGTTATTTATTGCCGACATGTTCTCGGGTCGTGTTACATGTGCGATTAGTGTTTACCGTATTTAGTAAAATTGTAAAAAGTTTGATGGTAAAAAATTGAAATCTATAAATACAATGTGTCAACGTCAAAGTCAATGTATCTTTATTTACTAAAATAGATAGAACCATTTTGACTCGTCTTAAATCTAAGTGATTCTAAGCCTGTTCGTACGCGACCGAAGAAGCAGGCAAGAAACTCGGCTTGGTTAATTTTTTTGGTAATAATATCAGTACACTTTTTGAAGCGAGGATAAAGCTGGAGCTAATTAATTGCCAAACTTTTTCATCATTAAAATAATCAGTAAATTTATAAGATGGTAAAACCTTCTGTTCATCTACTTTTTTAATTTTTCTTCGTAATAGAGTCAACAAACTGTTTGGGATTTTGTTATAGAGGCGTACGCAACTTTATGGAGCCTAGTAGTGGAAACAGAGACTTATCCTTATTTCTTAAATTTGTTTTGCGAGAATTTTTAAAAATGTGAACTAAATGACTTGTAACGAGGCTGGGTTCAAGGGTAATTAGAATTAAGATAAAAACATAAATACATATTAAGTACAATTTATACCAAGGATAATTATCATGTTGACAATTATATCTAGGCAATGGTTAGGTACTTAAGGTAAATTGGAAGATGTAAAAGTTGGCTTTTGCCGAGTACCTTTTGCACTTCTGAGTGTCGATTATAAACTAGATATATAGGCGTGTTTAATAAAAGATATTACAACTTACGAAAAATTTTTTTTTTATTTAACATTGAATATAACATTAAAATATACGCTTAAACATGAAGTAGTAGAAAAATATGATTATACACGATATGATATGATAAACACACGATTTCAAAGTTTACAAACAGCAGGGAGCCCTTGGGTCTGGCTTAGCCGTCAAGTCGGATGAAGTGTTTGTTTATTTTTAATTTACTTACTCAAAACAATTACCCATAAGGGTTGATTATGTCTATTATGCTAATATTTTTTCACACTAGCCACAAAAAATGCCTCAAAAGTCATCTTCGTTTGACATTTTATCTAACTAATTCGAAGTCAGCTGTTTTTTATATGCTTAAATAGTCGTAACTATACTCATATATAATGTATATGTATGTATATTATTTATTCTAGATACAATCGAAGTCTCTAGGCTCTATTGAACTCGGTCGGAAGCCAGTTAGGTTTGAACTTAACAATGGCAAGGCATAAAATGAAATATGCTTCTTGCGTACGTGCAATAAGCTAGTACTATTGTAATATTACTAAGTACTTATTAAGTTAACGCTGAACGTATGCTATAAATATTAGATTTATAGGATTCAGTGAAATCATTGATGTAGGCGTGCTGTGAACACGGGCTCATACAAAAAGACCGGTATGTAACGACCTAATAAAACCCATGTGAAAAGTAGTCCTATAGATTTATTGTGAGTGATAACCGGTACAATGATAGGGCTGAGTTTGGCCGCGGTAGTCAATGGGAGAGGGTGGGCGGGGCAAGCGGTATACGAGGCGGGGCGGGGCGGGACGGTGCGCGCGCGCATCTCGCCGGCGATCAGTCATCAGACGCTAGTTGACAACGCGACGCTGAGCGCGTTGCACGTACGCGAGTGATACATATACGAAATGTTGCACGAGACGTGGGCTGAGGCCTGCCGGCACCGCGCCCGGTCTACTTACAACACCATCGACGACTTCATTGAAGAGGTTAACAACAACGAACGAAAAGGTCAGTCTCTTGCCCCGCCTCGCCAGCCAATGCGGCAGTTACACGTTATATTGTTTACGAAATGTTACCTAAGTGTTTGCGTTTTAATATTAACTATTGTGTTTTTAACGAAATCTGACATGTCTAACGCCAACAGCGTTAGTTTGTAAAATTGCGATTAATTTAAGGCACCCTCGAATATTTTTCAATCGATATATGTATGCAGTAGGTAGAGGTTCGATTGGTGGTTATAATATTGTGTAGCGAAGAGACAGTGCGGTTGTATTATGGCTGTGTGTAAGCCAATGGCGGGAGTGCTAAGCGTGTGTGGGTATGTTACAGAGGGCGCGGAGGGCACAGGAGGTGCGGAAGGCGCGGCGGGCGGGGGCGGGTCTCCGGGCGCACGAAGCTATGAGGAACTGCGGCCGCCAGTCGCACGAGACATGCAGACATACGCGCACCTGGAGGAGGCGCTGTTTAAGGCGGGCGGGGAGTATATGCACCGAAGTCCCGATTTAACACCCTCGCCCGAACGACGCGACGATTCATACCGCACGATGCACTATGAGCCATATTCACCGCCGCCCGCGCCGCCGCCGTATCACCACCTCGACAAGTGAGTACACGCCGTTTAATCATACGTTAGCCCCGGAACCTTGAAACAAGGCTTGTTATGTTAATTAAATATGGTAGCTGGTTGTCTGACACGACTAGACGATATGCATAGAAAGTCCTTTATCAAATTAAAAATTTCACTTCTACTTGATTTTTAGAGGCTTTTAAACTGAATTTTATACAGCATATTTGGCTATAGATTAAAAACCCTCGGTACTTTATTTAATATCTAATATAACTATACTACGGGTTAGTATAGTAATTTTATTATTGTGTCCTTTATTAACAACACATCATGATATATATTTTAAATAAGAGAAACATACATATTTCATTTGTTCATCATAACAAGGAAATGAGTAATTTAGGATCCAATGAGGTCATTAGGTCTTATACAAATATTTTTATTTTGTAATGTGTAACATTCATAGTCCAAACTCCAGTAATGTAAACCTTTTCTTGCAATGTTTATTCCGATATTAAGAAGCGTAAACAAAGCTATATGTGGCCGGCGTTAACAATCATTGCAATTAATAATTAATTCACATAATTCGCCATTTTGTGTTTATTTATTGGCATAGTACACATAGGTATATAAAACAGTACATTCGCGATATTTATTAAACTAACAAAGGATTATTTGTATTAATTGTTTTAACGGCCACTATGAAAAGCTAATTGCCAAGAAGACTATTTTGAAGTGAATGTTTCTAACGTATTGTGGGGTAAAAACCCAAGCAATAATGTTTATTTCTGTCTAATAAACGATTCAGCAATTCGAATTGATTTTATATAGTACGAAGTTGTTATTACTTATTTTATTAATACATAAAAACTGGACATTCAAATGTTTGTTGTTTCGAGTTAGGTTGTTGTGTTAGTTAGTTAGGTATAAATAGCACTGGTTCAAATCAAACAACATAATCATTATAATAGCTTTCCTAAACAAACTATTTGATACTGCGGTGATCTTGCCTTGAGACATCTAAACACTAGGTTTTAATAAGCATTTCTCAGTTATGTAGATAAATTATTATTCATATTTATGAATAGTTTTGTACAGTTTACTAATTTTAAAAAGTCTTATCACTGGCAAAATATGTCTATCAAAATCGAAATTAAAGTGTGCTACAGAATCCGGACAATATAAGGCTTTTAATTAAGGCTTAAGTGTAGGAGCTTATCTATTGATCGTTCATTTAGTTTATTCGTATATTGCCTAAGTGAGTTTGATAAGTTATTAATTGAACCAGTGCTTATATGTACTCGGTTGATTAGTTTTCCATTCATTGAACGTTATTGAGAGGTGGATCCGATCTCAAGAAGGTGAAGAATGATAGCAGTGATAGACACGCACGTGCCTAAGAAGTAGTGTTGTATACGATTGTGGGAAATGGCCTGATAGAGAGGTCGGGCGGCAAGCAAAGGGCGCAGGGATATCGCTACGTTGATACGAGGCCGGCACTCCGTCTGGCAGGCTGCTTGATAGCGCCAATGCTATCCGCCTCTATCACCTCTCTACGCTAATTGTAAACATTCACTTCCGATTACACTCGTATACACGCACGTGTTGGACATGTGCAAATTGTTGGAACTTCGGTGGTTTAATTAATTAGTTGATTGCGATGAAGCCTCTGGTAGAGCATGTTGCAATTGTACGTGACTGTTGGGCGCGTTTCGACACGCCGCGGCGTACATTCCGCGCAGCGCACGTCCAACGCTTACTCGCTGCCTCCCGGAATTTTCCGTCTCTCGTTATCGTGTTCTATTAGTCAATCCTTTTGGAGCTAGAACCCTTTAATATTTAAGTGTGACGTCAGTGTAACATTAACTCAAGTTTGCATGAGGTATTTAAACACGATTTGTGTGGCAGTGGAGAATTACAATTGATCTTTCATATCAAGATATGTTAAAGTTGGGATTGATTGATATGAATTACATGAATTGTTATTTCGTGTGAGACAAACCAGTGAATAGTAATTATTGTCCTCGGCTGTTATCGCATACCGCAAGTCAACTCACATACGATGCAGAGAAAATATTATTTGAAATATATAGGATATGTATACTGTGTTGCGGTCCAATTTTGCAAATGGGCATGTCCAGCCCTTCCGATGAGGGTTATCTTATCAGGAGCTTAAGTATTACTCACAACGTTTTGTGCAAGCTGGCAGAGCTTCACTGACTCATTACTTTAACTTTATTGTTCTAAAGATTAGTGGCCATAGTTCAGATTACAAACAATTACTTAATGACATGTCTTGTTAAATATTTTGGTGTTTTTCTAGCTATATGCTACCCTGCAAATGGTACTAATTAGCTCGAATATTGTTTAAAGCGTATAATATTTATAACAAATAAAAGTTTATTGCCATGTTTCAAGTGTTGGTGAGATGTTGGGACGACAAACAACCTTGTTTGACGATAAAGGCATTAATTTATAGCAAACGTTCTAAGTTGTTGAGCAAACGACCCTCGAGATCGGTGCAAATACAGCGCAGGCGCAGCCCCAGGAAACGGAAAGAAAAAGTAAAGTTGTTTGCCAAGTCACGATTCGAGAATAACGAACTGCGTCAACACGTTGATAATGTGACAAATTATCGGCGCCTATATTATTCGTTTAGATAGTCAAGTAGATATGTTGGTCATAGCGCCTACACGGTAAGCAAATGTGCGCCAGATCTATATTCGTCTGGTTATCGCATATTTGGAATTATCCTTATTTTAATTGCCCACACAAACAAATCATAATAACGAGAGGAAAATATTGAGTGAATATAACAAACACTAATGACGCGTCAAATATTATAACGACAGATCACAGAGCTGCTAAAGGGTCACGGGTCACAGACTATGCCCGGCCTCGGATCGTTTCCAAATTTGTCCTCTTTATTTACGGCGTCGAGTGACGTCTTAAGTGTCTCGAAACGGCTTGTTTGTATAGGCTCTCAGGATTGGGATTATACCCCTGCGCAAATATCGCCCGACGCGCGCTCTCACAACTCTCGACAATTTTTTCAATAATTCCACACGCTTTGTTTTGAATACTAAATTCAAAATTGATGTGACATTCTACGAACCCTTTATGTTATCTCGTTAGCAAAAATGTAATGTGATAACGTGGACTAATGTTGCCCGCGGGGAGTCAACCGGAAGTGGAGACGAGACACGTGCGCGTCAGCACGGGCCAGCACTGGACACGTCCTGTTGGTAATGCGGGCCACATACACGTGTTCTAGCTTCGTAGTTACGCTAACGAAATGTGCCACATCGGTTGGTAATCCTGCGTAACCATAAACTAATAGCCATAAAGTATAAGCGCAATGGAAAACAATAGAAGTGAACGGTCGTGCGAGTAGGGCACTGGGTTCCGGGTTCGCTACTTGATATAGCTTATCCATAAGCTCAGCTGTGAGCATGAGGAAACGTTTGCTACGATAAACGTTACCATAGATGGAATCTCACCTTTTGGGATACTTGCCTTTATAAAAGGTTGCCTGGCAACAAGTAGCGGTGGGTGGTAGTAACTTTAGTGAGACTTGTAATTATAGAGGTATGTTGACGCAGTCGTTAAACTGTACCTAATACATGCAAGCAGGTCGAGGTAAGCGGGGTGAGGGGGGGGGGGTCATGTTCCGGGCCATTAGCCGTGCACTACATCCCATAGTGTACCACGGTAGTGAGCAAGTTAGCGTTTGTATTTTAAAACATAGGTCACATAACACACAGCCTAGTGAGATTTTAATTAATAACTCAAGTTGCTGTGCCAATAAACGAGGATTCATCTCTTTAGATTTTACCCTCCACGTCGTAAAAATTCAAAAATTTGAAATTCTAAAACATTACTCCTACCCGCAAAAACTGTTTCCATTTTGTATCTCTTATATACTCAAATAAATTATTGAATAAATAGTACTGTATTAAAAAAAATCAAAGTTAAAAGCTCTTTACGTATTAGCAATAATCGTTTAAAGCTAGGTAAAAACATTCTCATACAATTACTATGTTAATTTTATACTGTCTGGTTAGACAATATGTAGGTTTAATGTACTAAAAATATAGTAAATAATTGTTGAGTATTAAAGTAATAGGCTATTAGAATGCTAACATGGTTTCGTTCCGATGTCTAATAATAATTGTTTATCAACCTTATTAGATATTGTTACTCCGGGGGATTTAAGACAAGGAAAATATTTATTAAGCAATAAAAATGGAGTTTTCCTTGTCTTAAGTCTAATAAATTTAAAAAAATTATTGAAAGTGATACCATTTTGGATAACGCTGAAGAGACTTGTTCATTTGAGTGTTAATTCGTTGATTTTATTTACTATTAAAATAATAATACTATTTTACGGATAAAATATTTTTTGTGTACAGGGATTTTTTTTAATTCTTATTTTAATGCCATTGCAATCCACAGTAAAGTTACTAGTTTCATTCATTAATATACTCTCTACTCTTATCTTGCAATTAATATACATGAAACAGCGTAATTTTATATATTCGGTTGACTTAGTTAAATTTGTTAGAATTATAATCCATTACAAAACATTATCTATCGAACCACCGTGAATTATTGTTGTTAATTAATCAACAAAAAAAACAGGCTCGTTGTCTGTGGTTTCTCTTTTTACGTACGAAGGTTTATTTCAAAATTTGTTTTTTTTTAAATTATAACATTTAACAAAACCCAGAAACCTTTTACCGCAAACATATAGAAACCACAGACTGCATTATATTTAATTATAACGAATTGAATTGCAAAAGTTATTAATGTTCAAATATGTAATAATGTACATTATATTTTGACATATTATGACACCAAACAACATGAATAGCAGTTTAACAATTATAGAAATAAAATTTTGCCTTATACTTAAAAATATACAAATTTATTTATCTATTTATTTACGCACGAAGCCAAAAACACATACAATTTTTTACTTAAATAACAATAGGTTAAATAAAAAAAATAATATTGAATAATTTCTTACAAGATATATGTAACTTTAAAATATCCTAACCAATAAGAATAAAACTTAAAACAAATTTAACTAAATCTCTGAAATAAATTTAAAAAGTTATCCTTACGGAGCACCCTTAATCATGGCGGCATATAGATATATTGCCAGTACTTATGAAGTAAAACATGTATCTTCAGTGGCGGAGTAGCGGAGAGCAGCGTAAGCGGCGGGGCAGCGTATGCGCGATGCGGTGGATACGCGAGTGGCACAACATACTTTAGCGGCGGTGGAGAGCTTGGACAACCACAGACATGGGGAGGCTCATCACCTGTGTACTGTGGGAGCACTGTACTTGCTGACTATGTGGAAAGTGAAAGTGGAGGCGAACCCGCCAATGGTGGAGCGCTTCCCGCATTCAGCGCGCGTTTCGGTGGAGCGTTTGCGTCCACGTCACGCGCTGCCGCCACCGCACCAACTACCTACACACAGCCTGTAAGTACCTTTCCTATACTTGGGTATTATAATAAATATTGAATGATGTTTTTGAATGATCGTATCGCCTTGCAGGAATTGTGGCGTGTCGAGTGCAGCTACCGGCCTCAACTTTCCGCCGCCGCCAGCCTTTCTGCCAGTAAGTTAAAACATTCATAAACAAAAAAAAATTAATATGTAACTGATTTACTATTGTGCAATTGTCTGATTAAAATATGCCAATACTGCCGTTACTTCGAGCGAATCGTTAGGTAGTTAATTAACTTTTAACTGTCATTGATTTGAGTTCATATCAATATTACATTACTGTCATTTTAATTTAATATTTATGTATTTCACAATTAACTACAGCCAATCTAGTGAGTAAAAATCGTTGTAGGTAGAAATATATAAATTTGTGTCTGTTCGAATGATTGTGACTTGTAGGTTGTTGCTATGTATGACATCCGTTTTTGATATATAAATATATATTATTTTTTCCAAAAAAAATATACATTACAAAAAAATTAATTTGTTAAAATTGAAAAATACCCGCGTTCGCATATCGCATACATATATCCTGTATAACGCGATAGAACCTTTTAAATTGACTAAATATCGGTAAAACATCTCAAGTAACATCAATATAATTCTCGACGAATATTTTTTTCGTGTCACCGCTGATAACCCGAGTGTGGTATGATAATATTTTTTAGATTCTTCTATGGGAGGGGCGTTAGGTTAAAGTTCGGAAAAAGATAGGCCGCGATATCTCATATACCAAGATCGAAGATAAGTACTCACTTAAACCGTCATCCATCTTCGGAAGTGTTAATATTTTGTATCCCATAAAATATTTATTGGTTTTCTTGAAACACAAAAAGTATACGCCCTGCGGCGCACGACCCTGTCTCAGTAAACATAAACCGCAAAAAATTCACGTCAAATTCAATTTTTATTCTACATTTCTCTAAAATGATAAACGTCATATAGATTATATAAGATAATACATAACATAGATATTGCGCGGATGTAAGAAAAATTGTTATTTCAGTACAAAGTCGGTGTTAATTGTAATTAGAGTGTTCAAACGCAGATTGATAAAATTTCTTAATAATATGTTGTAAAAATATTGAAATATGAATTTACGATAAATGAAGCATGTTGTTGGAAGCGCACGAATGTTACGTGATTGTAACGAAAACAATGTGATGTCGCGTAGTGTGTGTGCGTGTATTTGCTTAGGCCTCGCGACAAATAACGCCTGTCCGATGTCGGAGCATTAAAATCGCATTCTGGATAAGGCACGTGCCGCAAACAGGATGACAAACCGCCCGCGCCTTTGTCCATGCCCAAAAAGAATGAAAACATGCGTTGACAATTGTCTCGTGAAATAGGTTTTAAAATAGAATGTGTTGTTAAAATGATATTGCTTATTGGTTTGTTTCATACATTCATTTGACTCCTAAAACATCTGCTGAAACTTCTTATTACTGTTTGCAGATACATAAATAATAATAACAAAAAATTGACTGAGAATGTACTTCCGGCCTTCAAGTTATCAGAACTGGGAGAGCTATCCGAGTTGAGCTAAGGTTAAATATCGAAAGTATTTAAGATGTTAGTAACCGGGCCCTGCAAGTCGGACAGAGTAATTAGCGACATCGTTTACCGAACATTAGTTCCGCACCTTATCGCGGAGAGAGCCCGCGCGTGACGTCACCAGCGCTGACGCATGTCTTTTGTTCAAACTATTACGTTTAAACCTAACTCATTCGCCTTAGATATTTAGAATTTCACGTAACAAAAGGATTTATCGCGTTAATAGGTTTTTATAAACGCGTTGAGATCAATAAGAGATTCGCCGTTGTCTTAAGAGTCAACATATGTTCTTATTGGTATCCTCACGGGATAGCTGTTTGACAGAAATAAACTCCTCACGAAATATTGTAATTAAAATTCTAGCCAAGTTTAAAAACGTGAATGAAAATCGAAATTATTAGTTGATTTTATCCTCACATTACGAAATCTCTGATGGCGATCGGTTCTAAATGATAGTAATTTAATATTGAGTTATCAGCGAGGAGACGCACATATGGCCGCGGTCACACATGGCCGATGAGGTATCACATGCATTGCCATCAACAATTAAGATAAATATTTTGGGTAAAAAATAGTTTAGCCTCAGCCATTTGAACTTACATTATCCTATTTGTGTAATATAATATCAAAAGGTTATTCGAAATGTTAACGGGCCAAAAAATCAAATCGAGTTGCTTGGTCGCTTAAAAGGCGTAGAAACATTTGGATTTAACTTGACTTTTCAGAATGGTTCTTCGTACCTTACCGAATAAAGTGATTGTGACATTAAACAAATGCTAACAACATTTGAAATAATAACGGTTTTTATTAAAAACACTCGAGAGTTCTTGGAAATAATCCGTGTGAGCTAGGTATCACCGGATCGTAATGCGACACCAGCCAATTGCTCTCGACAGACGGATGTGACGTATATCAAACACCTTCGAACTATACAAAGTACATTATTTCCCACCTATTTTGGTCGTATTGAGCGTAATTGAACGTTAATTTTAAAATGAAAAGAATACTTCGTCTAATAACCCACTGCAGGGAGTGCAGTGCTTCCTGGTCGCGCTTACGATGAATGAAGCACGCGCGGCCTTGCACACACACATACATACATACAGGTCCATTGTCAGGGCCAAGTTCGACGACACTAACATAAACAATCGCAAGTCGCGCCGCTGATGGAGCACTTTTTTATTTACTTCTCGCAATCGGTCAGCTTCGATTAGTCTACCTCAGCGTTCTAGTGAACTAGATCACCCATCTTATTTTAAAAGTTTCTAAAAGTTATTCTTTTCAATTATTGCACGTAACATCATAGTGATGGATAAATGGAGCTGTATTGAGAAATGGTTTTCTCAAGCTGAAATAAATAACATAATGTAAACAAAATGACAATAAAAATGTGTCGGTACACTATAGTCGTCGAACAGACATAAAATTTACTCAAATCTTTTTTCATATCATTATAGAACTGATTTTCGCTTTGAGATGCAAATAACATCTATTAGTACATCTTTTTTAAAGCTTAAATTACTGGACCTGATTATCTTAGAAGTATTACTAAGTTGGCGTATGTATGCGTGAGCATAAAGTTACGATGTATGTGAGAGAGAGGACGCTCGGTGGGCAATAAGCCGGAGATCTGGTGGGCGGTAAACTTTGGTGTCGCACAGTGGAGCTGGCGGAGGTGGTGTCAGATGGTCGCGAGTGCGTCAACTGCGGCGCCGTGCACACGCCGCTGTGGCGTCGCGACGGCACTGGCCACTACCTGTGCAACGCGTGCGGCCTCTATAACAAGATGAACGGCATGAACCGGCCGCTGAAGCAGCCGAGGCGGCTGGTACGTCAGCGGCACGCGGCGCACCCCCCCGCCCCCGACGTACGCAGCCCACAGCTCCACTAACCTGCCGCCCGCCACTCACCTACCGCTCCCGCGATGAAATCCGCGCCCGCCGAGCGTCCTTTCGTGTCCTTGACACTTGTCTTCCTTGCAGTGGCCGAGGGGGCGCCGCCGGGCGCGGATTTCTACAAGAGCTTCCTGTATAACGGCGCCGCCGCCGCGCCGCTCTGCGCGCCCGCGCTCTCCGCCCAACCCGACTACAAACAGAAGAAAGGGGTAGGTGTGCGGAGAATTCCCTCCCTCCTTTGTCCTTTGTCCCTTCGGTCCCCCGAAGATTGGCCCCGTCCTTACTGTTCCCAATCTGACCACACGCTTACTAACAACAATCATTGCTTGCTCCGACATACATAATGCATGTGATAGTGCCTCATATCGAACAAGATAAGTTCCTGAAATAAGCTTAATTTAACTAACAACCATAAATCCTTCATTAGCTTTGACATTTTACTAAGCTCTGTTAAATGTTCGCTAACACCGCTAAGGGGATCGCCGTGACTTCTATGTTATTTTATTATCGTCTCTTTACGAGTAAATCATGATCGTAAAAATTCAGTTTTGTCGATGTTATATCGATACGAGTATAAGTTTCGAAAACACAGTCACGAGACTTCTCGTACGCGTTGTCTCTATAAACCAACAGGAAAATGGCTTTCCTAGAACCAGGCAGTCACGTGGTGTTCCTCTAGCGGTTGATATTATTGTCTTCTAAACAACATTTTATGTACAGATGGGTACGAAGCGGCCAGGTATGTCGTGCAGCAACTGTCAGACTACCACAACGTCACTGTGGCGTCGCAACGCTCACGGTGAGACCGTTTGCAATGCTTGTGGCCTTTACTACAAGTTGCATAACATCCCGCGCCCAATTGCCATGAAGAAAGACTCAATACAGGTACTTTCCTTGGCTGGACTTTTAACCTTCTATGTTTTTTTTGAATACTGATGACCCGTCAAAATTATTAGCATACATACATTCATATTTAAGAAAGTTTTACATTTAACCTAAGAATAAAATTTTCAGACACGCAAGCGCAAGCCCAAGAACAGTATGAAGGCGGAACGGCACTTAAGCAAGAGCATCGTACACGCTGCGCACGCGTCGCAACATGCCCCACGTGCCCATCCCCCCCACAACGCACACTCACCACACAATTCGCACGCGCCCCATTCTATGGCACCCACCGTCGAGGTCAAAAACAACTGTTAGTATACATTTAGTTATACTCTTTTATGTTCTGGCATTTGCTTCCATCAATAATTTGAAGTACAATGAGATTGTTTGATTAAATTATTAACTGATCTTGCGTGTCTCATATTATAGATCATTTAATTATAACTAATTTGCACGGTTACAGCTAAACGTGCACCCAACGAACAATAAAGAGTGTTTTAATTTCAAGATAATTAGAGCTTTTAGAAGAGTGATATCATATGATATTTATTTATTAAATTAATGTGTAACTAAAAGTATTAATGAAAAAATTTTCATCTGTTATCGCAGGGCTGACGGAAAGGTTGGTGTCAGCGATACAAATGCAGGATATCAAAGAAGAGAGAGAGGTGAAGGTAGAGAGCTACGGCTATGGTGGTCCCGTTAAGGTTGAGGAACCTCCACCAGCCCACGCACACTACGCGACGTCGCTGCACGCACACCCGCACGCCCACGCGCATACACACGCGCACACACACAAGGAGTACTACGAGGAGGCAGCGTATGCACACTCGGCGGACCCCGAACGTCCCACCGTCGTGTCCCTGGGCAGCTGAGCACCGAACGCCCCTCACAACGCACAGAACAAACTCACGGAATCTCCGCGATAGAATCTCACTTGCTTAGTATCCTTAAGGTATCATTCGCTGCGTGATTTGTTTATTTTCGCAAAAGTGGTCCTTAATTTATTCTTCAATGGAACACAGGACGTGTCTATATTTAAGTAGTGGAGTCGCTAGTTGACCAAATAAGGACAGGCTGTAGCAGAGGCCTGCCCTGACAAATTATAGTTACTATTACTTACAGACTAACGCCTGCTCAGCCAACGGGGCAAGAGCCTGCCCTAATTTAATATTAAAATAATAACAAGAGTTCCCACTTATTTGTAAGTAATCGTTACCAAAATAATGTAATAAAATTTGAGACTGCGAAACATTCCTAAGAATTCCTAAATCGTTTATAAAATTTAGAGATAGTTTAAGAGGCTACCAAGTACAATATATAGGTAAGGTGACCTCCATGACTTCATGAGACCATTCCACGAATTTATTATATAAGAGTATACACTTTATTTTATATTACTTTTATTTATGTTAAAATACGCTCAATTGTTGAATGAAAGTGTGTATCATATTCATATGTTGTTTTCTTAAGAGCTCTGAAAAATCTAATTTGGTTTTTTAGAATTTTAGACATTCCATCCCTGAACAAGAATACTTTCTGAAAAAAAATATTTTAAAAGAAAAAGTTTATAACGATATATCGAGAGTTTTTTTTAAAGTTTTCTTGTCAGATGTCATAGCTCTAGACAACTTCATTAGGTGTGACATTAAGTACATTTGTCTGGAGCTGTCGGCTATTTCCTTAACGCCGATGTTAAGAAAGAAGCTCATAAACCAAAGCTGTTAATTTAAGGATATTCGTGGTCTTAACGTTCTGTTGTAATTACAATTTTATATATAGTTATACTTTGTTTTAAGTTAGGTAAGAAAGGTGCAGATGTATTTTGACATAATAATTTAAATTTAATATACCATAACGAATATTTGGATCGTTTACCCTGTTAGTGCTAACATAGCACTTTATACCTCGAATAACTATTTAGAGTACACGGGATGATATAAATGTAACTCTTTATATAATCTGTTTATCCAGTGGTAACGTCACAGAGATTTCAAACCTCTCTGAATGCGAACCGAATTGTATATTTTATCAGATATATATTTTATAGAAATAATTTTACCAGTAGCTTCATACCGGAGATATTATAAATTTGTTAATTTTAATAATTTTTAACAAGTTTTCTTTTTAAATAATTACCGGTAAATAGCTCTGTACATTATAAATTACGTTAATGAATATTGCTTTGTCGATAAGGCAAACTCAATAGTTTAGATATTATATTGTTTTGTACATAATATTATTATAATTTTTATTAAATAGTGTAACAATAAACGACAGTACTAAGAAGGTTTGATTTTTTTTTCTACCCAACCTACATTTTTCAAAGATTTTCCTAATTCTGAAAAGGCTGTCAACGAGCCAAAACTAGCCATTAGTTCGAGTATACTACCTCTTTTTGCCAATAGGGGGCACGCAAGCTCCCTATTCCAAATAAAGCTTCCACTTAAAGCTTTCCTTTGTTTTGAAGAAGGGAAAATTGATATTAACAATCGATATACTTTTATAGAAATCAACGCTCGACGTCATCGCGTGACATGCGGTAAATTTAATAAAACAAAGGCCGTAGTGCATCCGACGGGTGTACTATTTTAACGGTTTCTAACTATTTCCTAATAAAAAAATTATTTTAATGTTCGTTATTAAAACATTCCATATGTTATTTTAATACTAAAAGACAATCTATTAGAACTGAGATGAATACCGTTAGAACTACACCATATATTTTGTATTCGAAAAAATGTAATAGTTTAACTACTCAGTTGAGAATCGTTCTGGACTAAAAACACCACTAAATAAAACCTGCGCAGGAATGTCGACACGTATATTATCGATTGAAAATTAAACGTCGTATGTACTTCCACACAACAGAGCATATAACATACATATAAATGTGTTTATTAAGGACCAGCACGAAAGTTCCGTCAAAATAGGTTTTAATTGAAAATTGAAGTCTATAGTTGTCTTCGCGTTTAGCTACGCAAGGAATAGAATTTCATACCCAGTACGGTGTTCTTTATACATATATGAAAGCGAATTCGTTAGATTAACTCGCTAGCATCTACATTAATCATATAATGTTGAGCAGTTAAACAAAAATGATTGAGGGTAAACCTGTGTTTACCACAAACGAAATACGTATATAATATAGCGTCGCGAGGGTGTAAATGATGACCATACGCAATAGAGGACAACTGTTGACGCCCTATCTGTGAGAGGGTGAACGGGTGTGTGTGTTTGGAATGTATTGTGTTATGCATAAGCATTAAGCGTTGGTAATATAGTGATATTCTTCTTGATTACCTATGCTTTTTGCTACACGTTTCTGTTTATGTTCTTCATTTAATTACGATTATCGTCTTTATTAGGGTACGTTCAATAATATACCTATGAATGATAAAATATTGAACAACATTAAATTAACTTTACTATTAAAATATATAATAAATTATACAATTGTTGTTACAATAATAAAAACAAAAGCCAGTAAGTATCATATAAGATAATATACGTGCGTTGATACTAATACTTAGTCTGGCCATAAATACTGTTACTATTCAAAAAAAGAAAATATTACGTTTGAATTTGGAATCTGTCATTTTTATATGATTGCTTGATGTGTTTTCTTATTTTCGCGCCATTATATTGTTAAATATTTTGTTATATTAAAATGGAGTGGGGTGATAAAGAGAACCGAATCGCTGTGATTGCCTTACATAAAGTAGGTATGGAGAAAAGTGCAATTTTTAAAACCCTCCACCCGCTTGGTATTAGTCAAATGTTTGTTTACCGGGCTATTGATAGGTACAATGATACCTCCTCTGTTTGTGACAGAAAAAGATCTGGCCGTCCACGTACCGTTCGTGTGAAAAAGGTGATTAAAGCAGTTAGGGAAAGAATTCGAAGAAATCCTGTCCGTAAGCAAAAGATTTTATCTCGGGAGATGAAGATAGCTCCTAGAACCATGTCGCGTATATTAAAAGATGACTTAGGACTTGCAGCCTATAAGAGACGTACTGGTCACTTCTTAACTGATAATTTAAAGAAGAATAGGGTGGTAAAATCCAAACAACTACTTAAGCGGTACGCAAAGGGAGGTCACAAAAAAATTTTGTTTACGGATGAGAAAATTTTTACAATTGAGCAGTATTTTAATAAACAAAATGACCGTATTTATGCTGGAAGCTCTAAAAAAGCTTCGCAATTAGTAAACAGAGTACAACGTGGGCATTATCCCACTTCAGTGATGGTTTGGTGGGGTGTTAGCTATGAAGGGGTGACTGAGCCATATTTTTGTGAAAAAGGTATTAAAACGTCGGCACAAGTTTATCAAAATACCATTCTTGAGACGGTAGTTAAGCCTTTAACTAACACCATGTTCAATAACAAAGAATGGTGCTTTCAACAAGACTCGGCACCGGGTCATAGAGCTCGATCCACCCAATCTTGGTTGAAAACTAACGTTCCGGACTTTATCAGCACTGAAAACTGGCCGTCGTCAAGTCCTGACTTAAATCCATTGGATTATGATTTATGGTCAGTTTTAGAGAGTAAGGCTTGCTCTAAACGCCATGATAATTTGGAGTCCCTAAAACGATCCATTCGGTTGGCAGTGAAGAATTTTCCTCTAGAAAGAGTTCGTGCTGCTATTGATAACTGGCCTCAACGTTTAAAAGACTGTATTGCAGCCAATGGAGACCACTTCGAATAAACATTGTATATTTTTAATAGTTATATATTGATGTATTAAACTAACTCACTATGAAAGGAATAAATGTTACGTATAAAAAAAAAATCGTGCTTTTCTTTATAACAATATTTATGGCAAGACTAAGTATATACTTATATCTTTTGTGTTTCATTGTGCTATAAAATTTTGTATATTTACGAGTCGACCGACGGCTTTTTATAAATAACTTCTATAATTCATATTAAAATCTGTTTAATAACAGTTTTAATGAGGGTCTTATACTAAAATGAATAAATAAAAGAATTTATGTACTCTCGACGCTACACATCTAATAACTAGGTACTAGGAGTAACTTCTACTCTTCTATTAAATACTAGAATTTGGATCAAAGAATTCAACCCTGTCTTAATTAATAATAATACTAGCTAATTTACCTCTTCTTAAACTCCTTAAAGAGCACCTTACTAAACCTGTCACAAAATCCTTTCTAAGATGTTTTGTGAGAAATTTTGTAAAATTATTTAATATTATATTATTATACTTTAGTCTGTAACCAAAGTTCATATGTATTAATTTGACTATATTACAAAATTGTTGATTGTAATAAAATTGAATTATTTTTACATTTCGAAAAGACTAACTGTGACATATGATTGCAAATAAGACTATCGTGTTTATTGTGCTAACACTTCGCTGTGCCAGTTTACGTTACAGGTACCTAAAACTGAGTACGTGTTACCAACCTATTCTTTGTCATTGTGTAAGCACTCAAGTGCGCTGAAACGTGGTGATTGCGTGATACTTCGTTCTTGAAATTCCACAGGTGGGGCAAGGTGCGGGGTAGGGGAGGCACTGAAACAATATGGCCGCTTATCGGGTCACGTGTCGCTGCCGCCCCGCGCCTCTCTCACCCACTCACACCGACACTTTATTAGCTTTTCACGGAAAATATTCGACGAAAAAAAACAAGTGATAACATCGTGATGAGGTCGAGCGGCACCCATCAATAATCCGCGGACGTATCGAAGGCTTATCGGATCGCTGGACACTCCACCCCGGCCCCACGCCCCGCACACACACCAAAGTATAAGTAAACACAGAAATACACAAATGCAGACGAGACACCCAGCTCTTCGAAGTGCTGGTCTGCCGCGGGACAGCCGCTGCTCGTGACAGGGCCGGTATAATGAGGAGACGAGCTCTCGTAATCAAATCTGTAGAACTTGTATCTGATAATTACTCCGTATCAGGGATAGTACCGTCATATCACGGCCTCATATCATCACTCGAGGGGTGAGGCGGGGGAAGATGGTGACACGTCGCCGTTCCCTACAAATATTTACACGCGCCGGCGCTGTTTGCTCCCGTTATCGCCCTACAGTCGTCCCGGCCGCGTCAGCAGCCGGCCTGGCCCGCTCTCAGCACCGCCAACTCCGCTACACACTCTATCTGTTAGATACGATAATCAAATCTTAAAGATAACCAACACATTAGCGCCTAGTTAGAATAAACGAGATAACAGTTTGCATATCTTAGACAAGACACTGCTGGGGGTGAGGTCATTGCACTTGAATGTAGCATCAGCTACAAGCCTGACGGGACATCTCACCGGCTTTGTCATACCTTTTCATAAAAGGATACCTAATGGCATTAAGTACAATGTTGTCCCATTCCTTTTATCTGTCATAGAAATATACGTATATCATATATATTCTCTCTTGTCTGTGAGTACTTCCAAAAGCAATAAAACAGTACATAATTGTCTTTACTTAGGTAAGTATTACTACACTTCCAAAAGTGTATCATACATTTCTTAAGTTTACAGTAATGTAAGCCGTATCACGACGAATATATTTTTATTTATTTAAATTTTTTTTATGCTTTCCTTGCTCAGCGTAAGCATCGCGATACCGCGAGGAAATACCGCCAGCATTGTAGGTACTCTGCCACAGGGACCAAACTTTTTAAATTTGTTTTAGTTTTATGTTTTGTTTTATTTTAAGTTACTTATATTAGTTAGGTTAACATTAAGAATATTTTGTGTTTATTTAATAATTAATTTAGTCTACAATTAAAAATTTACATTTATAAATATATAATAATGACTAGAATAATATTTCGATAGTATATCACTATTTTGTAATATCGTTTAGTACGTGGATATTTATCTAATTACCATCGGAATTACGTGCATTGATGTATCAGATATAATCTGAACTTTTGTCATACAAATTTTAAAAAATAATATTCGTTTTTTACTGAATTTATATTAAAGATCTTTATATTATTGAATGTATTTTATATTATGTAAAAGTTAAGCCGTTACACCGTTAACATTATGATAACGTAAATTCATTGTAAATAATGGTGGGCAAGTTCACAATGAAATTAAAGAAATAACAGAAATAAATAGGAAAACTATAAAAATACAAGATCATTAATCTGATGTAAACCGATGATAATCTTGTTGAAGTGAATCCATTGACAGCAGACAAGCGGCTGTCACCTTATCATATATTTCATGAAATGTCATGTTATTTTTCTAAAAAATAACATTATATTTTCAACATTTGGCAATATCATTTTAATAATAGACTAAACTATATACATAAAGCACATAATTTAACATATATTTTATATGTAACGCTTTCGGGACTAGACGAAGACACAATTTATATCGTAGCATATATAATTGTATGAAAATGTATGTATGCATTCTATTGAAAAACAATTTATTCTATGCAACTTGGGGTTGACGCGGGATAGCGTGAGTGTCCTCTCATTTTAAGTTTATGTGGAAGTACATCATTGAGTAAACCGCGGCATACGCAAACCGTTTGCACGGTTTAAATGCCTGCAAAAATAAGTCTTTATTGAATTTTGAAAAAAATGCATGATACGAATATCTATTCTAAATCTAAGAGGAAGCTAAAAAGTTAAGCGAGATAAACGAAATCCGTATTGTTTTGTTTCTATAGTGTGATAATTACTGATAAGATGATTACAATACCGATGTAACAAACTTGAGATAAAAACTATCCTAGTTTAGTGAGAATATTGTGAGTCTGCAACACAACCGTAAGGTGTTGATAAGCGCTGATCTCGGATGTGAGTCAGGCTGATATGCTGATATCGCGACAAGTGTCGATAACATAATATATTGGACATTCGTATCTTATATTTATTTGGCTTAGTTATATATAGGTATTTATAACGGAGCCTAACGAAAAATTCATAATTTATTGCGGTTATTATCATTGCGACAGAGTCGCGTAGACCTTGATATTTAAATATGGAATACATCAGTTTTCAATTTCCGAATCTGTATAATCCAATTTAGGAGATAACGCTAATTAAATAATTATGCCACAATCAGACAATATGGAAAAAATATCTATCATGATTTTCAATATTTTAAGTATAAATAAATATAGGTTGATGAAGAGGTTTTCATTCTCTGTTTATTTCCTAATAAACTGCTTATACTACGATGAAATGACCAAACCAATAAGTACATTTTTCAAATAGTTTGGACCTTTATTTGAAGAGAAAAAGCTCTTTCAACTGATCCTTGAATACATTCGGCAAACGACATGCTGTAGGCAAGTCATTTACATACGTAAGGAATCCCTGGTTATTTAAATTTCTTGTTCAGAACTGCGGCAACTAAAATAAAAATAATCAAGATGATTGCCAAACTTCGTAAAGAAGCACCATTCAGATATTTTTATACGTTGTGTCAAATATTATGGTGGAAGTCTTTTGAATCGTCTCCCATGCGTTATAAAATGTTTCTTTTATATTCTAATCAAATGTATATATTGCCAAAATGTTGGTGTTCAGTTGGCGTAGAATATATATGTAAAATTTATGCAATCAGTCATTAATCAATTAAAAAATTGTTTAACCTTGAGATATGGAAAGGGTCTCTGCGCAAAGTATGACCGAGCCAGCACATTCCTGTTGATTCGAAAGTAAGCCATACTTAAGGATAAAGAAAAAAAAATGTGATAAGCAATTATGTCGTGTATGTATATTAATGCCGGATGAGCAATTTATTAAGCACTTGAATAGATTTAAGTAACCAAGAAGTAACCGACGCCTTCGATTAGAAGCCATAGCTATTTAATAGTTATATTTATATTCGGAGCTAGTTAATAGTTAAGTTTATAGTTAAGTTAAAAGTTAAGTTAAGTCAAATGTTAAGTAAATAGTAAAGTTAAAAGTTAAGTTAATAATTAAGTTAATAATTAAGGTAATGGTTAAGTTTATAGTTAAGTTATTCAAGGTAAACGAGACAACAAAAGACGGCCGTTTATTTATCATACTTCTGATGCAGAATGGCGCATATACAAAGCTATTAATGTTATTAGCTTGATTTTTTATTTAATATAATTAACATAACTAATAATAAGATACAGAGATCTGTCATTTTCCGTGGAGAACAAGAGACGTCTTCGTCTTTTGTTTTATATTCTAACCTTTATTCGGAACGAACTTCAAAATATTTTACATTAGAAGCTATCAGGTTTGTAATCATTTATGAGAGCATATTAAGAGTTTTAATGAATTGTTCAACTCAAGTCATAATAATAAATGTGGTAAGCGATTTATAGCTTATGTTATGGGTGTTAACAAGTGATAAATATATTATCACATCCATACTTCAGCCAACGTATGCTTATAAAATAAATTTTGATTGGGGTTTGAATCCGGGACTCTGTTCGGCACTGCACGGTAACCATTACACCAATAGAGTCATATATAAAATTCTCGTGTTACAATGTTCGTTCCCGTACTCCTCCGAAAGTGCTTGACCGATTCTCATGAGATTTTGTGAGCATATTAAGTAGGTCTGAGAATCGGCCAATATATAGCGTTCTAGACATTTTTTATTATTCTATCCCATTTAATAATACATACTTTATTTACTTTTTTTATGGCAAAACAACGTTTGCCGGCTTAGCTAGTAGTAATATAATATCTTCGTTGTTATTATGTATTATCCGGGTAAGAATTAAAATTTGTGTTAATTGAAATAATAATTGTAAAAAATGAAATTGTACTCGTTCAGTGAGTGCGCAATTAGATCGATGATCGATGTCTCCGTTAAGCTATTGATTAGATATGGGCATTAATTTTATCAATTTTTTTAAAGTTTTTGTTGTAAAGATAACATCGAAATTAAATTGTCTCGACATTATTTCTTATCGTTTCGAGGATAAATGGTTCTTAATGCTAAGCTGTGCAGTTGTTTTCAATGAACTATTTCAGAAGGAAAGTCACACTATACCAAAATGAAAGATTTTTTTTTAAATTCTACATCTATAAATATGTATGTTTAAATGTTTAAACCAAGTAATTCTTAATATAACTTATGTCATGCACAAATTATAGTTTATATTCTGATTCATTTAAACGGCAATGCATATACACATACTAGCAACACCAGATATTTTTTGATTTGATATCGTTTGTGTTTTTTAATTGTGATTTAATTCATACTTTAGAGACAATAACAGACGTATTCATAGATTATTAATGCATTAATAATTAAAAATAAGAAGCATTGCAGAATATAATATAAATTTTAATTAATATTAAACATTTACTAAAATAAACATCAAATTTTTAAAATGAAACTTTATTAAAATAATTTTACGCTTTAAACCTCACATAGGATTACTACATATTATATATATGTTACTCATTGTATACTAAACAAATATTATTAAGCAAGCGTTTAATACGTAAGTTTTATGAAACAAGTTGAAAAATCCAAATTCATTTCATATATAACTCTCGAAACTGACTCTAGCTTAAATAAAAATATGATTGCTTAATGGCTGCGTTGTTCGAGCGAGCGTCGCAGCTAAGGGGAAAAATTGAGAAAAACACGAGGACCAATCGCGTGTCCGTACACCTCCCTATTACCCCCCGCTGCCCCCTCCCTTCCCCCCAGGTGAAGAGCCTCAGCGATAACACAGTGCGGTGCGATAGCGCGCGATTGGGACGCGCGGTGTGCGGCAATGAGCGCTCTCTACACACCTCAGATTTACCTAACCCAGCTAAATTAGGACGGTTACACACTACAAATAAGGTGAGTGTCTGCTTAGAACTCTTTATCATGTAGCTGATTACGATCAAATTCCTATGAGTACGCTTCTACGCCTCGATCTTTATACCTTTCAGCTGTATTTAATGTCCCGTAAGGGAGCATATTAATTTTACCATCAAATCGGAAGCCTAAATAGATATTTAGTATGGACAATGTTTAGGACAATGAAAGTTATATTACAGCTTTCTCAGATAATTTTTTTGATATGTTTTGAATGTCATATTATATTTTCGATGGTTTATTAATCCATATTGATGATTTTCATTAGATTCACTGGACTATCTTAGTATAATTTTTTTAAACATTTCTGTAGTTTATAATTAATACAAGTGTCGCATTAATTGCGAATGTTTATATTGAAGTCGTTATTGATGACTAATGAAAATCTTTTGTTATGAAATGGAGATAGCTTAAAAAATATATTTTTACTTTTTTTTAATCGACATGAATTTCTTTGTACCATAAAGGTTATATCAATGCTTTATTACGTTTTTTTAACTTTATATTTATATTCGAAAGCCTTACGCTTGTACAACTAACCTAACCTAACAAATTTTTGAGTGATTAATAACGCGCTAATGCGTCGGCAAGGATTTCTTTAAAAACTTTCCTTACGTAATTTCAACTAAACGTACAGGTTAAGAAATAGAGGATCTTTTTAATGTATAAACGCCACATATGCGACCTCTTTAAAAATATACAAACATACATCTAAATCTTTTATCTCGCTATATGTGTGAGAACATATAACTCGGCTCGCCCTCTTGCATATATAAAAAAAAATTATATACAACTAGAATCGGAGAGGCGTTATACATATTTTATGATGAACATTTTATTAATGAAGACATTTTATCCTAATTTTACATTAAAATATACACAGAGATGTACTTATTTTAACAGGCATTTAAACCATGCATATATTATTAAATTCCAACTTCTATTTTAATTCAATAACATCGTAACAGTACCAGAGAAAAAAGAAGCGAAACAGTCACCTCTTGCTACATCTACCTACTCTTAAAAATTAACTTTACCTGCTTTTCGGTTATGTTAAACTAATTCTGTGAAATGTTCTGAATCTACCAGAATAACGTTTTGGTAAATCACATTAATTAATCAATTAAGTTTTTTTATAAAACAAATTGTGCCTAGTTTTTTTACGAGACGAATAATACGAATGAATAAGCAAGTTGAACAGAATTAAAATAATTATAAAAAATTATGGTGCCCTTACGAACCCTTAAAAGACATCAACGCGTTTCTAACTTGCGTTATTAACACATCCCATCTCAATAGCTCATTAGATTAATTTATCACATTTGGAATTTAATGAATTAATTTAGTGAAATAACCAGAATGGCTGGTGTAAAAAGTCGAAACGAAGACCCAGTTTGATTATAGATTCAAAATAGTAAAATTCTACTTAAGTAGAGCGAAGCACGAATAAAACTTTAGGTACGTAATAAAAAGATATATTTTGACGATTCACAATTTGACAAGACAAGGAGAGTGGCGTTTGACATTTGAAAGCTCTATTGAGGCTCAAATTATAAACACATAAATTATTAATTTTAATATTTAAAAAAATGCAGCATGCCTTTTAGTTCATAAGAAAAACCGAGAGCCTGATAAATTTTGAAAAGCCTATTCAAGCCATCATTGGAGCCGACGTTATGTTATATTTTAAATTTATAGTAATTATAATAATACAATTTTTATTAATTTATTGAAAAGTACATGTTTCTATGACGAAGTTACGAAGTGTTCACGGCATGGTAGGTACCTACATTCATGTCCAGTCAAGTAAAGAAAAAACACGTCCGTATTATATTCAACTAAACGGAATACCTAGTACATAAACTATAAGAACAGTCTCTTATTTCGTCTAAAACTAAAATTATCGTATACATAATTTCAGAATAGGAATGGGATGGGAACTTTAAAGTAATGTTAACTTTATCAACAAAACTTTAAAAACTATTATTTTACGACTGTTACTGAAATATATATTTCATAATATGTGATATGTCAGCGTCGAATTGACATCGATCGATGGAACGATGCTTAGTAGGTGAGGAGGAAAGAGATGAAAGCTTTTGCTAAACCATTCTCGAAACATTTGCAAACACGTTGAAATTTTTAAATTATTTTTGTAATAAAACTAATAAAGTCTACATGTCTATCTCACATTATTTCATTAAATAAAATAGTAGGTATACATCTACATGACTACAATTAGTAGCTTCTAAGCTCAGGTCGAGGGTTCTGTTACCCAACATTGGGTGTGACGTCTTGTATGTGTGTGTCGGAAGAGGCTTCGATCAACAACTCTTATCAGCGAGATGTGCCCGTTATCGCTCGCAAGCAAACACTATCCCGACCCCTCAACGAAATTAGCTCAATAAAATATTGTTGTATAATACTTGACATACACTTTTAGACTAAATCACAATTCATAGTTGAAAAGAGATAGAGCAAACGCGGTTTTCTAAAATTGGTACAAAAAAATTACTAACAACAATTGAATTAGACTAACTAATTTATGAACTAATTAAAAATAAGGAGGTTTATTAATTTGTTTTTCAAAGGTTTAATAATAATATTTGTATGAATATTTAATGAGTAAGAAAAAAGCTAGAATAAGACCAGAGCAATTCGCACACAGGAAATATATGACTCCAATTGGAGTTGACCCTAGCTAAACTCCTTATCTAGCATTAAAAACAAAACTAGAGGCCATAGTTGTCGCGTGCGGCGCCGGCGCCGACTGTGTACCCTATTTGTAGTTCCGAGACGAGTCGCGCCTTCCGGTCAAATGTCACGTGTTGACATGGCCGCGAGCAAACACGCCGGCCATACTGAGTTCAAAGAACTCTTTTTCCTTAAATCTAATTTAAATCAACCTTTCAGTTAATCACAAATTATGAAGAGCATGCAGATGTCACGTGGAGAGGACCCACAAGCTGATGGCGGTGAAGCCCTACAACTAGTCAAGAACGAGGAGCGGTCCGACGGCGCTCCCGGTGTCATTGAAGGGGAACCGCTGCCTGAAGGCGAGCAGCAGTCCGTGATTACATCACGCAGAGCGTTACGAACTATTACAGCCGCTGGACACATCACAGAGACTCCCGAAGGCGTCGATGATGTCAAGGATGAACCACCTGAGCCACAATTGGAGGCCTACCGCACTGTTGCAGAGCCCGAGAGGCCGTATGACGAAGAACGGCTCCGTGCCGCTGAGCAGGATGCCGCACGCTATCTCGCCTTTAAGCAGGAGCCCTATCGTACGCAGCAGCCACCCTCACCATCTTCTCAAATCGATAAGCGTGCTATCCCAGCTTACCGCGCACCAGTAGGCCGCTCACAATACGGACGTGGTCTGGCGCTGCGCTACGGCGCCCCCTATCACGTTATCGTATCGCAAGATGGTGAAGAGGCGCCACCTGAAGGAACCGAAACCTACGCCGGGGAGGCCGACGCGCGTCATTACGCAGTAGCCGCCGCGTTGCAAAGTGATCATGGACCAACGCTAGAGATGATCCAGACTACAGCCCTCAACAATCAGCAAGCCGTCGGCGTTGCTTACCAACAGGTTCGCAATATTTTTATCTGTAGCTATATATATAAATTTATATTTGGATAAAAATTTAGAAACATTAGGATAGCCTAAATAAATAACACAAATATAGGTGCAGTATTAACAAATTGACGTAGGCTAAATGAAAATACGTAAACAGATAAGAGTATGATTCATGTTGGATTTTTTTTAGTTTTGTTATAATATATATTTTTTCTATCAAAGGTGAAGTATGAAGGGCGGGGCCCAGGAATCACAGGAGCGGGTGGCTCCGGTGGGACAAGTAGCGTGAGCGAAGCGGACGCGCGAGCTAGCACTTACGCGAGCCTACAACCAGTCACGTCAGTACAAGGCGGTTATACTTACGCTCAAAGCCCACAATATGCCACCGGAGGTTACGGAGCCTACGCACCTGCCGCACCCACCAAAGAGCTAGTAACGCTGTATGGAGGTGGCGGTGGTCGCGGTGAGGATAGCCCACCGCAATTATTGTACCGCGCTGACCCCACTCTAGCATCATCTGGATTAGGTACTCGTGTAGTATACGGTCAAGCACCCTACGAGCCACCAGCCAGCCCTGCTCCTCAGCAAGTCACCCTATACTCACACGGCAGCGCCGTACAGTACAAAGTGGGTGGTGAATACTTAGCGCCGAGTGGAGTAGAATACGTGCCAGTCTCCGGATATGAAACTGGTTTGCTGGTTGAGAGCTACGCACCTCCTGCACAGCCTTGGCCCTCGCATAACTTATTACCTATGGACGAGCAGTTCGATCCTGGTAAGTACCAAACGATGTACGAATTTGCCTATGCAATAGAAAACATAATTAAATTAACATATTACAAATGTACAGGAATGGCTGGTATGGGCGAAGTAAAAGAGTGCGTAAATTGTGCGGCCGCAACCACTCCCCTGTGGCGACGTGACGGTACCGGTCACTACCTGTGCAATGCATGTGGTCTATATACACGAATCAATGGTGTCAACCGACCACCACTCAAAGGACAGAAAGCAAAGCCTCAGCAAGCGCTGGTAAGTTGTTCGTGTCATTGTAGTTCTCATTGGACTAAATTACCAAAAATCCTCGTTCCTAGTATTACATCTCCTTGTTTCAGCCGACAAACGGTACACGGCGGGTTGGAGTGACCTGTGCAAACTGTCGCACGTCGAACACGACGCTGTGGAGGCGCAACAACAACGGTGAACCGGTCTGCAACGCCTGCGGCCTGTATTACAAACTGCATAATGTAAGTCATGTTTGGGAGATAGCACACGATTGCACCGATTACATTTGATTAGAGCGGTAGCGAGCAGCAGGTATCTAATCGAGCGCCGGCAGTTATCAGGGAACTCCTCGGCAAATATTGGGCCTGTATAAAAAATCAAAACACAGGGTCTCATCTAATCTCTCGAGATAAACGCGGGGCTACCGACTGATAGAGAATTATCATTGCGACCACGAATATTCATAATGAGATAAATAATCTTTTATCAATTATCTCCTCGTGAGTAGATACGCTTGTTTAAAGGATGATAGGACTGCGTGGCGCTAGATTACGAGGAGTTTCCCCGTCGGCCACCTGTCTCTGCTCAGCGGACGCCGGATCAGCACGCACACTGTCCTTACAAACAACAATACGACTTACATTAGCATAGGATTGTTAGAATACTTTGTCTATTTAACAAATCGAATGAAAATGGCTCATATAAATAATTTTTAAAGGTAAACCGGCCATTAAGTATGAAAAAGGACGGTATCCAGACGAGAAAAAGGAAACCAAAGAGCATGGGGGGTGGACACGGCGGTCATAGCGGACACGGTGGCGTGGCACGAGGCAGCGGCTTAACAGGTAGGTGTTCGTCATTTAGGGTATTATAAATGCTGCAGGCAGATAATTACAGTGATGTGGTCCGCAGTGGAGGCACACTCGCACAAGGTGCTGCCTCCGCTGTACGCAGCTGTGGAGGGTGCTGCGCCATTGCTGCTGCTACCTGCTCACCACGACGGCTCGTGAGTACCCTCTCCTCGCTCCGTCTTTCTCACACTTCACCTACTTGCTCACGCTGAAGAGTTCTAGGAATGCCGACGCGACCCTACGATATACAGAAAGTCAATGTCGCATTTACAGTTATATTGAAATTTTTGATTCCTGGGTCCCGCCAGCATTCTTTAATATACAAAGCATGCGCAATTGTTACACTAATGGCTTACCTAATTGAAGCGCGTAGTATTTGCACAGCACTATCTCGAGGTTGACGGGCTTAGCGCACTTCACTCTACGTAGACAAAGTACTCAAATGAATGTATAACGCACTAAACATATCAAGTTTCAACGCAGTTGACATCAAAAAACTACAATTCTTCAAAATATCTCTATATTGCTTTTATAGTATAGATCTTAAAGACTTTTTTGTTTTACTAATATTGTATTAACTGTATATAATAAAAGTCGATTAAAATAACGTAAATTTAATTCCAGGTTATCAACGCTAGACCGCGGTGGAAGTGGAACGCCGACGTCACATTACAGGCCTCCCTAGACAAGGTGGTAAAATAACACTTCACATTGCTCAATTCCTCGCTATAGCAGTATAACATTCAAAGCTTTGGGATTCTCTAAATATACCCGAGTGTAATGATAGTGAATCTGATGCGAATAATATCGGGAAGCGAGGCTTTTTTTTATAAAGTTAACTGCTATAAGCATTCGCTGTCATGTTTCATAGAATTAAATCTGTTCTCAGGCGTCGTTATTGTCATATAATATATTTAATATTGCTAAACAGCTGAGTAGTTTTATACTTTAACCAGTCGTTATGGTTTGCATCTCTGGTGTGGTAAATTATAGATATAGGTATTTATTGGGCTTATGCGTGCATTATTTTCATTTTAAGATATATGACATTTCAATTGCAATAATTTTTTTTTAATAGTCTCAACAATATAATTGTCTCAGTTTCATTAATTTCACTTCTAGTAGACTAGGTAATATCAACAATAACTGTATATAAATGTTATATTACCAACTATTTACGTATAATTAATGTAGGTAAATAGATTATATTATCTTTTAAGCCAAAGATAAAATCAAGCCAAAAAGCGTATCTTGCTCTGTGCGAATACTGCTAATCAAATAATTAATTGTTAACTATCATACGAAATGTGTTTAGTTGTAATTTAAGTATAGAATCACATACATTATTTTTCTGTAATCATTTTAAATATCTGAGACAACAACGATTTGGAACAGGCGTGAACCTAACGAATTTGTATGAAAATGGTCACGTGACATTAGTCAAGTCACTATTCGTTAAATAGGGATAAATCGACATCCAGAGGTTGTACTATAATAAATTTTTACGAAAAATAGATAATTCAAATCAATTCTTTATTCAAAAACGACAGAACTACCAACTATTGTGCAATAAAAACATAATTTTTAACTTTATAGTGTATTATAGAATGTACAAATTTGTTGACTTTGACTTTAAAGGATAATAGAGACCATCTTTAGTCTCAACAATGTTACATTAGCTGTGGATTACCTATGGATTTCCCTTATTAAGGAGTTTTGTTACATAATACATGGCCAGTTACTTATGGTAAAGATACCATAGAGTTTAAATTTTAGCGATATTCCGAAAGCTAAGTCAAGGTACGAATTGTACTGACAAGATTATGACGAATTTAAATAATACAATGTATGTACGTGCCAGTGAACAATTAATATATAGTAATAGATAATATTGTACAGGCTATTTATGTTTAGATATTGTAAGTAGATGTTTTTGTAATATATGTATTATGTGTATGTTTTGTAATAAATCTCTTGCCATACATTGTGTTTTAATTTTGGTAAGACCATAAGCGTTGGAGATTCATTTCGTTCTTAGCGAACTTTATTATAACTTGGGCCATATTCGAGGGCGTCGCCAGCCGATGGCGTAGGGGGGGGGGCAAGTTGACTTTACATACTACAATAACATTTATTAGAAAAATAGAATAAAAAGGAGTTTGAATTTGAATAAGTGTACAGCGTACAGCGTATTTTTTTTAATTATCAATCAGATTTTAATATTATAATGGTCGTTGTTTGTTCATATTAGGTTAATTAAAATATAATTTTCGGAGATGCATTATATTTGGCCACTTTTTTAGAATCTCTAGGCGTGGGGGGGAGCAGCTGCACCTCCCTGCCCCCCCCCCCCCTTGGCGACGCCCTTCGCCATATTGCTAAGGTTCTTTGAAAGTTTGTTATTTGTTAATGGTTTAGGAGGCAAGCGAAAAAAAAGTAACAATATTTAAAAGGAAGTACTTACAAGAACGGAGAATTAATCAAAAGAGAATGTGAGAATGTTATATATTAAAGTATCTCATTAGGATTAAAGCACGGAAGACGAGTACAAGATACATTTGTAAATTTCTAGATACCGGTTTTCTTTGGGAGAGTGATTTTGGGTAAATCCAAGTACAACGAATATACAAAATTTATAATTATAAATTGCATTAATATTTTAATTAGGATAAGTTTTTATACGGCTAGTATACCATACAATATTTGGGAAAAAAATTTTTTTTTACTGCACTGACATCTATGATCTAATACCAGAACTACTACGAACGATTAAGCGGCGCTCACGAGATGTCACCAATAGACAGTAGCTGAATGTTTGTTGCTGTTATAGATTAGTTACCTCATATCAAATTAAACCTAAATATTTTTTTTAAATTTAGATACATAATTTTTCTGTTATTGCTAAATTATGAACAATGTATGTGTATCATATTTTTTACTGTGTTCAATAGATGGCGCCATAATTAACATTTCAAATTACATTATTATTATTATTTTTAAATAATATTTAAGTTTTAATCAAACTCAAAAGTGCGTTTTTAAAGGTGTGTGTGAAACATCTTGCAGAGACATCTGTTATCCCTACAGTTATCCGCCATCACTTTTAGATTTCGACCGCGGCGTGGCGCTGGCGTCTTTAAAAAGATTACGTGGCTTAATTATTAAAACAACGTTTATTTGAAACGGTAACTCAATAAATAGACCCACAGACATCACACACCATATGCTTACACGATATATGTTCTATCCACAAACTAATTGTGTATATATTTAATAAATAAAAACGTCGTAATAAAATAGTCCGATTTATACTGCTTATTTTCAATATGACAATGTTAAAAAACTTAGTAAATAGAACATGAGCAATCGTTACTTATAGAAACGACTATCAGTCTATTGTATTAACACTGTAATGTTATGAATTATGATTTTCATACCTATGCACTTTATATAACACAATTAGTTCATATTTTCTTTTCCTACGAATCGTATCAGCGGTCACGTGTGCGTCAAGAAAGTGCTTGAAAAGCCCAATTCAAAGAGAAGTGCACTCAAAGACAAGGTTTTACTTTAGACTATCATTTACGCCTATAAGCTGTACGGTCATTTGCACCAGAAGATACGACTTTCATACACTAATGCTTCATATATTACTTACAGATATTATTGATTTACTTTGTACTACTACCTTGTACCCAGTATCCACAGACTACTGAAAGTTAGTTAAAAAAGACTAAAGTATCGTTGAGGAAACTCTTATCGTTTGGTGCAAATAGCCGGTAGTCTATTATATATAGTATATATCCATAAATTAATTTTACCATCTTAAGATACCACGTTTACGATATTCTTAATTTTAGTTTGAAAATAGAAAGGTAGATAGTTTTATCTATTATAGACCAACATATCTATTTAACTACGTTTTTTAAAAATTATATCAATTTTAGTATGTTTTTGTAAACGGTTATGTAAACTGTGCTTTATCGCCGTATAGCAGGAGTAGTGTTAGCAAAGTAGCTTAGTCCTTCCACTAATAGCTTTGTACTAATATTATTTCTATGAAATGAACAGCTCCTTAACAGCCAAGGCCAACCTTGAAGACATGCTAGGTGATGTACGTATGAAGACAGAATTATTATCTCCTATTTGTGAAAAGAGTTTCATTTAAAATAAGCAATTCCACGAAGTGCTTCATTAGATTATTGTCATACCTACTCACGTTTTAGAATTTTAATTGTATAGGCAATAACAATTGAAAAATTCGTCGCGTCGTTCGTGATAAATAATTTGTATTGACAATACAAATGACAATAACCGGCCAAGTAAGTGCCTCGCTTATTGGAATTGATTAAAAAGATTAACAAATTTTTAACGAATATAAGAACTTTATGTTATTGTGTCAAACATATAAAAAAATTAGTAGCTTAGTCTTAGCTATTTTAATAATTGTTTAAACTATATAAAAACTTTATTTATTATTGTTTATTAAGACACACCACACACAAAAAATCATAACTACAAGAACACACAAGACATGTATGTGAATTAGCATAGGATACAGCATAGGATAGGTACACAAAAGATCATTTTGATAAAAAACAAATAAATGAAGTTTCAATTCATAGTCAAAATATCTTTATTCACATAGGACCATTTTGACTCGTCTAAGTGATTCTAAGCTTGTTCGTAAGCGACCAAGCTCAGATGAAGCAGGCAAGAACCTCGTCTTGGTTGACACTTTTTGAAGCAAGACTAAGCTGGAGCTAATTCATTCCCAATCTTTTTCATAATCAAAGATCAGATAATTTATAAAATGCATTTTCTAAAAGCTTCTGCTTAACTACTCTTTAAACTTCCTTACTGAAACAGTCAACAAATTGTTTTAATAAATATATTTCTTTCAATATATTATTAGAATATTTTTCAGCGTTATATGTCAGTAAGAGGGATCGAAATCATACGATGTCCGTCGGTATGTAGCGGCCATCGATACCCAACATTTAGTCCAGGGCTGGTAATAAATGTGCTCGCGATAAGCGCGGCTGCTTTGTACCTATTCTATTATTCGAGATAAAAAACGAATAAAGCGAACTAAACGTAGGAATGTCGTGGAGTTCGTTTTAGGCAGGCGCCGGCGCCGGGCACATTAGCGCTGCGCCGCGACAACACTTGCGCATTAACGCTATACACCACAACGACATAGCAAACTCGACTCTTCAACGTTTACGGTAAGATCCATTATCCTGTGAGCACCAATTCCATCCTGGACAATAGCCCCAACACGTATCGACGTAACTGCGAATAGATCCGAACAGATATAATCGTTAGCCGTATCGATACTGAATCGATTTTCCCAAACATACGCGGGCTTTGAACGACTGACCGGTTGCCCGCCCACTTATCAAGGGACAATTTAGTCGATACGCGTGTATATTATATTGCAGTTAACAAAGGGTCCGAGAAGTCCGCATTCCGTAGATCCTGCTACTTATGACATCTTTATCAGATGCACTGAGGATTAATATTAGGATCACTTTATATATTCTGATATTGAATAATAAATCCTATCATGTTGTCATGACTCACAAATAATAAAAATTATTGCCTGCTTCTTCTCAGCTTGGTCGTGAACAGGCGTCAGAGTCATTTGGATTTGAGGCGATTCAAAATGGTCCTATGTATTTTACTGAATAAAAAGATTTGACTTTGACTTGAATACTCATATTGACACTATGTCGAAGTAATGGTTAATTCGAAATATTTATTTAAGCCATTAAGAAGTGTTTGGTTGAACAATAAAAACATATTACCTTTATTAATTATCTACGTTAAACTACTAAGAAAATTTAAAACTAAAGGTAATAAGCATCATAGCAAAGTTTAACTCAGTTTTTATCTTATAAAATATAACATTTTCTTTTAAAACGTCTGTGTCGTGTTTACATAACTCGACATTGTAAATACTTTGCAGTACTTGTCAGCAAGGGATGCAATTTTTTAGACGTAAGTCGACAGACAGGTAAATACAGCATCTATTCAGAAATAATATTGGCTTAACGAAATGAAAACTAAAAACGTCAATATCAAATAATTTTACAAATGTTAACAAATTTGACATTTATCTCAAAAAGCTTCTTAACTACATCTCAAATTAAACGTGCGGTTTTTTACGACCAGATTATTTCGACTCGAAATGAAATTGTTGTCTTTATGCAACGCTAAAAATTAGGTGTTATTCAAAAACTTGTTAGTGAAAAATTATTATTTTTTTCTTCTGTACATCGTAAGTGTATACTTCATATAGAAGTGTTGTCTGCGCTCAGTCTTCACGATTGGCTTCCTCCAACGGACGTCTTTTTTTCTATTTATATGGAATAATACAGAAGTTTGGCCGCAGGAGACATAAAGAAAAAGGTGAAGTCAAAAGCCCAATAAAAGAGTTGTGTCCCAAGCATTGTAGGGTTTCAAAACAAGGAAGGTGTTGCTTAAGAAAATATTAAATGAAAGACATTCGTTGGGAGCTCTAATAAGCCTCGCCAGACTCTGTATTTATATGAAAAGGTAAATGTACGAATCGAGGTAGGTTTTCATTACATTGGAATATTTTATAATAATATGATTAGGTATGCAGATTAGAATGTAAGAAACCTGTATTAACACATCGTTTTATGTGTGTGATATAATATTAAAAGTGCGCTGTGTTAATAAGGCCTTGTCCAGTACACAGTCAGTACACCTTAGAATCGCTTAGGCCTCGCCCAGTACACTTTAGACTCGCCTAATGAAAACTGTACAGATTTTCAACGAGTCCTTAAACACACACTAACGCAACAAAAATAAACCAAACAAATATATTTACACACTAAGATACAAGGAAACCTGAACACAAAGAATTCGGGTTTTTTATGGAACAGAAAACCAGGCGGATCACTCAACGCAAATGTAAATGATAGGGATGATGTGGGATATCCCGGATAGGGAAAATAATTTAAATAAACCTTCCGAGTGTATTTCCGGTAGTGTACCTATAACCATTTGGCTGAAGCGCAAAGTCAACAGCATTACCTAATATAGATTATAAATATTTACTACTATTTAAAGTAGGTATATTGATACTATTGAAAACTAGTGTTATACAAATATTACAAATAAGTAGTTTTGTATGTGTTTTGCTCATATTGTCTTCTATAATGTTTTTTTTACAGTCTATGCATGTGTGTTTCGGTACATTTAAAAAAAATATATTATTTTATATATTTACACTGACCATTGTATGTTATATATATGTGTCCGTACCACTTTGACGTCTGGCGCTCCACTACTGTGCGTTTATTAAGGCAGTTTCTGCCACCCACCACCTCTTTGTGGAACCAACTGCCAGCGCAGGTATTCCCGATCCGCTACGACTTTGGGGCTACCTTAAAAAAAAAAGCGTTCCTCTTCCTTAAAGGCCGGCAACTCACTTGTAAGCCTCCTGGCTTTGCAGGTGTCCATGGGCGGCGGTTGGCACATCACTCGAAGTGATCCGCCTGCTGGTTTGCCTCCTCTGACATAAAAAAAAGTTTGGTGTATAAATAAAAAAAATGTAACCCGTCTTCAATTCATTTAAAATGAAAACGTAAGTCTCTATATGTAAAAGAGCACCAGAGCATAAACAACTTGTTGTCAACTATTGGTTATTTCACGTGAAACACTACGACAAATTAAAACATACGAAACACTCATAACGATCCCAGAACAAATCAAAACAACTTACCGCGTGCCCAAAAATAGATTAGTTTGAGAAACACAATTCTACCTCTAGCCTATTTCTATATTGACCATTAGTAGATTATACTATTAATTGGCTAGATCATTACAGGATGTTATCAGAGAGCGATAAATCACTCAGAGAAACCGCGCACCCCGCGCCCGTTGGTTTCAGCTCACTACGAACTTTGTTATGGACTTAATACAATATAACTTGTTGTTTTTAATATATATTTAAAATATTTTTAAGCATTGTTTGTCACTTTTGTGTTAATATACTTGATATAATAACGCCAGGTCGTAAAATATCTAAAATATTCCTAGCTTTTTAAGTCATAATTTGAAAGCTTCTTCTTTATTGGCTTTCGTTAATGACGGTTTAACTCCCCCTAGTTTTCTCATGTTCCTCTAAATTCATTTGAATAAAAATAATTAAATCGACAGTAAATATCTTAGGATTTTTGTGAATGTTAGGAATTGGAAATGTTTAGTTATACAATTGATAAATACAAAATAAAATGCGAGATTAAGTAATGAAAAAGCACTAAAATAAGTTATAAAATATTGGTTCTTGTAGCAGAGTACCCATAATTCAGGCAGCATTTTCTCGATAAATCGCGTTGCTTATTCGTTGCGCGGGAAAAGCACCAGCTACCAACGGTACTAAAAATACAACCCATAAATTATACTATTATTGTCATATGACATATTGTCATATATATATAGGAAATAAATTGTATATTACGAAATGTGACAATCAAAGTTGAAAATCAATTATCATCAGATCGCCATTATTTCTGTTTATTGCTCAAATTAACTTGGTTGCTGAGTAGTAAATTAAAAATAAATTGTTTCAATAAATTGAATCTATTGTCACATTTCCTATAAATATAGAAAAATATTCAGTAGTAAAATGTAGAAAATCAATGGTATATAATTATGTCTTTTTCATTAAAAAAATGTTAATACAACAAATTATTTTTTTAATAACGTAATAAAACCTAGTAGGGGCGACTCTCAGTTACCTACCGGGTCATAAGTGGTAGGGGTTGCGTATATTACGCTGCGGCAGATATAAAAAAAATGGATCGAATTCAATTACTCAATAACCGAATAAAATTAAATAAGCGGTTACAATTATGGAGAGCACACGGAGCGTAGTGAATACAATTGCCCACAATGTCTGTCATGAGATAGCACATAAATTAAATAGGTACCTCTCTAGCGTTAATCGCATCATTCTAGCTTTTCCTAACAGATGATTTGAGGAGTACTGGCTGAGAGAAACTTGTTGCAGAACTACGATTGCTAATCCGTAATTGCTGATTTTGATTAACCCTCCATGCATCCACCACAGCACTTAACATTACACAATATCCACCCAGAGTACCTAGTGCTTTGTCATTCCCCAGTTCAAGCATTGGCAGGGTGGTATCGGGGTGCGACATGAAATCTCTGGGGATTAACAATCTGCATTACAAAACATTATTTGTTAAATATACAAAATTAGGACAATGTCGTCGGACGAACAAAAGACCGCCAGAATGACCAATCAGAAAACCAAATAGACTGATGAGATCTGCAAGTTTGGAAGCTAATGCAGAAGGTCCAAAGTCGGTGCAGGTAGAGGAAAATGGAGCCTATTATTAGAATAATTTTAAAACTAATTGATCCCAAAACAATGCGAAAATAATTATTAGCTAGTCCTACACGACAAAATAATTATATACATAAGGATGTATGTACTGGCAAATCTCTCTTCGTACTTCCTTTTATATATAAAGAATTGTATAAAGCATAAATTTTAATTACTATTTTCATGGTATGGTATAAATGTAATCTTGATACGCGTAGAAGCCTAGTTATCAGCTAGTTTTTTCATAAATCAGGTGGTTAGTGTTATAAATAAAATTATAGTGCATGTAATATAGTAATATACAGAATTGTGTATTGTAATGAGGAGCGAGTCACGCGAGGTGGATTCCATTTACAAAGTAGGGCACCTCGGGTAGAAATATAATATAATAAACCGGAAGAAAAGTCATTTCCTTTAACAATATTCTTTGTATATTAAGATTAAGCTTAGTACAAGCAATTTTGGTTTGCATTAATAAAAAAATATTAAAATTTTCCAGAAGCAAGCTAAACATTAGGTGGACTTCAGAAAGGTAATGCAAATTTTTTAAAAATGCCAAAGTCTCGAAAATTTCATACAATTTCTTCTAACCTGCACTATTCCTTAAATTTTCCACACCCGAACTAACAATTATTTAGGGGCCGGTAAAACAGCATACTAGCAAGCTTTCATGATGCGGTGTGTATGTAGCACTCTGTATGCTGTTTTGCCCCATGTCTCATAAACGTTCAATATAGACATATACTGCTACGAAGTTGGTATTCCTAATTTTTTTTGGATTTTGCAAAATTTATGTATTTTCCTTTTGATATTCAGTAAAAACTTAGTTTTGCCGTGAATACTATTACATATATTATTATTATTTGTAATTGTAATAATAATAATAATAATAATATAATATATATATTACTATAATTTAATATATAATAATATAATTGTAATATTATTTGAATAATATTACAAAGAAAAACATTTTTTTTTATCTACGTAAAATCTATACTATTACGGTGTGTTAATCTAGTTCATGACAATAATTACATCTCTAGAAAAGAAACTACGCCATACGTCAGGCATATGAGGCTGACCGCCGCCATTTTAATAATTAAAAGTAACAAGCCCTTGTTTTTCTACACACGTTTATTTAATGTAAAAAAATCAATACGGTATGAATGTAAAACCTACCAGTCTCAAACAAATATGTTATTACTTAACTACCGCCAAATACCTTCAAAGAAAATTTATTTGGATGGTAATTCACAAAACAATAGATTGGCAAAATTCGTCGAAAGACCAATGTGGGAACAAGCACTAGACTAGTTCTGATAAGCGACGATCCATTATCGGTGAGACAGTACGTCAGTTGCATTGTTATGAGACGCCGACAAAGCGTCTTCTTGTCTGCCTTTTGTTTACAAGTAATACACATATTGTTGACTCCCGCAAGAGGATTATATGAGTAATTGTCGGAAAAAGTACTCGTGGTTGTAAAATTTATGGTACATTCTTAATAAGTACCACGGTTTTGCATTTTGCCGAGAATATAAATGCAATTACTATTTTTAGTTACGAAAATCTTTTTGTACACACAGTGTCGTTACACCCCTCATTTGAATTTGGTATTCAGAAATGTTTAATACAAGCATTGGCCCTTATATTAGTATCTTCTCAACCTCTATATATTACTTATGTACTAGTCCTAAGGCCCCACGTCGGGGCAAAGGTCAGATATGATATTTCTCCATTCCTCTCTGTATGATTCCTATCGCTTTGGTTCGCTCCAAGTCCAAAGCAGTCCAACAGTTTTGGCTTCCGCGATGATAGATCGTCGCCAGGTCTACTTGGGCGGTATATTTATATTATTCATTTTTTATTTTAAAACACATAATAAGTATTAAACGAGTATACGATTTTTGAGATATATAGATTATTTTGTGAACTGCTCTTCACAACGAAATTGTTGGCGGACCTGAAGATTCTCTTGGCAGCGATAATAATATCTCTTGCTATACAAAGCTGTAAAGAGTCTTGAAATCTCGGAACGCCCGTTAAGTAGCATTTTGATGTTAGTAGAATTACAAAATAAAAATATGGTTAAAGTGATGGAGATCACTCAAGATTATACTAGTTAATATGATTAAGCAAGATAACATCTCATTAAGTAGCGTGATACCATGTGAGATAAGATAAGAGACTGAGTGAGACATCATATACGATTTGTACAAGAGTTAAGTTTAGGCTTTAATTGCATAAAAAAGGTTAAAGGTGATGAAACTTTAAATGATAGATAAAATCAGAACCATTTAAAATCGATTTTCCAATTTCCTTTTGTATTTGCATCACGCGGACGAAGTCGCGGGCAAAAGCTACTAGTAATGTATATAGAAAAAAATGCACATAGAGTATGTATGACATTGTACATATATGTTAATTGGGTTCTGTACGGGATGTATTTTTATTTTTTTATTTCTTAAACCTATACAGCTTATCAAAAAAAATTTACACAGTAAAAATAGATTAAAAATAAAGCCAAAATAAGTTTAAAACAGAGAACCGGAAGTAGAATCTAAGATCAGAAACGACAATAACAAAAAAAACACGAACAGAAACATACAGAACAGATACATATGAACAAGTGGAGTATATTATGTGAAGAACGAGCATTCAAGTGTGTGTGTATTAGTGTGTGCAATGGTGTTGCTTTGTGGGTGTGTGCGAGGTTGAGTCTTAGTTTTTTTTTTTTTAATTTCTACTTTGGCCAAATATATCCAAGGACAGATAGGACTCATATAGGTTCTTGCTGCGAGACACAAGACTGAGTTTTGTCCTTAGGTTGTTCTTGCATGAGGGACCTGGAACAAGGCAAGACTGCGAGTGGGATTGGCGGGTACCAGAAAGTTTTTGCTTTCCAGTAGCCCCCTACAGTCTATTCGGCCCGAGACCAAGTCATGCAAGCATCATATCATAACATAACATAATTTCTCCGTACGTATACACGACTTTCAAGATTAGAAGGTTATGCACGACATACGAAAACCTGCATTTGAGCCATTGCACAGTGCATTTCATGGTGCTTATTATATTGACTCTTATAATTTGGTTTTAAGACTATTTTTGAGTAGCTGTGAATATTTAAGTTTTCGATAAACTGTTTTAATGTTCTCTAATAAAATCGTCCGTATTTCTTATTACACATAAGTGTTTTTGAGTGTTAATTATAATGATGATTTATAAGTAATTTAGAATGTTATTTATTTAGTGTTGCCATTAATATGCGTTTTTCATTATCATTTTCTATATGAGCAGATCATCTTCTATGAGAGTACCTACATGTGATATGAAATTTGGCATAAACCCATGATTCTGTGATATAGGCACGTGTCTACAAATAAAAATGTACCAACGGTTATTTTAGCTATCTAAAGTAATTTCAGGTTCATAATATATGAATAAACCAGAAACATTCCCACGGTTTTGTAATAAGCTTAATACTTAGA
Source organism: Leptophobia aripa (assembly GCA_951799465.1). Lineage (NCBI taxonomy): Eukaryota > Metazoa > Arthropoda > Insecta > Lepidoptera > Pieridae > Leptophobia > Leptophobia aripa. Next base: position 6,457,799 of record OX637269.1, on the reverse strand, counting down.
ACTATTTAAGTACCTTTATAACCTGCTCTAAACAAAGCTTTTACTCCTAATGGCTTCGCAGAAAACACCGATCCGATTATAATATTAGTTAAAATTAATACCCTTTAATATTAATGACCTGCGTGAGCTGTGGAAGATGCCTACTTGATGGTGCGTATAATACTATCAGATATTGCCAATTATTGGTCAGGGTCTGGTGAAACATTCAAACTCATACTCAAAATATCTTTATTATATATTTATTCAAGTAGGTCTTTATAAAGACACTTTTGCATCATCAATTTTTACACTACCACCGGTTCGGAAAGCCGGCAAGAAACTCGATAGCTGCTCTTTTAAAATAAACAATTAATACAAAATTATGTTACATACAATTGAAATAACCAAGCATTGTAAGGCTACTCATGAATTAAACTGTCCCGATGCTGAGCCAATTGCCGACACATTAAAGGGGATCTTTGATAATGAAAGGCACCTACTATTGATATTTGTTTTATATGTAACAGGAGGCAACCGAGCAGGCAAATATTGAGATATTTCAGATATTATTGCATTATATACATGGGTTATGTAAACACGTTTATATACGTTGATTATGTAGGTACTGGCGAAAACAAAATAATGTTTTTATGTATCAACAGATGAGACTTTAAATTTCTTGATTGTATAAAATCTGAAAATTCTGGTTACGTTTAAATAACATACATTTTATTTTATTATCTTTTAAAATTAATTACATAATTTGCATCCACGCTAGTTATAACCTTATGTATTTGAGTTTGGGTAGTGTAAGGACTTTTTAGATCAAGAATCTAAAACATTTTTAGATTTACTATATGATCCGGCAAGCCGGCAAAAGATTGTCGCTAAAAGAAATCGCAAAGGGAAATGGAAAGAATTGAGAGCTAATCAATGCTGAGTCATGGCAAGAAATAAAAATCAATTAACTGACAAATTAAAAACAGCGATTGATCGTAGAACGGTAAATTAAGTCGTCTGTGTTGTCGATTGCTGTTTTATAAATAAATAAAACCAAAAATTTATAAGGGTATAAAAAATAGATTTTGACCGTTACTCATACAATAAGCCGATAGTCTTTATATACGAACCATTATTTGTGAGTGAGCGTGTATTAAGTTTGTGATTACGTGTTTGTGTTTAGCACACGTTATATTAAACTTTTTCAACCTTCTAAGTCATTGTGTGATTGACGTACCCTGAATTCTTGGACATACAGAGTACCCAAGGTGCAGCATAGGGGTATGAGGCCGAGCACAATAATTAACGTCTCGATTGATTTAAGCCAAGTACCAATTAATTAGGGAAGGACGCCATAAACAAAGCTCCATTAGGGCCCGCTCGAGCCCCCTCGTAAATCTCCGCCCACCGCGCCCGTCTGCCCGCGCGCCCCTCTCACGGAAAAGCCCGTTTTCCGCGACCCCGCCTTCGCCCAATGCGCGCGCTGGGCGGGGCCCCAGTATTCCGGCGACGCTCGCCCTGTGCACATGTGTTTTGCCGCCCGGCTTTAGTGAACTGTTCAGTGCTGTGACTCTTGTTCAGTGAGTGATCTCCGCGTTGTGCTGTTTCTTAACAGTAAGTTTGATTTTATTTAAAACTAAATATTTTATACAATTTGAATTGTTAATCTCCCAAGTATTCACAAACCATAACAATATTTAACTTAACAACCATATTGATCTATTTCAACTTTTGTTTACATAGGGTACTATATTTAACTAAAGTAACCTATACTTATATGGTTTACTTAAATTACAATCAAGGCTTATTACTAAGCCAAATATAAGCCTTCGCATAATTCCGTGTAGTAGCCTTGATGTTATTTCTGTATTTAAAATGGCATTATATCAAAAAAATGCATACGATAGAGCACATTAATAAACATAAATGTATTTTACAATTGAGTTCCTATATGTGACTCATTAATACGATAGTATTTAAAAGTTAAATTAATATAGCTTTATATTTCCACACGAATGTGTACCAGGATCTAGATAAAAAGGTTTGCCTACTGTTTATAGATGAGCCTCATCCGGGAAATTCCATGTCTTATCCCTTCAAGTTTTCATATTTTAAAATATGATAAATTAAAATATAACCGACCTGCGTTGTAGACATATTTTTACTTGTCCTTTTTAAAAGCAAACTTTTATTAACAGTTTACCAAATATCAATACTATTAAGCAATAAACTACATACTGACAATATTTTGTTAATTAATTAATATTTATATAATCATTCTTCAATAACAAATAATTATAAAACCTACATGTAATGTAGATACATTATATAGTCATGCTTATTGCGCGGTTTTGCCGACGGTTCTCGCAGCAGGCAAAACTTTACCATTCTTAAACCTGGAGCTGAATCAACATTTGAGTTAAGATCATATTTGTTTGTTACCACAACACAAGTTATTTACCTTACCTTGGAAGTTGGTGTGGACAGACCGTGAGTTAAAAAAAACACGTGAAATATTCTTCACAATTCTAAAACATAGTTGTGTTTAAGAACCATGTATTATTGATAATAAGATGTCTATTTTGAACAACCACTGTTATATTACCAACCACCCATAATTGTATCAAGATGGTAGAAGAAGCTCCTCTATTTCCACTACAAAGCTTAAAAAGCGACGAGCTTAGCTTTTCGAAATACCTATTAGGTAAAATTATAGGAAGCATTAAATAATATTTACAATTAAATTAACTTTAAATGTATCAGGAAATCGTTTCTCAGTTAGTTACGTCTATTGTTATAAAAAATAATAAACGAATTCTCACATAAATTACAACACAAATATTAATTGAATTAAGTATAAATTAAATTTATTTGAACAAAAACAAAGGTATTCGTTTCTCTTTAAATTGTAACTAATAGTAAAAAGTTGTGTTAACTAAGCTTTTATCGCATGATATCCGGATAAAGCACAAAATCACGTGGAATAAAAAAATATATAAAATCAATTATCCATCGACACACTCTTGTTTTGTTGGTAGCTTACACACAGCTCTTCGGTGCTAAATTACATGTAATGTGTGTGTGTGTCAAAGTCCTGGTCCTAAATATACAGTTGATATATCTACTGTAGCTTAAGGACTAGAGAGGTTCTCGCCAGTTCATTTGGGAACTGCCAGTAAATGAATAATGCGTGTGTAAAACCACAAATTTGTTTAAAAAAAACGTTTTGTCCGACTCCAAAAATATTGTATAAACTCAAAATATCTTTATTCAGGTAGGACTTTATAAAGACACTTTTGAATCGTCACATTTTTACATTACTACCGGTTCGCAAGGCAGTTATCTACCGAGAGGAACCGGCAAGAAACTAGATAAATACTTATATTAGTATCACATTGAATGTATGAAGACACATTGTATATAATTCACACACACACACATACATCAGTAATATATAAATATGTATAAAATACAATTGTTGTGTTGTTTCTTTCAAATATTTCAAGTAAGATTATATGTTGATTATATTATACCATTAATTTAACAATCAATTATTAGTCCATAAGTATTTATTTATTTACACTTTATTGCACTTAAACAGTAGAGTAACGGGCGGCTTTATCGCTAATAAGCAATCTCTTCCAGACAACCCGCTTATTGTGAACCCGTTTTTTGGAATCAGTTAAGAGTTAACAATTGTAACCTCTCTCTTCCCAGGCATGTTCCTAAATAGTTTTGTATTACAAAATTAAATTTGAAATTCAAAAAAATTCTAGAGCCAACAATCACGCGTCGACGGTGACGTTAAACGTCATAAATGAAACAAAAACCTGCAACTGTCCATTGAATATATCGTGAAGGTTAATTGGCAAATGGGTTAAATTTTACTAATCCTCAATACAAAAAAATATTATATTTTAAAATTATAATATTTTAAGTGGACTACACCTAGGTTTTACTTAATAACTACATTTTTTTTTATTATTTATTAACGTGTTTCGATGTCAATCATAGTATTAAAATACGGCGAGGATGTAAGAGCCGAGCCAGCCGAGCGAAGCAGACAAGCTCACCTAATATTATCTATACGAATATAAAGCTTATGCATGTGTGATATGACTCATTTTTCAACAACAACATATCCAAATTCAGCGCTCTCGTTTCATCTCAGCAATAACCGTAAAGGTTTTTAATTAATTAATAATTTTAAAACTAGAAATGACATTAGGATTTACTACAATTTAGCATTGCGATTGTATGCTTGAATTCAAGCAGAGTGGCATTATTATAATGTAAGTAGAAAGCAGGTGTGTAATTTTATTTTATAGTAAATAAATGCTTTATGATCGTCGTATAGCCGTTTGTAATGACATGCTTAAAATATATAATTGATATATTATGCGCATAATTTAATAATGTCGTAGGAAACCGTTCAAGTGAGTGGGTGTTGGCGACTTGCATTCTTATTGTATGCACGGCAAGGTCTCAATTCCCGTGACGCGGCGGCCCTCTCGCTCCGTACACATCATAACTGATTTTTAAATGTAGAAAAATATACTAATTAATAAAATTTATTGAAAAATTATACGCCGCGTAATGGATTAATCTGATAGTACAACTTATAAATAATGGAGTGGCAGATTTTTATCTCGATCTGATATTGAGTGTGTGCTAACGCCAAACCAGAAAGCACTAAAAAAGTCAAATACAAAGTAATTCATTTAATTTATCATTCAATCAAATACCACAAGTATTGCACAACGCTTGAGCGTTCCGGCAGGCTATAGGCCTCCGGCGGCGAAGTGGGCATACTCCATACAATGCTACCATTCTTGATTGCGTCCATGACGTCACCACCACCCTCAGACTTACCAGATCATTGTGTAAAGACAGCAGGTAGCCAAGGCAGTCGGGGGCGGCGCCGGTGGACATAGCCCTGTCCTTACTCATCGCACCGCAAGACAAAAGGGTACAGTACCTATATAAATCACCTGGTTTCAAATGTCTACAATTTGATGTTTAAATATATTCATACAATCTAAGGATCGAGAGTGATTTGATTGAGTACTTGACAATCGCTCGTACTTAAGTTTCTCCTTAATTTAGATAAATCGTTAAATTACTGTTGTGCTCATGTAGCAAACTCGATCTTGTCACTAAGGCTACCGATATTAAAAAGTACAGAATACCGACACAGCTTTTCACCGTTTCGACTTATGTATTTCAATTTATTTAGGTTAAAGAATTTCGAGGAGGCTTTTGCCAAAGGGCACACAGATGATTAATATAAGTTGCATTTAACTTAATTTATTATATTTTAATAGACGGCTTTATTATTATTAGTTTAAATAATGATTTATTTTATGAACAAATTAGAAATAACTAAAATTTAAAAAGCTTGGGCCTTGCGGCAGTGTGCCCATAATGCTCGCGGCATTTCTTCGCTGTATCGCGATATTTTTACTTTTATTTTACCTTAATTCTATAAACTAATGTTATCTATTATTTGGTTTAGAGACTTTTAAATTTAAATATGATTTTTATAATATCATATTTGAATTAAAATGACAAATGTGTATACAACGCATGTAACATGTTAATAAAAACAATTAGTCTTGCGTTGTCATGTAAAGATGTAGGGATGTGAAGAAGCCGATCACTTTACGAGGTCCATAAAGTTTTGAACTTGTTCTACGCTTTACGAAATAACTTCGGAACATTTTGGTTTAACATATTATACTATAATAGAATTTATAACAGTTAATTCGATTATATATCATGGCCATCTTTGCAGAAACTATAATTGCACCCTCCTTCAATCAAACAATAGAAATATCTATATTGTTCTTGAGATTTGTATTTATTTAATTACATTGTCTAGTGTAGTAGTGTTACAATTACCTACAGACAGTTACGAAGTAAATAAACAAGACAACGCAAAATGAAATTTCATCAAAACCAAATATCCGTTGATGATTATTATTTAATTCTAAATATTATTTCTTAGCCTATAATGTATTTGAAGTATCTAATTACACCAAATTAATATAGTAAATATCCGCCGGATAAAGTCATGTGACCCTTTCAAGAGCAAATTAATGTCCCAAAAAAGCTCACCCAAAGCGCTAGAGGGTGGCGCACCTTAATTAGCGATTAACGAGTTTTTGTGCAATTCGTCAGCTGTGGAATGTGGGATCACATCGTAAATCAACGGTATATCACGACATCAGATAAGTGGCGAGACGACCGGAACTCACTTCCTTTTATCGTTTCTACATTCGAACAAACACGTTTTAGCCCGAGGGCAATGTTCATATCTGATTTTTATAATTCAGCTAGCTTGAGTTTAAAACTGTACCTGTAATATTTTATCATTTAAGGACGCTATAATTGTATATCTGTATTACTGGATTTACTATCAAAAGTAACCGGATTACTTTAGCGTAATATACCGTCATATCACACTATCATAGGATAAATAATATAATTATATTATAATACATAAACTTCTAAACCTAGCAGAGTGTTTTTATATAGACATAAAAGGCACCTAAACTGTCTGAAAATGATAAAAAAATCCTTCTTCATTCGAGTGAGTATGACTATAATAAGAGTGTCTTAAAAAGTCGTCAACGCACTCACGAGCTTATCACCTGTGTGTGTGTGTGTGGTTGTGGCTTACTTGCATTTCTGGTGCTCATTTACCAACTCCTCTAGAAAAATTGTTTTGTATAATTAAAATTACAATAAAAATATAATATTATATGAATTGGACCGTTCTTATCCTTTATCCTTGTAAAATTTTTCGTAATAAAAAAGGCTATTTAATTATATAAAATAAATGTAAATAATTCAAACAAGTAGTTAGGCAACATACCTGACGAAATAAGATTATTTGAGTATACATTTAAGACATTGTATTCTAAAATGTAGTTAAAAAATTTGGCCAAACGCAACGCTAATCTCGGCATCGCTATTAGTCGCCACTCGTCTGATTTTATCTTATTGTGTTATGTCGTCGTCCCACAGCTTTGGCTGAGACCAATTAATTACTATTTAGCGATTGACATATTCGTTTTTTTGGGCTTTTAGGCCTAAAGTTCCTTAATTTCAATTAAGCCCTTAAAAGACAAGATTTTAATGTTATGGAGCTTGTGATAACTTGTCTAGAATAACATATGGCTTCTTTAGACAAAACATTATGGAGTGTGTCCATAGAACTAATTTCAATGTGCAAAGCTTCCTTGTTTTTCAACTATTCATTTAACTATTTTTTAGTTATAACTCCTTTGTTTTTTATTTGTTAGTTTTTGAAAATAAAAGGATAAAAAATATTTTTTTTATTTATAATTTTAAAATTCAACATAATTATTTAATCGACGTATTTACCATTAGGTATTGTTGCCATAGATAATATACTTGGACACTATTAAACAATAATTCAATTTTTCATTATATCCAACTGATTTTAAAGGTAAAATATAGAAGCGGAAAATAATTAAAATTCCATTGAGATGTGATCTTCAGATAGCGGATCTGATATCAGATTAGCGAGTCGATCAATGACGCGTGCGCAATACTACATACAGGCATTATGTTATTAAAAAGAATTTTAATTTACCAAGTTTATCTTTCAATTTGCTTTAGTATCTAATAGTTAGGTTTGCCATAAAATTACAACATAATAGGGGTGATACCAGGGAAAAAAATTATTATTTTTAAAGTGACAATAATAAAAAAAATGTCTGCAAAAATAAATGTTGGCCGATTTTAAGACCTACTCAGTATGCTCAGAAAATGTAATGAGTCAAGCCGTTTCGATGGGGTACGGGAACGAACATTGTGACACAAGAATTTTATATATTAGATACATAATGCTTATTTTTAGTGAAGGCAGTGACTGTATATTCGTACTTTGCCAGTCAAGTTTGTTATCAGGTTTTAGATCAATAATAATTATATGATTTTATCTAATTTCGATTAGATCTAATCGCGTCAGGAACGCGATAAAATAATATCTTCATTACATGAAAAAATATTATTTATTCTTGTTTAAAATGGAGTCACCAATAAAATTATAGTACGTAGAAACTATAGAATAATCAGTCTTTTTTACCGACTCCAAATTGGAGGAGGTGCGATTTGATTTATCATTTTCATTTTTTTAACTAAACTATTTCTTTAAAATCCATTTTACTTTTTTTACTACTAAAAATCTAAAACACCCGGATTTTAATTTACCGTATAATTATTACGTTACACTAAATGTGTTCGCAAAATTCGCAAAAAGTTTTATTTTAATAAGACAAACAAAAATCCATCAAAATGTATCGAAAGAAAGGTATGTGAAATTTTACACCACAATTACTCACAAACCAAAATGTATTTATTTGTTTACCTGACATCGAGTGGAGTTAATAACACACCAGAAAAAAAAGCTGGCGCCTGCGCATTAGGGGCTGAGTTATTTATAGGGATTAGGGTAACCTGTCTCACTCGCACGTGTTGCGGAACGTATTTCGCTCTCGCTCGCTCGAACAATTAGTCGGGACCCGTCAATATCTCAATAAGCCGAACAATGGATGAGTTTTTTTGGATTGTGCAAATGTGGCTCGTGCCGCTCCGCCCGTGACGTCAACGCCGGCCCCCTGCCATTTATTGCACCACCTATTGTTAGAATGATTTTCATGTAGGTGGGTTAATCATATCAAAATGCCTAATAGAGCGTAGGCGTTGAGGTTTCAAAACCATTTGGCTATAAGCACTTTATTTAAAAATGTCATCTTAGCATTGTCACATTATTTAAATGTTGTTGGTCTTTGTTATGAAAGAGCTTCTTGCCAGCTCTTCTCGGTAGACAACTGCCTTCCGAACCGGTGGTAGTGTAAAAATTGTCGATTCAAATGTGTCGATTCAACCTATTTGAACAAAGATATTTTGAGTTTGAGTTTCAATTTATGACTTATTTATACAATTTATTGATATATATTTATTTTTATAATTATGAATAGCGAAATATGTTAATCGTTTTGACTGAAAGTAAAATTTCGAAAGAGATTTATTTAAACGAACGTTTTGAGGGATTCTAATGCCATTACAAAACCAAGCATGTTTCAAGTTTCTTACCAGTTGTTCTAATCTGTTTTACGCTTTTAATATACAAATCCCTTAATTTAAAACTAATAGAGTCAAAAGTATCAGTAGAGTAATCTTCTTCTACGAATCTTCTTATACTGTCTATTCTATGTTCAACTAAACGAAGAAGTTGAATAACCAATCTAGACTTAGGAGTAATACGCACAGAGTGATAGTGATAACTCCAAAATTAAAATATTTATTTGTTTATAACGATATAGTTGATCAAGTGTAAGACCTCGTCGGCCGGTTGTTGCGTTGACATAAAGTTTTTGACATTTCAAAGACGTTAATGTGAACTAATGATGACAAGTGAAGTGTCGACAACACGTTCACACCTGCTTTGCAACGGGAGGCCTTATACAGTATTTACTTTAGTAAACCCGCTAACGTCCACTTACAAATTTAAGAAAGTTTCCATGACGAAAACAAGGCTACCTTAAACTAAATAAATAGTAATAGGAGATACAGTACCTATTAAGCTGCGTGAGACAAATGTAAATATGCAAAATAAATGTGGCATATATTCATATATAGAATGTTAAATTAAAATTATTTTATTAATATAAATTAAGTTTAATTAAAATGTTCTTTAAACGTAACAGATATATATAAAGTAATAATAACAATTAAGATTGTACCAGTTACAATCTTGATAATAACTAAAAAAAACCTTAATTATATGATGTTTTTTATTCTTTATAGACAGGTAGTCTACTAGTCTAGGGAAACCTTAGGTGAGAGTTTTACATCGTAGATAGTAAATACAATATTAATGCAATATTCGATTTTAGAACTCACAATCTCGTTTAAGCCTCTACTCAAGTTTATATTAATAGACCTCTGTCCGTATTACTTTGTTGGACTAATTTAATTAACCGGTGCGTTGCTGGCCTATATAGAGTTCTCGTATTTACTTCTTAAGTAAAACTGTACTAAATGTAAATATTGTTTTTTTTCATTTATAAATCCATTCATCGCAAAACCTGGCTCTCGGAAACCTCTGATACAAATGAGGAGAGTAGCATATCGGTAGATAAGAAAAAAATACCCAAATTAATAACAAATTTAAATGTCAAATTATCCATACTGTAAAAATAAAATGGCTACTTTATAGTTGGAGCGACACATGTCATGTTATACATGTGGGCTCTAAAATACTCTAACTGGGGCAGTGAAAGTGATCGCTCATACGGTGATTATTGCGTTCAAATTTTTGAACTTACCAACATAAAGTAACGATGCAACCGGTATTAGGTCCCGTAATCTCACAACAAGGCTAACAAGACTAACTGCAATTACATGAAGCAGCTTTATTAATGTGAAGTGTCATTATGATCCTCGACCATTGGGCCAACCTTAAAGGTTTCGGTTTCGGAATGCCAAGTAGAGTATACAAGTATTGTGTGATTAGTTTATTTGTGATGTAGTCTGTGGCAGGTTTTAAGCTATAAAACGCTTACTTTGGGGCTTAACCGACTCTGTGTTATTTTCATCTGTTGGCCGGTGACAGTATTATCACATTCTTCTACAAACACATTAGCAGTAACGCCGCTCATGTTTTTACAGTTCTGCAGTTAGTTAAGTAATCATGAATATTCATATCATAAAAGGTTGGTAAGTTTGATTGAATGTGCTAATGTCGGAAATTAGTATTAACTATTAAAAAATAAACATCGACTTCATTAACCTTATTGGAAGGAGAATAAAAATGGCTTGTTTAAACACCGTTCCAAATATCTATTTTTCTACCGATAAAGAAATGGTCATCAAATTTCCGATCCTAAATTCAGAAAACGTCATTCAATCCAATTTTCCCTATTATTGCCAAAAGTATATGAATAGCATTTAAATTTACATAAGAGTAAATTATATACAGTCAAGAAATACCGATATGTTTAAGTTGCGAGATTCAATTTGGTAATTTTTGCGATCTTGCTTCGATCATTTTTTAAATACCAAACAATATGTCACTTGTATAGGCATGGTATAGGTACGCCAGTCTTAATATAGCTGTCAAATAAGAATATAAAAACTGGAATGAAAAATAAATTGCTTTCAAGTCAGTAAATACCAACTATTTATAACATTTAATAATTCTACTTTATATTTTTGCATGATTGCATGCAATCGTGATAAACTTTAGGACCCATTTTATGAAGTGAACTTAATTTTTTGGATGTATTAATTTTGTGCAAGCACCAGAAACCAAAAATATGTTTTAAGACCCAGACCCATTATTTTTTAACAACTGACGGGCCAAGCGTAACGACCCTAAACATAAACTTATAAGGGGTCTTGAAATATTTCTAGTGAGCGGGAAAAAAAAAAGAAAAATACACGTAGATCTTTTTGTACATTACCAAAAAAAAAGAAATATTTAACTTTAAGAATGTAGCATTTGTTATAAAATAACATATAAAAATACGGGTTGATTAGTATTTAAAAGGATGACACGTTATTCGTATTAGGTAAAGTGTTAATCGTCATTAAATGAGTTCGGCTCGTATGGCCGGCGCCAATTCGCCTCTCGTTACATAATTACTTTATTGACATTGTCCCTTACCGAATAAAACTTTTGTGCCATTAATTAAGAATTTTGTAGAGACGACTCGCATAAACGTCAGTCTCTACATTGATCTTTGCACAGACGCTAAATTGGTTTGAGACTTGGCACAGATTATAATAATATAGATGCAATAATTGTTATAGATAATATATGACCGATTGCCTGAAGTGATTCATGAATATTAAACATAATTTTAAACGCATTTATAAATAATACTTTTAAATGTCGTTTTCACATATTCTGAAATTTTGAAGTTATTGATTTCAATATGATTAATAGTAGTAGCGTATAAACGGTACAGTTATAATTGAAGATGCTGATGAAGATGATGATAAAATTTTTTTAATAAAGATTACGCCAAATTACGTGTCCCTGTTGTTACTGTGTGGTTTACTGACTCGATTAGGCTTCTTTTATGACAATATAAAAACATAGGAAAAAAAGATATAATACAAACTTTGTATAAAAAAATTTCATGTTTTATAGCTTTACATTTCTAGGGAAGTATTTGACAACGATATAATTTTTTTCTAATACTAATGAATACCACGCAAAATAATGTTAAAGAGGCAGAGTCTATATACGCCGAGACTTACTCTTTGTCACATCATAATCCAATATGTGTCCGAATCAGTTAATGAGTGTGGTGTATGGAGCGGTCCGTATAATCCGCGGTGTCGCGGCGCCGGCGCGAGCTCAGAAGCGCCGACTCGAAAGCCTTTCCGTGTTCCGGCGAGCCTTAGACCCCTCCCGCACCGCACTGATCAATTCGAGCAGCGAGAGAGAGCACTTACCGGACACTATCGATATAACGAGTAAAATGACGTGTCCTATTTTATACTCTATGGACATTCCTTCTATACATTATACTCTTTGGTTTTAAATTAATATAGATAGCTTCAGCAATGTATACATTGAAAATCAAATTATTTTCGAGCTATGTACTTAAAATGTTCAAGCTATCGATCATGTATGGTTGTTATTAATTTATATTAAGTATAAGATTAATATTTGGTTTTGTTATAATTTTTGATTAAAATAACGCGATATCAAAAAAAAGTATTTGAGTTTTTAAATTTCTTCCTGAAGCAGTGATAAGGTGAGGGCAAGACGCCAACGCAGCCACAGCACTCAACCAGCACATTATGTTATCGAAATAATGCTGCTCCAGGCATAAATTACCTGTGGTGGCGGCCGCTAATGTATTCCGATGTCCCCCCCCTCCCGCAGCCCCCTCTACTAATTGTGCCGCCGCCACTTGTCACCGCTTACACCTTTGGGGAATTCAGCCTAGCTCAACGCGCAGCGGTACCTGTGATGTCACGTGTCTAGCAGATCACGAACCATACTTTTAACCCAATTAAAATATACATATAACTGTATATTTTTAATTTGAGCGAATAATTCTATTCTTTACACGCATTATGGTTTCATACCGTTTGTATATTTATTAGCGACCTGCGCTAAGTATTATCTCTATTATAAATTGATTTTAAAATATTAATTTTTAATAAGACTCTTCCGGAGTTGAATACGTGTCTAATAGTGGGACGTAATCAAAATTTTTATGTGGAATTTAGACTAGGTAAATTCCGTTGAAGGTTTAAAGTAAAAAAATCTTTCTTTGAGCGTCCCTTAGCCGCGCGTGAATGCTGCCACATTTTTTTCTCGCGACAAACTTTGGGAATGCTCTTATTGCGGCGACATCGGACCTCTAATGTGTTAATCCATGGATCTTGTTTTTGTAATATTAATAGCCAACAAAGGGCGCGTCTCACTCACACATTCAATCTTGGCAATGTGTTGAACAGTGACAGGCGCTTCTGATATTGTCATGAAAGGGCTCGTGCGTGCCGGCCTGGAACTAACGAGCGGCCATTGCTTCTAGGCGTTTTTACCCCCCTTATTCGTAAAAAAACTAATTCAGTCCGTTTACACTATTTGCTAACAAAAACAGCATTTTTCATTACATTATAGCGTACACATAGTGCCAATAATTGGCGAACATTTTAATAAAAACATTACTAGTTATCTGGCGCTAGTAACTCTCCTGAAGTTGTTATTTTTTAGTTTATTACTGTTGTCTTTTTTATACCTTACTATTGTACGATATAAATTACACAAACTAAATCATACTTATTGGTTTATATGCATAAATGATAATTAATTGTAGCTCCCATACATCATCATTGACTCACTACATACGTATATTATATTCTATGGCTAATGCCAGTTCTGTATAATCTCTTATGCGTGCTACCTCTTATGCAGTTTTCATGATAGTTTTTCACAAGTGAAAGCACCTCCTGGAGGAGAGGGTGAGTCGGTCCGGGTCCGGTACAGAGCGCTCTAATTAATTACCTTCGACATCAAACAAAAAAACGGTGACCCTTGTCTCGTTAAGAGCGGCGGCGCCGGCGCAGCGAGCCACCGGCTGAGGGGGCAGGGGGGCACTAATGCCGGCGCCACGCGATAACGGCTGGCCGGCCCATGGGAAAGTGTCCCCGGCCTATATCCAACATTAATTACCCTCATAATCCGAGCCGCCTAATCTCTTCAGCCGAAATTCGACTGGAAAATGAATTAACATATGTTGAAACGTAAACCTACAGTTTATTTATAAGGCTGTTGTTTTGTTTAGTGATCAAAAATATGCTTCTTTTAAAATATACTTTACAAATACATAAAAAAATATTTGATACCATTTCATGTTTGTACTAATTGGTCTTGATTACCAACAGAATTTATTCTGTTAGGTTTTACTCAAAGGTTATGAGTGAGTTTTTTGTTGAATGTCAATATGACATTTCTAAAGCGTCGACTTATAAGCGTACAACGGCCACGTGTTGCATATTTATGATACAACTCGCATCGGCCATTTTTCAAAAACAATATATGTCGGATAATTTACACAAGGAAATTAGTTTAATAACGCCTCACTTTTATGTTACACAAAGTATTGGGAAAATTAGTAGCCTTATTACATAAAAATATCGATCGAATATAAATAACATCGGCCATTACCAGCTGCAGCTGCATTTATAAGTTTCTAATTGAGTTCAATACAACAATGCAATATTTTTTTATGTTTTTTAAATAACTGTTTCCCATTGGGGTACCTCCCATGCTCATCTTTCGCTTACGTCGCCCTCATATTAATCACACACGATCAACAGTAATGTTTGCTGTAATCAGCAACCTTTTTTCTAATATACATGTCATAAATGGCCAATTACATATTAAAAATGAAATATAAACTTTCAGGTTTTGTCAATTCGTGTAGCTGTTGATTATAAACTCTTAAACACTATCAACGTCGACTTAACAGATTATATAGAACAGAACATTACCAATACAACTGAACTAATAAAACAACACTTTTGTTTTATCGATTCCAAATTCAAAAACGCTAGTGTAATATCATAGTCAGCCAGGATTATTCAAGGAGTTTTTATTCAATATATATTATGTACAACATATCAGAACCCAAAATGATTGTATAGTATTAGTACGCACATACGTGAAATTGTCATTGCTTTTAAGGGTTCCCGCTAAACAAATTTGCATTCCTCTTTGTATGGTTTTCGATGTATTGGGTAACCTACCCACTGTAAATGCGTATTGCAATAATTTTTAACTCTTAACATACAGTTTTTCATATGCTATATTACCATTTGCATAATAAGGGATTGAGTGCGTTAATACTTGTTGGAGGCTGGTTCAGACAAGTTGCTATAGCTTTTACAGTAATTATATAGGGAATATACAAGCGCTTCAATGTTCCCGAGCTGAATATTCATCGGCTGATGCGGAGCCGTCTGTAATTAACAGTGTCCTAGCAACTTTGTCCGTAACTCGATAGACAGGCCACTATTTATGCAATCATTAATAGTGTATACTGTTTCACGCGGTTTTACTCGTACTTAGTATACGCCGTACTGATCACTCGTACTGTTTAAATGTGTTTATTACTTAATAATTCGTTTCTTTCTGGCAAACGCTGATTTAACACTTTGAGGAAAAGAGATAGGTTTATACTATAGATCAAAACTATAATGTTATAAAATATTCAATTAATTTGACAGATTTATTATAACTCTAATGATTATCATACTTTACCGTAGATTCTACGAGGCATATATTAAATAGAAAATTGTTTTCTATTTGTTTTTATTATTAATAGCAACTTTAATCTGAA
Organism: Leptophobia aripa; assembly: GCA_951799465.1. Classification (NCBI taxonomy): domain Eukaryota; kingdom Metazoa; phylum Arthropoda; class Insecta; order Lepidoptera; family Pieridae; genus Leptophobia; species Leptophobia aripa. The sequence goes on along the minus strand of OX637269.1, from coordinate 6,441,918 downwards.
AAACAAAACATCGACGTTTTTATATTTCTATTTTTAGAATGATCACTTACTTTGTATGAACCATATTAAAAATTTATTGAATGACAGAGGAAGATAATTATTTCAATTATTGTACAAGGTCAGGTTTCTTGCTGTTTCATTTTAAGAATAATTATTTATTTCGGCCATTTTGTAATATTGAGAGCGAGTCCGGCGTTGAAGTTGAATTTGCACACTTTTACAAAGCTTCAATTCCCATAATAATGATGTTACCTAAGTTATTAATAGCGAACTTGTATAACTCAAGCCTCACTGTCGCTATAGAAGCGATTTTTCGATATCATTCGTTGTCTAGTTTGATGTAGGTAGATACTGTTGGCCGTAGGCGATTGTATAAATGTCACTGATCGGATTGACTACAAATCTACCATTGGTGGAAGATGATAGCCCCCTTTCCTGTCAGAAATATCCTACAGAATAAGCCGCCGGTACGGAATGAGATCGCATTTTCAAGAATTATACACAAATTTGAGGTTTCTCTTATATAGATTATAAGCGATGTTATTTCGTATTTTTATTTTAAAAAATGATACCACATTACAAATAATGAAAAGCACTCAATTTAAATCGTTAAAAACTTACAACAAATTAAAACGTCCAACATATTTCGCGATAACAATAACCGAGAAGCAAGAATAAAAATGTCAATTCTGCTTGCATAAAAGCTCTCACTGACCACGATTACTTTAGTATGCGGAACGTCATGTTATATATTATGTAATAAATATGCGATTATGTCCTTTAAAAAAATTAAAATAAATTTAATAACAAAAACCAATTAAAGTTTAATTAATTAGCAGTAATTCATTTTCAAAGTCATACTTTCTATAATTTAAGCCATCGACTGTTACATTTAAAGGACCAATTCACAGATACATACAATTTGCTGTAAAGTATGATTATTGAGGCTTTAAAAAACCGAGCGGATTGTAATTAATCGTTGATTTTACGATATCGCAAAGACAGAAAGACTTTTACGAACCTTTTCGATGTTATACCTATTTACGTATAACCTGTTTTATGTACAGTCGACACACTAATATTACTCGTATATGTAATATAAATCTTATTTATTAAATCCAAATATAGTATATATTTGGGTCGTGGTACCGTTGTCGCTAAAGTCTGACTAGTATTGTATTAAAACAAAACATTTGTATGAGTATAAAGAATTACGTAGACTGATACTTGATTAAAATGATTTTTCGTAGATCATTTTGAAACATTTTGAACGTCTCTTTCATGGGACAATAAATAATTACAATTTAAAACGAATAAGTTATTTGAGTCTATTTATTTAATATTAAATACAAGTCCCTTTTGACACTTTTGTAGCTTTGAATAATAAATGTAATTGACCTCATCTTGCATTGATATAATAATATCTTTAAAATCTTTATATGATCAGACAACAATAAAATTCAAGATAGTCTTGTCGGCCGTCCCACAGATATATTATAATTCTTGTCCATATAACGAGGTCACGCACAGCAAACAATGTTTGCTATGGTCAAACAAGCAGAGTAGGGTGACTATACGCCCGGCAGTTTTTACACTGTATTAAGTCAGCTGTCAAATGTCACCTCTCACTCTCAAAAGGGTTTATAGCGATTGTAAAAACTTTCAAAATTGCAAATAATCCGATAACAAATGGGTTGCAAACGTCGTATTAATAAGCTCCGATTTTGGACGTTGTGTCAGAATACGAGGCTATCACAGATTGGTGATTTGCATAATTACATTTCGTTTTAATTTAAGTGATAGCACGCAATTACAACAATGATTACGTAATGTAAGCAAAACGCTTTTCACATGTTTTTATATTTTTACACTGTATGCTTATGGTCACTGACAGTCTCGTTTGGAAATACAAACACGATCGATAGTGTCATTGTCTCGAAGAATACCTATTACAAGAGTTATCTGCTTGTAGCCTGGTTACCCGCGCGTCTGATTGACAATACCGGTCCCGCCATTGGCGAGGCGGGGGCTGCGTCCTGCGGGGCGTGGCCGGAGGCTGTGGGGGCGTGACGTCACGATCTGACCGCGATCACTTTTTATAGGTGCTGTACAGCGCTACTTAAGTACATATTATGTGGCTCTGCCGTCGATTACGCGCAACAATTTATGTCGCATACCTGAACATTATAACCCCTTCACATGCAAACTGTATGCGATCGACGCATAGAAAATATGTTTGTACCTACCCATTTGTTTTAGTTACGAAACTTATTCAGTAAGGAAACTATACTTTGGTGAACTAATCAAAATACATACATTATTACATAGGCCTTAAAGTTCATTGGACGTTATGTACTTATTCTCAAATAATTCAAGAATTATGCATAATAACGAAAATCACTTGAACTAATTTTGTGAAATATGGAACAACAACTTTTCACGCGCTTTTCAATATTCAACTGTTTATTCTTTCAATAAAATTCAGACGACCGAGAAATAAAACGCTTTCCATTTGCAAGCTCAGATATGTAATTAACATTAAACATAATATTACATAGTATTTGGCAGCACGACACATCTCTGCCGCCCTTACATGTATTGTTCAAATCGCATTACAATAATACTAAATTTGTACGTATTTTATTTTACAAGAATTACTCAACTTTTAGTTTGTTAATACAAAACGTAATGAGACTTCATTTATGACAGCACTTTTTATGACAGCATCTACATACATTCAACATTTATGGTTACAAGAGTTTATAAAGATGGATATTGCGTTAAATAAATTTTGCTCATTAACTTTACCAAGGCAATATAAATTATATTAAAATATCTTACAAATAGAAAGCCTTTAAAGTTCTTAGTCGATAAATCACTTTAATGACGTACAAAAATAGAATTATTTAAAAATTAATAAAACAACCGAACGGTTTTAAACAACCAAATGTGTAAAATTAAATTACTGTTGTGTACTTCTGATAAAATGCATATCTTAAAATTCCGAGGTAAAATTACGCGCTACTGTAGTCAGTACCCGTGACCCCGGAGTTGGTGAGTTCCTCAGCGCATAAGCATCGCGATATATACCGCCTTTCTTATATATACTTCATGGTTGACGGCATATCTTCATGTATATTTTAATCGGGTTAAAAATATAAATGGTAGACATTAATTTCTTCATGTATATTTAAATCGGGTCAAAGATGTTAATACATTTTTAACCAGACAGTCAATGACCGGTTAAACAATACAGTCATAAACTCTATCATTGATCTAATTTTCAAGTTAAACTATCGACGTAATTACATTTTTGATAAATAACGCGGGTGCACAGAGTAAAAAAGTTTATCACTACTAATTGGATAAAATATAACATTATTTCCATTATCATTGTACATTGCTCGTTGTGTTGGCATCCGTCGGCGGAGTACTTGTTAGTACACCGCAATGTATTATCTTAATTATTGCTATGTTTATGACATGCAGTCAGGTTGATTTATAGCATGTTTACGACATAATTGTTTTATGATTTCAACTTAGTAATTTACCGCTTAGTTTTTTTAAGTACGTTATGCGAGTTATTAAACTTTATACACACAAAACAGATTATGATTGAGATTTTTGATTGATATTCGTTATAGAGCCACAGACTGTCAGATATGGAGAGAGCATCACGTACCTGATTCACATGCGTCTTACTTGTTAAGTAAATACTATACTATTATTCTATTTTCTGTCGTTTTATTGATATTGGCAAGGAAAATCCGCATTATATATTTATAGAGTTTACGCTATATATTGCCTACATAATATCTAATCTAATCTAATATCTATCAGTCTAGTATTCGTTTAAGAAGCTTATAAATTTATTAACTCAGACTGAACACCAAACATCAAAGTCGATTCGCGTCGGTTGCATTTGGCGTTTCTCGCCTAAAATGTACTGATAACATAATCAAAAACCTTTCTTTTTCTTTGATATGTTTAAAAATTAACACAACAGAATTTAAATACAAAAACTACGGAGAACTATGATTCAATAATTAAAAGCTCAGCAATAATTTTATGTAGGCTCAACCGCTCAACGTTAAAGTATCGCGATACAACATGGAAAAACAATTATGTATTATATGTTATGGGTAGTAAGGACTAAACTTATGAAAATAATATATTATTTTCAATTAAATCGAAATAACTTACAAAGATGTGCCTAAGCAGTCAGGCTGAAAAAAAGAAATGGTCAAAGTACAAGAGACTTTCCTCCAACTTTGATTTCGTTTCCTTTGAAGTTGTGATTTGGACCTTACAAGTGCACAAGCGCTTATTAAGGAATTAAGGCTCCTGGTAATCAGTACCAGTGAACCAAGAGGTGGTGCTTTTCTCGCACAACGAATAAGCATCGCAGGGAAAGCATAAGTTCTGCCACAAGGAGCCTTTTGAATTTATTTTAGTATTGAAGTTTTATTTGTTTATTATTACATTTTGTTGTTTACGTTAAGTTAAATAACTTAATTATATGATAAGTATATTATTATATTTGAAGAGCCACCCTCATCGAATAACGGTACAGCGGTGTTCCCAGACCGGGGGTTTAAGCACTCAAGCACTTGACTGCATGTCACAGGTGCAACCTCTTGAGCCGATCTCTGTTTACAGATTTATACGTTCTAACAGATTTGGCTGCAAATGTGTAGAAAATTGTATTTGAATTCATTGAAAATATAGACATGGAGAAAACGCCTATTTTGTAAGTGAAAAACTCCACTCGTTTCCTTACCGTATCTCATTTGCTCATACCACGAATTGTTAAAATGTGTCCTAGCGTTTTATCAGTAGATTATGATCTAATCACGAGACATTTTTCATAACTGTCGCAGTCGTTTTTGGGAAATTTTAAAAGTTAATCGAGGAAGGTTGAAATTATTGATAATTGTAATTACTTTTGAGAAAGATTGCATACCGCAGATTTAATTCTTAGCTTAAAATCTAGATTCTACTCTCCTATTTAGTAATCTAGACGCTTTACATTTTGTGTTAGCCAAATTACAATGATATGCAGCATCATTTAAATTTAAGCATTTATTAGTCCTATTAATTTATTACTCCTAGTATAAATTATTCTGTCTAATCCAAGACTAAATGTCATTTCGATATATTAATATGGTAGTAAGAAGTAAACAGACTGCCTACCTATTTCATACTTGAATGAATTAAGAATTAAATTAATGAAAGGTTTAAAAACTTCTAACGATGAGATATGTATAAAACGCTTTGATTAATTTATTTATACAATTACGTCCACAAAAATATTGATAGCATAAATAAAAGCAATTGGAAAAAACAGTGAGGTTTCAACTGAGAGGTTTTGTGTTTATTCCGGATTGGATATATATTATTATTTCTATGTCAACTTGCAAACACGTGTTTCTACGGTGAAGGCAACAGCATGAAGAAACCCTGTGAAGACGTGCGTCAGGTATACAAGGGTAATCATCTCTTTGTCTATAAATCCCTAAAAAAACATTGTAGCGTATTATTATTATAAATACATCATTTTTGTACATTTTACAGATTTCCACCAAACTTATTACATCATTTTATTTATTTACAATTGTTAATACATATAAGAGCAACGGGAGGCCTTATCGCTAATAAGTGATCTCTTCCAGGCAACCCACAAAATAAAAGAATACATAAAATACAATTTGACAGGTGCAAAGGGTGCGAAGTATACTAAACACACAACATACATTAAATTAAGCAAAACAGGAAAAGTAAGCTAATTTAAATCTAAAATTATAAATAATTACATTATTGACAACAAATGCTTTCAAAAGGGAGATTTAAAAGATGATAGTGATGAGGCTGTTTGGATAAGATCGGAAGGTTAGTTCCAAAGCTTTATAGCGGACACTCGTTCGTTTGATCCTTTTAATATCAACAATTTCATTAAAAATTCCGGATTTTATTGTCATAAAAATGTTTAATTACATCTACAAGAGGATAGAACCAACCAGACGTCTGACGCGCACTCGTTACGTTCCACATTTTTTAGTTCTAGCATTATCCCACTTTTCTAATATTTTTTAACAATCACTTTATGCACAGACAAAAAAATACATACCTACCTATTTACGAACACGAAATAAACCGTATTAATTCGCTAGTTATGTAATGTCAGTGAAGTAGTAGAGGCCGCGTTGTCTGACCTAGGCCAACAGCGCGGTCGGTTTTAGAAACACTTGAGATGTGCGCCGGCGCCGGCTGCACTTACGGGTGACGTGATCCCATATCTGCCGGCTATCACTCGATATTCCGATAATCAATCAGTGCGCGCAGACGCCGCATTAGCTGATCTAGACACATCTGTCTTTTATAGTGTCCACTAATTAATATATCGCCTTCCTTATATATATATATAAAATTGTTTTCGATATATGGATTTCGAACAAGTCACAATATTTGCTTTAAAATTATTTACGGAATGTTATGTAATCTAGTTCATCTCTATGTGTAATATTTTGCAATGTGCTCTATAATTATATCGTATAGGATAAAGTCTACAATACCATAATAAAGCCTATACAAGGCTCAATAATTTGTATATGATCGTAAACATGGCGTCGGTGCTAATGTATCGCATAAATCTGTAGTGGCCGGTGCACTCACGCCTCGCGGCCAGACGCCGATGCCCCGCGACTTTGTCTATTGACTTTTACGTTTTCAAATATTTCTAGTATTTTGCAACTAAGATATATTTTTTTATCACTTCAAATTAATACATTTTGTACGTATTAAGAGGCTTTTATGTAAGAATATTATGTACGTATTGAAATTTTTGATTTTAACTTTCATCAAAAGTAGAAATCATATTATCGATTGAAAATAGTATATTGATCAATAGCCTACGAAATGCTATGTTTATATTTGACAAGCAGGAAAGAAATAAGAAAAACCTTAATGTGAGTGCTTAGATGCAGGTTTTATAGTAATTGTAATTGAATTAGTTTATAAAAGAAATATTCCTGCGGAGTACCGCAGACGCACAGTTTGTATAACTTAGATCTCGTGGCAAAAATAATGTGACACTAATTTTACACGTTTGCTTGTAATTCGAATACATACACAAAAATGTCAACTAGATGTCAGCCACCTCAACGCGGTAAATCAGTGGGTGTCATAGAGACGCATAATGTGTTATACAAGATGTTGACTACGCGGAATGCTTGGAATGTGAACGAGGCAGATGATTTATCAGCTTACCAGTATCATATTAAATATAGAGAAAATATCTTGAATCCCTTATTTGAAAATTATTGTTGAATTGGTCGCGGGTAGTTTGTGCCCTTACGAATATCTTGACTAACAAAAGTGATAGATCAATTTGGTTAATGTGTCGAGAAGTGCTTTCTCCCAGCGCACATTTGGCCAACATTCCAGTTTCGTCCGCGGTGTTGTCTAAGTAATTTTTAGCTAAATGCTGCATTGGTACCGCGTAAATACCAAACCTACTATAAACCAATATAAATTTACATTATAAATATACCAACTGTGATATTTCGATCGAGCGGAATGAGAATGTGCTCGGCATTATTTTTGCCGGCTAATAAGTGTTAGCCGTCAGCTAAAAGCTGTCAGCTGCGTATCGCGTCGTTTTTTGCGTCGTAAAAAGTGACATTTTAGCGACAACACTAATAGCGACTAATACACCATGTGCTACGCTTATGGGCGACACAAAAAACTACTCTTTGCGAGTAGTTTAAAAGTCGTAAAACGATATTATATATACTTAAAACCTTATTTGAAATCAAAAGAGGCCCTCAACGTGAAGAAGCTGGAGTGTAAATTATTTTTATGATTTTTTTTAATGAGATTGAAAATTACGATATAGCCTTTAGTAAGACAAATGAGTAATTTATATCTATATTCATTTGCTAAGTTAGTATTTTTTTTAATAAATTCAGCGGTGAAATTCATTATACTCCTATAGACACGCCTCTAGTGTCTGTATAAACCAAATAGAAGGAAACCATCACTACAACACTATTATATAGAATACAAAAATTTTAAAGCACTAAATTGTTAAACAACCTTTTCTTAAACCCTATAACATTCATTAATAAAAAATAAATAAAACCTGGAACCCGGATTACGCACAGTTCCTTCGTCGGGCATTAATTTGACTAAACACAGGTATATCTGCTAATTAAAATAAATGAATATCAAAGTGACTTTAATGACAACTTAATTTGACACTCGAAACTTTGGGTATATATTTAGAAGATCACAAATATGATAATTAGCACCTCCATTTAAGATATACGAGCAAGACAGATGTGTTAAGGGAATACCCTAACAGCCACTAAATATTACGCACTTTACAGCTGATAATTACATCTGCCGTGGGTGATCTTCAATATAATATTAATATTGAACAATGTTCAACTTCACACAAAAAAGGGCGAAGAACCGCCACTACTTTAACCATGTATGTTGATTGTTGTGAAGAGCTGCAACACAATACTTCAGCGTATACAACTGTTACTACCGGTGGGCAGGGTGAATTAAGAGCACACACATTTACGTTATAGTTAGAACAATCCGATAACACACAGTACACCCATCAAAAAGTGAATTGTACTCTCCATGTGCGCAAGTAGGTACTGCCTTGTATAGTGGAAATATTTGTGAGAAAACGGACGTGTCTGTAGGCTGTGGGCTGATGTAGGATAATGTGAAGGAAATGCGTCGGACACACAGCTGACCCACCAAGGTTAAATCCCTTCAGTCTTCTAATTTGTGGTTCGTCCTTTTTACGGTATATAAATGCACGACTTAAACTTGAGTAGACCGGCCACGAAGCAATTTTATATATCATTAAAATCATAGGTAACGCAGCGAAGGTACAAAGTTTAAATAAGAACAGTAATATACCTTAAACACATAAGAAAGCTTAATAGACGATGTAAAATCCGTTTAATAAAATTTGTTAATTTTCCATTAAAACTCTTATTTTACGGTAACATTTTGTGATACTAAACTAAAACGTCTTATCGGTTAAAGTAAATGAACTTTTGTATATAAAGTTAATGAAGGCAACGCGTAAATAATCCAATATTATGAGAATTAAAGAAATCATAATGTTCCGAGTATTTAAATGAGGTGTGATGCACGATTTGCGTGTTAGCCACAACGCTTACCTATAATCTACCTTATATAATATATCAAATATTTTAACGTAACATTAGATTGTAGCTAGTCTGTGGACTTTAGTGGTTTAGCCTGTAGTCGACGTAATTATATATGAAGTAATTGTGCTATCAAAAGCACCGTATCTCCTAAAGTGAAATATTATTTGCTATCGTCGCCTGGGCAACCTTTCACAATTACTTAATTTTAATAACATAATATATTATTTGTATCTGTTGTGTAGTACTTACGTAAAATAGTCAGTATAAAATTAATGTTTTGAATACGTATTTTGAATAGTGCAAGCCCTTAAATTAGCTTAATTTGAAGATTGCGATTTTGATTTTAGTATTAAGTTAAGTCTGTTGGTTGTCTGAATCAAAAAGGTTGCTACCCCCTGACGTATAGTATTCACTTTATATAGGATTTTTTTTGTCTACCTACACAGACAGCTTTAGTTTTTATGCTGTATTATGTAGATATGTATGATATTTAAACATATCTTAGCTGTTTGGACTTTGTTTATTTGTCGATCGTAATAAAGTTATCTAATTTAAACTGTCTTATCACCGTTAGGAACGAACAAGTGATTGTTAACAACGATTTACAGACAAGTGTCCAAAGGACCTGCAGGAATACATTCCCGCATACATTAAAATGACAAGACGATTGTTTCGTTTTCATATACCACAGAATCGCTTTCCATACGTAATTAATCGCAATATGTATTTCGTTTTGAAAATATAGTGACTAGAACGATGAGACGTCTTATGCCTTTTGTTAAACATTCATGTCTTTGCATGTAACATGCACATAATCACGTCGCCAGGTCGGTTGCGGTCAGTTTCCAAGTAAAAATGAAACAATCTGTTTGTTAATATTTCTGTCGATTTCATTATTATGATATTGGGTAAGTGAGTCACTGTGGCAACACTGAACTGCGAACATATCAACCGTACCACCTTGAAATAGGGTTCACATTCGCGTGTCGCGCTTTTAACGCCCGGTAAACGCAGGATGTGCGCGCGTGTTGTATCTCTCGCAAATGGCGCCCTTATCGGTACGTTGCTTTAATCCTACTCCAATTTGAACGCCACTCTATATCGTTGGCTCAATATCATACGTTATCATAATTTATAATTATAACTATTTGATAGGTTTGCTTTGTTTTAACGACGACATTGTTATAATATTTTAAGGTTACGATGTTTTGTAATGATAATAAAATTCCAAACATTTAAAATTAGTAATACCATTTAACATATACTCTGTGGGATTGTTTCACTTATGATCAGCTGTTCCTGAAACACGTAATCAAACAAATGCCGGTCCGTAACGATTCTTTCACACCGCGTAGTATTAATGAGAAGAGTTAATGATTAGAAATCTTTAAAAAATACCTAGACAGTATAAAATGTGTATCGCGAATAATAATAAATTATAGCGATTTATAACTTGTGTTATGTTAACATACTGAAGTAGCTTATCAGTTGCGTTAAAAATGTATATTATATTATCAGACCAATAATAACCACACGGCGTGAGTTAAAGGTGGATCGAACACGGGACTGTTCTGATGTCCGGTAACCATTGGACATCAAATCGAATAAGTATAATTAAATATTATAACAACGTTCATACAGATAAATAACCATTCATGTATGAATCCGTACGTCTGCTATGAATCAGTATATACATAGCATACTACGTAACTGAGCTAAAATTGCCTTTAGGAATTCAAATATTTTATGAGATAATTCTTTCTATTACGACAAATGAAAACTAGTGATTACATAAATCGCAAAAATAACTAGAATAAACAATTATAATATAATTAAACGTAATTAAACTATATTGTTTTATTTAATTAACATAACAGCAATTCGAAATAGTGTTATTATTACACAGTCATACGAAATCAAGAGTTAGTAATGAAAGAACATATTACACATATAAGGATCGAATATAAGAGTTGTGATTTCTTCATATTATTCTCGTAATTAGAATTAATTTATTGTTCTTAGTTTAATAAGTTTCTTTTTCAATTTTACACTTATTACCTAGTTTTAGGGTTTGTTTTTAAGTTATTTTATTTGTTTATTTATATTGTTCCAATTAAATAATTAATAGGTACATTTCGTAATTGATTGAACTTTCGTTTATAATGAAGATTAGATTTATATTTTGACGAGTCCTCATTGTGTTTCAGCTGATGCTACATCGATAGCGAAGAAGGTCAATCAATTGTGTAAGGATGTTCGGTGGCAGTGGTGGAGGCGGTGGCGGATCGTATGGTGGTGACTGCGCAGAGGGCTATGGCCTGGGCTACAACGGTCGCTTACAGCACTACGCTGCACACTTCGCGCCCCACCAGACCTGGCACCATCACGCGACACATCATGACTCTTACGGTACAATTAAATATATCTTTTATCATTATTAACAAGAATGTATATATTCAAAACACGTTTGGTCATGAAAATCTATTAATTAACAGATCGTAAACCATTCGAAATACAGCATATTTCCTCTCTTACCTTTTAACATAAGGATAATAACAGTTTATCCGGAACAATAATTTTATAAATTGGGGAATACTATTTTGGGGATAAGTGTCATACATTGTATATTCAAGTTTGTTTTTGATAACGGTGACGTCACACAAGTCGTATGTACGCAATTGTAACCACAACAGAGTTGAATCAACGTGGGTATCGTTATGTACATTCCCCGAACGATAAACTGTTTTTCCTTTAGGATAACCACTTGTTATTGTACGATCTGTTATGAACTTCAGCGAGGATAACTGGCGCGTGCCACAAGTTAAACGCTGAAGCGTTCATAAGCCTGATAATAATGTCCTCTCATCCATCAATACGTTTTCCCGCCTGCTCGTTTGTCATAAAAATCAAATATATCTTTATTCACATAGGTATCTATAGTACACTTATGAAGTATATTACACTGACAGTTCCCAAATCAAGGGCGTAAAGCGGACGAGATGAACTGGCTAGAATCCCTCCGCCACTCCTTTCAAATCGCCAAGCATGTTTCACAGTATGTTTGTAAAGCTCTTCAACCATTACCCCATGCACTAGCGAATGCGTCAATATCTATATTATATAAAAACAATAAAAAATAACTTCTACTATTATCGGTGGGCATCAATAAAGCACTCCGGTTATATTAAAAAAAATACTTTTGTACTACGTAAAACTTAACGAATCCTCTACAACATGAATATAGTAACCTTTAACAATATAGCATAGTTTGATAACGTATAGGCCCTGCACAGGCAAAGAATCAATCTAAGTAAAAAGTTTTGCATTATATTGATTAATTATTTGTATCGTGAAGTTTTTATATTAAATAACATTGGATTATGTAATTAATTACATTATGTTTTCATATAAAATATACATACTCGTACAATTGAGCGTAGTTGTAAACACAATGAGATTACCGACGATTATGTTCATACGTTTATTAATTGCAAATATTGCAAGGTGAAAACGGTGAATATTACAAAATCTATATCGTTAAATTAAATTTATATGACACCGTCTATGACTTGACCCGTATCGGTGCTTTGTGCGTATGAATCAGTTTTGATAAGGCTAGCAGGCCGCGTCCCAGTCAGTCCACGCTTTGACCTTTCATTGTAGGGTCGCCATTTGCATCTTGTGTCGTGAATATGGAGTTACCTTTGACGGAACAGTTGTTTCAGAACTTAGTTCATCTTGCAGGTTTGTATAAATTGTATAAGTGGCGTTTCTATGCGAGATTAGGCATTAACAATCAAATAATTCGACTTTATATGTAACCTTGGTGATCTATAAGGTTCTGGTTATAAGTGAATGAATATATCTTCAAAATACAAATTAACATAAAACTTAAATTAAATCTAGAACGCATTAAATGTTTTATAAATATTTACGTTACATTTTATTACGTATGGAAATTTTTTTATACAATTATAATTAAATCAATAGGTGGAGGCAGCGTGAGTGGTGTTGGAAGTGTTGGTGCTGTGGGCGGTGTTAGTAGTGTAGGCAGTGGACTATATGGACAAAACATGGTGATGGGCGGTTGGTGTGCACCATACGACGCGCTGCAAAGACCACCAGCATATGGTAAGCATATATTTTATATTGGAGGTGTATTGTATTTTTTTAAAACAGATTTTTTAATATACCAAAGATTTATGTTCAAATCTCCATTTAATTAACTAGCGATAATTTAGATAAATTATTTATATGTAAAACACTGCCGGCACGGGACTTAAACAAGATTTCAAATATATTTTATTCATAATATATATGGATAAGCTATAAAATTGTGGATTCCATTTTTTATTTGAATAAATATGTAATTTATTTTCAAGTGCACTCTAAGCTATATTTAGTTGAGACGGAACAAAATCCCATAAAATTTAATATGATACGTTTTATTATTGCGAGTGGTAGTTGCTTATCTCGTTACGATCATGGAGACAATCGTAAAATCTCAGATTTCCATAAAGAAGTTTAAGTTTTTGGTGTCCGTTGGAATTTAATGAAATTAATATTTTTTTTTATTTAATATTATTATTTAAAAAAATGTTTCTGTTTGAGGCCACATTTTGTCTTGCTAGCAATATATATAAATTCCGTATCACGCTTAATTAAAAGTTCAAATAAATTCAGGCGTAAAATAGTACTTTTATATAATAAAACTGATGTATTCTTAAGATTTCAAAGACCGTCAAACCGAAACATTACTTTTTATATCCTAAAGTAACACTAGTTCGTTATTCTGGTTTTTTTATGACTGACGTTTGGTTGATTCATTGTTAACCAATAATATGTCTCTCTTGTGGCGTACGATTATGTTATAAATAACTTCGGTGAATTATTCCGAAGTGACTTATCCAATTCATTTTATAATTTCCATATAAGGAAAAAAAGTGAAAGATAAAGTTTTCTATAATTAAATTGTTTTATTTAAATTAACAATATTGTAGTTTGTAATAATCAGATATCGTCACCGAGGCATGTATTATCAAAAATAACAATTATTATAAAAACTTATTACCGTCAAAAAATAAATACATAAAAACTAATACAAAATGATATAAAAAATACAAAATTTAAGAAACAGTGGAATTTTATTATTCACGTAGGTAACTTTCTGACACGAATCGTCTACTAGTGGAGAACAAACATAATAAATTATAATACATACAATCATATTAAATTAATACTGAGATAGTGCGCTCCTGTCGTAACTAATAGCGATAAGCCCGAACTACTGACTACCCATACTAAACTCGTGTATTGTTATTGTTTCTACTTCTACGAACAGATAGGCAAACTTGTACGTAACGGTGCTGCGTCTGCGCTACCCGCCTCACACCGACATCGATACCTCTTTGTTCCAAGATATCGCCTCATTAATGCTTGTAATACTTTTTGTAAGCAATTATTGTTTTTACGCATCACAAACCGATGCGTAAATAAATGATTATATCTTGGATGTTTCTATTGTTTTATGTTTTATTAAATATACCTTAATGTATAAATAAAAGAGGATAGAGAAGCAATATAACGACCTTAACTATCTGTAAGTGGTGTAATAGTAAGCGATAGGCAAGCAAAAGGCTTAGGCTGTATGTGCGACAGATGGTGCAGAGGCATACGAGGAGGGCCGGGAGTGTGTCAACTGCGGTGCCAACAACACACCATTGTGGAGGCGCGATGCAACCGGACATTACCTGTGCAACGCATGCGGCCTCTACCACAAGATCAATGGCGTCAACCGCCCGCTGGTGAAGCCCAGCAAGCGGCTGGTGAGTTCCTATTATAATGCCCGCTCTCTGTGTAGGTGCGGACGCGGAGCTGCTCACGCGGTTCTATAAGGACGGCTCCGTGCAGAGGTGGATGAGTGAGGGCATGGCGCGGGGCATGAAGAAGGTGAGTCGGTGGCGTGTAGACTAGTTGCCTCGCATGCCGCGACCACCCACTTCCCTGTTCCCTGCTGCCGGCCTACTAGTGTACACGCTGCCGCTCCCCTCCCTTCCCGGCACTCTGCCCGCCCAGCGCGATGGCCATAACACGATTGAATGCCCATTCCGTACTAACGTACGTAAAATCAGAAAAAGTGTTATTGTCACGCGCTGGTTCCGCTAGTGGTGGT
Source organism: Leptophobia aripa (assembly GCA_951799465.1). Taxonomy (NCBI): domain Eukaryota; kingdom Metazoa; phylum Arthropoda; class Insecta; order Lepidoptera; family Pieridae; genus Leptophobia; species Leptophobia aripa. The sequence goes on along the minus strand of OX637269.1, from coordinate 6,426,552 downwards.
AGTTATAGACATCAATGAAAACTATTTGTATTGCACAAAGGGAACAAGCCTTATTAGTTTTAATTGAATATTAATTACATGTTATTGAAAATAAGTGAGTGCAAATAATTTTCAATTGCTAATATTTGAAAAGAGAACACCAGTTGTAATGAAAATTGCATGAGTTATACGAGTATATACATATTCTACTTCTCCTTGGTGATAGTTCCAATCCTGGCACAACAATAACACTCCAATATAAATAAATATCCTTGCATGCAACAATGAACGTAAGTAAATCATTTGATAAGAGATTGTGCGTGTATGTCAGTCACACATAGGCCAAGAGGAGGCGCTGTGACGTCATGACCGAGTCCCGCCCTCCTCTGGTATTGGACACTGCGCCGACTATTAATAAATAACTCACACAACCCGCGGCGATGCCATTTACCCAAATGCCAACGAAATAAACCGGTAGTTACAAAATTAAATACGAATAGATCACGTCATGATAATGTATATGAAGTTAAAATTATTTCCGTAGTCACTAATCTGTTCAAACCTGCCGCTAAAGATGGGACAAAAGTCGAAAGTATCGTATATATATCAAATGTATTTACGAGGGTTTCAAGGTGTATATGTCTGAGAAGATTCTCACAAACATCTAAGCTGGATATTGCCTTGGCTCGGAAATGATATGTTGCATGTCGTGTAAATAATCTATTCCAATCGGTACTTTAAACAATGCATAGGACTTTAACATATTGGAGTAATTACAAAATTAGGCTATCGATTTTCAAACAACACTGAACTGGATATTGTTATCACAAGGCTAAACATGTATGAAAGGTGGTAATGAGTTTAATGCGAATTTTATCTTTCATACGGTGTTGTCAATTGTAAAAAAAGTTTCGTTTCGCGATAAAAAATACGTTTTAATTTTAATAAAATTACATGTTTTATTATAATTGAATTTGTCAATTCTATAAAATTTCCATATTCAGTAAAGTATACAAAATAATTTCGTTAAAGGATTTTAAATATCCTACTAATCCTACATACAAACTCAACATGAAATAACTCACATCTTCTGTCCTTTAACAAATAATGATACTGCTGGCGCCATCTTGTATCACAGCATGCATTGAACAATTGTTATTGAATATTTAGCATTTTTAAATTAACCTGACGATATTATCCCCTTAGTCAGCAGCGCGACGTCACGGCCAGTGCTGTACCAACTGTGGATCTCGTAATACCACGCTGTGGAGGCGAAACAACGATGGTGAACCAGTTTGCAATGCTTGCGGCCTTTACTATAAGCTGCATGGGATTAACCGGTATGATTTGTGAATTTTATTACCATTATTTCTCACAATAGAAATAAATAATTACAGAGGTTAAACCAAAAACTAGAAGCAGGTATACGCACTCTTTACAGACGCATATCATTTAACTTTATGTTAAAAATTACAGACCACTGGCAATGAGGAAAGATGGCATTCAGACACGAAAAAGGAAGCCGAAAAAGTCAGCGAGTGGTACGAAGCCCAACCACGAGACAACTAAAAAGGACGGCCAAGGCTCACCAGGCATCGACGGTAAGTTCCTTATTTGAAATGTCACTAATATTTTTCAGCCAGGAACAGCGAGCAAGGAGTTTTGATGTGCTTTGATGTTAATATTTTACATTAACGAATTCCGATACATTTTATCGTCTATCATTGATATTACAGATAGTAAATCCAGTATATCGGAAGTGCCGCTGCCACTGACGGCGTCATTGTCACCACACACCCACGGGCACACAAGCAAGCAGGCAAACGGCGAGCAGAGCGGGCAGGGGGGCCAGGGTGTACAGGGCGGGCAATATGGGTTGGCCAGCACGGCATTCTTGTCTTCACCGTCGTTGTTCAACATCAAAAGTGAGCCGGCGGTGGCCTACGATCCGCCCGGCTACCCGCCCACCGCTAACCCGCCCCACCACTACCACTCGCACCACCATTATCTTCACGCGCTGCAGGTAACCATTATCAATTAACATATAGAACAATTGGATCCGTGGTGTAGATTTTGATACATAGTTACTAAAAGTATACATACATATGACATCAGGAATATAATTTGTTTCATATTTTTGATATAAATATACATTATATATACCTTGGGTGTATGCATTTTAAAAATAGAACCTAAACTGTTACAGTACGGCTTGACCAACGGTGAAGAGGAGGAAGGCAGCGGTTTTCTTCACCAACGCAATGTCACCGCACACGCCAAACTCATGGCCTCCACGTAGCCATGCCTGCCGTATAGACGTGACTTGAGAGACGTTTATCAAAACAAATAGATTCTTCTCTGAGAAAAACCGGATATGGATGAATATCTTTTCTCTCTACGTATATTTCAAAATAATTGTGGTATTCACAAGGTTGTAAATAAATATCCGTTCTCATATTATGTGACGAAGAAAGCTGTAGCATTTGTACTGATATATAGATTTATTATGTAAGTAGTACATTTGAGTAGGAAGGTCCTATATCAGAAGGCTTAAGCACGAAGTCACAAAATATTCACTGTCGAGCTACGACTTTCGAAAGAATATTTATTTAATAAGCGAAACAACACACACAGTATTAATCAAAACATCTGAAGTAGAAGATTTGAGACTCTTTTTTCACTAGGTGAATGACATAGTTCTCATTCACGATATTCTTTAAACTTATACATTTTCCTTTCTCAATATAAAGACCAGGAATAAACGGTTTATGCTGCTTTGAATTCAGACCCATCTGTGTGTGCGTTTGTGAATGTATAAAATAGCTAATGTAATACAAGGAACTGTATGATATTATGTAATTAATTCGACTGATAGTCGGTCGGTGTTTTTTTATATGTAAATTTAATATAAAATAGGTATGCTGATATGTTAAGCAACAGTTGTTATTGTGTATAATAACAAAATGATGTTCTTATGAAAATAGATTTCCGAAATGTTATTTTAAAGTTCCTTTATCTTTCTAACAGTAAGATTAGAATCTAAATGCTTTAATATCGTAGTTCGGATAGAAAATTGCAGAGGGCGCTAAATTACATATACGAAATTGTGTTTTTAATTACTATATCTACTAGTCTTAAAACAAATTAATAGTCGTTAAACATTGACAGTACGTACGCATTATTTATTTCACGTGATTGGACAATACGAGACGTCCTAAAAAATCTTCCAATTCATTTAGTGGCACAATTTAAGATTAGATAATTATAGTTAAACAGTGGCATTTATGAATAGCTGTATATAGCACGATTTACTTCGCTTATGTATAGGAAACGGTCCGTTTGCAGTTGATAATATCCAGTAGACACACATTGTAAAATATATATAAGGCAAACACTATTTGAAGTTGAACCAGGTAAATAATTAATAATAAAATTAGAGTATTTTGTTTCATAAAATGTAGTTTTGTTGAATTATCAGTGACTTAACAGTCTGGCTAGAAGCAGCAATGGCAATGGAGATCTCTTTATAAGTTGATTGTACAATGTTTTAATAAAGTGTACAAAATTATAATTATTTTATTAATATTACAAATAACTGTATTTCCAATATCCTTAAAATATTGTTATTATATTTTGAAAAAACCCATGATACCCGTTGTTCAAAGAAAGCAACGTTTTATGTAAAATCAAAATGTCCGCTTTTTAGGTCACGTGACTACGCGTTGACCAAAACATGATTGGTTGCGTCAATGTTTCATATTGTCAACATGGATTCCTCCATCTTTGTTTTGGCAATATCGTACGCACAATGACAGTTTATAGGGAAATGCAGGAAATACGATAAGTAGTTTTTTATGTCTGTCTAAGGCTCAGCTCTTTATTCAATAAATGATGTCGGCTTCCCTCGCAGCTGTATGTAGTGCATCGTCATCAAGGCGGTAGTAGCGCCAGGTTTCAGCGGAGGTAAGGTCCCTCGCACCACGTGACTCGTAAAACAATCGAGCGTCGTTCCACCCTAGTACATGGAATTCAAGACGGGTGCAACCACATGAAGATGCTACCTGAAATCTTGTTATAATTAGGTATAAGTTTGTCGTTGCATATTAAATTAAACAATTTTTTTATTATTATTGAACAAGTGCTGTCATGTTTATCCTAGTCATAGGTTATTCCCTGTCTTAATTGATTTGTTGCAATGCAAGATTTGTTGGGAGTAAAATATCCGCAATTTATATAGCACTAGTGGCAATACGAACCTTAGCGACTGCGTTGAAGAGTTTCTTGCCGATGCCCTGTTTTCTACATCGTTCTTTTACGTAGATGTCCCGCAGCATCATGGCTCGACCCTGCCAAGTTGAATACGACGAGAAGTACAGTGCGTATCCCACCAGCGTCACACCATTACTCGTTTCCTCTGCGACAAGGCAGTGGAATAAGCGCGGATTCGTTTTAAAACCATCACGGCGCAGATCTTAAAATAATAATTTTAATGATAAGTAATGAAAGCATTTAAGATTTTATATTAAGCTGACCTAGCTGATTAGCTGACCCGGCAAACGTTGTTTTGCCATAAAATTATGAAATGATAAGGGTAGCTGATAAAAGGGTAACCATTTAAAGGTTGTATGTATTTTTTAATGGCACTCTATAAAAATATAAAAACAAAATTTTCGTCAAAATTTTTATAATTTTTTTGAGGGTTGTCTCCCTTACCACTTAGTGGTATGGAAAATAGATGATGGCCGTATTCTTAGACCTACTGAATACGCATATAAAATTTGATAAAATCAGGTGACGCCGTATATAATGAGTAGGTTCGGTAACTAACATTGTGACGTGGTTTAAATTAGGTGATTCAAACGGACGTGATGTCATTAGTTTGCGATAGTGTTGAACTAAAATATAAGATTTAAATTAGTTATTAGCTTGTGCTTGGTTTAGAAATAAATTGTTTACCTTTTCCTGATATTTTTGGTCCCTTTTCCACTCCCTCAAAATCGGCCAGCTCCTAAACAAATTAAAAAAGTAAAGACTATGTTATGTTTTGGTAAGTACACAATATATCTGGTGATTACTTGAATCATATCTGCCACATCATCCATATCTTCTTTTGTTGCATGTCGTATCTTTATACCTTCCATAACGCACTTCACAAACACAATAGCAATCTTTTGGATGTAAGCGCCAACGCAAAGTTAATTGTATTTCCTGCTTTTAAATTAATGCTACTGTAATGTCAAAGGTCATTTAAACTTTACAGTTTAATTGACACATGTTATATCATTTGGTATCAAGATATCTAATCGCAAGAATCTTTTTATCTAATCCAAGAAGTTCTTTATGTATAATAACTCATCATTTAGTATGATGCTTAGATTAACATTACATAAATGGCCAAACTAGTGGCCAGTATATATTTACATAATAAAATATCATTCTATCATTATCATGGTTATTTTGGTGAACATCAAATTTATATAAATTGTAATGGAAATAAAAGAGTAGATTTTTTTACTATTGTTTATTTTAAACAACTAGGTTTATCACAGTGTGTTTTTAAAGATGTTAATAAAAATGCAGTTAAGTCACTGTTGGCTTGAACTTATGAATCAAATTCATTAGCAGCCTGTTGTAAAGCATTACCAGATAGTCGGTAGTAGCACCATTGTTCAGAACTGGTCAAGTTAACAGCTCCCTTTCTTTCATAGAACGATCTTGCATCATTCCACTCTAGCACATGAAATTCAAGTCGTGAGCATCCTGATGATGCAGCCTCCTAATAATAAAGTTTAAATTTATATTAAGATAATTTTATTTACTTAAAATAATAACCCGTAATTAACCTAAGTAAGTGTGATTATCTTACAAAGAAAAAAGGTAACCTTAGCAACAGCATTGAAAAGTTTCTTGCCAACTCCACATTTCCTATCACTAGAGCGCACATATAAGTCCTCAAGCATCATAGCACGTCCTTGCCATGTTGAGTATGTAGGAAAGTACAAGGCATATCCAACTACAGGATTCTTGAGAGTTGTTTCAACCTCAGCTACTAGGCATCGAAATGCTGGGGATTTCGTTTCGAATCCATCACGCTTGAGATCTGTTGTAATTAATTTATGTTTATCACAATGTTTATGTTTTTTGAAATGCATTAAAGAACATAAAATCTAGCTTCAATTACCTTTAGCAGATATTTTAGGACCATCTGGCATATTCTCAAAATCAGCCAGCTCCTGAACATAATTTAATATTAAAGTTATGTGCCGCAAACCGAAAAGTTGAAGAGATTAACTTCATACAAACTTGAATCATTTCAGCTACCGCATCCATGTCTTCATGTTTGGCGGCACGAATTTTAATATCGCTCTCATTATATTTTTTACTCTCGCTCATTTTTCTTACAGCTACTAGGTAAGTATTTGTAAATTTGTCTAAACTAACAAATTGTTATTTGGTCACATGTATAATTAGAATTATGTGACATAAAACTGCAACAGATTATAAATTTACTTGCACAGACTACTTACTTTATTATTGGGTAATTAGTAACGTATCGGCTATATTAAGATTCAGAAACTAGTTTAATAGTTATGTAAAAATTATGAAATAAATGTGTTAGTTGGGTACGTGTGTATTTTTAGATATAGGTAAGACATCTTATTTACTATAAATTAAAAGTCAAATATCTTAATATGAAATTTATTTATAATGGAATAAAGTAGGTATTTCTTGAACCATTATTTATTCAATTTTACAAGTATTTAATTAGTCCTTAGTTCAATTACAAGGAAAAAAATAACATAGTACAGTCTGCATCTGAATACAAAAATATTCTATAATAATGAATTAATCTACTAATATTTACAATTTTGTATAATAACTATTTTATGAAGTGCCTAATATTATTAAATAAATCATTGCCATCAGCGGTTTAGAGGTAAAGACCTCAACAATAATAATATTAATAAGCAATATATAATTGTGATGTTAAAACCAAAAATAATGTTATTTACAATTACATGATACAATATGATAAAAATATAATTAAAATCGAAATAAAAAACACCTTGTTTTTGTGTCATCTACGCCTCTAAAATAACAGATAATCAAAGCTATGTCTATGGTTCGGAAAATTAAACAAGAGATCAAAACATTGGCCTTTTAAAACACGAAGGTTTTAATCTATACTTATCCTGTCAGTAGAAAGAAAATGATAACTATGTATAATCTGATCTTTAGTTTCATAAGGCTTATACAAGAAACTATTCGCTAACCTGTCAGGCCATTTGCTATATACAGTATGAGTGGTTACAAATTCTTGGATTTTCTATCTACGCTGTATACATACGCAAGCAGCCATATTTAACGGCATTCGTTTTCGGGTAATAGGAAGACAAAATCGAAAGAGGTATTGAAGTGATTGAGGGCGGTTAGTGACGTCATTGCGTATAATCCTGTCTCAGGCCGAACTCGGCGGCGTACGCGTTGGTCCATGCGCTGATCGGGTCCGTTGGAGCTAAAGTGAATTTTTTCATTGATTAATGAATTGTAATTGACAAAACAATCATACTACTGTAAAAATGAAGTCAGGGAGTGGTTATGTGGTAACAGCTACCAAGAATTTAGAAAAAATACATTAAAGTCATTCATTAATAATTTATATGTATTTTTACACGCGCTAACACAAACATATACAATTTTACACTGCTTTTTTCATGTCATTTTCATTACGTTGCGTTATACAACTAAACGTCATGTATTTTAAGATTTTTTTTTTATATGACGGCGCGACGATTCTGGATTATTTTAATTATAAATTCGTATTTCTTATTCATAGCCAATCAAATTGTTTTCGTTATAGTACAAAATGACATTACATGAGCCCATGAATTCAGCCCAGTTTAATTGTATGGTAAATGGTGAGTGGTTTTGTGTAAAACTTAACGTTTAAGTAAAAAAGCTAACGAATAAGACGTTATACATTCCGTGTGTTAACGTTAAAATTTAAATAGAAATAAATATTTATTAAGGGCCTTACTGTTTTGCGTGAGCTTGTGAGTGGAAGCCGGCGACGATCGGGCTTCAGGGCTTTGCGACTCCTTTGTATCCGAGTCTGAAATTTAAAAAAAATATAAATATAAAAAAAAGTCTTTAAATATGGGTCTTACTATTTACCACCTATACATTGCATGCTAATTGGCAAATAGTTTATTCGTCTACACATATACCAAAACTTTGGCAATAATAATCAATTTGATTTGATATGTTTACACGGAATAAACTGCATGTAACGTCACTCGATTTTACACCAATTCTGTAAAGCGTCGAAATCAATTGTTTTCTCTTAGTTTGGCTTGTATTCCATACAATGAATTTGTCTTCTCTCCATTTTATGACTTCTCTACATATAATGCACAGTCCCTTCAGTGTCGTTATATTGAGTTTACACTATACCATAACAACATTCAGTTGCAACATGAAATACTGTACTAATAGACGAACAATTGTTCTCGGATTGTGGTTCTCAAGCCATATTCAATACCAGAAATTTGGAAAAAACTTTATGTAAATACATCGCATAGAAAGCACTCACTGTACGTGTCATCCGTCAGCGGCGCTGCGGCCCTTCGCTGCGCCTGCGCCTTGAGCAGCTTGCTCATTGTGTTGCGGGGCGTGGCGGGTGGGCGCTCCAACGACCGGCCGTGGGAGGTGGACACGTGGCGTTCCAACAGGTATCGCCGCTCGAACCGCTCCTGGCAATACGGGCATCGGAACATGCGACGCCGCTCGCTCGCCGGCTGATGGGGCGGGTTCGCCGCGTGCGGGTCGTGGGATTTCGCGTGCGCTAATAAATTGTACCTTCAGACATAGTTAAATATTAGTCATTTACCTTAAAACACCGTTTTTTAAGTTATTTTAAAGTAATAGAAAAGATCAGGGCCAAAGTAGGGTTGAAACAGATTATAAATTTAGTAAGCTGACATAAGAAAACAAGGTGGCTTAGTCTGATAGCTCTCACTTCACCTATGTACCTATGTTATAACTTTTAATTTTTTATTCGCTTCTTATACTCTTTGACATAAACCGGATAATATCGCTTTCAATAGAAGCTGTCAAAATACTGTACTGTATGTAGTTACAAACAATAAAATTAGACAAAAAGAAAATTGTCACACCGTTCGGAAAAGCGTTTCCCGCATAGCGCGCACTCGTGCCGCTTCTCCCCGCTGTGCACGCGCTTGTGGCGTTTCAGATGCGAACGCGTCATCAGCGCGAGGCCGCACACGTCGCACGCGTGCGGCTTCACGCCCGAGTGGGACAGTTTGTGCATTTTGAAGGACGACGTGTGGATGAACGACTTGCCGCACAGATCGCACTGCAAACGGATTGTTCAGTCAAATAGTTATGTGTGCAAAATATTTTAAAACTAGCGCAATTGTGACAGGTGACTTATCTGTCATTTGATCAACGATTGCCAACGTCAAAACGTTTTTGACATTTGTTTATCGTTTGGAAGACGTTACGGTAGTTACCTTCTAAATGTTTTTAAAGAAAAACAAAAGACAGACGTTAAATATTCTAGTTAGTTTTTCTCAATTGAATAGTTTTAAGTAGGTTAAATTAGAAATGCATTTGACTAAAATGTATCCGGGGTTTTTCATACAAATAAGTCGCTTAGTTTAGTCGGTCAGCAGCTTGGAATTTATAGAAGTTTTAGAATTATGTGTATCTGAGGAATATAATTGAATGACAAATATACTCGTGGATCCTACATATACATATATAAATATTGAAAAAAAATTTTCATAATTAACCTGATAATTAAGTTTTCCAGTGTGAATGTTATTATGCCGTTGCAAGGCGCCTTTGGACGGGAATAATTTATTACATTCCTCACATTTCCAGTCGCTGATACCTAGAAACACAATTCTCTCATTTAAACTCAAAAATATACTTAATAATGGCAATTCCACATTGTTTATATACCTTGGAGAGATATGACTATTAATTAAGCACATTATTATAAGAAATTATATAGCTATTCAATGCTAAACTTTTTTGATATTTGGCATATGGCATAAGTAGCAACACTAAGCAAGTTTTAGAAAATAAGAGATATGGTTATTGCCACGTCAAAATATTTAACAATAATTATATTCTCATGTCTCCAACATTACAAAATCTTGTTTAATCATTCAACAATATACACATAGTTAATTTATTTCAATATATACAAAATTAAAAGGATAACAATATTCAGAGTTTAATTTTACCTTTATGTAGTGCTACATGAATATCACACGCTCGCTTGTGTTTGTAATGGGCACCACACACTTCGCAGATGAAAGGTGGCTTTCCTTCCGCTTCGTGTCTCTTATTGTGTTGCTCAAGACGTACTGAAAGTATTTAAAACATTTACTACATATTCATAGTTAACATAAAAGTTTTATTTAAAACCAAGAAAAATATTTTTATATAAATATAATAAAAAATATTTTGGTTTATTTTGTGGTGACAGTACAATAGTTAAAGAAATCAAGCATACCAGGTGATGTGAACTTGGACGGACATTTGTCACAATAGAAGTGCTTCTTTGGTTTTGGTTTATTGCGTGCACCTTTCTTTCGGCCTCGTCCTTTTGTACGATCCAAATCATTTTTATCATCAACCTCAGCTTCAGGAACATAGTCCTCATCATCATTATCACCGAACCCATCATCTTCAACTTTGAAAATATCTTCAAAGTCATTATCATGCATTCTGTGAATGTTTAATTTATTTATTTATTTACACTTTATTGCACTTAAACAGTAGAAGTAAATGATGTAAATAGATGTCAGTACATATAAGAGCAATGGGAGGCCTTATTGCTTATAAGCAATCTCTTCCAGACAACCCATTTAACAAATAAACAAAACACTTTTAACTTTAAATCTACAAGTTATCAAATCTTAAATAATACAAACTTTTCATTATTCTCTTTTTTAATGACTTCAGCTTGTAGTGGACCCATATGTTTAAGAAGCATGTGTGAGACAAGGCCAGCTTGGCCTCCTTTGTGGTCTTGTTCATCACACTCTTTACACTCCCAACTGCAATAGTTATATGAATATGATATTTTATTAATCCAAAGTTTAAAACACCAAAAATTGACACAATATTTGTATTGAATTAGCTTTATGAATAAAAATTTCAGAAGAATAGAAATCCAATTACCTTTCATCATTTAATTTACGTCTTGTTTTAACAGTCTTTTTTTTATTAAGGTGGGTATCATGGTTCTTCCTTGTCACTGATTTTGGTATTCTTTTCTTTTTTGTTAATGAAAGAGGTTCATCTTCTGAATCAGAAGTGTGTTGATTTATTGTTTGTATATTATTTTCACACTTTACTACATCAACAGAAGACAGTCTAGCTTCAAATAGTGGATTTTTGTTAATAATAGCTTCAAATGCAACTTTTAATTTTAGATATTCAGCTTCTGTCTGCTCTAATACATCTACGAGGTCAAAACAATTTTTACATATTTGCTTAGAAGTATTTTCTGCAGTAATGTCTACGTGTGTGAACTTAGCGAGATACTCATGTAGCAGGGTACCAGTGTGAGTCCGTGCATTAATATCAATAACTTCCCCGCATCGTTCAATACACAGAATACATTCAACATCCTCTTTTTTAACAATAACTCCTTCTTCCTTTATGTTTATACCGCTACTCTTCTCTGAGCTCTTATTTTCTTCGATTGACTTAACAATATTAGCATCTTGAACGTCAGTCATCGTATCAGCAGAGTGCTACCCAATCATGTAATAATTAATATTACAAAGATATTGTAATAACACTATAAATATAGCATAAAATCATAACACCTAACATTTATCTAATAATTATAAATAAAAACAAGTTATCCAAATCACCCGAAATGCTTTCATTTTTACGACAATTGACAGTCTCAAAAGTCAAATATCCCGACATCATATTAGTTCAATAAGGTTTTGACGTTATTTTCTTATGTTTAATCTGTGAATTTTGCTTCTATACTATGACTGGGCTGACAGTATATACAAGATGTTAGTTGACATTTGTAGTTATATCTTATTCTGTATTTAAATCGGCTATTGCTATTCGTAAATACTTTTTTTAATACCGCCAAATTTTAATATCTCGACAATTAAATTAATATTGTATTTCATAGTGAGTAATATTGTTTGGATTTGGTTTCTTTGCCTGTTTTATGTTATACACATAATATTACTTAATGTAAACCGTTTTAAGCGGTATTCCAATATGTTAATAATTATGTCTCAGAAAATTTAGATGTGTGATTATCATTTAAATTATTATAATTTAAAACTTCTTATTCATAAAGTTCTAATTTATAAGACTTATTATGATAATAATATCTTTATAATCATTAGCTCTAATGGCTCAACCCTTATTCACGCCTCACAATCACAACGCGTGACGACAACTTTGGTCTTTGTACAAGTGCAGTCTTTGACTATAGGTCAGTGTGAGTGACTACTACGTACTGACTAGTACGTTCGTTCTGTTGTGTATTCATACTTTTAATCTGTGTTTTAAATTTCGTCGCGTAAGTGTTGGCGGCTTAATGATAAAATAAATTGTGATAACCACAATTGAATTTATCTTTTTCGCGATCGTGTCTCACAACTTAAGAAGGTAAGCCGAAAGCTCTATTATTTTTATTTATTTTATTTTAAATTAATATAATGTTAATATGTATTTATGGTTAGTTTCGGAGCGACAAACTATCGTTTTTATATTTTGTTTGTTTTAAAACCCATGTTATAATAATTCTTTATAAGTAACCTCATTAAAACGAATGTAATTTTATTAAAAACATATAACTGTTAAAAATACTCAGCTCAAATATTTAAACTTGAGAAAAAAATGACTTAAGCAAGCATTTAAAGTAGTTTATGTATAGGAAAGTCTCCATAACAATTTGCAATTTGATACCTTTTGCATTACACTTGTTTTGTGGTGGTGCATTATGCCAGTACAATGCCCGACATTGTCTTTAATAAAGTTCATTGACCTGTTTTTAATCTTGCTTCCTTATGGTAACATACCATGGCCTGGCGTCACGTCATACACAGGGTTGTAGGGCCATGTCTACGAAAGCTATATTAATAGCTAAATGATTATTGAGGATTTACTCTGCCTGTGCTCAGAAAAATAATAAGAATAATTGATATTAATAGAGCAATTTTTATATATAAAATGGCATACATACATAGTGCATAAAACGTCTAACTGCCCAACACGGTGCCAACCCTATATAAAGTGAATTAATTAATTGCATGTTTCTTAGCAATTATTCTGCGAAATACACGTGTGCTATTTTAGTATTTTTAAATTTGGGAGACCTTTCACATAAAGTTTCTGCTTATAGTTGCTAATACAACTGCCAAACGTACATATATGTCACATAGTATATAATATATCTTTTTTTCTATACTTACATTTTAATATTAGTATTTAACGATTAGACCGGAAACTAATTTAAAGTTACTTTCCATACACGCCCCCGCATAATAGTAAAAAATTTGATTACGTATGATTGATTTATATATATATATTTCCAAATTCCGGAACAAATACTATTTTGGTTTTCATTTTTCATACATCTTGCATGCATCAACGTAAAGCTAATTTTGATTAAAACTCCTTATTTTGTTGGCTATAACCAAATATTTGACAGAGTTAAAGACAGTTGATATGTACGAGAAATGTCTCCAACTATTGCAACCTAATGTACAATAAAAGAGGTTTTAAGTCTTCCATAACCTGCTCAACAGATGAGGCAAAGAGAGATGCCGTAGCGTGTCGTAGGCTTACCCTGCGTGACGACACAACGGGGAGCTCTACATTCGTAAATAGCGGTTCTTAATTGCCATGCTTATATGTCAACATTACCAGCATCGCACATTACCCTTTTATGGTTTTTATGAGTGATTAAGAGAAAAATATAAAATGAACATCTCTCTAACGTTTCTAAGTTAAATTTTTTGACATATTTTTGTTCAAAGTTGTGGTTGGCGATGGGGTGTAGTATCCGGTTAACAGTTCGTTGCACCTTTACTGAGGGGTACTCCAGTGACGTGGCCCCTTACGTTCCAATTCACTGCCATTCATGCTAAGCATATTTGTAAAACACTGACCGTTGATACAAGTGTTTGTAAAGAAAAATAGAATGCAACCATTTTTTTTGAAACTGAAATATTTACAAAATTATATATTTATATATCATGGTTCAAGTTAGTTTCAACCATTTAGCTGTTGAAGACATTTAAAATATACATTATTAATTAATGATGTACAAAAGATAACCAAGTTAACTAGCAGTTCTGTAAAGGACGAAGAACGAAAAGAAAACGCAGAATGGACTTTCGCAATGACATCAACATACAAGCAATATCGATAATTTCCAGAATATAACGTCTATTGTTTTCAAGAAATTAGTACGTTGCGGAAAGGCTGTTAATCTATGCGATTGTCTTTGTTTTCCAATAAGAAACTTACAATAGAAACTTATTAATCAGTCTTTTTTTTTGTTAAGTATCTTAAGTAGCGAATTACTTATACCGACGTAATGTTTTTTTTTACATTCAAGTGCAGTCTTAACAATTTTGTCTTATTTTTGTTCGATAATCTATCAAAGAAATCAATTGAGCTTGACAACTTATTTTTTGTATTGTTATTTTTTTATCTCTACGTATAAATAAGAAGTTGGAAGGATCTTAATATTAAAGAAATGGCAACGAGATAAACGGGTAACAAATACCAACGGTTTTAATGTATGATAAAACTACACAATAACTTATTTCTAGCAATATATAAAATCATAATGTATGTTCATATAAAAAAAGAACTGTTAAACTAAAACTGATAGAATCCTTGGCCTAAGGGATTATATAATCTTATCGATTACGAAACATTACCCGAGAGACACATGATACAGTTAAAGGCCTTTGGAAAAGTGATGCTTCAGCGGTCAAGCAGCTGACTGGAACATACCTTGATTGCGTATGGATATTCGATAAGAAATTATTTACAAAATATAAAAAAAGTTTTTAAGGTCTACCCACGTTGATTATTTCTACGCCTTTATATTGTTATCCACCAGCATTCTATCTCCAAAAGGTGGGTAGGTCTCCAAAATATCCAATCATTGCCAGTATACTGTAACTAGAAAAACACTTTTTAGAGTGCATATTGATTATACCAAAGTATAGTTATGAGATAACTTTTTTGTTGTTAAAAACTCTTGATATTGTCAACGCATTTAGCGTTTCATAACTAAAAAAATATACGCGTTTATTTCTTGTTAAGTGTATTTCTTAGATAAGTATAATCAAGCGTATATTAAACCTAAGATATTAGCTTATATCGATTTGATTATTAATGGATGGCAGGCAATATTATCTGTATGCGTGAAGCTCTGTGAGAGAAATGTATGTATGCAGCGTCTATAATTATTGTAGTTTTTATAGTTTAATTAGTAAAAATAAACAAATCATATATAATCATTAAGTTTAAAAATCTCATGACCATCAAGGCTTTAATAATCCTCTTTGTTTCCTACATGTTAGCGTACCAAATCTATGCATATCGCAACTTCAAAAGAAAGTAAAACTTAGGAATTAATCCGAAACGATTTTGATATATTTTCCGCTTTCTAACTCATGTGGGGGGAGTTACATTAGTTTAATAATAAAGAGCTGAATGACTTTCCATTTTCCTTAATGATGTTTGGCCAAAAATGGATTATGTCCAGTTTATTAATTTGAATGGGAATGTCTAATGCTAGTGAACTTTTATTAAATTTTTGTTGTTCTATAAATTGTAAGTTGTAACACCGTAAGATTAAACAAACAAATAAAATGTCGTTAATTTTTTACAAGTAATAACGTGAAATTCGCAAGGCATTAAAGAAAAAGGAAAATATTTATTATATGCCAGTGTCTAACTCCTTAAACTATTTGTTACTATTGTGTTCTGAATGCGTGAAATGAATCTCATTTGCTTTCTAGATTCCGTAATTGCTTGAAAATAGCCGTAATCTCTGTCGATGTCGTTATGAGATTCCAAAAGCTTCTAGATGTGACATGCCTCAAGAAGTATTAACTATGAATATTCGTTACATATAATATTATTATTTCAGTAGCTAGTGAGAAGAGCTGGGGCGGGCGACATGTCCGGTCGGTAGCCGCAGCATGAGCGCCCTGCTTTATTTGGCGCTCCTCGTCGCAGCGCCGACCGTATGCTCACAAGGTAAGCTTAAAAAAGATTAATACAATCGAAATATGTTAATTTAAAAATATTTATTATGTAACAAACATTAACCGTGGCAGAGATATTTGTTTGAGATTGATTTGGGAACTGACAGTAAATGTAGAGTAGAATTTTTTTAAAGTTTTTGCCGCTTCATAAGTGTACAATACTTATCTATGTGAGAAAAGTGAGGAAAAATTTATGCAATGGTCTCACCAAGCCTACCTATTTCAATAAAATTGCCGCTTGTACCTAGTATTCATTAAACCTGCAAAAAAGGGTAAAATATCGATATACCGTTTCGTGAGGCGCAAAATGGTCACGCTAGTCCGTGCAGAATGAGTTTTATTTGTCTTCCGCCTTCAAGCTCAAAAACAAACATTTTATACTTCAAACTGGCATATCGATGCGCAAAAGTCATTGTTTCGTATTGCTAAAAACCAAAAACTTGTGCACTTCTCCCAAGCCTTTATTGGTCGTGATACTTATACATTTTCTAATTAGTTGATAACAATAGATTCACAGTAGAATTGTTATACAGTAACTTATAGACATATAGAACCTAATAGGACCCCTTAATACGTCCCATTAGGCAAACAACTAATGGTATCTTTATTATTCAAATGCGTATGGAAATCGTATATCATTTAATCAGATAACCCCAAACCTAGTTTTTTACGGGCAAGTTTTTGGGTGACATTGACGGTCCATCCAAATAGTTTTATAATAATCCCTTGCGGTTTATAAGACTCATTTTATATAGGCAAAACATCTTTAAAAGCACTTAATGTGCTGTATTTAACCTGTATAAAACTCACAGACAGACTTACAGCAGTAATGTTTTTAGATATTTAATTAGATTCCTACCAATATTAATGGAATTAATAGAACATAATATCAAGACATGATGCTTTAGAAGTATACTCGTAGACGTTTATTTCGTGTATAGTGCGCCTATAATCGACTGATAGCCCAAACTGTATTATTCCGATTTATTATTATACGCTGAAAAGTCTCGGAGCTAATTTGAAAGTACGGCAACCATATGAGCGTTAGGACATGTTTATCATATTACACACAAATTACTCAACACGTTAGCCACGGCTGATTTATTTTTTATAAATAAATCAAATCAACAAAATCTTTATTCTCATAGGTAACTATGGTACACTTCTGAATCGACCAAAAGACATATAAATTTTTTTGACTCTACATTTCCCAAATTAAGGGCGTAGAGCGGACATAATGCCTTTAACACCTCTTATAAGAAAACCTAAAATGAAATCGATATCAGGTATCTATACTAATAATAAGACAGTAAAAATCGAAAATCTGTACATTAAATATTTTTCCAAAAAACCGAAAGGAGGCAATTAAAGAAGAGTCATAGAAACCAAAACAACAATTTTTGGAATTCTTGTCTGTCTGTCTGTCTGTCTGTCTGTCTGTCTGTCTGTCTGTCTGTCTGGTACGTTATAACTTGAAAACTACTGAACGGATTTGAACGCGGTTTTCACAGTTGGATTATATATAATTAGGAGCGTTGTCAAAAGTTTATTTTGTCGAAATCGGTTAAGAGAAAGAGAAGTTATGGTCAATTAAAAATTTACTTCAACCACTGCTTCAAAATTTTTAAACACTTATATTGATTGATTAGTTATATATTGTTAAATATGTTCTAATATAAGTTAATCTTAATATTAAAACTTATGAGAGGTAACAAAAATAACAAATAACGCAGTGCGCGCGGGCGCGGTTGAAGTGTTGAACAATGTGCTCGATAGATGGCGTTGATAAAATTCGTCATCAACCTAGATTTATTTGATTTTTTTATTGCTTAAGCTTATCAAAAACAGTTTACACAATAGATAATATATTAAAAATAAAGCCAAAATAAGGTTAAAATATAGAACCGGAAATAGAATCTAAGATCAGAAAAAAGAATAACAAAAAAAAACACGAACAGAAAAGAATAAATAAAAATATATATACACATGAACAAGTGGAACTATGTGTAGTAAGAACATTTTAGTGTGTATCAGTGTGTGCAATGGTGTTGCTGTGTGAGTGAGTGTGCGAGGTTGAGTCTTATTTTTTTTTAAAGAACTTCTACTTAGGCCAAATATATCCATCGCGGTATTAAGATGCTTCATTGTGTAATGACTACCATGCAGTTCAAACTTTCATTAACGTTTTACCCTATGATTATTTTGAGTGAACACTACCTATACAAACAAGTAAAAGGAAACGAGTGAAGAGACGTTTATCGTTTGTCCGCATCCATTTTTCCACCTACGTCCTTAACGTTAATGAGGTTTACCTTTTATTATTTGGTCAAGCTAATAAGTAATAACCTCACAAGTACGTATTTCGTACTCATAACTTCGTAAGAATTTTCTTTCAACTCTCAACCGCTGAGGAGTTTTACCTTCCATCATCAGCTCATCCACATAAGAAGGTGACTATAAAATTAATGTAAAATTTTCAGAATATTAATTGCCTGTACGTTAATTTGAAAGTTGCCCTCGATTTCCCCGAATCATCCGATCCTGTAAAGCTACATCATCCCTGAGTAACACAGGCTATATATAATTCCAATTGTAACAAGATTTTAGCCTGTGAAAGAAAGCCCTTTCGAGATCATTAAAAATCGCTATATACTTAACCAAATTACACGTGGGCGAAGCCGCGGGCGGAAAGCTAGTATTAAATAATTAGAAAACAGGGCTGGGCTCGGATCAAAAACAAAGATACATAATTGCCTTGTATGTGAAACTTATAACCAAAAAGGAAAACGTAATTGCTCTTATGTATTGCGGACAGAAGTGATTCAACAGTAATTTATTATTACACCAATATCCTTTAAACGTTAGCTATTAATACTAAAAAATATATGAAATAATATTGTAGTTTTTATAAGATCTTCAACTCAGGGGAAATCGCAATGCATATAAAATATATAACCTGTTTATGTAACTAATAAACGGAGTTAAGACCGCTCCAGGTCTTCGTAGCTGGCTGTTTTTAAATTTGGGATATGGTTCATGTAATCAAAATGTTAGTTAAAACGAAAAGCAATGCGTCCTCAATCCTAATTTAGCGACTTCGGATGTCCATTGTTTGTGACGTATCGTAAGTGATTGGAATAAGTGGTTCGTCCTCATCGTGAAGGTCGCAGCTGATTACTCATTAAAATGCAAAATAGAAAACAAAAACTAAGCAGAGTGAGAGGTCACGCTCCGAATAACTCGGAGAAATGGAGGCCCTGTAGCGCTTAGAGAAACTGCGCACGCGTTTAACTCTCATGTAAGAGTATTTGTTATGATCACAAAGTAATACAAAGTTGCTATTTTAGGTTGTAATGTTAGCTGTTTAACAGATAGTATTATAGTTCGTTCTTATATAAACTAATACAGTTAAAACTGATACTTAATACAATCAAATCTAAATCAAAATTAATCAAGTAACTAATTTTAAATATTATCTATCTGCAGTGTTTCTCGCCACTTCCCTTTGTCTGCTCGACGTAATTGATTTAGGATTGCAGTAAATGTAAATCTAGAGTATATTTGCCGTTAAATTTTTACTTTTTGAAGTACATACGTTACCTTATTAATAGATTTATTTTGAATTGATTGTGGTTTAAAAAAATCTGTATATAATAAAAATTAAATTGTATGTTGGAAAAGACATACCTATGTGCGAACTCACCGATTGTTCTTACGCTTGCCTTGCTTTGTTAGAAATTATTATCGTTACCCTGTAAATAAGAAACGATTAGGATTGTGTTTTATTCTAGTTACGCTATGACCTAACGATGTCAGTGATCGGTGACGCAACCGCCGCTCGTCTTCAGAGATCCGTTCCGCAAGTCCTCGTAACACTCTGTTTATTACAGGCAGTTGCTTTAAAATTGCTTAAGATGTTTTAAAGAGTATGTGTAAGAATATACTTTACTTATTTAAGTTATTTCATATAATACAACTCTTACCGGTTTCTAAGGACAATGTCTATGGCGGTGACTTCACCTGTATGGTGTGCCTACGGCTCGTTTGCCCCCTATATTTTTTTAAATTACTCTTAAAACTGGTAAATATCCCATATAGAGCAGACGTATGGTATGTTTGGTATTCAATGATGATGCGAATACTATGAGTAATATATATTAAATATCACACAGATATAACACCATTATAAATACCGAATGTCATGTGAAATGTGTGTCATATAAGTATACATATAATATACATATAAGTATACTTTTATTATAAAACAGTAATGCTTAGATTAGATGAAGCACCATTTTAGGTCGAGAAATAGATGGATGTATCAAATAAGTTCATAAAATTCATTTAGGACATACATAATTTAAATGCAACAAAGATTAAACATTGAGTCTTAAAGAAACAATAGTACGGTAGCAGGTAGCGGGTCAAAGGAAGCGGAATCACGCGTCAGAGACGACCCTAGCGACCAGCACGTTCATTGGCCACTTACCTGGCAACCCTTAATAAGTATAAAATATTTTAGTATTAAATTTTTAAACTTTATTGGCTACCGAGTCAAAGTGAGTGAAGGAGAAATTGAAGCTCTTGAACACATTTTGAAAACTCAATACAATTACGAATATTATTCTGTGCTTTCATGCGTTAAATTGGTTTAAAAGCGTTATTATATCGCAATATCTATTACGGATGTAATATATATTAGAAAGGTGTAATTTAAAGCTTTTAATACAACTTTTTGCAGTAATCAGTTGCAAGTGCTGAGTACAACTTTCAATCAATCAGTAATTGTTCTTAGATGATTTAATGATGATTCCGTAGTAGAAATCAATAACAGAGACTATTACCACTTATAAAACACTTCAAAGACACTTAAACGAGTGAAAAGGAAACGTCATGCCGAACCAATGCATGCGTATGTGAAAAATATATAAATAAAAAAATACTTGTCTTCTGGTAATGAACCGACCTGGATCGCACCACCCTTTGGAGTTGTCTTAGTGTCAATTATAGTACTTCTCTTTTATTACCGTTCACTCATCTAGGAAATACGGCTGTAATGTTATATAAATCACAGTATACAGATTCACTCCAATGACTTTAGATAATTCATAAATGTTTTAAAATTTTTAATTAAAATAGTTTACCATTAAATATTTTGAAATAAACCGGAAGCGTCGTTGGGGATTTATTGCGATACCGACTTCCTGCACACCTCGCTTGTCTTTGCGCACCTGCCATGAAAACTTTTGCAATCAATACACTAATAACGTTTCGGTTAAAAGTTAAGTTAATTTAGTATTATTTATTACGGAATGTATTATAAATTAATACATATGTTGAGCCGTTGGCACGTACGTAAGTTCAGTAAATAAATAGCAATAACAAAAAAAAGTTAATGATTTAACAAATACATCATTATGTATTGAGATTACTCAGAATAATGAAAGGACAGGATGAATGAACGTACGTTGTTCTGCTGTTGCAATTCGTTCTTGAATAAAGTATTAGATGAGTAGAAAAACAAGTCGATGCAAGTGTGAGAATCCAGAGATGAACACATTGTGCGAAGCCCAATATAGGTTCTGGGAGTGGGCAAGTTAAACATACTGTTCGTGCGAGGCAGGAACATTAAACCGTAAAAGCTCCAGATGTTCGGGACTAGTTAGTTCATCAGTATATTTTTAATGCGACAGTCTATTTAATGTCTACTTTATGGTATGGTAACAACTCTTTGTTAAAAGTAAATCATATATTTTTTGAATAAGTGACACATACAGTAAAAGTAAAGTTCGAAAGCACATATTAGTAATAAGGAGCATGCGCTAAACTACGAGCCTAACTATTTGGTTATGTTTCTTATAATAGCTGACAAGGATGGAAGGCCTTCACTTGCGTCTATAGCGTTGTCTATTCGTTCTAAAGGTAAGTCGATTAAAGAAAAAAGACATGGTTTACAAAGTATTACAATTTTGCAGACTTTATTTTGGTTTTATAATCTAGAATAAAACACATACGTAGTACTTGTTCTAGAGGCAACTTTTAGCGCTGATACTCTGAGAGAGTCGAATCGAAATTAATTCACAGTCACACAAAAGCAATAAAATTAATTTATATAACAAAATTATGTCGGTGTAATCTGATACTTTAAGTAGTTATTTCACGCATTGATCTATAATTAGTTTGTTGAACTATAAATGAAATCTACAGAAGGATCGAATCAATATTTCACACTATAAAGCATTTAATTATAAATGCTATCAACAAAATATTTCGTTTTCTGTAGACAATTGTCCAAAGTTATAGATCAAAATGGTCAAGGGTCAGTCATAGATCACGGGAAAGTGACGAAATGAAAGTGATGCGGTCTCGCATGACGCATCTCAAGACAATTATGGTTATTATCGTTAGATAGTATGTTTTATATAAGAACAATATATACATTTTAGCTAGTTAAAATAGAAGTCGTATATAAGTATTGTAAGAGGTTTAACTATATGTAGGCACCAATAAAACGGTCAAGAGATATCAATAACACGCGATTCCCATTACTCACTCGGTCACAATTTGTCAATTAGACACACACGTTTTTGCACAATTATCATATTTTCCGCTCTACATATAAACACGCACATTAATTGTATTCAGTGACATACTGTTTTTACTATACGATTTTACATTAAGATAAACATATGCAGATTGTAGAAAGTTATAATTGACATATTTTTCAAGTGTTTATGTAATTAATAATGTCAGTACCGTGGTATAGTAATGAAAATGTATTCAAATTATGGATTTCACGCGTGTAAATAACGCGTAAGAACTAAAATAATAACGCATCCACCACTTTGTAATTAAGGTGCAACTAAAAGTCTATATTGTAGATCCATAGCTTTTGAAATAATTTAGTCAGATATAGGATATCACTTTTTAAAAATATTGGTAGTTTCATTAATATTGAATAACTACGTGACCTGAATACAGTTCAAACCCTAACCATTCATAGAAAATCGGTGACCTCCTTAGGCGTTACGCTAACTACCAACTTTGTCCAACCGACAGCCGACGTTGGTCAATTAATTCATATCGTGACTGCACTCTATTGTTCTTTTATTCCGAAGGCGGTGCTAATTTTTATTGATTGCAATATTTCTTGTGACTCTAATACGTATGATGTAAATTTGTAGGCACAAGTAGATTAGTATAGTTCATACGCCTAAAGCTAGAGACTAAAGCCAGCTTACACTACACGCAACAGAATCCGTGGGCTCAAACCAAGCCATCAATGTAAAACAAGTTATTTGTTTTTCTTTTAATATATTAATATTTTCGAACTTTCAGCGATCCAGGATAGTCGATGTTACTTGATGAATGGCGGTGCTGTGGAGAGCTTCTTTATCAGCGAAGACACGCCCGTTGGCAGTATTATAGGTAAATACATTTTCACTTTATTTTACACAAGGAAATAATAAAGTTAAGGCGCTACCAGCCTATAGGCATTTGATAATTTTGTATATAGCAAGATTATAAAAGATATTATTACAGGTACGTTAAGTGTGAATGGCGATCCGGAAGAGGAGACCGGTAATATATCCCTTAAGTTGCAAGAGCGTGGTGCAGCTGTTGGTATAGCACCTGGCACCAAGAACATAACACTTCTCAGAGTTCTGGATCGGGAAGAAAAGTTGGGTCCCTCAAGTGTATACGTCAACGTGCGATGTGACAGACGGCATACGGCTGATCCTGTAAGTATCAGCTGATTGATATATTGCTTGATAACTCTATAACGCGTTCATAGGGTAAGATTTAATTTCAGAATATACACAGAAATATTATATTATGTTTATTAAAATTAAATCAAAGTTTACAATTATTATCACAATTTCCTTATTGAAAGTTAATAAATAAACAAAGATTCTAAGACATCACTATGCTACTATATACAATTCTCTACTGTACACTGTATTAGGAATTTTAGTTCTATCAAAGCCTTATAAACGATTTTAGTATAGCTTCTGCAGAACGCGTGTATTCCCAACTGTGTTCAAGTAATTGACGACTCAGTCAGCGTTTATTATGTAAGACTGTCGAACAGATGGTCTCTGAGGGTTAACCCCTGTACTTATCTGGGTGTGAAAATATGTATTTATTTAAAGTAATATATGATTATATACTGGTAAATATCAAGTAATGTTCACAATAGTTACAACTATGCGAATGAAGATATTTTTGATTTTAACAGACCATATATAAAATGAGTTGTGACATTATTATCAATCTGGATTCGTGTTGTCTGTCTAGAGTTTCGTGATTCCCGTATCAGTACGGGTGTGGGATGTGAACGACAATGCGCCGGTTTGGTCGGGAGGTCCGTATCGTACTCGTGTGTCTGAGCTTAGCGCTGTTGGTGCGCGTGTTGCGGCTGCCGCAGCCACAGACCCAGACCAGCCAGGACCACATGCAACCGTCCATTACTCTGTGCTGCCTGGACCAAATTCTGTAAATATCTAAATCTGAGTTCTTTTATTGATTCTATTGCAATTTATAATATTTATTTATTTGTATGTTATTTTGGTTTATATCGAATAGTGTTCAACATATCGTTTTGATAGATGAGATTGATTTAATCATCATCTCGCAAGTCGCATAAATGTAATTTAGACTAGAATCGCAAGCGTAAATTTAATACCTTGTAATAAATCTTGAGCACATCATTTAAATACATCCAAATGTATGAGAATTTAATGTTTTGTGTTATATTATAAAAATTGAATAAACAAATTGAACCACTGCTAAAATATATTTAAAAAGCTTGGTCCCTGTCAGAGTATAAATAATGCTGGCGGCATTTCCTCTCTGTAACGGCATACTTTTGCATTGAGCGAAAAAAGCACCAGCTCTTGAATCACCAGTTCTGACTTCCAGACGCCTACTTAATTCCTTAAGCGCCTGTGCACTACAAAAGCTCAACAAAATAAAAGTTGGAAGCTCCGAACTTTTATTTTGGTTCCGGAGGTTTTAAAGGCTCGCATTTAGACACTTGTGTTATTTAGTTTTAATTCGATTTAGTAATCCAACCGTTACCAATTTGAATACCATTCAGGAGTACATAAAGTTCCTCCACGAATTGGATAGTACGCTTGTGATCAACAAGCCGTTGGACTATGAGCGTGTTCACAATTTGACGTTGAATTTGCGAGCGAGAGACGCGGGCACCCCACCTCGGTATAACGACACCACGCTGTACGTGGAAGTTTTGGACGCGGATGACCAGAACCCTAAGTTTGAGCACGAGCACTATGTCGCTGTGATACCTGATGATGCACAGGATGTAAGTATTATTAGGAAAATCGCTTAGTATGCAAATTTAAAAAAAATACACATAGCAAAAATGCTTGTATAATCGAGTACATAATATAATTGCATCACATACAAAAGTTTCGTTTAAATAGGAAAATTGATTTAAAAATATATCGTACTTTCCCGCTATGGCTAAAGTCATGTATCTCTTCAGATTAAAACTCAATACATTTTTAATGGTTTCAGGGAACTGAACTGGAGACGAACCCAGGGCCAATCAGAGCATGGGATCAGGATGAAGGCATTAATGCACCGCTGGTGTTTTCTGCTTCCGGTCCTGGTGCTGAAAGACTACGCGTGAGCAGAGACACCGGCCGCTTAGCTGCTACTGCTCTGCTGCTGGAAAACCTGCCACTTACTGTTGTGCTCAAGGTACGTCAAAAAAACAAGCGTAACAGAACTAGTTATCCTTAGTAATTTGATTAAACAATTTTGATGTTAACCAATACATATGCAAAAAAGGTTTTGAAAAAAAATGTAGTAATCTAGATATTTTTAAATTATTTTATTGGTACTATTACAGAACGTATGCTTAAATACATATAAAAAACACAATAACATATTTCACACACACATACACACCAATTACATTAGAAACATATTGTTTTAAACAAAGTCAAAAATAAAAACAAAAAAACAAAGAATTAACCAAAAGTAGGTATACTAAACTAACCTAACCTAAACCTTATCAACAGCATTACACAGTAAAAGACGGTAATCATTTTTATTCTTAAAGAAAATGCTAATCATTTTTATTCTTAAAGAAAATGCTAATCAATTATAGTAGCAACTATTATCTACTATATACTACTATCATCAAATCGTCAAACATAGTCGGCTAAAAGTATACATTCAGAGATATTTCTAACCACGTAGTTAAAATTAATTAACCCGTTAGTTATTTACAGAGATTAATGGCATACGTAGTTTAAGTTTCAGTTAGAATATTTTATTGTTAGGAGGTGATTGACATGATTAAAACCCGTATTAAATGAAAATATAAAGTTAAGAATTCTACCGTAATTGCAGAATGCTTTAAGCGGATTATTGGCTAATGTAGGTTTAAATCAGGCATGTTACGGAGCTTCGGCTCCGATTGCGATATGTCGGAACGTACGTTTATTATTACACTTCCGGTTCCGGTACTATCCGGTTCCGGTTCTATCCGGTGAAGGATCTATCCGATCGGATTTAATCGGAGGTTGAACTAGAGCATTAGAGTTTATTTTCCTTAACTCCGTACAGTTCTCACTTTCGAATTGAAAAATGTCCTCAAATATAACATCTCTCTTCGGCTTCCTTTCCGATTAAATTACCTTCGTTACATCCCTGTATTCAATGCCCGTTAATCGAGCAAAATCCGACTCGTTAAGGATTACTGAGTCGGATTTGGATTCCTATTTAAAAAGTATACATTATAGCTTATATATTTCTATCGCTAATGAATGTACGATTTAATGTATTTTAACCAGGTTTTAGTGATTTGTTTTTATTTACTCGATGTGTTATTACATGGGTCAAGACAACACCCAAACAGACTTACTATATGACTTACTAAGGAGCTATACGATTTACCAGAACATAAATATGAGGTTAGGCCAAAAAAACTTTTGTGTTTGAGCGGGTTTAATTTGGCACATTAAAAAAAATTCCAACATGAAACTAGTATCATTTTTTAAGTATAAAATATATAATACCAAGAATATTGATGAACGTTAAGTTTTATTAACATTGATTAGTATCTCAAAAGGATGTTCAACATTACAGGCGACACAAGTTGACAATCCGGACAGATATGCGTTAGCCACTGTATCAGTGAGAAGTAGGGTGGGGAGAGGGGCGTCAGCGGCTGTGGCCGAACTGCCTGCATCCGCCAATCCCGTCACGGCACCAGCTGAACAGAAAGAGATAAAATTCACGCGAAAAGAATACGTCGCACGGTTATCGGAAGACGCGGCTGTGGGCACTTTGGTGGTGACTCTAAACACATCGCCGCATACAGATGTGAGTATTTAAAACACAATTCACAGAAACTTACAGAAAAATATTTTAGTTTACTGTAGCAACTTTCTTCACCCCATGTCGAGTTCCGGTTTCGGAACATTTTTAAAATCTATAAACCTAATGGAATGCATTAAAAAATCATCAATATCTTTCATCATATCGGTAACTACCTTACTTATTATAAGTACGATAATTTAATATAAATTGACTTCACAATTACTGCCAGTTCCCAAATCAAGGGCGTAGAGGATTTAGCAGAGTAACTTCTTCGCCAAGTGTTCTACAGAACGGTAAAGCAACCGCTACATCATGCCCCAGCAAATGCATCTCTCCATCTTAATTTTTGATAACTTTGATTTAAAAGTGATCCCTAATACTATATGGAATAATAATAATACATTTGTTTATTGTTCAAAAATACACATAACATAGGTTGCTTCCACACCACTCCCTGTGTTGTGTAGTCACATTCGTCTTAAACATGATAAAAGCTTAAGTTTAGTTTTAATCCTCCCCCTCAGCATCACTTCCATTCATCAGCCCATTGAATTCAAGTACCAAAATCATTACAGCGTCCACTCCAGTTCTACGTATCGGAGCGCAGTTTCTTGGAGAAGTTTGCGATCAATACGTTAGGCGAGGTGCTTCTACGAAAGCCTTTGGATTATGAAACAAGTGCCACCTACTACTACCAAGTCATGGTTACGGATGGGGCTACTGTGAGTCGTCTTTCAAACTCAAACTCAAAATATCTTTATTCAAATAGATCTTTATTAAGACACTTTTGAATCGTCAATTTTTACACTACCACCGGTTCGGAAGGCAGTCATCTACCGAGAAGAACCGGCGAGAAACTCGATAGCTGCTCTTTTAAAATAAACAATTAATACAAAGTTGTGCTACTGACAATTAAAATAACAAAGCATTGTAAGGCTACTCAACAATTGAACTGTACCGATGCTGAGCCAATTGCCGACACATTAAAGGGATCTTTAGATTTGTGTTTATGAAAAATGTTAACTGATGTACTACCACCAACCACTCGGCCGGTGTCTTGAAGGAGCATCAAAAAATACACTCAAAAAGTAAAAATAAATGTGCGATTTCGCACACGGAATCCAAAATATATTTATTCACATACGTAATCTTACAGTTAGTTAATCCTCATATTTTTTTTAAACATTAGTACATTTACAGCCAGTTCCCAAATCAAGCCACTCCTTTAAAGTTGTCAGTTACTCCTGTAAGCCCGTAGTATTTATAGCTTATATTATATTATTAAATAAAACATTATATATTACAACACCCACACAGCAATTATATGCTCATAAATAATACAACTGTTCACTGTGTTCGGCAAATAAGTAAAATAAAGTCATGTCGATTCTTTCCGCCATTAAATTTAGACACAAATACCTTCTTATTATCTTATATTGACAAATGTTCGCATTGTATCATTAATATAGTTTTTTTCTATTTATCTGCTTCAAATGTGGACTGAGGCCCATATTGTGTGTTTATCCATCAGGGTACACCAACATTTTATCAAAAAAAGAAATATTTGACAATTGACTCTACAGTATAGTAGTAGTAGTATGGTCTGTGCCCCAATAATAGTCCAAACAATTACAGAACGACACAGCATCTTTAAACATCACAGTAGACAATGTGAATGAATGGGAGCCGCGGTTCCGGTATCCCCTCTACGAGTTCCGCGCTGATTTGGATTCGGGGGGGGAGAATGGGCGAAAGGGGACAAGCGCGGGCCTTCTTAAAGTGGGGCAGTTGGACGTTTACGATGGAGATGCCCAGGATACTGTTACACTGACCTTACGAGGATTGCATGCGCCGTGAGTTATTTTTAAATTTGCCAAATTATGCGGAGCAAAAACCTTTGGTCTAGTGACTTAGGCCAATTTATATTCTAAGAAATTGTTTAATTTCGTTTATTTTTTGTTTTGTTAATTTGCACTGTTTTGGATTGTTCCTTTATAATTTGTGTATAGATATTTAGACATTCAAATGTCAAAATATTATCGAAACAATGTAACAATTAGTTTTAATTACTTTTATGCGGGGAAAAAAATCAAATTAATGTATTAACGGAATATATACTGAATGCAAACATTTTTTACCGACATGACGAATGAAGCACTATTAGCTCCTACATTTATAGTAGGCGTGAATTAAACGTAAAATAAAACAATCTTAATAGGAAAATAACTAAATAAATATATATTAATTAATAAATATTTTTTCATGTAATGCTTCGTTTTTGCAATACCAATAATCTGGTAAAATGCCTTATGCATTTAAATAAGGGGTAAATCGGGGCTCAACAAACACAGAGTAACTCAGAGGACCGGGTGAGCAATACCCACTAAAAACACTCATAAAATATGACCCGGGCTTGCTCGTCCTTCTTGGGTTTGCATCAGAGAAAGCTTCCATGTGTTAACAGAAAAAGTTTCACAACAAAACGTTTTTTTTACTACCTCTGCTTTGATAATGTAAAAGTGATATATAGTAGAAAGATCTTAGGAATATGTACGGTGTGCATAGGTTTAAATTACATTGTAAAATCTCTAGATATTTCTACGTGAATGCGGCGGGTGAGTTGTTCCTACGCGGTGAGGCTGTGACGTCACTCAACACAACAGTGCTACATCTAGTGGCCACCGCACACGATTCCGGCGCACCGCCGAGACAGGTATAACAACACACATACAGTGTACACTCTATATAACGACACTGACTGTGCATTTTATGGCGTTATAACTCTCTATAGAGAGTAGTCGTTAAATGTAGAAAATTGTATAACCGACCAAAGACTTCGACAAAAGTTTGTCGTTAAATCGACTGACGTTACATAGAGAGTATGTTCCGTTAACACTGATTAATGAGCTGTTTGCCCACTTTGCTCTATAATCCAAATACTTCTTTGTTAAATGCGTTTTTGACGTTTTACAGAGTTCGGTCCCGGTAGCGGTACACGTGAGTGGCGCCGGCTTGGGGGCGGAAGTGACGTCATCCGGCGCTGGCGGAGTGTTGGCCACGTTTGTCGTGGCTCTGGTGCTTCTTGCGTTGGCTGTGTGTGCACTTCTTCTGTATATATGTACTGTGTAAGTATCTTGATATTATATACTTTAAGGAGAAATAGTATTTATTTATTTTTATAATATATATGACTTTTATTGTGTTCGATACTACTGTAAAATAAGAATGTTGCGATTGTTACTTTTTAAAATATTTAAAATTGAAAGAAAAGTAATTTTTAAATGTTTATTGTTGAAAAAAATAAATTACACATTACATAGGTACACTAGCTTCCACACTAGGATTACCTGTGTCGTGGGAAATTGAAAAGAAATATTCTCCGAAAACGAAAATTCACAATTAAGATAAATATCTTCTTTTATCCAGACGTCGTCGTAGCCCAAAAGGTAGTCCCGAATCGGTTACAAATAAACTCAGCAGTGGAGTAGTGCCGGCTACTAGTGGCTCATTACAGAGCGTGTCTGCGGGCGCCACTACCATACTCGACTCTACCTCCAGTCTTGATATACGACAGGAGCAGGCCAGTCAGTATTGATAAATAATTTTTTTGAATAATTAATTATTTAATATTTATAAATAACATTCCCAAGACTCAATCTCGGCTTTTTATATATTTATTTATTATAAAAAATACCTTAACTATTTACTTTCTTAACTTCATAAGCCGCAAAAGACGTAAACCTAAAAATTTCCAGACGTAAAACACTCACAGCGCGGGCCAGGGAAAAGTAAAGTCGCACCATCGCCGCCCGAAGCGATAAGCGGAGCGGAGCGTGCGCCGGGAGCGTCGCTCATGAGCGATCACATAGCCGGCGCGGCGGGCCGCTCGGGTGTCGCCTGGCCTAGCACGGTAATTCCCGCGCGCGTCAAGAAACTTAGCTGGGACGATAATCGTCACACGGTCAGTTTACCCATAACAATGTATTTACATAATCTATATTAACATTCATTATGTAAACCGTTCCAATTAATAAATAAATACATTTTAATTAATATTTTACGCCTTACATTAATGGTACCCAAAATGTAGCTCATTCCAATGTCTCATCAATTTTTGTAATCAAACAAGTAAACAACTGGAGGTATTCCAGCATTTTGGAGTTGAAAATCTTAATAGCAGAAATAGGTTTATAATGTTGGAATTTAATAATACCGTGTTAACTCTTTATAACGAAAGGACTGTGCATTTTATGGCGTTATAGAGAACGGTCGTTGTATGGAAAACACTGAATTAAATATATAATGAAAGCTGACAATACACTAATTTGATAAAATAAGAATTCGCACGTGTGTTAAGTCTATGTATGTCCGTAGATTTCTCGTAAACTAATTCATATTGAGATGATAATTTCAATATTATATTAATATTAAACTATTTATTCTTTTTTTTTGAAAATTTGCACCCGTTATTTTCTTGCCAATTCCTCTTGTCCGCTCTTCTCTGAATAAAGTTTTTTTTTTTGGAGTGGGTTCTCGCTGTTGGCCAGGAGGCCTTTACAGCTCAGCTCGGGCTGATTGGATTAGCTCAGCCGTGACAAAACTGAATAAAGTTGGTTTAAATTTACAAATGTTCCGTAGGAGGCAAACGAGCGTGACTCCGTCGCGGAAGCGACAAATCCAGCGCTCGCTGAACACATGAATCTCACCGTTTACTTTTGAAAATCGGACTTGAAAACCAAATCAGTCCATCTTTGGTAACGTCAGAAAAAAAAACGACAGAGCTGGACATAATTTTTGCAAGCTACGTAAACAGCTCGAGTGATGTTTTGCTAAAACAATCCAATTTTAACTGATTTAGTTTTTGCTTGGATACAAATATTCTAATAATGTGTAAGTTAACCTGTTACAAATATATACATTTTTTGGTACATGTATGTACATACCTTGTATTGTTCATTTTATATTATAATTTATTAAATACCTCTTGTATTGTTTAAGTTTAGATTAAGGCAAATGTGATTTTTAAAATAAATTGTTATGTTTGTTGTACGCGTTTTAATTGAATTTCCTTAATTTAATCAAATCAAATTTTATTTATTAACTATTATTTCTTGTCTGCACTGAAGTATAATATACGTTATAATAAAAAAGCAGACCTAACAGGGTAAAGGCGACCTCTACCAGCCAATCGTGGAAATAAGAATATTGAAAAATAAATAAATCAAAATAGAAGAAAATATAAAGACGCTAATTAAAATAAACAGCAATTGATACGTACCAATATTAAAAGAAAATATTTATATGAAATATATTTTTCAAAAATCTCAGGCCATACCATGTTTCGTTACTATTTTAGTTATTTTAACCTTTTCTCTGTCGATGTAAGAATATTTTAGAAATGGCATAACTTACTAGTGTCTTAAGACCCCACATGAGCAGGGGGCATATAATATTTCTCCATTCTTGTCTGTCTGAATTCTTTCGCCAAAGTTCGTAATAATTGCTCCATAAAGATGGCATTAATTGATTTAAAGGGCTATGTGTCCTCTTTAACAAAATCCCAAACAATTTGTTGACTTCGTCAGTAAGAAAATTTAAAAAAAGTTAGTTAAAAAGAAGTTTTAAGAAAAAGCATTTTATAAAATATCTGATTATTAGATCTGGCGTAGAATCACTAAGATTTAAGACTATTCATAATGGTCCTTAGTGACTAAAGATATTTTGACTTTGAATAATATTTCTTTTCTTTTTATATTGAAATTGAAACGGGCTTGTAAAAGTAAGAAAGAATGCTTCAATGTTTACATAACACGGATTTGTGGGGATGGTTAAGAGAGTAGTGTGGGACTGTGCACAACAGTCGAGACTCGAGAGTGTTACCTACGCGAGTGAGCTTCTCATTGAGTGAATTTCAAATTGTGTCTCCAAATAAGTTAACGAGGTAACTTAAACTTCTAATATATTTAATAAATAACGATTAATATACATATTTATTTTGTAAACTGTAACGTTTGCTATTTCAGAATTTTATTTTATTGGAGATTTTACTCAGTATTATTTCCTAAAATTCATTTCAGAAAGCCTTTATTGATTTTTCCTTTTAGGTTTTTGTATAATCACAACTAATACATTGAGTTTTATCGTAAAAAGCCTGTAACTTTTCTAAATTACATACATAATTAGTATATATTATATTTTTTTTAAAAAATACCATTTTGTTTCGTTTTTTTTTACTTTAGTGTTATAAAATGTGGAAATTAACACTAAATTTATTAGTGAGAGACCAATTTATATTCAACAGACTATCTTTAAAAGCTACATCTAGTTAATAATATATTTAAATAATTTTGGATTTTCGTTAACCTATTTCGTAATTCGAGAAGCAAATAAGAAAACGGCAATGTATAAGAATCAACTTTCATATGAAGCCGGTAACGCAAGGCAACGCGAGGCGGATCTCATGAAATCTGGCACTTTCTCCGATTATGCAACCTTCGGGCCCTGACCTCGCACGACCTTAAACGTGATTCACATTCTGACATAAACATTACTTAATTGTCGTCACCGTTACTAACTTTGCATACACTTAGAGACCATCTGTATAAGTCGCTGAATGATTACACAGACAATAAATAATTTATTAATATAGGTTGACTTGAAATGCAAGAAATAATATATATATTTTTCAAACAGAGAAAGAAATTAACATAGCCCAGCTTATACAAATAAATATAGATTAGCAAATAAATATTTATTTAAAAAACCGGGTCAAGCAATATTAAAATAATACACTGTATTTTTAAAAATCAGTTTTGGCCAAATGGTTTTTTCGGCTTGCGGCTCTTAACCGGTTTAGCGTTCGATACTAACTAATGACCAAACATTTACTGAAATCAATTGAGGTTTCTTTCTATGTGCAATTAACACTTGCTTCGACGGTAAAGGCAAATATCGTGCCGGAACCGGTATTATGCGTGCCGAAATATGCGTAATATTACGGAAAACCCAAGCCCAAACCCATCTGAAGAAGAGGCTGTAGTTCTTCTCGTCCGCTCTACACCCTGGCCTGGCAGTATTTTCAAAAAGAAGTAGCACTTCATAAAGGGAATAATCAAATTTCAGATCGGTATCAGTTATTTCAAGTTTCAACTATACGTTTAACGTTCGCATGTCTTAAAATGTCGTAAAACAGAAGAGAAAGTGTTTACGCCTCGTAAATTGACGATACCAAACGAATGAATTAGTGTAATAGGCATAAGTGAACATTATACATTCATAAAACAAATATTATATGCAATGTGGTAACACGTGTGTCGAATAACGTATTGAACAGGATTTGTATGCCCGCATTGAACATTAGAACAACTATGTAGGTCAAAAAACCTACACAACAATGAGAATATTAATTTTCATGTCATCAAAAGATATAATCTGTGGAGAATACACTTTTTCGTAAGAGAACTATATTGACATTCTCATCTTAATACTTAGAAAGAAATAATCATTTACTAACACTTGGAAAATTAAGACACTTAAAAACACATACAAAGTGCGCTGTTTTCTAGAATTTAATCCTATAAGGACTTGAGATAGAAGCAAAAGTTGAATAGAATTAATTGACATACCTTAACTCTTTCTCCCCGGGAAGTGAACTTGGTACCGTGTAATTAATTAATTTGTTCAAATATTTTATTTGTTTAAACCAATATTTTCGTAGGTATACATGGATATTGTTTTTCAGATGTGGTCAGTGAACGCGTTAATATGTCTGCTGGTAGCAAGCTGTGTGAATTCAGAGAACAGCACCCTCACAGATGATGATATATGTGAAGCTGAAGGGCCTTTTAGTCTTCTGCTGGAGGAATGGGCCACTTCGGATCCGACACCTCTGCGACAAGGTAGGCTTAAATAAAATTACCAATTATTAATATTGTTGAGCTGCTCATAGCCTTAGGTAATTGTACCTAATTACTTGTAATTCATCGTTACAGGTCGTGTTATGGCACTGCCGCCGACAAAAGGCTATTACGTGACGGAAAGAATAGACGCTCCCCTAGTACCACCTCCTCTTCCACCTGGGCAACAAACACATGGGTATGGAAGGCCAATACCCCTTCAATCTAATTCTCCATACAATAGTGCACCCCCACAGGGCTATAAAGGTCCATATGGTTACAACGAATGGGATTCCTCGCCACCTGCAAACGGAAAGATCGTGAACAAACCACCTTATAAAGACAAGTTCAGACCGAGTTATGTAAGTGTTAAATCTTTTCAGTGATTCAAAAAACCTATTCTACCTTATATGGATGGTTTAACAATCCATCCATAGACATGCGATTATCTCTTGTCGAGTGTATTTTTGGAGATCTCTCACTCTCAAGATGTCAGATTTTTAACAATCATCAGTTTAAATCCTATTAGACCCCATTTAAGCTTATCAGATTTTTTTTACGAATGTATATCCAGTATCGAAATCTAATGCCATCTATCTCTACCTATTTGGTACTATGAAAACGAAATCTATATAAAATGTGCATATAAACGTAGTCTTCATTTCTTAAGCAGGCACCACCGTCTCAAAGACCACAGCAACCTAACTCTATAGACCGAGTGGATGACCCACCACGCAAGCAGGTCACAGAAACAGACTTGTATCTGCTTGGTGCTATTGAAAAACTCGTGTACCGTGCCGACCTTATGGAAAAAAGATTACGTAAAATGGAAGAAACTTTACATTATATTGTAGCTGGAAATGAACCTAAACCAGGTCAGTATATACTTCTAAGCCTTTTATGAACGTTAGAATATACTAAAAGCTATATCAATAAATACATTATATAGAAAAATAATAACTTTCGCCACATTTATTCTAATGTTATTCACCAGAACCGTGCACCGGTAACTACAGCCGCGTGGGCGGCGTATGCTACGAATGGTCGACTGAGCCCGCGGACTGGAAAGGCGCCAGCATCGCCTGTCGTAAGCAAAAGGCCGCTTTACTGGAACTGCAAAACGACTCTGATAAAAGGCAACTGCTCTCGAAACTTCTCAGTGATAGGCAACTAAAGGGTAAATCGCATAATAATCTTACATTTTAAATATCATTAATATCACTAATAATGATTTATTTTTAAGGCAAAGACTTCTGGACGGGTGGGCTAAATCCTGGCTTACTATGGATCTGGTCGCACTCAGCCAAGCCGGTTGAAGCTTCGAACTCAACCAGTATCGTTGGCGAAGGACGATGTCTGGCACTTGTGCACGATCCGGCGATTAATAACTACGTATATCGCGGACAGGATTGTGCATTGAAACATCGCTATATATGTCAAAAGGAAGATGATAAGACCAAGTTAAGTAATGAGGTGCAACGAGTTGCGAGAAAGCTGTACTTGGATAAAGCTAGGAAGTCCAAACTGCTTTGGGATAATTCTATGGCCTAAAATATTTTCAAATAGAAAGTTAGGTTAGGTTAGATAAGAGAAACGGCTTAAAAACGAATAATAATTGTAACTAAGAAAATTTAAAAAAAATATTGCTAATTTTATAGCAGCAAATATGGTAATCAAGTCGGTACCTTACCGATATTTACAAGGAACCAAATTTTAAATTAATTTTTGTATTCGGTCTTTGGATTGATTTTTCGACTAAATGGCCATACTTTATGACTTATGTGTAAGACTGAGGTAATTTTTCCATTATTTATTTTTTTAATTTTTAAAATAAATAAATTATGTTGCATTATATTTTTATTATTACATCATAGTACAAAATAGTTTTGGACCAGTGAAATATTGAGTTAAGAACTTGGTTTCGTCCGCAGCTTCGGTAAATCTCTTGAACAGCACGTATCACAATATTAAAGAAATATATAGTAATCAAAACCCAGCGTATACAAATAATTATAGAAATCTTCATAAGTATCACACACTATTACAAAAATCAGTAGATAGTAAACCAAATTCATCGACATTATTCTAGACTTCGTCAAAGATTTTTTAGTATTCTTGGATTTAAGTTTAGCTACAGGATTAGATAGGAAATAACACAAATAAATATCTCATAATCACTTATATTTCTAAATATTTACAATAAATTAAGAATCACAACAAAACAATGTTGTAAGTTCGGACGTCACATAACATTCCGAGTGAAAATGTGGCAAAATTAAGGAAATTTGCACAGATTATAGTTATGACCCCACTATTATTCAAACATCTATGACTTATGTCAAAAGAATATAGAAATCCATAGACACATTTTCCCGCCTAAACCACAAATTAAGTGTTATTTACAATTTGTATAACATTAAAAGTGGGGCCTTATACACATTGACATTTGACTGGCCATATAAAAATTACCAAAGTATAAAAATTTGTTAATACAAAATAGGCACAATGACATTAAATACGATCAATTTATTACTATATTTGTTTAAAAAAGTAATTAACCGATATGTACATTTGTGTATAAAGTGTCTATGGACCAAAGCATAGACTATAGAAATAGATGTGACAGATATGGTCACAATTTTGAAAATTGAACGCGGTTAAAAAAAGTAAATTTGGTGCCTGAATTTAATATATTAAAGATTTGTCAAACAAGTTATTATGCCTTAATTTATTAATTACAAAAACATCTTGGGAATATTATTTAAGCTTGGATATACGTTGTTTGTACTTAGAATTTCTTATATACTCTGTAATTATTGTATATGAAACTAATTCAAGCGCGCCGATATAACAGAAAGTTATTTTAACCATATGGAAGTTACGACTAGATATTATAATCATATGAGAGATAAAACTTATTTAAAAAAACAAAGATATCAAATAAAACGATATATGGAAAGCTTTATGATTGTGAAACATTTTTTGATGATTGTGTTTATATATTAAATAACAATTCTTGGCGTAAAGGGTGAAACTGAGGGGAAAATCCAAATATTCAATGAATAAAATATTAGGAAACAATTCATACCAAAAATGTCAACTGTCAATTGTCACATTGACAGTTACGGTTTGTTGCCAGAATATTTCAGTTCGTTTTGACACATTAGTTTGATGAATTGGCAACCCTCAAATCTATATGAAATGCATTAAATACATTTTTATGGCAACAAGAGTTTATAGACAAACGTATCATAGACAAACTGTTACAGATACAAAATTAAAACATGATCATAGATTAAATATTTTGTTAAATAATAAATTAACATTTCAAGCGGCATTTTTTTTTAAATTTGGGAGTGAATAGAATCTCACGTGTGGGGCGCGTGGGTGTTAGTTGAAGTGAAATTTGAACTGGAACGGTGACCCATGCTGGAAGTGATGGAAGGGGTTGTTCCCGAAAGGCTGTCTGCCCCCTTCGGGGTCCAATGGGTCCACACCACTATCGAACTGCGCCCGCTTCTCGGGATCTGTTAACACCTGAAAATAGTTTCAAATATGAAGTTTGTATATTTATACAAATATATGAATGTATGAAAAAACATTGCGACCTACCTCCTTAGCAGCGGCGATGTCTATAAACTTTTTCTCAGCGACCTTCTTCTCATCACCTTTGAAGTTATCGGGATGCCATTTCTGCGCCGCCTTGCGGTACGCCTTCGTGATCTCCTGTTTATTCGCTGACCTGCATCACATTTCAAACACTTTATTATATTATATACATAGCTTCAATCAATATATTTTGAAATCTTTGTTGCTCATATAACCAAAATAATGATAGCGTACTTGAATGCAGACCGATTAAGCTTTAAAAAAAGAGATAATTTTGCGTAGGAACCAGATCATATAAATATAAAGTAAAATCGTAGTTTTTACCTCTTAACACCTAATATCTTATAATAATCCCGTTGTTCAGATTGTTTCTGAAGTTTCTGCGCTCGTCCCAAACCGTCTTTAGCGCGCTGAAGGCCTTCGTTCGTGTCCAACGCTTCTTTGAACGACCGAATCGCTGCAAAAGCAACACCAAATCAAAACCTTAATTCAATTTATGTCTCATTATTAGAGAACTATAGTTGTATAATTGATTGATAAAATATTTTGTTTCTTTTCAATATTCTGTAATTAAATTATGAACAGTGTGAATCAGATTCAAGGAATGAATTCTATGTGAAAAATGTTTGGAAGCTGACTTTTTCGATTTAGAGATACAATTGAAATTTGTGGTAATATTTTTTGGGATTTTTTAGTCTGCTTGTTACTCACCATCATCAAACATATCCAGGCCAAGCAGAGCATCACCTTGATCGCACAACACACTCCCCTCCCTTTGTATCTCCAACGCACTGTTACACTCTTTCAAAGCATCCGTCCATTGTTCGTCCTGAAATTTATAAATCATTCAAATACTCGATTAAATATAATACAAAAAATGACGCGCCTTCAGAGCAACAGATTTTTTTTTTAATCTATAAAATCTTTTGAAAGATAGCAATGATACTAATGAAAGGAAGTTTCAAAGCTTGAAAGCGGATACCCTAATATGGGGTGAATAGAAATCGCGGAGGGGGGGGGGGGGCGAATACAAAAGTTGAATGAAGTTGGCTAAATTTAGCCATCAAAACGAATTTCTAGAAGGTATTAATTATTAAAAATTAAACTTTAATTCGACATTTGACAATATAGGTGTATTATTGTGTTGCAGAAACTTTAATATTATTTTTAAATATTGTATGTCTCACCTTAACGAGACAGGAGCAGAGCCATTTCCTTCCCTCATACACGACAAGCGAGACCTCCTTTTCAGCAGCCAACACGCTCTTAGCAGAGTCTATACAATCGACGTACTGGCGCGACCCGCTGCTCTCCTCGCATCTCAGTAGTAGTTTGTCTATTTTCTTCAACTTTTTGTACAGAGGGAAACATTGTTTATGCTCCGGATCTAATTTTAAACACTCGCGTACTTCCTGTAAACGAAAACTTTTCTAATTTTATGTCTTTAATGGTAAACAATTTAATAATAATCAAAAATGTATATGTGCCGCCAGTACCTTTTTTTTGCTCATAAGCATAAAAATATGATTACCTTGAGTGCATCACTGACGTGTCCCAATTGATAAAGTAATGTGGCTAAGCGGTGATAACCAGAGGTGGAATCTTGCTGCAGCCGATTCACTGCTCGAATATCAGACACCGCGGAAAACAGATCGTTCTAGAATAGAAAATCATTTTTACTCATACATTGCATACATGCATACGCGATTTTACTATTTTATAATTGTAATACTGCATACATATACTTGAAAAAACATTTATTATCTTAGGTATAAGTGAAATCTCACCAAAGCAATATAAGATTCAGCCCTGAGCTGCCGAACAGTAGCAGACCAAGGAGACACTTCCAACAATCGGGTGGCAAGTTCTGCTGCACTCCGGAAGTCACTACCCCGATAATAGGCTTCTGCCAAACGAAGCTCTTCAGCTAGCTCATCCATACGATGGTACTGAGAGGGCGCCTCTTCATTGTAGGGATCTTCATATGTCTGAAAAATTCAAAATTAATTGAACAAATGCTATTAATACTATTTCATATAATCTAAGAAAGGTCTAATAATAAAAAAAAATTAAGAAAAAAGTCTTTCATAATTTGAATGTTAAAATTACAATGTAAGATATAAGTTGTAAATTATCAAGTCGCAGCAATATTTGTTGTGATAAGCATATCATTGTGAAACAATAACACGGGTTTGTCACACTCGGTAACCTTATCTTGAATTAACACAGTGAAATGTTATAATACATATTATGTGTGATATAAACCGTGTTACATATTAATTTGTTAAGACATGACTGATAATTCAAATTTGACTTTTTACATTTTTATTCACCATTAAAAAAAGGAAATTAACATAACATTATTAATATAAAATACAGTTGCAATGGAAATGCAACTGTATCTTTAGTAAACTTGACAAATATTACAATGCCAACATTTAAATTAAACTAACTAAAACATCAAATTAATGTAATAGATTGCTGAATTGAATAATTATCAGTATCTAAATGAAGCTACTAACAGATCATAGTAAAGGTAAAAATGAACACAGTGAATATAAGGTATTTATATTTTTGGTAAAAAACTTTATATAAAAGGGTGCATACCACTTGCAGGAAATCATCTTTGGCATGCATATACTCGGCTAGTTTGAGGTAGACTTGTGCTCTATGCACTCTGGCGGTTGTGAAGTCCGGTTTTAGATCTAATACCTGAAAACCATTTTTTTATCAATTGTATTATTAGTACAATAAATAATAAAAAAGTATTTATAAAAAAATATTTGTTTTTTCAAATTTCACAAAAGTTATAACCTCGTGAAGTAGCAGGCATTTAGACCGTGCAGGGGTTTGTTTATGATAAAAATGTTTAAAACTTTATAATATTA
Source organism: Leptophobia aripa (assembly GCA_951799465.1). Lineage (NCBI taxonomy): Eukaryota > Metazoa > Arthropoda > Insecta > Lepidoptera > Pieridae > Leptophobia > Leptophobia aripa. Next base: position 6,384,513 of record OX637269.1, on the reverse strand, counting down.
AAATAACTTTAACTGTCCCCATAGAAGAAATAAGCAGATTAAGCATACTGATCTAATTGCTATTCTAATTATTACCTTATTACCTTACCTTGCTAAAATCTTGTAATGCAAATTTAGCTTTACCAAGGGCGTAATAGACAGTCCCTCTTTTAAAGTATGTGAGGTAATTGTGTGGGTCCCCCTCTGCAATAAACAAGTAAAGTATAGATAATTAAATTTAAAATAAATAAAGAATAAAAAAAAATAGATTTTATTTTATTTTATAAAAAGAATTGATAACAAATAACATAAGAAAGTACATCATTCTCATATTATATCTTGCTTGAATATAAAATAAACATATTTCAATTTCAGTGTTCTCAAAAATATAAAAAATAATAAAATTTACGAGATAATGCACTGTTTATATTTTGAGTATAATTATTGTTTCACCTTAAAAAGACATCGCCTGAAGTAACTAAAGTATGTACAGTGTAAAAATATTTATAATTGATGCCGACAAATATTAAGATATGTATTTTTTTACGAGAAATGGTACACTTACCAACAGCTGCATGATAATGAGTTAACGCGTCTGAAAGTTGACCACGACTTAAGAAATCTCGCCCTAGTTCTAAATGTTTATTAACTTCAGCCTGTGTAGTGCACTCTGAAACTAAGACAAAATAATAGTTTAAATAAATAGTACAATAATCATTCAAAAAACAAACCAAAATCTCAATTTTTACTCACAATCTAATACTAAGTCTAAGAATAATAAAACTAGGCATGGCGTGACTTTGTTCCAGTTAATATTCACAAGGCTGTCCATTATTTTATGTATATGTGTATAGTAATCACAAATAATTAAAGCAATTCTGTATTTATTACACTAAAATAATGTTTATGACATAGCTTTTAACTTTAGTCCATCTTTCCTTCGTATTTTTTCGTGGTCTGATATGATTGGACCAAATCACCACATTGGGAATGAAATTAAACTTCAAATTATTGTCAATTATCAAAGTCTGTAATTGATCATTTTAACAGCTTCCCACAGGTATAAAATATGCAAACATTGACTTCCTACTTAAATTTATTTATAAATATAAAATTAGATTACTTTGTTATTTCCCATAAAATAAACAGATTTTAATGATAAATAAAATTCGTGAACCGATGCCTACGGCAAATACTGTTGTTGTGCAGATGGCGGCGTCGCAAATGGAGCTGGCTCGGTCATACTTTGCATAGAGATCCGTCCCATATCCCAAGGCAAGCCTTTGACTGGAATCCTCAGGGACAGCGCAAACGAGGCCGACCCAAGCAGACCTGGCGGCATTCTATCATCGCGGAAGCCAAACATATGGGTCTGACTTGGAGTGAGCTTTAGCGAAAGACCTGCCAGTGCAGAATGGAGTAGGGTCATATCTGCCCTATGCCCCGACGTGGGGCCTCTAGTAGTAGTAGTAATGATAAATAAATTTGACTACAATTTCCTTTTGATACCATGCGTAGAATGGAAAATATAAAAACTTAATGCTGACATTGTTCAATAATATTAATATTAGTTTTAGAAGAAAATGTTATTCTTAGTGGCATTAGTAATAATAAACGACATCAAAATAAAACTTTATAAAACATTTAAATAGTAGTAGAAGATACTGTTTAACATATCAAAAGTAAATAACGAAGGGTACTGTACAAAACGTACAGAAAAAGTTCCTAAGCCCACTAATAGAAACTACATCAAATTGGTGAGGCTGCTCAGTTTCTTGACACTTTATGACTAAAACCAATTCAAAAAACACCAAGCCTTATGAGCTGGTGTATTAATAGAAACTCTAAATTATAGTATAGGGTAAAATAGACGCTACATATATATATGATGATAGATGCTTAATAGACAGTCCTCTAAAAAAAGTTAATTGTACATTAAACATAATTAGACATTTTGTGTAAAATAATACGGTTCTACAAAAAAATTAAATAATTATAGTAGGCTAGGTTATAGTAGAATTTTGTAATGGTAGATATTAAAATTGACACTAAAGTTATACACACATTGAAGTGTGGCAACACTGTCTTTCTTTTACGTCAAAAACAAGTGATCGGTTAGTGTTATATTTATTCCAATTTTTAAAATAAAATACTTATCTTTCATTAAAATATTATTTAAATAAGCAGTAAATATTATGGATTGATACACTTTCTTTTAATATATAAGTTAATTATTAGTGTTGGTGAAGATAAAATGAGATTAAATTCGAGATGTCAACATAACCTCTCGGTAGTAATGGTCTTATCGAAATGTTTGTCTTTAAGGAATGGCAGACGCGCCGTCAACCGCGCCTAAGGCTAAAGCGCCTAAAACAAAAGCACCTAAAGAGAAAGCTGCAAAGGATGCTCCAGCGGCACCGGCTGTATCCCAGAAAGTTGTACGCAAGCCATCCAAACCTCGTCATGGCAGACTTTATGCTAAGGCTGTGTTCACAGGATACAAACGTGGTCTCAGAAACCAACACGAAAATACTGCACTTCTAAAGGTAAATCGGAACTCATTTAAATTCGAATTCGTTTCTTTAATCTTTACGTTAGTGTTTTAGATATATAAAAAACTTATGTTTCTAGGTTGTAGTTTTGTTATTACAACTAATACTGAAGCATAAATTGCCCTTATATACTTTAACCAATAACGGATGTTAACCAAATAAATAGACTTTGTAACCTCCTGTAGGTTACAAGTAAATATAGAACTAATACTTCTTAGTCAGATAGGGATACCATTGTTTGTTTTAATATCTTAAATGATGCTTAGACATTTGAAACCTGAACTTTATGTGGACACATTATAACTGATGACTTAATTAAATTAAATGTGATATGTCTGATATCTACGATTGCCTAACTTGTAACCCTAATATTTCAGATTGAAGGTGCCCGGTCAAAAGAAGATGCAATATTTTATGCTGGCAAGAAATGTGTATATGTATACAGAGCCAAGAAGAGGACGCCTATTCCTGGAGGTCCCCGTGGAATTAAGACTAAGTTGAGGGCCATCTGGGGCAAGGTTACCCGTACCCATGGCAATTCTGGCAGTGTAAGAGCTCGCTTCAAGTCAAACCTCCCTGCTCAAGCTATGGGACACAGAATACGAGTGGTAAGTTTGGATGAAGTTCACAGTTTCTCATTACTTGTCTTACGGTTTTACATCCAAACTTTCTTATATGCAATTCATGATTTACTTTTATTGTTATAGAAAACATTATATTTCTGAAGACTAAAGTCTATCTTAACTAATTTTAATTAGTATGAAGTTAAATAGAAGGTTTATTATTAGCTTATATGATTATCACTGAATCAAGCTTGTTAAAATGTGTTTATTATAAATATAGTAATATGTTAGATTTGGGCTCATAGAGCTGTGAGACAGTGATCTTATAATATACTTATTGTATCTAAAATATCTAATAAAAAATATCCCTTGTCTTCACTGCAAATGAGAAGGTAATATAGGTTATATCTAAATCAATTTAAGTGAATTCAATCAATGTAATAATTGCTGATTCCCTAAATTTACTTAAATTCTTCATTTTTGTTTCAGATGTTGTATCCATCCAGGATTTAAACAGCCTTTAATTTAAGACTAAAAAATAAAACCCAAAAAAAATGTTTGTTTTTCATTACTCCTTGCTAAAATAAAATCAAATAAAATCACGACGCCAAGCTTCATATTCAAAAATCAAGTTAAGTGTCCTTAATAATTTTGAATGTCTCTTATTTTGATTATGAGTACTCCCAAGTTTCAATATACACTACAAATAAAGTATCAATTTTTAAAGGTTACGCCTAACCAGTTTTTACATTTTCTTTGTGTTAAGACTACATTCTTACTTCAGTCAATTTATTGAGGACTAGCTTTCCGCCTGCGGCTTCGCCGTTCGTTAAGTATATAGCGTTTCTTAATGATCTCGACAGGGCTTTCTTTCACGGGCTAAAACTTGTTACAATTGGATTGGATTATATATAGCCTGTGTTACTCAGGGATGATGTAGCTTTACAGGATCGGATGATTCAGGGTAATCGAGATAAATTTCAAATTAACTTACAGGCAATTACTATTCTGACAATTTTATATTCTGATAGTCATCTTCTTCTGTGGATGAGCTGATGATGGAAGATAAAATTCCTCAGCGTTAAAAGAAAATTCTTACGAAGTTATGAGTACGACATACGTACTTGTAAGGTTATTAGTTTGACCGAATAATAAAAGGTAAACCTCATTACATTAAGGATGTAGGTGGAAAAATGGATGCGGATAAATGACAAACGTCTCTTCACTCGTTTCCTTTTACTTGTTTGTATGGGTAGTGTTCACTCAAAATAATCATAGGGTAAAACCTTAATGAAAGTTTGAACGACATGGTAGTCATTACACAATGGAGCTTCTTAATACCGCGATCTATTGGATATATTTGGCCTAAGTAGAAATTCTTTAAAAAAAAACTAACACTCAACCTCGCACACTCACTCACACAGCAACACCATTGCACACACTAATACACACACACACTTAAATGCTCGTACTTCACATAATATACTCCACTTGTTCATGTGTATATATATATATATTTTTATTTATTTTTTTCTGTTCGTGTTTTTTTTGTTATTGTTTATTCTGATCTTAGATTCTATTTCCGGTTCTATGTTTAACCATATTTTGGCTTTATTTTTATTGTGTAAACTTTTTTTGATAAGCTGTATAGGTTTAAGAAATAAAAAATAAAATAAATCTAGGTTGATGACGAATTTTATCAACGCCATCTATCGAGCACATTGTTCAACACTTCAACCGCGCCCGCGCGCACTGCGTTATTTGTTACTAGCTTTCCGCCCGCGGCTTCGCCCACGTGTAATTTGGTTAAGTATATAGCGATTTTTAATGATCTCGAAAGGGCTTTCTTTCACGGGCTAAAATCTTGTTACAATTGGAATTATATATAGCCTGTGTTACTCAGGGATGATGTAGCTTTACAGGATCGGACGATTCGGGGAAATCGAGGGCAACTTTCAAATTAACGTACAGGCAATTAATATTCTGACAATTTTATATTCTGATAGTCATCTTCTTATGTGGATGAGCTGATGATGGAAGGTAAAACTCCTCAGCGGTTAAGAGTTGAAAAAAAATTCTTACGAAGTTATGAGTACGAAATACGTACTTGTGAGGTTATTACTTATTAGCTTGACCAATATTTTTATTTATTCTTTTCTGTTCGTGTTTTTTTTTGTTATTCTTTTTTCTGATCTTAGATTCTATTTCCGGTTCTATATTTTAACCTTATTTTGGCTTTATTTTTAATCTATTTTTATTGTGTAAACTGTTTTTGATAAGCTGTGTTGGTTTAAGAAATAAAAAAATAAAATAAATCTAGGTTGACGACGAATTTTAACAATGCCATCTATCGAGCACATTGTTCAACGCTTCAACCGCACCCGCGCGCACTGCGTTATTTGTTATTTTTGTTACCTCTCATAAGTTTTAATATTAAGATTAACTTATATTAGAACATATTTAACAATATATAACTAATCAATCAATATAAGTGTTTAAAAATTTTGAAGTAAATTTTCAATTGACCGTAACTTCTTTAACTCTTAACCGATTTTGACAAAATAAACTTTTGACAACGCTCCCAATTATATGTAATCCAACTGCGAAAACCGCGTTCAAATGCGTTCAGTAGTTTTTAAGTTATAACGTACCAGACAGACAGACAGACAGACAGACAAGAATTCCAAAAATTGTTTTTTTGGTTTCTATGACTCTTCTTTAATTACCTACTTTCAGTTTTTTGGAAAAATATTTAATGTACAGATTTTCGATTTTTACTGTCTTATTATTAGTATAGATTTTTGTTACCTCTCATAAGTTTTAATATTAAGATTAAGTTATATTAGAACATATTTAACAATATATAACTAATCAATCAAATTTAAAAGTATTGAAGCAGTGATTGAAGTAAATTTTCAATTGACCATAACTTCTTTTTCCCTTACCGGATTTTGACGAAATAAACTTTTGGAAACGCTCCCAATTTTATGTAATCCAACTGTGAAAACCGCGTTCAAATCCGTTCTGTCACCTGTCTCCTGTTGGCTGTCATCTGTCTCCTGTTGGCTGTCATCTGTCTCCTGTTGGTTGTCATTTGTCTCTTGTCATCTGTCATTTGTCTCATGTCAGCTGTCATTTGTATCCTGTCATTTGTTATCTGTCTTCTGTTGGCTGTCATTTGTCTCCTGTCATCTGGTTTTTGCCTCCTTGTTGGCTGTTATTTGTCTCCTGTCATTTGCCTCCTGTCACCTGTCTCCTGTTGGCTGTCATCTGTCTCCTGTCGGCTGTCACCTGTCATTTACCTCCTGTCAACTGTCTCCTGTTGGCTGTCATCTGTCTCCTGTCGGCTGTCATCTGTCTCCAGTTGGCTGTCATTTGTCTCTTGTCATTTGTCATTTGTCTCCTGTCATCTGTCATTTGTCTCCTGTCACCTGTCATCTGTCATCTGTCTCCTGACATATGTCATCTGTCATCTGTCTCCTGTTGGTTGTCATTTGTCATCTGTCATTTGTCTTCTGTCACTTGTCTCCTGTTAGCTGTCATCTGCCTCCTGTCGGCTGTCATCTATCTCCTGTTGGCTGTCATTTGTCTCATGTCGGCTGTCATTTGTATCCTGTCTCCTGTCATCTGTCATCTGTCAACTGTCTCCTGTTGGCTGTCATTTGTCTCCTGTCATTTGTCATCTGTCATCTGTCTCCAGTCATCTGTCTCCTGTTGGCTGTCATTTGTCTCATGTCGGCTGTCATTTGTCTCATGTCGGCTGTCATTTGTCTGCTGTCATCTGTCTCCTGACATATGTCTTCTGTCATCTGTCTCCTGTTGGTTGTCATTTGTGTCATGTCGGCTGTCATTTGTATCCTGTCTCCTGTCATCTGCCTCCTGTCGGCTGTCATCTATCTCCTGTTGGCTGTCATTTGTCTCATGTCGGCTGTCATTTGTATCCTGTCTCCTGTCATCTGTCAACTGTCTCCTGTTGGCTGTCATTTGTCTCCTGTCATTTGTCATCTGTCATCTGTCTCCTGTTGGCTGTCATTTGTCTCATGTCGGCTGTCATTTGTTTCATGTCGGCTGTCATTTGTCTCCTGTCATTTGTCTGCTGTCATCTGTCATCTGTCTCCTGACATATGTCTGCTGTCATCTGTCTCCTGTCATTTGTCTTCTGTCATCTGTCTCCAGGCATCTGTCTCCTGTTGGCTGTCATTTGTCTCATGTCGGCTGTCATTTGTCTCATGTCGGCTGTCATTTGTCTCCTGTCATTTGTCTGCTGTCATCTGTCTCCTGACATATGTCTCCTGTCATTTGTCTCCTGTCATCTGTCATCTGACTCCTGACATATGTCATCTGTCATCTGTTTCCTGTTGGTTGTCATTTGTCTTCTGTCACTTGTCTCCTGTTGGCTGTCATCTGCCTCCTGTCGGCTGTCATCTATCTCCTGTTGGCTGTCATTTGTCTCATGTCGGCTGTCATTTGTATCCTGTCTCCTGTCATCTGTCATCTGTCTCCTGTCATCTGTCAACTGTCTGCTGTTGGATGTCATTTGTCTCCTGTCATCTGTCATCTGTCTCCTGTAATTTGTCATCTGTCATCTGTCTCCTGTTGGCTGTCATTTGTCTCCTGTCATCTGTCATTTGTCTCCTGTCAGCTGTATCCTGTTGGTTGTCATCTGTCTGCTGTCATCTGCCTCCTATCATCTGTCATTTGTCTCCAGTCATCTTTCTCCTGTCATCTGTCATTTGTCTTCTGTCACTTGTCTCCTGTTGGCTGTCATCTATCTCCTGTTGGCCGTTATTTGTCTCATGTCGGCTGTCATTTGTTTCATGTCGGCTGTCATTTGTCTCCTGTCATCTGTCATCTGTCATTTGTCTTCTGTCACTTGTCTCCTGTTGGCTGTCATCTGCCTCCTGTCGGCTGTCATCTATCTCCTGTTGGCTGTCATTTGTCTCATGTCGGCTGTCATTTGTATCCTGTCTCCTGTCATCTGTCACCTGTCAACTGTCTCCTGTTGGCTGTCATTTGTCTCCTGTCATTTGTCATCTGTCATCTGTCTCCAGTCATCTGTCTCCTGTTGGCTGTCATTTGTATCCTGTCTCCTGTCATCTGTCATCTGTCAACTGTCTCCTGTTGGCTGTCATTTGTCTCCTGTCATTTGTCATCTGTCATCTGTCTCCAGTCATCTGTCTCCTGTTGGCTGTCATTTGTCTCATGTCGGCTGTCATTTGTCTCATGTCGGCTGTCATTTGTCTCCTGTCATTTGTCTCCTGTCATTTGTCATTTGTCATCTGTCTCCTGACATATGTCATCTGTCATCTGTCTCCTGTTGGTTGTCATTTGTGTCATGTCGGCTGTCATTTGTATCCTGTCTCCTGTCATCTGCCTCCTGTCGGCTGTCATCTATCTCCTGTTGGCTGTCATTTGTCTCATGTCGGCTGTCATTTGTATCCTGTCTCCTGTCAACTGTCTCCTGTCATCTGTCAACTGTCTCCTGTTGGCTGTCATTTGTCTGCTGTCATCTGTCATCTGTCTCCTGTCATTTGTCATCTGTCTCCTGTCATTTGTCATCTGTCATCTGTCTCCAGTCATCTGTCTCCTGTTGGCTGTCATTTGTCTCATGTCGGCTGTCATTTGTATCCTGTCTCCTGTCATTTGTCATCTGTCAACTGTCTCCTGTTGGCTGTCATTTGTCTCCTGTCATCTGTCTCCTGTCATTTGTCATCTGTCATCTGTCTCCAGTCATCTGTCTCCTGTTAGCTGTCATTTGTCTCATGTCAGCTGTCATCTGTCATCTGTCATCTGTCATCTGTCATCTGTCATCTGTCATCTGTCATCTGTCATCTGTCATCTGTCATCTGTCATCTGTCATCTGTCATCTGTCATCTGTAATCTGTCATCTGTCATCTGTCATCTGTCATCTGTCTTCTGTCATCTGTCATCTGTCATCTGTCATCTGTCATCTGTCATCTGTCATCTGTCATCTGTCATCTGTCATCGGTCATCTGTCATCTGTCATCTGTCATCTGTCATCTGTCATCTGTCATCTGTCATCTGTCATCTGTCATCTGTCATCTGTCATCTGTCATCTGTCATCTGTCATCTGTCATCTGTCATCTGTCATCTGTCATCTGTCATCTGTCATCTGTCATCTGTCATCTGTTATCTGTCATCTGTCATCTGTCATCTGTCATCTGTCATCTGTCATCTGTCTCCTGACATATGTCATCTGTCATCTGTCTCCTGTTGGTTGTCATTTGTCATCTGTCATTTGTCTTCTGTCACTTATCTCCTGTTGGCTGTCATCTGCCTCCTGTCGGCTGTCATCTATCTCCTGTTGGCTGTCATTTGTCTCATGTCGGCTGTCATTTGTATCCTGTCTCCTGTCATTTGTCATCTGTCAACTGTCTCCTGTTGGCAGTCATTTGTCTCCTGTCTCCTGTCATTTGTCTGCTGTCATCTGTCATCTGTCTCCTGTTGGTTGTCATTTGTGTCATGTCAGCTGTCATTTGTATCCTGTCTCCTGTCATCTGCCTCCTGTCGGCTGTCATCTATCTCCTGTTGGCTGTCATTTGTCTCATGTCGGCTGTCATTTGTATTCTGTCATTTGTCATCTGTCATCTGTCTCCTGTTGGCTGTCATTTGTCTCATGTCGGCTGTCATTTGTTTCATGTCGGCTGTCATTTGTCTCCTGTCATTTGTCTGCTGTCATCTGTCTCCTGACATATGTCTCCTGTCATTTGTCTCCTGTCATCTGTCATCTGACTCCTGACCTATGTCATCTGTCACCTGTCTCCTGTTGGTTGTCATTTGTCTCCTGTCATATGTCTCCTGTCATTTGTCTTCTGTCATCTGTCATCTGTCTCCTGTCATCTGTCTCCAGTCATCTGTCTCCTGTTGGCTGTCATTCGTCTCCTTTCGTCTGTCATATGTCTTCTGTTAGCTGTCTCCTGTCGGCTGTCATTTGTCTCCTGTCGGCTGTCATCTGACATCTGTCTCTTGTCATCTATCATGTTTCCTGTCATCTGTCATTTGTCTCTTGTCATCTGTCATTTGTCTCCTGTCATCTGTTATTTGTCTCCTGTCATCTGTCATCTGTCTCCTCTCATCTGTCGTTTGTCTGCTGTCATCTGTCTTCTGTCAGCTGTCAATTGTCTCCTGTCATCTGTCTCATGTCATCTGTCATATGTCATTTGTCTCCTGTCATCTGCGTTTCTAAGTCGGCTTAAGTTCATATAAAAACTTTGTTGCTTCTTAGCCATCGAATAGACCAATGTTGAAAAACGTTTCTTTTTTAGATAAAAAAGGAGGGATAATGACTATTTTTTTGTTCAGTAGGGGGTACTTTCAAGTTGGTCCCGTAGTCAGGATCCGATGATTCAGGGAAATCGAAGGCAAACTTTAAAATTAACTTACAGGCAATTATTTTCCTGACAATTTTATATTCTGATAGTCATCTTCTAATGTGGATGAGCTGATGATGGAAGGTAAACCTCCTCAGCGGTTAAGAGTTGAAAGAAAATTCTTACGAAGTTATACGTACTTGTGAGGTTATCTATACTAATAATAAGACAGTAAAAATCGAAAAACTGTACATTAAATATTTTTCCAAAAAACTGAAAGGAGGCAATTAAAGAAGAGTCATAGAAACCAAAAAACCAATTTTTGGAATTCTTGTCTGTCTGTCTGTCTGTCTGTCTGTCTGTCTGTCTGTCTGGTACTTTATAACTTGAAAACTACTGAACGGATTTGAACGCGGTTTTCACAGTTGGATTATATATAATTAGGAGCGTTGTCAAAAGTTTATTTTGTCAAAATCGGTTAAGAGAAAAAGAAGTTATGGTCAATTGAATATTTACTTCAACCACTGCTTCAAAATTTTTAAACACTTATATTGATTGATTAGTTATATATTGTTAAATATGTTCTAATATAAGTTAATCTTAATATTAAAACTTATGAGAGGTAACAAAAATAACAAATAACGTAGTGCGCGCGGGCGCGGTTGAAGTGTTGAACAATGTGCTCGATAGATGGCGTTGATAAAATTCGTAGATTTATTTTATTTTTTTATTTCTTAAACCTATACAGCTTATCAAAAACAGTTTACACAATAAAAATAGATTAAAAATAAAGCCAAAATAAGGTTAAAATATAGTATCGGAAATAGAATCTAAGATCAGGAAAATGAATAACAAAAAAAAACACGAACAGAAAAAAATATATATATATACACATGAACAAGTGGAACTATGTGAAGTACGAGCATTTTAGTGTGTGTGTGTGTATCAATGTGTGCAATGGTGTTGCTGTGTGAGTGAGTGTGCGAGGTTGAGTCTTACTTTTTTTTTAAAGAACTTCTACTTAGTCCAAATATATCCATCGCGGTATTAAGATGCTCCATTGTGTAATGACTACCATGCAGTTCAAACTTTCATTAACGTTTTACCCTATGATTATTTTGAGTGAACACTACCTATACCAACAAGTAAAAGGAAACGAGTGTAAAGACGTTTATCGTTTGTCCGCTCCCATTTTTCCATCTACATCCTTAACGTTAATGAGGTTTACCTTTTATTATTTGGTCAAGCTAATAAGTAATAACCTCACAAGTACGTATTTCATACTCTTAACTTCGTAAGAATTTTCTTTCAACTCTTAACCGCTGAGGAGTTTTACCTTCCGTCATCAGCTCATCCACATAAGAAGATGACTATCAGAATATAAAATTGTCAGAATAGTAATTGCCTGTACGTTAATTTGAAAGTTGCCCTCGATTTCTCTGAATCATCCGATCCTGTACAGCTACATCATCCCTGAGTAACACAGGCTATATATAATTCTAATTGTAACAAGATTTTAGCCCGTGAAAGAAAGCCCTGTCGAGATCATTAAAAAACGCTATATACTTAACCAAATTACACGTGGGCGAAGCCGCGGGCGGAAAGCTAGTTAGTTAATAAAATGTAAACCTCAATACATTAAGGATGTAGGTGGAAAAATGGAGGCGGACAAATGACAAACGTCTCTTCACTAGTTTCCTTTTACTTGTTTGTATGGGTAGTGTTAACTCAAAATAATCATAGGGTAAAACGTTAATGAAAGTTTGAACTGCATGGTAGTTATTACACAATGGAGCAGCTTAATACCGCGATGAATATATTTGGCCTAAGGAAAAGTTCTTTAAAAAAAAAACTAAGACTCAACCTCGCACACTCACTCACACAGCAACACTATTGCACACACTGATACACACTCACACACTAAAATGTTCGTACACACATAGTTCCACTTGTTATATATTGTTAAATATGTTCTAATATAAGTTAATCTTAATATTAAAACTTATGAGAGGTAACAAAAATAACAAATAACGCAGTGCGCGCGGGCGTGCTTGAAGTGTTGAACAATGTGCTCGATAGATGGCGTTGATAAAATTCGTCATCAACCTAGATTTATTTTATTTTTTTATTTCTTAAACCTATACAGCTTATCAAAAACAGTTAACACAATAAAAATAGATTAAAAATAAATCCAAAATAAGGTTAAAATATAGAACCGGAAATAGAATCTAAGATCAGAAAAAAGAATAACAAAAAAAACACGAATAGAAAAGTATAAATAAAAATATATATACACATGAACAAGTGGAACTATGTGAAGTACGAACATTTTAGTGTGTGTGTGTGTATCAGTGTGTGCAATGGTGTTGCTGTGTGAGTGTGTGTGCGAGGTTGGGTCTTAGTTTTTTTTAAAGAACTTCTACTTAGGCCAAATATATCCATCGCGGTATTAAGATGCTCCATTGTGTAATGACTACCATGCAGTTCAAACTTTCATTAACGTTTTACCCTATGATTATTTTGAGTGAACACTACCTATACAAACAAGTAAAAGGAAACAAAAGAGACGTTTATCGTTTGTACAATATCCATTTTTATTTACTTTAAGGAAGTTAATGAGGTTTACCTTTTATTATTTGATCAAGTACCTCACAAGTACGTATTTCGTACTCATAACTTCGTAAGAATTTTCTTTCAACTCTTAACCGCTGAGGAGTTTTACCTTCCATCATCAGCTCATCCACATAAGAAGATGACTATCAGAATATAAAATTGTCAGAATAGTAATTGCCTGTACTTTAATTTGAAAGTTGCTGTAAAGCTACATCATCCCTGAGTAACACAGGCTATATATAATTCCAATTGTAACAAGATTTTAGCCCATGAAAGAAAGCCCTGTTGAGATCATTAAAAAACGCTATATACTTAACCAAATTACACGTGGGCGAAGCCGCGGGCGGAAAGCTAGTTAATCAATATAAGTGTTTAAAAGTTTTGAAGCAGTGATTGAAGTAAATTTTCAATTGACCATAACTTCTTTTTCCCTTACCGGACGAAATAAACTTTTGACAACGCTCCCAATTTTATGTAATCCAACTGTGAAAACCGCGTTCAAATCCGTTCAGTAGTTCCGAAGTTATAATGTACCAGACAGACAGACAGACAAGAATTCCAAAAATTGTTTTTTTGGTTTCTATGACTCCTCTTTAATTGACTACTTTCAGTTTTTTGGAAAAATATTTAATGTACAGACATTCGATTTTTACTGTCTTATTATTAGTATAGAAGTACATATTTCAACAAAATAAACTGCTTAGGTTAGATTTAATCATTACTAGTCATTACTAGCTAATAAACATTGTTTTACGTCCTTATATGTAATAAGTTTAAAAAAAGTGGCATTAAGTACTTTATATGTAAGGAAAGCTTATTAAGTTGAAATTCATTTACAAGAATACACATAAATTCTTAAAACTGAATTAATTGATTAGGTAAGTAAAAAGTATTTTTAGCTTAACTTTTCTTATACTGAAATTATTTAATTTTTCGAAAAGTTTGCGTACCATGCTATAATCTATGGCTTGATAATAAATGGGATGGTACAGTTCTGTACATCGGTAATCTGATTTTAATAAAAATGTTTTTTTTTAAAAGTAAATTGTTATTAAAAATGGGAGAACAAATTAACATTTTTATAAACGATAACTCAAAATATTTTGTCTGCATTTGTCAATCACTGAGAAGCTCGATGGAAATTTTTATCTTGTGAAGGTTAAGAACTAATGTCATTTGTACTTCTCTTTTAGTAGTTGGTTCATAGACTCCATGCCAGTTAGAAAGTATCATTCTAATATTTACATGTACTCGATCAAATTACTTTGTTTTTAATCAGCTATTAGATGTGAATACGATCCAAATGAGGAGGAAATGCTTCGATATATTAGTTAGCCGTGTTACCGGGGTAGTAGGCAATTGGGTCGTCACTACAACAACCGTGACACGAATAGCCCAACGGTTATTGATCACTATCGCTTGAATTGGTACGTTGATATTAAATCAAGGCAATTATACTGTCTAGTTAGAATCGCATATCCTTAAGAGGTGCCCATAAATATGCACCAATGACAAAGATTATGTTTAAGATAATAAAAAAAGTTAATAATAAAAGTTTCACTTATTAAAATTTTGAGCATTGTTTAACAAATTGACGTAAAATAATTTAACGCCTTAATAGGAAGTCAATATAAGCAGTGATAACGCAAGGCTCATCCTAAAACTTCAATACTATTTGGGCTCAATTCCTTTCTCCTATACTCTATGTCTAATGTTTATTTAAATATCGGCCCGGAGCGATTTGAATCGAGAAATTGGCAGGATTTAAAAATACAAGGAATCGATTTTGATGAGACTTGCCAGCTTTTTGCGACTGTTATTGTGTCAAACAATTCCATAATCCATTTAATTATCTAGAACCAATTTAATTTTCTATTAATTAAATATTATATATGTACTTTTTGCCAAAATGTACATTAAAATCATTTGAAATATATATAATCTAATAATACATAAAAAACTTAAATTTTTCTCACATTTTATCCATGGTTGCCTTTAACTTTTTGAAGGCGTAATTTACTTTTGATTTTAAAATATACATAATCGACGGCTTTTGAAATAAGTTGACATCGATCAATACATACTCGACCATGACTGAGTACTTGAGTAGCTGTTAAAAACATACAAGAGTGCTAGTTAAGCTGAACGCTCCCATTGTTAATAGAAAACTGACATGCATTACTGCATTGCATCGCTCTGATACCCTGCTTTCATATTTACATAATCGAAGCAATGATTGATAATGACAAGTTACTATTTAGGTAATCGATATATCAGAAAGTCTAATCTACATCACGTAAGATATTACGAACTTATGAATCGAGATATTTGTCGTATGGTTCACCTCTCAACCACGGCTAGAAAAACGTCTCTAAAAAAATCTCTTTTTAACTCAGGTTTAAGCTTATTTTCTAAAAGCTTTGCCTAACTAGTTAAACTTTAGTTTTATATTGTATATTTATCCTTTAGGTTGTCTTTTAGAATTTGTCATTTCGTTTGGCTACATAATAACGTGCTATTTATTTCATCGTATCGTGTGAATGTTTTCTTATGTAGTGTATGTCAATAGTGCAAAACATATTACTATCTATAAAACTCTATATGATAGATCTATAATTTATGTTATGCTACTTCTGATTCTGTGGTTGTTTTTTTTTTGTTTCTTAAAAATGTCGTGTTCGTAATGTCAAATTCGAACCTTACTTTAGACACTGACTTTCACAATTTGACAAGTGGGCCAAAAAAAGAGATAACACGATATTTAACAATTCGTTAAGGTAGGCGATTTAACAATTTTTATATTAAAGTCTTACGTATACGTGATTACTCGTGCCACAGATTATTATTACCGGCTTTATTAAACAAACCCTTTATTAACACATTACACGGTTCGACTAACGTGATGCTGTTATTAAGATCGCGTTTAATTACCTTTTAATTCATGCTTAACTGCAATCAATATTGTACTATTGAGTGCGGCTTCGCTCGGTTATTTGTAAAATCTATAATCGCCAAGGCATTATTTATTTATTTATTCATTATGTACGTATCATATGTGATCCTAGTGAAGTTTATGAAGCTATTGCATGAAAGCTCAGAACTTCTTTTCTGTAAGACTTTGTTACGATAAGTAACAAAGGGTAAAGAAAATGACAATTGACATTGGCGACGTTGGGAAGGATGCTAAGATTAGCGCGTGCCCCAATTGCTTATATCCTTCTGCTATATCTGATGCATAGGCGTTGGACATGTAAATTGGCACAAGCTGACACTTTTTAAACTGGTGGCTTTAACACTCTGTGATAAAACAAAATTGGCCTTCGAATAATCACGGCTATTTAACTGCTAAACGGACATTAATATATCTATTAAAAGTTTTTTAATTATATACCATAACATATAATCTATAATGTTTTTAATTATGCTAGACGCATTAATAGAAATAAATATTTTCAAGCGAATACAAAATACGTCTTAACTTCAAAATATGTATGTATATTATAGATGTTTGATCAATCTAAACGAAAGCGAGATTCTCTCACAGGCTACTTAAACAAAACACTCGTATTAATTTAATTTGGCAAAATCACGCGTCACCTACTCATGAACTAAATATTTTTTGCTGAAGCTCCTGACAAAATCTAACATTATTAAATAATCATTATATAAATATTGCGGTTATGTTACACGTTAGGTAATAAAAACGTTGTAAACCGGTATTAATTTCCTACATATAAAGGTCATTTATTAGTTAATGAATAGCGAGTTGATATTCCAACATTCGCCTATAAGGAAGACATGTTTGTTCGATCGGTCAACACTCATCAGCGACTCACTAGAAAACACATGTATCTTTGCATATCACAATTATAATTTAATTAATAAACAATATGAAATTAAGGATTCTGTTGAAGATTCTGAATTATTATTTGCTTTAGTCATTTTTATGGTGATCATCGTTTGGTCTTGAGTCTTATTCAATACGACTTAAATATGTTGACGACAATTTAAAAGTGTTTGAACTCAGAGCAGTCGCTTAATTACACTGTACAATAAAAAATCGCGCTACTAAGCGGTTCTAGGAAATATAATATATATATATCTCATAAATAAATATATATATCATAGATATATCTCTTAAATTTAGCCCACACGCAATTAGGATTCACGTGACGGCTAATGAGTGGACTTTGCCCTGCAAAATCATAAACAATCCGTTCAGCAAAACCATAAAGCAGTTCAGCAGTAACATCTAAAACATTCCAGAACTTTACGAGTGCTATAATCTTTACAGCTGTCATGTGGCGTCAATCAGTATCCGGGCTTGTACGCACTGCTGTACCATTCGTTGTGGGATAGATTTTTTTTTAAATATTTGACTCGTTCCAACTTTCCAGGCCTTTTTGTTTATTCTTTTTCTGTTACATTTACCATTTCTTACAATACATTATTATGGTTGCAATTTTATTCGATATAATATGCATTTACACTTGTAATACGCACAATGTACTATTGGCTAAATTAATAATTTATTTTAATTGATTTTGAAAGTATTAATTAGTTCATTGACACACGAGACGGTTATGAACCGGCTTTTATATAGAGGCGCCGAGCGAGATGGAGGCGCAGTAGATACGCGTAGTCGCCGCTCACAGATACTCAGATGGTTGGGGCTCGTGAGTGCGTTGCTGGCCCTTTAAGAATTGGTATGCACACTCCTTGAAGGACCCTTAGTCGTATAGCTTGGTAATGGGCAGCTGGGTCCATAACTCTTTAGTGTAAAACGTTACCATATTAACGAATGTTACTTCTATACAAAAATATAACTATGATGTTATTTCAAATATTTAGTTCGTAGTGCGGATACACACTCAGGTAAACTATTGAATGTCAAGGAAGGTTAATATTGCGGTGCCCTCTTGCGGTGAGAGAGGATATCGAATATATTTCCTATTATGCACATCTATTCAAGCATGTAGTCGTTATTAATTATAATACAAAAGATTATATAATATTTATTTAGTGAACATAAATTAAAAAATATATATATAAATTATATCGATTGTTGTGTATGTCGTCCGTCGGTAATGACATACTAATGTAATTTATTATTGTACGTAAGAATTTTTTTTTAAACGTTGAAAACTTCGAGTTAAAACGTATTGCATGTATTTCCATGGATTCACATCCAGGGACTTTCATGAAATTAAGCAATTTTTAAAAAGCTTGCGCCTCTTCTGGCATTACGAGTCTCTATTTGCGGCGGTTAAAAAACCCATATGTTAAAAAAAACCACAACTCTGTTAAGTAATAGGACTTTTGACGTACTGTAAAACATTCTTGGCTATTTAAAGGAGTGGCGGAGAGTTTCTTGTCAGTTCTTCTCGTCCGTTCTACGCCCTTTTGTTCACGTTTTTTTTTGTTGACGATTTATAAGTATACCATAGTTACTCTATATGAATAACGATATTTTTGATTTTTGTTTTTATTGGTTTAAGTTGACTTATAAAGTACAATAAATTATAAAAGCAGTTAGCCCGTATAAAACAAAAGCCTATTGCCGAAATGATAGTCTCCTTCCAAAGGTCGATTATTATTTATCGCTAAACATGACCTAAGTTTGTATTCAATCACGTGTCAACGCAATTTGGACCAATCGTATTATACAAAACATAAAACGTCATAAGTATTTAGAACTATTAATTATTAAAGTAGTCTTAAATATTCGTGTGTGTCATTTAACATATGCCTAATAAAAAATATAATAAAAGTATATTTCACAGTTTTTTATGTTACAATCTCATGGGCTTATACTTCGAGGACAGGTCAAATCGTAAGAAAGTTTTCTATTTGCCCCTGACCTGCTAAGAAAGCGCCCTTTAATTACCAAACCTTCACCTAATTAGGCTTAACTTTATACATTATTCAGTTATATTAAGGTGTAGTTACGAATAGTAGAACCTTTTTTTTTAACAGTAATTCGATTGTTTTAAATGCATTTTCTGTAGTCTATGAACCATAAGCTTATTTACAGCAGAAACAGAAGTGTCACCGATTTAAATATGGAGACAACACTTTTATAATGGCAGACGTGTTTTTATTAATAATAATGTATGCTTTCGTTCAGTAACTGAGACCAAATACATATGTAATTGCAATATGTAACCGTGAAGTTGCGGCTTAATAAAATTAATAATTTTCCACAAATGAACATTAAAAAATGATGAATACTTGAATAAAACGCTTACCCCAGACGTCCAACAAAAGCCCCTCCAAGTTTGCTCAATAGCCACAGACCCCTCATTGAATTTTACACAATAGATGGCATTATTATGAACTATAGAATCTAGCAACTGTTCTATGTGAGCCATGCAAAAGTAAATCAAAAAGTATGCAAATATAAATTTAATTACGAACCTCTAAGTCGCGTCTATTGTTCATTGAAAGCTCATATTTAGACTTTAGTTGACAAGGAGGCGCCGTGGCGACCGCCCGCCCACGCTCAACGCTGCCCGCCTAACAGAAACTTAAGGTAGGTTAATTTTATAATTTACGCATTATAGGGAAACATATAAATACACGTATATAAGTTTGATTGCGAGTACTTACTACAATTTAAATTTTTATTTTTAATAAAATGTTTGTTAGTCTATGAAATTAATAATAATTAATATTGCATATAACTTTATTTTAATAAAGTAATATTTGAGAAGTGATTTAATCTTAAGTGTTGTTGAAAGAATTGTCATGACAACTAGGTCTTTGTCAACATTAAAGCATCGATTTGATACCTACCAGTTTTTATCAAGTACCTATTAAATTCTCTTAAAGTACCTAAGTGGAAAATAATGGATGTAGTTTACTTGTTCGTATTATAAGACAAAAAAGATAAAAACTCGCTAAATTCTGTAAAAAGTTGAGGTTTATTATAAAGAGATATGAAAAGTTTAAATGTTTGGGACGGAAAGACTCGTTTAACTTATGAATAAGGTAAAATATTTTTAAAATAGTCATATATCAGTATATATAATAAAATACAGCGACATAAAATATCCTTTTATGAATACATCTTTTATGATTATTAACACCTATGTCTGTAATAGTAGACCAATCTGTGGATAATTAATTGTCTATAAATAACTTTGTTATTAGACATGTATGCGAAGCTAATGATTGACTTGAATAGTCAGTGACGAGTGACAGATTAAGTATTCGAGTTTATTGTTTGGAATTCTAATTATAATTTTAATATTACTCCTAACGATCGTGGTACTAGTAGATAATACCTAATTGTATTAAAATATGCTAAAAGTTAAAATTAATAAACTTTTGGCATATTTTAAATTTTTAGGCCATTATAAAATTAATTATAATAAATCAATGTTGATTTAAATTTTTATAATGATATAAATAGTAATATGATTACATTTTATCTTTTGTAATATTTTTAATAATTTAGTTAGCTGTAAGTTTTTTTGTATTTTAACTTTATTTATTTTTATATATATATTGTGTTGTATTTGCTGTATTGTATGTGTAATAATAATAAACGTGTTTTCTTTCTAAGTATATTATGTAAAATAAAAAGAATTATATTAGTCGGGATGGATCATTTAACATTCAACTACAATTGGGAAATAATAGCTACATACTAGTGTTAGTAATAATAAGGACATTGATAGGTACTACACATCACAGAAATGCCTGAATATATAACTATATATCTATAGAATATAGATATCTCATATCTATATTCTATAGATATCTGATTATGGCAACTGCCATGATCTTCAATATCGCAATACACTGTGCTGTTTATTAAGACTTATAATGGGCCAGTGATTTTTTTTATTAATTACATTAAATCGTAGCTCTCAGCCGCCACGTGAGGGTGAGTTTATAGTAAGAATTAAAAAGTAATTTTCCTAAAATTACCAAATCTTTTTATTTGTTAGTCAACCTGGTTATTCAAACCACTACACTGATTCAAAGCTTATCTTTAATAAAATATACTTGCTCCTAAATTTGTCTTTAATGGATGGTAAATTTAATTATATATTTGTTTATATAATTAAATTTACCATCGAAGCCTAAACATACACAAAGAAAACTTAAATTATTCAAATTATAAATATATTTATTCTAATATATAAAATTTCTACATCACAATGTTAGTAACCGTACTTCTCTGAAACGGCTTGACCGATTTTTACCAAATTTTAAATGCGCATTCAGTAGGTCTGAGAATCGGCTACTATCTATTTTCCATACCAGTAAGTGATAAGGGTTGTACACCCTTAAAAATAAAAAATAATAATATGTATATATTATGAATATACCTTTTAGTTATTTAAAAATCAGTGTAAATTTTGAGTACACGTGGTTTGTCATGTGCTTAAACATATTGTACATAAAAGAAAAACGTGTCCGGTAGTGACAAAACAAAACGATTTTATCTCGTCACGGCGGCTGCGCAGAACAATGGGATGCGCTTGCGCATTGACCTTGGTAAGGTCAAGTCAAAGGACATGCATTGAACATGTGCAGTATCCCAACTGCACTTAGTTTGGACAAGCCTTGTTTCCTGATGTTAACAATTGACATACTGTGCGACGTTGCAATAATATCAATTCTTTGGTTGAAAGTCCCGCTATCCTGTACGACTGGCAATAGACAGACCCAGAGTCAAATGAATTTATACATTAGACCTTGGCTCTGTTATTACAAATGACCACAGGGTAAATCATGTATCAAGCTAATATTGATTCAAAATGTCTTAATGCCTAGACGGTATTGCCAAATTTTATGACAGACAGATGATAGATGGGTTTTGCTACGAATTTTTCATTTCTTTGAACATTTTATTTATATTTATAAGTGATGCCTGCTATCCTTGGTACATCTGCCATCCTTGGGTCTAAGACATGCCAGTGTTCTTGCTGTAGATGCTAGAGTATGCGCAGAAGAATATACAAATAGAAAAGAACCCCTGATGCTAACGCGGAATCGAACAGAGTTGTGTTTGGGAAGTTCACGCTAGAAAAATTTTGGCCAACAATTTAATTCGAGAAAATGAGTAATTTGTTTCGTTCTAACCTCGTCTTAGTCATTAGACGGCATGTTTTTTGGCGAGTTTATTTAATGATGGGAAAACCAATATCAAGTGGGGTTGATGGTATTATGTAAAAACCCAGTTGTCCAATTATTGTCCTGTTGCATATGTACTATATTCTAATCAGATTGGATCATCATCGAAATATATGAAATGTGTAGGTACAGTTCAGTAAATATAGTCTCCTATATTTTTATAGCAATGTAAAAATAAAAGGTAAGCGAATTCGTAGTGTTGAGGTAAATAGCACAATTCATATTTAAACTTTAAATAAATACATATTATCCAGGCCAGTAAAGTTGTTTTTGTTTGAATTTCATAAATTTATTTCTAATTAGCTGACCCGGAATACGTTAAACGTATGCCATACAATACATATATAAAACATATGTTGCTCTAAAATTACTACAATATAGGAGTTGGTGATGAAAGGTTAAAAAGTAAGAGTTGTATATATTTTTAATGCGACATAATAAAAAAACATAACAAAAAACCCTACCCTAACGACTGAGGGGTATTACAAATAGATGTTTGCCGATTGTCAGACCTACTCAATATGCTTACAAAATTAAATGAGAATCGGTCAAGTCGTGTCGGAGAAGTAAGGGAACGAAAACAGTGACACGAGAATTTTATATATTAGATGTAGTAGTTGCTTTTTGTTTTAGAACAAAGTATTTACCAAGCCGGTGGTAACAATGCGATTTTTTTATCGTATTAAATCGTTTTATTAAAAAAATTACCTCGTTTACACGTTTTGTCTATTCACAATTCAAAACAAATAATATTTTACAGATAATCGTTTTGTAATATTAAACTTGTGTTCATACGAATGCGAGTCTCGTGTTTCTTAGAGCTTAGCCCAGCATTAAACGTTAGTGCACAATGCAGTTTTGTGCGATTTACTTGAGTATTAATTGAAATATGTCTAGTATTATTAGAGATTCTTAACGTTTATCTGATGACCGATGACGTACTAGCTGATGCTCGAGCCTTTATCCGTGTGGAACTGTAATTTTTGTAAATTTTTTATCTGTGTATATTTATAGTTATATATTTTCTAGGTAGTACGGCTGTAAGATTTTTATGTCCTGGGTAATAATCGTAAAAGTATCTCTATAAATGCTGGATAAGCGGTATTTAACAGCACCACACCATGTATATAATATGAAAAAAATATAGGTATATATTATATTAAATACGGTCATAAAAATGAAGATTACTTTGAATGAAAACTTATTTAACAAAGCTAACTGCGCATTTTCTGCGATTGGTTCCGCGTTGAAGTGATGACGTCACAACTGTATTTGTCCAAATTAATATTAATGAAGCAAATAAACGAACACGTAAATAACATTTGGCAAAAGTATAATTTTCAGAAGAATAACGGCATTCCTTTGTTTACTGTGTTCAGCGGAATATTTTCAAATGTTACAAAAGTATCATTATTATTGTTAATTATTTACGACTAAACACGTGTGTGTTAAGGCGTATTTTTGATCAATTAATAAAGAAGTATTTAATGTGTGTTTTATTATATTTAAGTGTGACTCCTTGTATTAATAACTCACTTAGGTCACTGATCTGACGTTAAACGGATCCCAGGGATCTTCATTTATTATATCAAAATTGTTTATTTGATTATATTTAGATTGATTTAGTTTGTCTTTATGAAACATTATAGATTATATCTACCACGATTATATCTTTCTATTCTATCACTTTAATATATAAAAAAGCATGGTCGTTAAATTAATTTCGTCTGCCTGTAATTTATAACTTCAATATATTATTTAATTTCGCTAAATAAAAAGGTCCAAAAGTCTCTAATTCAAAAGAAACAAAATCAAAATGTTGTACGTCGATCTTTTATTTTTTTATTTGTAACGTGTGAAGTTTTTGTAAAACATATAAAGGAAACCTTTTGTTGAAAGAATAAAATTTATATGTATATTTTTATTTTTTGTAAGACGCACACTATCTGAAAACTGTGTTTTCACCCCTTTTTCCAATATGGCGGCCCGGGGACAAGTGTGGCAACTCCAACAATTTAAAAGTTAAGCTTCTATTCACCCCCCATATGTCCCAAAAATAAAATTGCGTTCTCTAATAAATACCTAATTCACTCCTTAAATTGTAAAATTCCAATGGACAATTTGCGATAACTTCTTATGAATGCTAGACTTTAGTGTTTATTATAAAAAATAGTTCTGACACATTTATTCCAATACCGGTATGCTGACACATGTGAAGCCGTAACTTCTCATTGTATTTTAAACATAAATTCACACTGTATTGGAATTTGAGGAAACCGTTGCTTTGACAAAGATAACAAAAGAAACTCGCAAAGAAAAACCGTTTTATGCCGAGCTACAGTCGAAATCGTGACATTAGGAATTCTGTCGAGTGTTTACACTTTGAAACAACAGAAAAAATCACTTGGTGCTATTCACATCGAGGATTCGCAGTAAAAGATGGTGACTGAACTTTGAAACAAGGCCGTTGACCATAAATTTTCTAGAAGAATCATTATTTCGGCTTTTTCATTGCTGTGCTAAATTAATATTATTTTAAGGCTTTCAATATTTTATTAAACATACTATGTCAATTAATTTAGGTATACTAAAGCAGTCCATACCTAAACCTACACCATATCTAAACCCTTTTATCACGTTATTTTCCACTACTTTTAAAAGGATCGTCAGTGCTTTTATGTTAGCATTGCATTTGCAAGTTCTTTTTTGAAATCGGGCCGTGACATAGAATTTACATACATATTATTTAAACTATTTTTTTATATATTTATGTATATCTTTTCCACATAAACACGAACATTTTCATACATCTAGTTTTAAAATAAACCGGTTGAAAAACCACAACAAACTCAGCTGAACCTATTTATAAAATTATATTTTATGTAATCAAAATCTCGCAATATTTTTTGTAAAAAAAAACGTTTTACAAGAAACTGTGCGAAAACTTTTTGTTTTGGCAATGTTTTTGAAAATCCTAATAATAAGGTTGACCCAAGATAGACCCAATCAAGGCTCTTGAATATTCAGAGGGTCGGGATTTACCTTCTAAAGGTATGTCATTATATCTCGGAGACTACTAGTTCATAATTCATTTCAGTTGATACATTTTCAAAGTTTCATCGCAGTTTTACATTCATATGCGAAATTTCACTGTAACATTTTCTACATTAAAAATCTGACACTTGGAAATCCGGACGGTTTTTCTATGGATGAAAACTTTTTGGAAAAAAGTTCCAGACTCGCAGGCTTTTAATGTTTTTATTTTGCTCTCCGTACATTTTCTCTATAAGTTGTCTTGTATAGATCGCTCGCAATATTTGTTATAAACATAATTAAACAACACTGCAAACCTTAGTCTAAAATTTTGGAATTTTTTACAATATTATTATCAACTGCATAGACAAGAAGTTGTTCAGCCTTCTGTGAAACACGTCGTCAAGAATCTGGGTTTTATTACGTTTTCTTTCAAGCGAATATTGAAAAGCGCACACAGAGAAATCCTTTGATGTACGGGTTTAAAGGAGGTTCTACTCAAAACACACTTTATACTACCTTGCGAATTAACAGGGTGGCTAAAAAAAATAGTTTTTTTAAGTCTATGTATTGACATGACACAATATACTATAGCTGACGTAATAAACTGTCATTGTTTCGTTGCATTATGATGTCATTCTGTAATCGGATGGTTTACGAGCTCAGAATTTATTATTCGGTAACATGAAAAGAGCATTCTATTTTCTACAGTCCTATTACGTACAAAGTCTAATCTATATTTTCACTAAGTTTTTACAATAGAACCGAGCTGCATACAGCCTCAAGGTTCAATGGCCAACTTAGTTCTTAATTAAAGTGGTAGAAATATATATTGATAAATAAACCTAGAATTACAATATATCTATGTACATACAATGTAATTTCAGATATAGCATATTTAAGCAATTTTTCACTTCAAGACATTTTTTTATTAGGTACTAGTCTAGTTACATAAAAAGAAATACGATATTTACATAATCTCTTAATTATTAGAATCAATAATATCAATTAACACTTAATCGTATTAAATGCTTCTCTTCACGTGAATGAAGTATACAATAATATAAATTACACGAAGTATTTCTTTGTACACATGTTGGTATCGAAGTAATTCGATTACTATTGAGTCGATAAAGTAACTATTTAAAAACGCGATCAAAACTTTAATTTATGGGGTTAATTAAAAAAAAAAATTACAGCCTTAACAATAATATACGGTGTCGCCAAAGGATTGGTGTTTTGACATTAGAACAGAGCATACCACTTCTTAAAAGGCCGGCAACGCACTTACGAGCTCCCATCAACGTTAATATCAGACGGCGACTTCACCTTTATGGTGTGCCTCTTGCTTGTTTGGGGGCAAACAAGCGAAACGACGTCTTATATAAAAAACATAGACTAACGATTAATAACCAAGTGGTTGACGTAAAGTGGTTGATATTCTTATACTAACAGAGTTTTAGTTACATTGTATTATAGGATTTGTTTCCATAAAGAAACCGGTATTTTCTAATTGAAATAAGATATTAAATAAGTCATATATAATCGAATACATGCAATATATTGGGCCTAATTGTTTTTACATAGACCGTGTATCTAATATTAATTTTTATGATTAGGACAATATTTATAGATTCTTATACGTGACACATGAAGACACGACGAACGAATCGGATCCCATTGTTTACAGTACACAGCTTGCATACAAATGAGTGAGCCCGATCACGGAAATCTATATTTACGTAATACTTTTGATATATTATTAAGAGTTTATTATTAAACACGAACGTCAAGGTAGAATACGAAATTCCATCCGGACCACCTTAACATCGGGCGATCCACAACTGTGCGTTCTTTTTCGTTTACTGCCGCGCACCACCTCTTTGTGGACCAACTGCCAGCGCATGTATTTCCGAACCACTACGACTTGGGGACCTTCAAGAAAAAAGCGTTCCTCTTCCTTAAAGGCCGGAAACTCACTTGTAAGCCTCCTGGCGCTGCTGGTGTCCATGGGCGGCGGTTAGATTCACTCGAAGTGACCCACCTATTCGTTTGCCTCCTGTTACATGAAAAAAAAAGCTATATAATTTTAACATTTTCGGAGTTAGAAATTTAAATGTCGGAGTAGACTTTGTAATAGTATTTGAAAGTTGTACTTCTGTAAATAATATTGAAGTGTATCCTAAAACGAAGCTGTTGGTTTTTATGATGAAATTAGAGCATTTATATTATTCACGATTTGAAACTTACGAGACATTCAGTTATATTTTTGACGGGTTCTTCAAAGACAATTCAGTGGTCTAGCAACAGCGCTTAGCCCAGTAAGGAAATTCAAATATTAAACTAACAATATTAAAAGCTTAGAATCATACATTTAAAATACCATAAATTATATTGACGTTAGCAATTAGCACTACTCTAGTTATCCTTATAAGGCCTAATGGGACATATAAAATTAATGGCTTGTATGTCGGTCACGGGCACACCATTGTCAATGTGCTCACTGCAATACTATTAATGCGAGAGACGTTACGACCATTTCAAATGTAATTACATCCACAAGTGATCTCTTTGTAGACTGTATTAAGGACAAGATTGTTCGTATACCATCTGAAATTTCGTCATTATTTGACCGAGTGGGTAAAAACACTGTTTTTTTTAGAGTTTACAAATGTATATATTTTTAAATATTTAATGCGTAAGTATTAATCACCTACTAATTAAATATGTTAATACCTACTGGAGGGCGACGACAAACACCCTCAATCACAATTTAACCATGTTATCACGTATGTGACAATGTCTTTGTTGATAATAAAATTCTTTAAACCTAAACCTAATTTAGAAAGATATTCACCTTATATAAGAACTTTTCAATTGTATCTATAATATCTATTACTAGAATGGATCTCGATTCATTGAAAAGCTGTCTACAATAGCCCCTTATTTGGATACAGGGTGTTCTCAAACACACTTGCTGGCTCTCATATAATTAAACTTATACTGTATACTCGAATATAAACTACATACGATAATTAGTTTTTCCAATGGCGTTGTCCTCGGCTCGCTATTAATAGTTAAAGTTTCATACCTTTAATTAAATCTTTGCTGCGGAGACCTGGTGACCAATACAGGTTTTTTAATAGACTATATCAGGGACCGGGCTCTAACAAGGTCGGCAATAAGGGTTTAATCTCTTTAGCTTCTAAGACAAAAAAATTTAAGACTTGATAAAAAAATATTAATTTATTTGCCACACCAATAACACACATACAAACATAACCTTAAGTAAGACATATTTGTATAAATTATAGGTAAGCACAGCATTACCGAGAACCATTCGGTTTAATAAAAATTTACAAATATAATAATATACCAAACTATACACAAAAAATACGTATGAAAGAAGGAAAATAAGGAAAAGCGCTTTGTTATTGGCGCCGACTAAGGTCTGCATTTTGACGACATGGAGACTGTCACCAAATGGATCAGCGTCGCACGTCTTCAGAAAATTATAGCTTCGTCTATATATTATTCTATTTGGTTTGTTTTGTTCATACTTTAAAGATCCAATGTTTTTCATTAATTGACCAAAACTTGTATCTATAGTCAATGGTGCGCAATTAACTTGCTCGTATGGTGGAGGAAAACATTGTGAGATTACCGGCTAAATAACCAACAAGAAAATTAAGAAACATGATTTGTTTGAACTTTTTGTATGAAAAATTAATTGTTCTTAACGGATTTAAAAATCCAAGAAGAACAAGCGTTGCAAATATTCGTCATCAAAATACTCACGTAGATGTCCATTGATTCTACAATTTATATAACGAGATGAGATTATTGTGTGTATCTACTTATACCGGTCTAGTTTGGAACTCTCGTAAACTTAGCTTTAAGACGAAAGTAGATTCCCGAGTGCTCACTTTTGATATTATATCAAAAGTTTTTCAGATACTTACATATTATTGATACAATTCTATGTGGAATATAAATAAGTAAACTAATAGTAGTTTTACAATTTGTGTTTATTTGTATTCCTATGTATATATTTTTGAATAGTATATACTATACGATCGTGAAACTTGGAAGCT
Source organism: Leptophobia aripa (assembly GCA_951799465.1). Taxonomy (NCBI): domain Eukaryota; kingdom Metazoa; phylum Arthropoda; class Insecta; order Lepidoptera; family Pieridae; genus Leptophobia; species Leptophobia aripa. The sequence continues at coordinate 6,355,201 of OX637269.1, read as the reverse complement.
CCGCTGACCTTGGATGTTGCACTAACGGGTTTCTCATTAAAACCCTTAATTACTTAGTCGCTATATGCGATAGAGCCAGATAACTCATCAACACTAATTGGCATAAAATACCTGCTTTACCCTAGATTGGATCTTTGAAACATACGTGGTTGTATAGGATTTAAGTATAAATATTAAATTGTAACATTACTTACTTAATGACGTTTTGATTGCTTCGGAAACGTGATTAGCGGCAGGCTAATCAAGTTAATAGAGAACAATTTTATATTATGATTAGTCTGAAATTTCGTATAAAACGCCATCTATTGTCGGAACGTTGACATTAACCCATTAATTATGAAATTATTAGATGTTCTAATAAACCAGTGCTTTATACACACAACACGATAGATCTAATAGTTAAACATATAAAAATAATCGTTGGAGGGCGACAATATGTTTTTCACTTCACTTTTCGTCGTGCTTGTATAAAACCTTGCATAATGGTAACCATGGCAACCACATACCATTATAATGACGGCGTTTGCAATTTAATGCGTTTCAATGCAATGAGAAATATTTTCCTTTTATAATAATTTATTGATTATTCATACAATTATAAATACATTCGTGTTGTTATAAAAAAAATGCTTTTAAAATTAAATTAATTGTAATATATGAAACCCATAAATTTGCAATTGTATTGTGTGCAGGTGTTTCTACCGATTACGACCGACAAACTAGCATGTGTTGTTCTCAGAATGATACGATTCTTGTAAAATAAAATAGCTCACTACACCGTGACTCATAAAGGAACCTATATCGATAGGTCTTACTTAGAATAAAGTGTTCACAGCCGCTTATAACTATGCCTGAAAGCGTGTTGCTGGCCCTAACAGGAAAGGAGTGTTAAAAAAATACGGGAAACAGAAGGAACTTGAAATTTAAGTAATAATGTAATAAAATCACGTATAGAAAACATTTGTATTAAACTAATAAATCATTTAGATTATATAAATATGTTGATAGATCCTAACTGTATGATTTAAGTTCCCGTCGCGATGCATCAATCAACCAATCATAATATTAGCTATCCCCACATACTCTATTGAGACCACTCGTGGTTTCAAAACGTGAGTATATTAGCCAAGAGATAATGATTTATAATTTGTAATGTAGTCTTATCATTTTTTCTACATTCATCTCAGATTATTGTTTGCGGGTGGTTCTAAATAACGTAAATATGTGCTCCTATTTCACAATGCCCATGGGTACTAAAGCTTTTAATTTATTGTTTTATATATAGAGAAATTTATGAATGCATCAATATGCGAATGCGCTGGAGCATGGTGTAATAGTTGCAGCTTAACTATGCAATATGTGTTTGGATGCATCTGAAGTAGCAGTACATGTAATTGTAGAGTTTATTTTTGAAATATTTTTTCTTCGATTCATAAGGGTAAGAGTAGCCTATATGAATATAGTTATTTTTGATTGATTAATTTCTAAAATCAATAGTGCGCATAAGATATTTTTTTATAACATTTTAAGAGATTTTGAGAGACTGATAACTAGGCAGATGGTGGAAGAGTGGCGTGGGTTTGAATGTTCCTCAAAGGTAGCGTTAGTACCTCTGTTACGGATGGTTGAATAAAACTCGAAGCGGTATTAATTAACACGTTCCCTTTTTATTTATCAAACGTTAGTGGGTGCCATACAGATTACACCAGCTTATTCACTAACACAAGCTTATTCACTAACGTCCGTCCGGAACGGCTGCGTAAATCTATCTATCTTTATATAATTCAAAACTTAAAACTACAAAATGGCTCCGTGACCCGTCGCGCCCGCACCCCGCTGACCATTAGTTTCTTGAACATCTGGTTGCCGTCTTCGCCTTTGCCTATTACAAATTACCATGCTCGTTGTCCGTAACAACCTCTTTTTTTCTGACCAGTGGTAGTGTTAGAATTCACGATTTAAGTGTCTTCATAAAGGACCTACTTCAATAAAGATGTTTTGAGTTTCAGTTTAACCCTTCATTCCATGCATTACGAGCATCATCTTATAAATGACTCATATATTATATGAATCATGCGTGATTCGCTACATTCACAATCCGCCTATCTGTGCGGATAAGTGCAGGAAGAGTCCAACATACTTCGGTGACCGAACGTAGACAATGCAACACTTATTTTCGATATCAAAACCACAGACAACAAAAGTTTAAAGTGACGGTTGACAACCTGCGACTAGAACTAGATACTACTGAGGCTCACCATGACATTACGGATGATATATGATAGATCAAGTACTCTTCCTACAAGGAAGAGTACTTTAAAAATTGGAATTTTAAATATTAAGATATGTGTTATCATTTCAAGATCAAAGGTATTTTTCAAATTGACGTTAATGTGGTGTGTGCTCAATTTCAAAGCTATAGATAACATAATAAACTCGGACTGTTTCCTTGCTGTCACAAATTCTAATCTGATAGATAACAGCCAGTTTAGTGTCGCATTCATTTTATGCTTGTTTGTTTAAGGCTTGAGACCGTCATATTTTTTATGATATTGCAAGGAGGGCTGCCAAGATACCGCAGTCCATAGACATTCCGTAGAGTATAGAGTGCGTTGCTGGTGACGTAAAGAATGGTCTATGTCCATTTCCGAAAAAAGTAAACTTTAATTTATGGTTGTATAAACTAATTACTATAAAGTAGGGATTCATTTGTTTTATGTCGCTTTCCTTACGATGTTTGCGACTGTAGAACTAAGTACTAAGTAGAAACAAAATTCCATTGCTGCGCGGTTAGCATTGGACGCATAACCTCACGGTTCAGAGGACCACGTTTTTTTTTATCTTATCAGAGTACATCTTGTAAAAAATAAATACTCCATTTCGTTCTGGAAGGTTTAATCACAAATTGGTAAATTATGCTTATCCGTTAGGAAATAATCTTTAAATGAAACATATAAAATCACTGATCAGTTTATTGCCTAACTAATTCGAAAACATGTGCATGTAATCAATATAACAAAACAATCAGCATGTTTATATTAAAATTAATAACAAATTCGAAATCGGTCATTATTTGAAATTTAAACATCACACAATTTCACAAACGTATGAACATTATATATTATAAAAGAGGTGTCAAAATAAGGAGGCACACTCGCACTGCCAGGGCGATCGTGATGCGCTCCCGACCTTTTAATTGGTAACCCTCTTCCCGATCCAAAGTCGTCTTTGTTCGGACATACAACGACAGGCTACATAATACATTTTACAGCTTGCATAAAACCTCCTTAAAACAAGACAAGATGATAATTGTTATTGAAATAATTTAGGATAAGCTGCACAGTTAAGCGAAAACAACTAACATGCTAATTATTCAACCTACAAATCTAAATAAATGTACACGAGTCTTGTACGTGACAAATATTCATTACAAACAATTATTGTAGCTCAATTTGTATGTTTTTTTTAACAAAGATCTACTAAAAACAATGATAATGACAAGATGATAGAATCCTCTAAAATAAAACTTTATTATAGACGCATCTCTTACAGAAATTGGCGAGATACTCGCTAACTAGGTGAGATTGCTTCAAGGCACTTCAAACATCAAGTTTTATCTTTTATAGCAATTTAGTATTCTTACAGATAATATTAAATAGTATATAGTATATAAGTATAGTATATAACAGTATATAAGTAAGTTAGTAAATAATTGTATAATTGGTAAATAACAATAACAAAAAATAACAATTAATGTTATTTTTCATACACAATTATATTATTATTAATAAACATATGTCTTGATAAACACATATTAGTCGAAATTTTATAATTAATATTATTTAATAATAAAAATTACTACTTATTTTTTGTTTATAAATAATGCTATAATTATGTTAGTTTACAATTTAAAATGTTGTCCAACGGGTTAATCACTAAAACTGTTAAAAAATAAATATTCAATGATAAAACCAGTTTAAAGAAACTAGTTTAATTTCTTCTTAACGCGATATGTTAATTTTTCAACAAATAATAAAATGTCACACGTTATTCCTAATACATTTAATAATTAAAGCAAGTGAACACGATGCTAATTACTATAATTATGTTAATACCAAATGTCTATATTGTAACATATGGATCATTGATAGCCCATAATAATCTTATGGTTAACATAACTTAAACAGGCATTATCAAGATCTAATTATCAGCTTACATACTTTAAAAGAAGGAATTGATATTCTATTTATTGATAGATCAATAATTTGATATATATTTATAAAAAAATCTTATTATCTAGTTACATTTAATACTCAATAGCTATAATAGTACAAAAGTTAGAGAAAAGCGCGAGTTTTGTTCTTAAAAAACACAAAAGATATTGGAAAATCCGTTGAAAAATCTTTCGAGACTCGTAGTTTTACAGGTTGTT